>JAECXX010000149.1:842500-1442500 GCA_018153305.1 Drosophila kurseongensis
GCGAAGACTCTGGCGAGCGGACCGCCTTTTAAAGGGGGGTCCATCCCCTCCCCCCGGAGTCCATTCCAGTGCCACCTACAGACACACACACACAACTGTGATACGAGCAGCAAGCGCCTCTCCAGCTTGTTTGTGTTTAACCCTAGACAAATATTCCACGCTGCAGTCAATTAGTTGTTCTTGCTCACATTATAGCCCAAAGCTATAGTTCGAATTCTATTTATAGTACTTGTAACCGGATCGCGTTGGAACGCAATAAACTATATAGTTAATTCACATTACAAAATGTTCTATTCTGTTTTATTTATGAAATGCAGTTTCAAAACATCACAGTAAGTTCAAAATTAGGGAAATATTTTACTATGGATAATTATATACTTATAATATAGGTTATTTCTTAAAAGATATTTGATGGATTTTCTAAATTCTAAATTATTTTTAAGCTACCATTGAAGAAGCTGGCTTCGTTACTATTTAACATTGTTTTAATTGCTTTATTTACAAAATATATGTTAATAATTTATTTTGATTATTTTATTTAGTTTTTGTTAATTACATTTTTCATATAATCTTTAATTTTATTTGTCTGAACATTATTTTATACAAAAAGTGGATTAAGTCGAGGATTATCAAGACGAGGGTTCAACGGGCGACTGGCTAATGACTGTCAGTAAAAAGCGGGCATAGACAGAATCGCACTGCATCATAATCCTGGGTCATTAAGATAGTTATCTGGCGCACAAATTCGCTTTTCGGTCTGGAGTCTAGACGATGAAAACAAAAGTTGCGATTTGGCCAATATTTGCTGAAAACTGCTGAGTGGATGCCATGGTCGTGTGAGTGTATTTAAGACTAATTACTATGCCATAGCAGAGTGTCCCAGCCAATTTAGTTTTAATTTCAGCGAATGCAATTAGTCAAGCGAGCTGAGCAGACTTTGCGTATGTGCAGCCAGAAATAAATGGGGCTTAATTCATAAAGTGCAGCATATGTTGCCAAGATGTGGTCGCCATGAATAACTGAGACCGCAAAAACTTTGTTTAATTCGTTCTAAAGTTTTAGAATTAATGTTTAAGTTGGGTTTTGCTTCACAGTTAACTAGGAAAATATAACCAAAAAGCTTATGTAACAACACATCGGTCATTTGGCGAGTGGGTCATGAGAACTTAGCAAAAAGTTCTAAGTACAGCAATTCTTGTGAATTCTAATGAAAATCATCAATTAAAATGACAGCAAGTTCAAATTACGAAAAATAAGACTTAGACAAAACAAATAACATTTGTCCTTTAAAAAACCATACTAATTACAAAGTTCGAAAAATCTATGTGTAATACGTTTAAGATAAAGTTGAGTATGATAAAATCTATACTTTTTCAAGCAGCTTAAAATTGTATGCTTTAATCCAATTAATGAAATGTGTAAACTGTTTAGTGACCAAATTTGGAAAATAGTGTGTAAGGGCTTATTGACTGAGTTCTTTACAAAAAAAAGAGATTTTTTTTGTAACTTACTCAGGAGAAGTTCAAATATCAAATACAAAGTTTGTTTTTGTTTACGATTAGGCACATAAAATTTTAGATGTCGTTAGCTAAACGATAAAATCAAGATTTAATAGTGTTTACGCAGACCGATTTCCTATCTGTTAAATTTATGTTCTCCACTTGGTATTTAGACAGTATTGTCAACTCTTTAATGCCAGATACAAGATGCTAATCCATTACACACGCCCAGGCGATCCACTTTTTATGGCCGGCGACCGAAACGACTTTGTGCGCCTGTGTGTCTGGGTCGGGACCTTTTTTCATCAATGGACGGCCATCATTTATGCGACATAAAAGTCAAAGGCTGTCAAATAGTTTCGATGAACTTCATCATTTTTATGCGCACAACAAAAATAGTCAGGGACCACATATAGAAACAAAAAGTTGTTGATAACCATTACTTTGCCAACAAACCACACAATAAATTTGAGTGGGTTTCATTTTGTGCAAATTTACTATCACTTGTCTCGATGGATAGGAGACTGAAAGCAATTGAAGCATTCAATTTACGGGCCAGCCTAAAAGCCTTTTCTGCTCTTATTTTAAATTCCTCGATACGTCTTTGTTCATATCACGCATACGCAGTGTGTGCCTGTGACCGTCATAACGCATAAATATGATATAAATAAGCAGTTCGGCAGAGAGGAGAAGGCAGCGAAATAAAGCCAAGCCCAGATCCCAGTGACTGTGCAATAAACTCTCAATTTCATTTATATGTATGAGCAATATATGTTAGCAATTCAAATGGACGATGTGCCAGACTCACTAAGCCATATACAGCGCTGTATACACACACATATGAGATGGGCTTACTGGATCAATTAAACCGTAAAATACTGTTGCCTACTTTCCACGGCCGTCGATTTATGAGTTCCTTCGTATCGGTGGAAAAATTGAATGGATTTTATAAGCTGCAAAATCGGCGGGTGCCCAACCACTAAGCCCCTCCGATCGCTTTGCATAACACTATTAATTAGGAGCCTGCCACGCCGGGCGCATATGATGCAATTAGGAGGTTGAAGTTGTGTGGGTAAAAATACTGCATAACTAGGGTGACCCTTTAATAATAAAGTCCCTGTTGAATTTTGATTTTTAGAATTTCAAATTTTAAGTTCTACCAGGCAATAAGCTTTAAATGTTGTACATTTTTTGATTATTTAATTAGTACCTTGAATAAGCTCTGTAGACATTCATAATTCATAATATAATATTTATATTTAAAATATAATATTTCAAAATTGTCAAAGAGCGGTATTTAGGCTCACCCTATTGCAATCGCTTTTGGAAAACAAACATTTCAGGCAGTGCGTTTCGCACTTCACTTGGACCGACCCCGCCCATCCTTTATGGAATCCCCTTGATACAGAAAAGATGCCTGTGTGCCGGATCCACTTGGCACGTTCGGATTGATGCTTTCGTTGGGGACTTGTGCGGTTACCATTTGATACATCTGACTTTTCGCCAGGGCTCTGTGCTTGCTCATATCCTTTCCTCCTCTAACTCTGGCTGCGGATCCGGTTTCTTGGTCTTGTGGGTGTTGTCGCTGCAATGAAATTGGCATTGTTTTGCGCATTTCGCACGTAGTTACTGCTCATGGGAGTGTACTCATAAAAGCGAATTTGATCGGAACTGACAGGAGAAACGAGCTCAATATGCTTGAATTGCCTAAACACCAACTAAACTGCAATTCAATCGCTGTCTTTTCCCAGGCGACGCCCTAAATGCCAAATCACTTACTCCTTATTCCGGAAACGAAGAGAAGACAACAAATTTATATGGGCGTTGGAATCGGGCTGTCAAGGATATAATATTAATCCAAATTTATTAAAAAAAAAACCTTTTGTATTTGAAAGATTTATGTCATACGCCTTTGCTAAATAAAAAATACTTAATTAAAAAAAACTTTTAACAAATAAACTCAAGTAAAGATCAAACATCGACAAATTTGTATCCACTCCCGAAAGCTAAATCAGAGCAAATAAAAACAGCTAAAAATGATTTCAAAACTAGTTTTCAGATAAAATCAGGAATTCGTTAGAATTAATTTTTTAAAGCTTCGTTGTTGAACAGCCAACTCTTAAGCAAAGTAAATAATTCTTAACAAAACACCAAAATCAGCTCATCAAATGGCACAAGCTATCGTTTACTTATACGTATACTCGTATATTTTATTTCCATTTAAAATATTCCATACACTTTTTTAGGGGCGTGTGACCCCGCCGGCAAATCAAAAACTTCACATCTGACTGAAGTATAAATAGATGACAGTAGCTATAATTATGATGCATGGCACATAAAAAAGGGGCTTAGGTTTGAAACTGTCAGTCAATGCATATTTTAGGGCAAGCTAATTTGTATATTTTTAGTTTCAAGTTTACATAAATAAATATGCGGTCTAGAATTCAAAGAAGGCGGAATAAGTCCATTGACCAATCGCGCCACTAATTCCAAGGGCAAGTCTACAATTCTGGTTTATCTCGGTTCATCATCAATGGATTTGCCAAAAATTGATCAGAAGGCCCAAAGAATTTGCCGGCAACCGGTTAATATTAAGTTTGCATCTATTTAGTATTTGATATGATAATCATTTATCAACCAGCATTTTAAACAAACAAGCAATTAATGCAGTTAAAAGTAAACAATCTCAAAATAGAAGAAGAAACTACCTATTTCTTTTTAAATTTTTTTGTGAAAAAGGTTATAAAATATTTTTTATTTGCGCAAACACATTTTTTTCTTCATTTTCCGATAAAACAATGTTAGACAATCCGATATTTCAAAGGATTTGAACATTTGATTGTATAAAAAACAATTTCCAAACAAAAGAAAAAGACATTTATAACAAAAATCAATTCTAGGAAATCTTTTTAAGTATAATTTTATCAATCAGAGGCGCAGCTGCACCAAAAAATCAAGCAGTTTCTTTATTTTTTTTAAATCGGGGTAATTAATAATACATTATGAGCATTTAACTTGTATAGCTTATTTGGAAAACAACTGTTTGGATCAAATGGGAAATCAATGCCAAAGACTTGGTAATGACGTGGGTCATAAATGCAGGCGGATTCCGCTTAAATGCTCGCTACCAAAACAAGACCGCAAATTTATGACTGGCTGTTAAAAAATACCGCCTAGCACAAAGAAATTATTGAATCGAATGGCGGCATAACAATCCTAATTAATTGTAAACAAGCCATGAAAAACATCAGCTCATAGTACACACACCCGGCACTTGCAGCTCATTTATATGGCACATCGGAGGAGTGGGTGGTGCGATGGTGGGTGAATGGGCGGTGGGTGGTGGTGCTTACGGGTGGTGCTGCTCGTTGTGATCCCTTTTACTGCACCGCGGGCTGCGAGTGTGTGCGTGAGAGCAAAGAGTGACGGCTTCGCTGACGGTTTCCATTTGTACGATATACAATAATATTTTGATTGACTTTCCCCCCACAAGCGGAATGGGCAGCACAACAAAGTGGCATTTGATTTACGCCGACACGGAAAACAAGTTGTTAAGTCGAGTCAATCTGAGAATCGCTTTTTCGAATGCGGGGAGCGCCATTAGCACGTTGGGTTTGCTCTTCAGAAAATGTATGCGAATGAATGATGGGATTAATGAGGAAATTATCTTAAGATAATTATGACTAACAAGACTTAACTACATCCATCTAACAATCCATTTTAACAAATTTTTTAATTCAACAAGTCTCAAGCTAAGTCATTTAATATAATATAATTTTTTACTGAATTTTACAATATTAATAGCTTTTAAACTTCATACCGAAATATTTAATTTATGTGCTTCTGAAATAGATATATGTCCATTTTTAATGGCACTTAAACAATTGCTTTTAACATAAGTCCTTTTTATATATGTAGCTACATTTTTTCTACTAATTGATTTGTATTTGCAGAGCATTCAGATTTTCACTTGACAAGCAGACTAACATAATTGTGTTGTTATGTGCAGTTCTATAATTAAATACGTGTTTCCACGTTTTTTTCGTGGAATGGGCTACGAAGACGCTGTCGGCGCAAAAGTCAAATACCTCATTCGTCAATAAAATTATGATTCATTGTCTGCCGGCATCGTAGCAAGCACCTTAGAGTATCGCGTCGCATTTTTTGGTCCAGATCAAAGTGTAGCCATCGGGAATATTGTAAACATCTTAATTTGCATATAAATACGCATGGCTTATTTCGCTGTAATTTTTTTGAAAAAGATTTATGTGACCGCGACAAAATTTGCGTGTGTTCGCGGATTTATTTATGGCCGGCCGAGAGGTCGGGGAAGCCGCACATATTTGTCTGTTCATTAAAATTGAAGCGATTGTAAATGTTAATGAATTTCGCATGAATTAAGCGCCCACCACAATTGTCAGCCAGCTTGGACAGGCGTGACCAGAAGATGTCACATTGTGGGCAGTCCCAAGCTGGGGATCTAGAAATTTTGACGGTTAATTATTTACTCGAAAAAAATTGGCCTGATATCAGGTATACACTCCAACAATATATCAATATACAGAACTTTTAACGACAAAATGAAAACAATTTTAGGAATCATTCAAACTATGAGCCAAGCCAATGTACTTTGGTTCATTTATCCTAAAGTGTCATTTTTGAGGAATTATATATCCTCTCTGAGTCTACTAAAGTAAATGGTTTAAGATAAACAAGGAGAGGATTCGGATTTTTGCTTAAAAACGCTTTAATGTTATGTCGTTAATATCTTTAATTGTTTATAAGCACTTTTATTATAATAATTTAAGCACAAAAACAAAATTCCGAAATTTATTTATATATATGGATATTGCGGTCTTTAATAACGAGAAACGATTAACCACGCCATGAAATCATAATAAAATGTGAAACATTTAATGGAACACATTTGTTCAATTTAAATTCATTTTAAATATTGGGTTTGATAAGTCGAATATAAATATAAAAAACGGCGCAGCTTTAAAAATATTCCTTCTACTATATAACTTAAATTATAATTCTACAAAAACAGATAAATTAAATTTTTTAGGAGCATTATTTTATTGGTCTAAGATTATAAGTTTTAATTGCACTTAGACTGGCCATGCGGCTTGCATCTAATTTAAATGCAACAAGCGCAGCGGAAAAGCCGCACAATTTGCTGGGATATAAATTCAAATAAGTGTCGATGTGGCACCCCAGCCGTTGGCATCGAAACTTTTCCAATAAACGCAGCTTATCGGGGCGTCGGACTCCGTTCATTCCGGGCCAAGACAAATGCTCGGCGCATGGCATAAACAAGCGAATGCAAAGGGAAAAGCGCTAACGGATATTGCTTGCGCTCCGAAATCACAAAATCCAAACGAAATGGCTTTGCCATTATTTACCACAGGCAAATTAAGTATACGCAGCGTGCGCACGAACCAAGTTCCCCAATAATTGCAGTGCAGTTAAATTAGCTGTTAACTTCGTGTCGGTTTGATATTTGGCCAATTGCATAACATAAACTGTATCAGCATGGAACTAAAGCAAACTTTCCTCCCATTTAGGCCAGCACCATTTGTTACCGAATATTTGCTATTTGTTTTGGCATTTTTTGTGTATTTATGAGCCAGTTGGGTAAGCAAAAAACAAATGGCCATAAATCAGAAGTCGTATTCCGGCCACAGACAATGTTCCGAGCTACCAAGTAAATGCCACACAAACTAACAAAAAATAAACAAACTGAAATAAAAAGAATGGGACATACTTGGGGACCACAAATATATTCAATTTAATTAAAGCACTTGAACTGCATTTTAAAGTCGCATTGGCTTAGGGTTCACTCACATCACGTATACGCCATGCATGCCCATGCCGAAGGAGAATGAGAGCGACAGCGCGTGTGGGATTTTAATTACAGACAGTCGCGCCATTAAAGGCTTTTATGGCACTTCTTTACCAACAATTTTACTGCCAGCGACAAGCCGGAATAAATTTTATGCACTTTTCACAACAAGGATCAGGGAGATACGAGTAGTGGCATCAGGACGACGCTAAAAGCCGTAATCTGCATTTAACTATAAACCAGCGATGGTCAAATAACTACCCAAATACCAAAAATAGTGTACTGTTTTCGAACAAGTGCAATCGGATTTTCTTTGAGTTAAATCTCTTTTAGTATTCATATGTTGCTCTCTGCCCTAATGGACATCAAATTAAATCGTTTTTCGATTGAGATATTTTAATCGCTATTGATCTTAGACACGTTTGCACTGTGGTATTCACAAACAAACACTACAATAAATCTAATCTGCGAGGTGAATGATTAAAAGTGGGAAAAAAGTGTATGGAAAACAAAGCTGTGTAAATAAAACTCAATTAAATATACAAAAGTATATTTTTTTTTCTTTTAGTTGGCTAAGCAATTTCTCTTTAGATTTTTTCTATAGTTTTTCAAGTTTTATTTTTAAGGCCTACGTTGGATTTTATAAGTAAATATTGACAGACAATAAAGATTTATTAAGAATCGGCTTTACTAAGATTCATAATTAGCTTTATTAAATCTAAAGGACCAGAGAAAAGGCATTTTCTCTTAAAGTATGCAAGCAATCTTTGTTAAGATATTTAGCGCTGACGAGCAGAAATGTTCACAACCAACTTTTTTCATGCTTCATTTAATTGCTTTTTTCGCTTCGATTTCGCTCAATATTGCCAATAGTTCTCGATTTGCATAGACCATTAAGTGTAGCACGTTGCCTGTAATGGGGCAGGAGCCATGGACACGGTGCAGATATTCTCCAACGGGGTCTTTAAGTGGCACTTTAATTTTAACGAGCGCTTAATGTGTCTTTAATTACAAAATCCGCTTGTGCCCCCTTCGGGTTGATTGAATGTTTGCCGTTGGAATTGAGATTAATGGCCAGGGCGGAGGAGCCGGACCGGAAAAGAAGACTCTATTCATATAACATAAACGAGGGCAGAGTCTGCCTTTCTCGGACCTTCGTATTGTCTGTTGTTTTCCCCACGAGTGAGTTTATTCATCCAACTGAGCTGTTTTTTGTCTCGTCGCCGACAAAATGCAATATTAATCATGTCGAGAGCCCACCCGGTTGCTGAAATTCCGGCTGATTTCCCTTAGCACCGGGAAAGGAGACAGCCAATTCAATTAGCAGCTAATAGAGTAATTTCGCCAGGTCGCCAATTAATTTACTTTATTCTTAAGCCATCAGAGTACGCTTCAACAGGTTTCGTGGTCATAAAAGTGCCCCTGCAGCAAATTGGGGTAAATATTCCATACGACTGTCATTTCAGATGTGAGATACCGAGAGTAAACACTTAAACGTGAGGATGACAATCCTGGTATCCACTGCTTTTTTTTTGTCTCCTGACACCATTATATTATGGTGTTTCGGGGGTAGGCAATTATTTTTTATTGGTCGACCAGCAAGTGAGTGCATATGAATGGCAATCACGATCAGAATTTTATTCAGGCTGCCCCTTTGCTTTTCCGTTTGTCTAGGGAACATAAATGTTAATGTCACAATAACCACATTTTTATTTTAAAAATTTCTACAAATTAGCTTAACAGCTTTAAATAAATCTAAAGCCTAATCGTTTGTAACTAAGCCTTAAAAAAGCTGTATGTATAAATTCTGGGGAATGAAAATGCAAAAGAGTTTAATTTAAAGTTGCTTTTATTTTGATTACAAATGGCTGGCTTTGCGCCCCTTTGCGTTTGAAGGGGCCAGCTCAGTTTGCCTGGCCTAGGGCCAACTATTTATACACTTTTCAAATATTCTATATCTTCAATAAGTTTATTTTTCTTCCTTAAACTAAACATAATTAAAAATGAATTGATTGTAAATTACTTCAAAAAAAATAAACTGAATAATTTAGTAAAATATATTTAAAGATAGGAAACTTCCTCCCATAAAAAAATATTGCAAATAAGAATTTTCATGTAATTTTACAAAAAAGTTTGATTAATAATATTGGTTATTAAAATTATACTATTGGGGCGAATAAAGATAAATTTTTTTTAAATTAATTTGGATTATATTTATAATAAAATAGAAGATAAGCCTAAACGGTTAAACATTCCGTTTATTACAGTATAGGAAGTGACGTTGTGCTTTCAAGGGCAAGCAAGGCTTCACTTTTTCTTCGAGTGCACACTTTTGTGAGTGAGTGCGGCGGTGGGGCAAACTTTATGGCACACAGGGGCATAGACAAAGGCCAAATGAGATGGCTTGCATTGGTAACCGACTCCTGTCGGATGGCCAATTTGGACGCCTGCAGCTGTTACAGTTCCAGAAGTTGGCCGTCTACTTGATTCGGCCCGATGTTCATTATCTTGTCTCAATTGGGCCTCGTACAATGCATTAATAGTCGGCCCAGACAAGTCGATTGTGCGACCTTGGCGTGTGGCTGCTAAATGGTTCTTAAAGATTCCGGCAAACTGATGTTTAACCTTAAATCGTAGCTGACCCGGCAAATTTACGACCGAAATCAAATCGAAACATTCGCATATAAAGATAAATCGTTGTCATGGCGGCAGCAGATTATTGGGGCGCAACTTGAACTGCCATTGCTGCTGGAAAATATTGTCATTTGTTGTGCGAATGATGGCGATAACTCAGCGATGGCGAATCGAAATTTATGCAGTCCCATGGGCCACCGCCGATACATGTGGCTCCATCACATGTCGTCATCATTTTTGCGTATTGGCCACGGGCCATTTGAGTGGATCTGATTGACTTTCGAGCGGCCTCCTAATCGGTTACGCAGCGTTATCAATTCCAATCGTAAACAATTTCGGAAAGTGTCCTGTTTGCGTCAGACGCTGTCAACAAAAACACTGTTTGATGTCCTCCTGCTGGGCACACTTTTGGCCACACTTATAGGGTCGCGCATAAAATCCGTCCATAAAATGACACTGAAAGGGAATTAAACAAACACTAGCGCCCCGTTAGTTATTTCCGTTTCCGCAGTTTCATCGGACGCCAGCCAGAAAGTATGCAATGAAATGTTTCCCTCGTGTTGGATAATAAACACATAAATATGGACAGAGTTTCTGCTCAAGGTCAAAATCTGGCAATCAACAGATTTAGTTACAATCGAAGCCAATAATGTGCGTGTGCCGAGAAACAAACCATAAAAATCCACATAAAATATAATTGAAAGACTTGTTAGTTCCTCTTTGAATTGGTTCAGCTTGTGTTGTCTTTCATGGTAGTGCGATTTTTACCAAAGATATTGCTTTGAACGAATTTCAAGGCTGCGAAAAAAATGGTTTTCATAAATTTATTTTTGTACAGATTAGATATTTGAAAGAGCGAGATTTTGCGGCTCCAAACATATTTTCAATGTCCACTTTAGCACCAGTCCTCCTTGATTTTTTTTTTGACTCTAACTGGCTAGTTTCTAAAAACTATAATTACATTGATCAAGTCGACAAGCCCCAATACTCTCAGATAATAAATTCTTGCTGGAAAGACAAGGCAATAATTAAACGGCCAAAAAAGAGTTTATTAATTAAACATTTTTAGTCGGTTCAAGTGGCTTGCTGTGGTTGCTGAATCTTAAACAATGAGCTTCAATAAATATATACATTTAAGATTTAAGTCGTGTGTTTTTAATTTGCGTAGTGTATTTTCCGTGCTAGTGCGTTGCAAACTTTTGAATGAAAATATAATACCCTCTGCAAGGGTATAACATCAAAGTTATACTGCAAAAATTTGTTTTTCCGATTGTTCCTATGGGACCTATATAATATAGTCGCCCTGCAAAGAAAAGACAACTTTTAGGAAAGTTTCAAGCAGATAGCTTTAAAACTGAGGGACTAGCTTGCGTACAAACGGACGGACGGACGCACAGACAGACGGGCAGACGGACAGACAGAGGGTCGGACGGACAGACAGACAGACGGACAGACAAACGGACGGACAGACAGACGGACGGACAGACAGACGGACGGACAGACAGACAGACGGACTTGGCTAGATCGACTCTACTGGTGATGCTGATCAAGAATATATATATTTTATAGGGTCAAAAATATCTCCTTCACTGCGTTGCAACTTTTGACTTAAAATATAAACCTTCTGCATGGGTATAACAACAAAGTTATACTTTAAATTTTTTTTTCCTATTGTTCCTATGGGAGCTATATAATATAGTCGCCTTGCAAAGAAAAGACAACTTTTGGGTACGTTTCAAGCAGATAGCTTTAAAACTGAGGGACTAGCTTGCGTATAAACAGACGGACGGACAGACAGACGGACTTGGCTAGATCGACTCTACTGGTGATGCTGATCAAGAATATATATATTTTATAGGGTCAAAAATGTCTCCTTCACTGCGTTGCAAACTTTTGACTTAAAATATAAACCCTCTGCAAGAGTATAAAAAGTAAAAATAGTAGTTACTTCAAACATACTATTTAGCTGTAGTAATCCAAACTAATTGACTAACTTTGCACTGGTTATTGCACGGAAATTGCAGAAACATCTAAGCAAACTTGCTCGGACTGAGCTAAGAAAGATAATTTAACTCTAGGATCTCTAGAACTCGAGAAGCATGTATAAAAAGACGGTCGTTTCGTTCTAGAGGTAGTTACAGTTCCAACCAAAGCAACATGCAGTTCTCTACTTTCCCAATGGCCATCTTGGTGGTTGCCACTCTGATGTTGTTCAGCGCTCCAGCAACTGAGGGCACATTCCTCCTCGTCTCTTGCCTGTTGCAGTCACCATTGTGCCCATGGGTCACAGCTACCGACTGCCAGCACCTAATAATAAATAATTGGGTCTGCCGGCGACTTAGCTCTCCTTTGATACGATTCTTAAACATGTTTCCACACTAAATAAAATCTTCTTTCTGTTGCCTTATATTATTGCAATTTTAACTTAGCTACTTTAAGTCAAGCCAGGAACTTAAAACAGTATAAGTTAGGGACAACTATTCCATATATTTCAAAACGGAACTAGAGTACGTTGTTTGTATTGTATTTTCTTCAAAAATATCATTAGCATTCACAATTCTTCGTTCACATTTGAAATGCAATTACTGCACTAGTTAGGTAAGACTATGTTCAATTCCATTGGTAGTTTTTACATTACTGATATTATACAGGGTGCATATGGCCAATTTGGCAACTCATTGAATGCGATTGGTGACAGTGGACTGTTGGACGTAGCTGGCCAACCATTCGCCCACCTGGGCCTTGTTCACCGTTAGCCATTTGATGTTGGCCTTCACAGTTTCTAGCGCCTGTTGGCGGGCCGCAGTTCCGGCTCCCGCATCGGGATACTTGGTGAAGAACTGCTGCATCTCCTCCAGCTTCGTCTGCGTGGAGAACCGAGCAGTGATCGTGGGGATCAGTCGACCCAAGGTACGCTCATTGATGCCGAACCGCTCCACCAGCTGCTCCCAGTTCTGGCGCACATAGTCCCACACCAAGCTCTGACCCACCGGATTGGTGGAGATGTAACCCAACAGCGTAAAGTAGTCCTGACGGCGCACATTGCTCTCGTCCCAGGCCCAGTTGATGTACCGCTGCAGTAGCCACGGCACCTGCACGGCGGCCAGGCAGTTCATCAGCTTCAGCTTCTCCTGGGCATCGGTCTCGTCCAGGTACAGCTTCCACACCTGATCCCAGGCAGCCTCCGTGTTCACCTGCTGCAGGCCATAGTAGTAGACCACGTCCCGGATATCCGGACTGGGTCGGGTTTCGGGACTGGCCAGCCACTGGTTGAATAGCGTGACAGCCTGCTGCAAGGAGCTCTCGTGCCCCAAACTGCAAGCGGAACTCAGCACTTTGATGCGGAGGCGACTGTAAAATATTGGAAATTTAAACAAGTTCTTTAAGGAGGCTTCGATATACTTTATATAGCTAATAGTTTGAAATTAATTCTATAAGAAGTTTTAAATTTTATAATCTCATAAAAACGTTAGTTTATGAGAATACCTTCTTAAATTTTTAAAGGAATATAGTTTTATACGAAACTTTGTGCAACTATAACATCATTCCTGCAGTAAAGTTTGGAATGAACTAGTTATTGTTTTATTGAAAATTGTTGAGCCTAACAATAAAGCAATTCTGCGAAACGTCGTGATATTTCAAATGTAAAATTGACTTACTTTGCAAGATGATCGGTGCCGACAGTAAAGGTGACGCTCTCCACAATGGGCGTAAGCAGCTTGCGGGCGTAAGTTGTGAAATTGCTGTACAGATCCGTGTAGTAGACGCGATTCCTCAGCGTTGACAGGGAGGCGGTGCCCACACTCCACGGCACGTAGTCCTGCTCGGTCTCCAAGTAAGTGCTCAGATCCAGTGCCACGGCGTAACTCAGCTGTCCGGCAGCAGCCAAAGTATTGGCATCGTTCAGCAAATGAGCACGATCGGCGGTGCTGAAGGTTTCCCGGGACGCCTTGATCGCAGTGGTCAGCGCTGCCCACTGCTCGGCAGCATAGTTCACCCGGTAGTAACCCACCTGATCCTTGTTGAACTTGATCCAGCTGGCTTCGCTCGGGAGCGTGATACTGGCCTCGTTGTCGTTGTGGTTGAAGATCGTGGACTGGACTTCGCTGTTAACGCTGCTGGTGTAGGTGATGGGAATCGACCAACGGTAGCTGTTGAAAGAGAAATCGCTTAAGTATAACGTAATAAAGGACAGGTCTCTTTCTTAGTTTAATTTGTTTTGTTTTTGCCGGTTATGTACTTTTCTTTAGATCGCATATATACTTCTTATACAAATCGACTTACTTGAATGACGATGGTTCAGCTTCGGCTGCGTAGTCATCCTCATTGGCTAGGAAACGCTTTTGGGTGAGCTTGTAAGTATTGCCACTTTTCTCCACCTCCACAACAGGGAGACCCATTTGCTCCGTCCAGGTTTGCATGATCTGTCTGCAAGTTACAGAATAAAATGGAAGATAAGATGCGGCATCTTTGGAAGAGGTACACGATACTTACTTCACGTCAAAGTCGAGTCCCTCCTCCTCCTCGACGGCGGTGAGGTAATCCTCAGTGGTGGCAGTGCCGTAGATATGACGGATCAAGTACCGAGTAGTGGCGTTCTTCAGCTTGGGCTCGCCCACCAGATTCTCCAGCATGCGAACCAAGGAGGCTCCCTTGGAGTATGTGATGGTATCAAAGTACTCCGTGATCTCGGCAGGGCTCTCAATTGACTTGACAATGGGGTGGGAGGCCAAAGTAGCGTCGATGGTCAGCACGGGATGCAGTTCTTCAATCACAAACTGATTGTCCATGTCCCAGTCTGGGTGCATTTGCTTCACGCCCTTGTACTCCACAAAGGAGGCGAATCCCTCGTTCAGCCACAGATCACTCCACCAATTCATAGTCACCAGGTTGCCGAACCACTGGTGGGCCAACTCATGGGCCACCACGACGGCCACGCGCTGCTTATTGACGCTGGAACTGGTAGATTCGTCATAGAGGAGAGCAGTCTCCCGGAAGGTGACCAATCCCCAGTTTTCCATGGCACCAGATACA
Organism: Drosophila kurseongensis; assembly: GCA_018153305.1. Taxonomy (NCBI): domain Eukaryota; kingdom Metazoa; phylum Arthropoda; class Insecta; order Diptera; family Drosophilidae; genus Drosophila; species Drosophila kurseongensis. Next base: position 857,513 of record JAECXX010000149.1, read on the forward strand.
AAATCAGGTATGGCAACCATATCCAGTTTGGGTAGCGGGTAAGAGGTGTTGAAGTAGTTAATATAGTAGGCGGTCACCCCGGCTCCAGTCTCCAGTGCGTACTGGGTTTTCTCGACCTGCGCAGGCGGGGCATATACCCTTAGTTCAATGCTCGTTCCCTCTACGGTGGTGGTTTTGTACGCGAAATCCGACACCACAAAGGCGGCCAGGTACGTGCTCATAGGTACAGTCTCCTGGAATGTTACCTCGGTAAGATCGCCATCGACGTACTCACTGGCCACTGGCATGTTGGACAACACATGGTACTCATCGCCACTGGGACGAGCCACCGTGATGGTGAACTGGGCCTTCATGGCGGGCTCATCGAAGCAGGGGAAGGCCAAGCGGGCGTAAGTGGGCTCAAACTTGGTGGCCACAATCGATCTGGAAGGAAATAATGGGTAATGTTAGTGTTGTCTATTAATATGGGATGCAACATGAAAACAATCGATACTGTTTTCGATATAGTTTGAAAAATAAGAGAACTATGGTTTTCTTATTCCATTTCAGTGTTTGTGTATCAAATTTTCTATTATAAGATTGGGTTGTTTATGTAACACCAAATTCACAAAACAAATATATATAGTTTTATAACCTATTTTTACTTTATAACTATTTCGACGTAATAATACTTTAAGTAAGAACATCGTAAGAACATTTAGTTAAAATTTTTAAAATTATTATTTTAAATAAACCAAATAACTTATAGGATGGTATATTTTCCCAAATTTTCATGATATGCCAATATTTTCAGTGTAGTGAAAATTAAATAAAAAAATAACCCCAAAAGAATTAATAACCGGAAAAGTACCTTTTAAGTTGGAAAACTTTAAGAGTGTTAGACTTTTAAATAATGAGAGTGTAAATTTTGTTCTAAGTGACGTAGTAAAAACGGATTCTTATAACTAGGTTAGTAAGGTGCATGCTGGGGGGTTATGGTAGGTTAGTAGCCTCGCTACCTGGAGCGGTTCTTCAGCTTGTCCAAGTAGGAGCTCTGGTACATCCCCGTAATCCGATCTGTTAGGGATCCATTGAAGTTCAGGCGCAGCGAGTAGTTGCCGACCTCCAGTGGCTGCTCGAACTCGGTGACCCAGTACTCGAACTCCGGATGGGCGAAGGTCAGCGAGGGGGTGATCTCCTTGAGCGGAGATCCCGATTCGTCCAGGTGCTGCACCGCCACAGTGCTCACATTCAGCTGCTTCACATGCACCGGAATGAAGGCGATGGGCTCCAGGACCTGCAGGCTGATGCTAATGTTGCCGGAATAGTTTTTCCGGTCGAGATCGGGGCGCAGGTGGAGGCGGTACTTGCTCGGCTTTATCTGCTCCGGCAGCCGGAATCCCAGTTTCTGGAGCACCTTGCTCGCGGCTTTGATGGCGGGCGCCAAGGTGGCCATTACACTCAATTTTCTACTGGCGGGCACTTGCGTGGTGGGAACGCGGTTATCTGCATTTAATATGCGGTTTAATTATCAGTTATTAGTCTTTGGGCGCTCGAATCACTATCAATCTATCAGTCTCATAAAAAGCAAAGAACAGTGTGACAGTTTAAATTAAATATGCCTCGTAATGCTAAAAACTCCCTTTAATATACCGAAAATGGTGGAGAACTTGGATGGTTTCATTTGGTATTATTTACCGCAGAGAATACGCGCCATATTCAAACATGATTTCAAATAACTCATTATTTTCTTTTTATTTCGTTTTTGTAGTGTCCGACAATTAGGGAAAATGTGTACATGATTTCAAAAATATTTCATGCGTGTTTAATAAGCCCAATTTATTTATTTGCTTTGCTTATTCCCTTCAAATTCTATATAAAATATTGTCGCTGATACTTCAAAACTTCATTAAAAATTTACGAGTTCTAAGCATCTAAGTTTTAAATAAAAAATGCTTTTAAAGTTTATATAAGCTAAGCAAGTTTTAAAACATATTACAAAACATATGTTTTAACAACTATAAAAAAAAAAATCTCCTAATGAGACTATATTAGAAGATTGCAGATAAGAGTTTATATTTTTATTACCTGGCAAAAATATTTTAAATTCTAGATTTAATTTGCCTAAAGTTCACATGATCGAGTATTTACATATTTGAAAGTGCTCAGTATAAAGTTAATTGTAAATAAAGCTTTCTTTCTAATTTTTAATAAATATAAATGGCCCCTGACTGTCTGTTCTTTCTGCTTCTTTCTACATCGTATATGTTCAAATGAACAGAAAAGACGAACCTGAGAGAACGCTCAGAATGGGCTTTGTGGAGAGCAACTGGTCCCGGTCGACGTACACGGTTCGGATGGTGGAGTTCAGGGCCCACTGGGAGGCGTTCGAGGGCTGCTGCCTCTGGTGCTCCTCGGCTATGTTCTTGCCCACGTAGACGAGGGCACCCAGCAGAAAGCCGCAGAGGACCAGCAGGAAGATGCAGAAAGCCGCCAGGGTCAGGATCGTGTTGCTGGGGGCCTTGTGCGGCCGGTTGGTGTCCTTGATCCGGTGGTTATCGTCTGTGGAGAGACTGCTGCGCGGGCGGACGTTTTTCGCTGCGTACATGCTGACTTTTGCTTTCGTTCCACCTTTTGTTTGACTTTTCGCTCAATTTTTGCTTAAACTATTTACACTGGTTTTTGGGTGCTGTATGACTCGTCGTTCTACAACAGTAAATCACTGGGAAACATTATTAAAGGTTCTTTTTTTTAATGTCACTGCCGCGATTAGTTAGCTCCACTTTAACTGTAGTTTTATCACGAACTGAGGCTGCCCCAAAATGCCACAACTTCATCCAATCTATTGTGTCATCGGCGAGGTAATTCGAGAGCATCATAAAATGCCGCGTACTGAATTACATGCGTCGCCGCCGCTGCCATCATCAGTTTTTATAATCTCCGAGCTGCTTATAAACAAGCCCGGGTTTATTTGCCCGGCTTTTATGGTGCGGAGGTGCCAGGTGAGAAGGCGGGGCAGCTCAGCTTCCGTCACATTTCACATTTCACTCCATCTCCAGGTGGAGATTGCCTCAATTTTGTCTCGCTGCAGATCGATCAGATGCCTGTAATTTTTGTCCCCCAATCCCCCGCCAACGGTCACGTAATGAAGTTGGTCATTTCGTGAAATTGTTACTGCAAATACTCGAAGTCATTTTTTAGTTTAGTTGCTGGTTGGTGTTGGAACTGGGCTAGCCAACCGCAAGAGTTGCAATTCGAATCCCCGGGCTTGTTGCAATGATACGGCCACCACAGGCCACTTTCTACAGAGGCGTCTTTACACGGCAATATGCGATATCCAATGAATCACATAATATTTATTTTTAATGCTGATAAACTCACTAACATCATATAGATAAAAAAATAAAATTCGGTGGGAAAAGTCGACTATTCTAAGAAGTGTTCCCATATGTAATATTTGTAACATAATTACAGAGGATTAACATTTCGTAATGAACAAACCAATGTTGTATATCATACTAATTAGCGCCATATTTAAATTAAATTTCATTATAAAATAATAGATTTTCATTATTATTAGTATATTCAAAGCTATGTCATGAATTGTTTTCCAGTGTACAATTGATTGACGGATCACAAAAGGTTGTTGGCTTTTTGCCTGTCAATTTACCGGGCAGATATACGACTTTGTTGCACAAATCTGCGGAGTTTGTGCGATGGGAAGAAACTGCGATGCCATTATTAGCAATGGAAATGAATTGAATTGGCCGCAGAGCCGTGATGCACGGCTTGTGCCTGGACAATTATGTCAGGATATAGGAGTACTCGTAGCAAGGCATATATTATAGGAGAACAATATGAGATGCAGCTGCAATATCACACGGAACTTCGCATACACCCGAACCCTATTCACTTTAAATTGTGCGAAATGAGGAATTCGAGACTGCAGAATATGCTAATTTTTTCCCCAGCCGCCGGGCAATTGTCTCTGATACCCAAAGCATCACCCCCTCGAATCTTCCGCGGATGATGTAATGCTGACTCAATTAGGGAGCGCACATCGCACAAAGCCACCGCACATCGCCGGCAACGAAATTGCATGACTACCACCTTATGAGCGGCTGAAAAAAAAACAGCCAGAAGATCTGCAGACAATGGCAGCTGGTAGGTCGGGTCTAGAGTACGTATATATGTATACATCGCCGACTTCCAAGAGGCAATCGGACACGCCCCATTGCACAAACGTGGATGTCTTCGCATTCTGGGGCCGATGAAGCGATGATCGCGGGGGCACAAGCCAGAAACATAACAGTTCTCATGCTTCGCTAATGAGTCGCATAAATTTCACTTCTTTGAAGATCGAGTCGAATGCACACAAAAAAAAATGGATGTTAGAAAAACAGTAAAACTTTGGATGGGCAAAACGATTACACTGTTATTATCCAATTTGCCCGATTGATTGTTATTTGATATTGCAAAATTGGTATCACTTAAGCCAAATTTTTTTAATGTAAGCCATCTTAAGCCAAATAATTGGCTTATTATTGTTAATTTAAATTGATTTATTTAAGGACGGTAAGTAGTCATAATTTATTAATTTATCAAAACACTCATTGTTTTTTAATTCTAAAAATTTCAAAAAAATAAATGAGAAGAAGTTGTTTTCTAATCTTGAACAATGTTATTATTTTTTTCACTGCATATTATTATTTTGTTTACTTCAGAGCAGCATTGCATTCAGTTTTAAAATTTTGAAATTGAAAGCTTTAAACTGAAACACGTTCTTCAGGCTTTTTAAGGTCATAACTTTCACGAAACACAGAGTAAAAGCCGCAAAAATGCAAATAGTATACGTGACAAGTGCGCCCCAGAAACACCCAAAACACAAAATAAAACCCAGAGTTATAAGAAATACAACCCATAACACCCGCGATGGGATGACACTTGACAAAGGTCGCCTATACGTGCCTAAAATTTACGATATTCACAAAGTAAAAATTAAAATAAAAACAATAACAAAAGGGGCAAATAGGTGGACAAAGAAATGATTGCCACAATTTGCATGTTTGGGGTTAACGGAACGCGAAATAAATTTACTATCAATCAAAGAGTTGCATCACTGATTGCAAAGGTTGGCTATAAAATTGGAATAGGAAACTTCAGCCTTGGCAAATTTATTTGAATACAGTTAAATGAGGTCTTCAAGAGTTCAAAATAAATGAAAACATTTTAACTCTGCCAATTAATCAATTCATTTTAAATGGGGAGCCCAGTCCCAAAAAATAATTATTAATAAAGTAATCACAAGCCAACATAAAAATGGATAGCTCGGGTAGAAGTGCATATAAGAAAAACATAGGGTTTAGTTTACTGGAAATCTGTCCTAATTAAGAAAAGACAATAAAAGTTGTTCTTACAGTCAAACCTGTTAAGCAATTCACTTCAATTAAAAACTTGTCAATTAATAAGTCAAATGCAACTAAAAATAGAAACTCAATGAAATTCAAAGGAAGGCACAGACATTGTAAGCTAATACATTTTATTTAAAAGAGCGTCGAACTCTAAAGCGTCGAATTGTTTAATTTTCACGCCACAAAAGGTGTCAAATGCCTTATCAATTCCGCCAACAGCAATTAATTAACATTATTAGCATACAAATCCAATTAAAAACCTTGCACTTTCGAAGGTTATTTCCCACCATTGAGCGAAATTTCTATTTCGCCCAAGAAGAACAAAAAAGAAATCAGTGTCAATGAAAATGAAAAAAGGTTTGACCACTGAGCTGCTTGAACTTCCAAGAACAAAACAAAACGAGAAAACACAGCGAGAAACGGTGAGGGGAAAAATACTACGACAACAAGTGGCTTGGCAGTCAATGATGTCGACCCATTTCGTTTCGACTTTTGGAAGAAAGTATTTTCTCAGCGGCCATTGAGTATCCGCCGCATTGGAGATGTAAACACGACGCATTTCTTGTCCGACAGCCATTTGTACACAGCAAAAAAAGCCCACAATGTCAATTGCTAATTTATTATATACAAGTCTGCATACTAATCTGATATTGGTGATGATTTAAAAACAGAGACCAATATAAATATGATTATACAAATACATTAAAAGTACATTCAAGAACACTAAACAAACATTAAAGCTAATACAATAAAAATTACAGATTTAATTAGAAAAGGCAGGGGAATATGAATAGTCTCTTAAATGAAATTGTAAATATATCAAAATTAAGAATTAATGTAAGAAATAAATTAATGTAATTAATGTAAGAAAAATTTTGAGATCTTAGTTATCAGCTTAATAAATCACATTAAAATATATTTGGATGAGAACAATTAAGATTGCAAATGCACCATGGAATGCAAAGAATATCACAGATAAAAGCTATACACAAAAACACTAAAATAAACTTCTATAAGCTTAAAAGATCATTCAGATATTTTGAAAAGTCCAAAAGGTAAGCCACACCCTCTGGATCTTTTATCAAGAAAATGTTTTCCCAATTGTTTTCCCAGTGCAGCGACGGTGGCCGATTTAAGGCCAAGAACTTGCGCGGCAAGTGAACTATGTATGCATTTGGCTCCAAGCCTGTTTGCAGCGGGCCAAATGGTGGGGAAAGGGGAGTTAAAGGGGGAGCGGTGCAACCTGTTTGATTCGGCCATGTGGAGTTCTCTTGGCCAGCTTGTGATGGCTCGTGGTTTATCGGACTGCCTGCTGAAAGTCAAAGTTGGCATAGAATCCGGTGGTCGTTCGCATTTCAGCAAATATTAAAATTAGTAATCGCATCAATGCGTCCAATTAAAACTCGAATCTCGATCGCATAACGGAATGTGTGACAATGGAGCTTTTGGAGCGGACTCAACGGTATCTGATTGATCTGGGGCACTTATTATCTATTATTCTTGTATCATTTCGCACTATGCCTTTTACTTGATTTACAGTTGCAATCACAGCTTTTCGTGTCACGTTTTGTCTACGAATGGCATTAATTGTCACTTTGCCGGGTCCGAGAAAGATTCTCTCAGCTAATTTGATAACGGCAATTGGCGGACAGATATCATTCTTGATTCAAATCGTAAGCGGGCACACAAAAAACCGGGAAGAACGGAGAAGGGGGATTGAGAATCGTACTGCGGGAAACTGAGATCGTATTTCAAGACGCGAGCCGCTCTTTTGCGACCGTCGCGCTCGGCTTTGAACTTCCAACTGAAGCGCGGCTCGATAGCGGCCACGATCTTTGAGCTTCGCCGGAAAGCTCATCAGCTGAGACCGGCTTTTTCATGGCCCCAAACAAGCGGTAAACTCCAACATTGGGGGTATTCTAAATTGTGCTGGGGATCGCATGATAAGCACACAGACACGGTCAATATAATAGCAGTAAACTAGGATATTCTGATCTAGGAAAATTAGTAAAATATACCACTGAACGATTAAAAAACGATTATAACTAATTCAATAAATGGAGTTTTTACTTTGATTATGAGTTAACGGGAAATAAATTTAAATTTAATCTGCATATGTATACCTTCAAGACAGGTTCCCAATATTAAAATCTGGACAAAGGGGATCCTGAACCTCTTTTAAAAATTTGCTTAAATTAGTAAACAATTTAGGATCGTATAAACTTATTATTTCATCTAAGCTCAGTATGTTTTTTAAAAAGCTAAGGGTCTTCCTGTATTTTTTTGTTATTTGATTTTGTTTTAAATTAGTTCAAAATTTATAGTAAATAAGTAAGCTTACTGTACAAATTAAACGTAATACTTAATAAATACCTTTGATCTCTAAATAATATAGTATGGCTACTTACTTTTCTACACCTTCGGCATTTGTATAGTTGCTGACGTAGGCGCCCGTTAGACTGCTCAGACTGTAATCGAAACTGGCGGATAAAGTGTAGGCCTTGCTCAAGCTAAGGACCTCCCTCATCTTAATTAAGATCAGCTCACGGCTGTCATCCACGATAATTTCGTCGATGGCTATGCGCATGCGCGCCATCATGTTCAGGATGCTGATGCTGTGCACATTGATATCCTTGGCGTGCAGGACGATCAGGTTTGTGACGGCGTCCAGCTGGAACTGGATGGACACGGTTCCCTCACAGGCACCGGTGTTCAGATCAGGCTGGATATACAGCTTGTACTTGATCGGCCTAATCTCCGTGGGCAGGCGCCATTCGATCTGCGGGTGTTGTAAAGATTATTCAATATCCACACCATCGATAATATACTGTGGCCCTATAAAGTGAGCAATGCCATGATAAGGTGGCGATAGGAAATTGCAAAGTTGTGGTCACGTCGTAAACAAAGTGGACTTCGTTGCAACAATTAAGGGGGACTAAAGGGGTTGGGTATTGTGAAATTAAGTTACCTACATCTAGGTTATAGTAATAATGGGAAAGCAAGTTGTAGAACTACCGTTTTTGCATTATATTTCCTTTATTATCCTGATGTCATTATTCAAAACATAGTATATCTTAAAATAAAATAAAAATCCTCATTTCTGTTGTCTATCTATTAGAAAGGGTATTAAACAAGTGGCTTTGAATGTAGTCTTCCAGCACATCCAACTTCCTTTTGGCTTCGTCCAACTCTATCCACAAATTATCCCTGTGAACGACCACAATTACGAGAGCAACGATCAGACATGTGGACAGCAGGCCAAAGAATATAGCCACACGTTCAGCAGTGATGAAGTCTATGAAAATATATATATCTGAAGTTCTTGCTGGCAAACTGCCTTCAAATCGAATAAATACCCTTTATCCTCTCCTTTTTGTTGCCCATTTTTGTGACTGTTAACTCTGTGTTGGCCGCAATTAAACTAACTAAAACGGCAGAATTAGCCAAGTTCTGGCGGAACAAAATTTAATCTGATAAAAAGAAAAAACCGTTTACCGGGCGATAAGCACTTGAAATGACCAATGTTAACTTGATAAATTTGAAATTAGTGGCCATGCCGACTTTATGAGCACCACTGACCAGTTGGGAAATTTTTCCTATCCGACGTGGGGGTTTTCTAAACCTTCAGCTTGATATATGGCAGTAGACTAGAGCCTAAACTTTAATGGCAGAAATTAAAAAATATCTTGAGAAATACCCTTGAATAATGTTCCATTGTCTTAGCATATATAGTGAAAACAAGAATAGGATGATAAAGACTTAATACTGAACTTATATCCCACTTACCTTTTCAGGATCAGGTAGTCCTGTGGGCAGGGTGGGGTAGATGGGATTAACACTGGTGGAAGTAGTTCCGGAACTGGAGGATGATTCCCCTCCTGGGGAGGTTACTCCTGGAGAGGTTTCTCCTGGAGCGGTGCTACTACTTGGATCTGTGACACCGCCATCGCCGGTACTGCCAGTTGGAGTTGTGATACCAGGACTTGCAGTTGTCGTGGTCGTCGTCGTGGAAGTGGAAGTAGTGTCTGCTACCAGGGCGTCGATCTTATCGAGGGCGTCCTGCAGATCGTTCTCCAGATCCGCGTTCTGGACGGCCAGAACAATGGTGGCAACGCAAAAAGCCGTGGAGGCCAGGCCCAAAAATATGGCCACCGACTTGGCCGTCACAACTGCAATTGACTCATTTTAGTTTCAGTTCCTTTGGACTCCTTTATATCAAACTCACAGGCAAACATTTTCTAGGGATATTCTTTCTTCACGGAGAACTCTTGACTTCTTCCACTAGGCTGGACGCCAAACTGGAAACTGAATGCAAGTCGCGAATCTGACCCTATAATTTGGACTTAATAAACCTGACCAGATTGCTGGCCGATATCTAGACTATATACTATATAGCTTCGTGGCCAGATAAATTCGGTTTATGTTAGACCATAAGCTTGTGGTCTTGTACGTTTATTTTTACAACAAGGCCATATATCGTGTTTTATGACTGGACAGTCTCGGGATAATAACGCACGGTCATGATTCCATTCTGACCATATACTCAAAAACCCCTATTTACGGCATTTCATGGGGTGCCATGGAAATCGCCACTCGCCCAGATAAAATGAAGAATATGGTGGCTTATTTATGGTTTGATTTTGGAATTTCATTTTATTGAACTCAAACGAAAATTTCGCTGGTATCTTATGCAATTCTAATTAGTGGTTAATTGGCTTGTTTTTTTAATATGGTACATATAGTTTACAATTGGTTTTTCTTGGTCAGCGGCGAGGACGTTCCACTCAGCCAGTCGCTGATGTCAGCACGGTTTCTGGCCAGCCACTCGATGTTGTACTTGATAGTTTCCACCGCCTCCAATCGGGAATTGGCTCCGGCTCCGGATTCCGGGTACTTCTCGAAGAACTGCTGCACCTCCTCCAGCTTAATGGAGCTCCTGAAGTTGGCCGTGATCTGGGCGATAAGTCGGCCTAGGTTGCGGTTGTTCAGGCCAAAACGGGCGGAGAGCTGTGGCCACTGCTCGCGGTAGAATTCCCAAACGACAGGTTCACCCACAGGATTGGCGGCAATGTACTGCACACAGGTGAAGTAGTCCTGGGAGCGGACAATGCTCTCATCGCCAGCCAGGGCCAGGAAGTTGAAGAGCAGCTGGCTATTCTGAACGCCAGACAGTCCATACATCAGTTTCAACTTCTCGCTGGCATCCTCTTCGTCCACGAAGAGTTGGAACAACTGCTCCCAATTCGACTGGCTGGTGGACTGCTTCGTTCCATAGTAGTAGACGATCTCGCGAAGATCGGGGGCCGGTCGGCTGGTCGGGTTCTGGAGGAAGGCGTTGAAGCGCTGGGCAGCCTGCTCCAAGCAATCCGACACACCCAAAGCACAGGCTGCGGACAAAATGGAAACCCTCAGGCGACTGCAACGAAAAACAGGACGTTTCAATTAGTTATTTTCGGTTGAGATTTATATATCATGTTCCCTTATTCGTGACTCTTCTCGTAAACAGTCACAACAGTGCTAAACAGCATTATGCAACAAATACTTTATGTCAAGAATCTACAAAATTTGTAGTTGCTTCAAAATTAAATTCTTTTCTATCGGAAAAGGAAATAGTTTAATTCCCTCAACCTGTAATTCCTGAAATATGAATTTGACTAAGATATTTAAGAAATTCGGCCCCGGTCGGAATAATTTTACAATTGGAACATCTACCCATATATAATTTCGGACCGTTTTAAACCAAATTAGAATATCTTAATATAAGATACAAAATCCAAAAAACGCTTTTTGAGAATGCCACATTTTTTCTAAACAGTGACAGCCGTCCTATCCTAAGAGGTACGCATTAATAAAATAAGCCTAAATGTAAATTTGTAAGTTTAAAATATGCCTGAGCTTGTGAGTGTACTAGCAAAATAGTTTAAAATTCACCCATCTATCCACCTCTTAACTCGGAAATCTCTACCTAAAAGCAAATCTTACTTTTTCAGGTGATTGTTGGCATCCACAGTCCAGCCCACCTCCTCGTACACTCCGGCCAGCAGAGTCCTGGCGTAGGAGAGGTAGGACACGTATCCCTCGCTGAACATGAGGCTGCGGTGGAGGGAGACGAGCTTGTTGGCGGCCACATACCAGGGCACAAAGTCACGCTCCTGGCCCAAGTACGCGGTCATCTCCAGGGGAACTTTGTAGGAAAGTTGGCTGGCATCCGCCAGAGCAAAGGCATCGTTCAAGAGGTGGGCACGATCCGCGATATCGAATCGATCAGGATTGCTGGTCAACTCCTGGATGAGCAGGGTCCACAGGCTCTCCTCATAGTTCACACGGTAGTAGCCCGTCTGGCGGGCATTCAACTTGACCCACTGAACATCGGCATTGAAGGCAATGGCTACGAAATCCTCATTGTAGTCATATATCAGGCTGCCCTCCGAACCGTCTTCGGCAGTATAGGTGATCGGAACACTCCACTTGTATCCGTAGGCACTGTCTTCCGGAGCCTCCTCGTAACTAACTGGATTGGAGAGGAATCGCTGCTGGGTGATCTGAAAACCTGCGGCCACCTTGGAAACATTCAAGACCGGATAGCCCATCTGTTCGGTCCAGGTGAGCATCAGTTTCTTCACATCCAAGTCGTCTACCAGTGCGTCCACTTCGGTGAGGAAATCATCGGTCTCCGTGTTATTGAACTGGTACTTCACCAGGTAATTGGTCACCGCCTCCTCGAACTTATCGGCTCCCACAAGGGTTTCCAGCATGCGGATCACGGAGCCACCCTTTTCGTAACTGATTGTGTCGAAAATGGCGGTAATCTCATCGGGAGTCTCAACCTTCTGAACAATTGGGTGGGAGGATAGCTTGGCATCGTAGACCAAAACGGGCTGCAGGGCCACGATTTGGAACTGCTCTATCTGGATAGGGAAAAGATAAAGATTCAGTATTTATAAACTATCAAATAACGATATATTACCATTCCCCAGTCCGAGTGGACAGCGTTGACTCCCTTGTACTGCATGAAGCGGGCGAATCCCTCGTTTAGCCAGATATCGTTCCACCACTTCATGGTGACCAGATTTCCGAACCACTGATGGACAATCTCGTGGGCCAGGGTTCCGGCAATCGACTGCTTGTTGGCCGTGGAACTGTAGCTGTCATCGTAGAGCAGGGCAGTCTCCCTGTAGGTGACCAGTCCCCAGTGCTCCATCGCCCCCGAAGCGAAGTCGGGAATGGCGGCCATGTCCAGTTTGGTCAGCGGATAGGGCACCTTGTAGTACTGGATGTAGTACTCGGTGACAGCTGCTCCGAACTCCAGGGCGAAGTCGATTTTATCCACTTGATGTGAGGTGGCATAGGCCTGCATGGAAAAGTCCTCGCCAATGCCATTGGCCTTGACTGTGGTGGACTTGGAGGCGAAGTCGGACACAATAATGCAGACTAGGTAGGTGCTCATCGACACGCTGGTCTCGAAGATTGCCTCCGTGTAGTCGCCCAAGTAATTGGATTCCTGATTTGATTGTACAGGTTTTCAAGGGAATTAATGTAATTTAATATTAATATCGCACTTACCGTTTGCTGCATATTGGAAACGGCATGGTAGGCACCACTGGGATGCACCACTGTGATGTTAAATGTAGCTTTCAGTGCAGGTTCATCGAAACAAGGGAAGGCTTGTCGGGCATAGGTGGGCTCGAATTTGGTGGTGGAAATGGTTCTGCAAAGAAAGAATTTTACATTTAAGATGAAGTTTAAAATAAAGTAGAAGCTAGTATACATTAACTAATAAATATTTAAATCGGAATTTATCTATTCTTACTGCATACTTTTAGGCATTTATATTTAACAATCACCTTGTGGCTCCCGCCTCATTTTGGTAGGTACTGCTGTAGAGACCCACGAGCTTGTCCTTCATCTGGCCATTGAATATGATTCCCAGGGTAATAGTAGCATTCACCGGCAGCAGTTCCGTCAGCGTGATGATCAGAAACTGTCGTTCCTCCTCCAGTTCGAACTTCTCGACTTCGCGGTTCAGAACATAGACACTTGTAATGTCCAGGAGATAGGAGTGCAGGATAATCTGGTCGGTTTCCTCCACCACCTGGATTCTGATCCTCTGCTGGCCGGTGAAGTTGCCCGTTTCCAAGTCCGGATGCCAGTAGAGTTCGTAGTGCGTGGGCACCAGAGCCGTGGGCAGGCGGTAATTAATCTGCAAGGTGATATCAGTAATCTAATTCAACTGATTAGCTAAGCCCCTCTGTTACTCACCGTGTCCTCACGCTTCGTCCGATAGCGACTCTCTCCGTTCCACTCCTCGAAAATATCGATCTTGTCCTGCACATCGCGCAGGTCCTTCGCCAGCTGAGCCTTCTGCACCGCCACCACCACGGTGGCCGTGGCGAAGGCCACCACCGCCCAGGAGAGCACCACCTGCAGCCAATAGCCCGTCAAGAACATCTTTGCAATCGCAGCTATCGCGAGCGACTAACTAGCGGGTTAGTCGGAGGCTCCAGCACTATCCCCTTGTTGCCCAACATTCGGCTCCAACTGATTATGGGCACTCAAATCGGTTTATGTTCGCCCAACTGATTGCGATAAAGATTGGCCAAAAAACAGCGATTACGGTCAACCGGACGATGGGGTAAAAACCAGAGATCTCGGGAACGAAACGTATCCACTCCCGTGGCTTATGACACAATAGAATGAATTATGTTTAAATCACTTTATTAAAGCCAATCTCACACTGTTCGCTGTTTTTCTTGTTTTCAATTAACCATTAAAAATTAATTTCGCTTCGCGTCACTGAAGAAAAAATAACTACAATTAATTTTATAATTATTTATAAGTCATTTCATCGTTTTTAAATTTATTTTTTTAATAAATTTGCAATATAAATATATTATTTAAAGCAAACTAACATATGAATTAGCTTTAAAAAAAAAGAGTTACATTTAATCTCAAAAAAATAAAAATACTGGTTAATCATCCGATTCTTTTACTACTAACCAACAATTATTCTTGCTAACACAAACTTTAAACAAAACTCTTGTATTAACATTTCATACATTTTCAGTGTCTCAAATTAAGTGAAAAATTATTAAGTGCCCAACTTATTTTTGATTTTCAAAAGGAATATATTTTATTATTGCGGTTTCATCATATTTCAACTAACTTTCCATTGCTTTGGACCTTCAATAAATGTCAATCAATCAGGTCATGTCCATTAGTCACACCCATCGAAAACCTAGTTATCAAATCGTCGCAATTAGCCCAATGGATAATTGCTTATTTATAGAGCTGTAATTTCCCATAACTAGCTTATCTTTATTTCCACTTGTTCGGCATATTTTTGCTTAATAATGGCAATTAGGTGAGTCCAAATTAAAAGCGGACCGCGATCGCAAAACCACTTCCTCCTCGGACTTTTCTACAGTTGCTGCTTGTCCAGCCAGGCGTCCACGCCCTCAAGATTCTCGGCCAGCCAAACGATGTTGTTCTTGACCGTCTCCAGAGCCCTCACTCGGGCAGCTGTGCCCGCTCCGGCCTCCGGATATTTGGCGAAGAACTGCTCCATCTCCTCGAGCTTGGTTTGAGTGCTAAAGCGGGCCGTGATCGAGGGTATCAGGTTGCCCAGGTAGCGCTCGTTCAGGCCAAATCGATCCACCAGACGCTGCCAGTTCTCCCGGACATAGTCCCAGACTAGGGACTCTCCCACAGGATTCGCCGAGATGTAGGTGAGACAGGTGAAGTAGTCCTGCCCCCTCACGTACTCCTCGTTCCAGGCGAGATCAATGTAGCGCTGCAAGATCCAAGGAGTTTGCACGGCAGAAAGGCCATACATCAGCTTGGACTTCTCGCTGGCATCGGCTTCGTTCACGAATAGCTCCCACACTGCGTCCCAGACTTCCTGGTCGCCCACAGAGAGGATTCCGTAGTAGTAGACGGTCTCCCGGACATCGGCCTTGGGGCGATCCTCCGGCTTTGCCAGCCATGTGCTGAACTGCTCTCCGGCCTCAGAGAGGCAAGATTCCAGACCCAGGGAACAGGCGGCACTCAAGGCGGTGACACGAAGGCGACTGGAGATTAGTAAAGTTAGTGCATTGTCTAAACGAAGTTAATGATCTCTCCAATGAGGTGGAGAAATCACTTACTTATCCAAGTGATCCTCGCCAACTGTCCAGGTGAGATCCTTGTAAATGGGCTCAATCAAGGCTGTGGCATACTTCTTGTACTTGGCAAAGCTGGTGGTGTAGTAGAGGGTTCTCTTCAGGGAAGTGAGACGCGAGGCAGCCACGCTCCAGGGGACATAGTCAGCCTCCTTGGCCAAGTACCTAGTCAGCTCAAAGGCCGTCTCATAGGGCAACTGGGTGGAGTCGGCCAGGGCGAACGCGTCGTTGAGGAGGGAGGCGCGATCTCCAGCGCTTAAGGAGCTGGGCTCAGCCACCAGTTGATCGGCCAGAGCGGTCCACAGATCGGTCTCGTAATTCACCCGATAGTAGCCCACCTGATCGGCGTTAAACTTAATCCACTGGACGGGAGATGTCAGATATACAGTGACTACCGAAAAAAAAAACATTCAGAGATCAGCAATCTGAAGGAGCTGTGGATCTGCATACAGATGGCCCCACTTACTTTCGCTCTGGCCGTGGTAAAACCATTGACGCTGCACCACCGACTCCGCACTGGTGGTATATGTGATGGGGATCGACCAGCGGTAGCTGTGCGGATAATGTATGTGCGAAATTCGCGATCAGATACCATCCAGGCAATAAGTTCTGCACACTCACTTGAATTCCGAGGGCTCGTGATCTGCGTCATAGTCGTTCGGGTTGGACAAGAAGCGGTTCTGCGTCAATTTGTATTCAGTGTCGGAGACCTTCTTGATCGTGACCACTGGCAGACCCATCTGCGAAAAGAGAGTAGCACAAATTGGTGTGAATAATATTCGCTAATTTCATGGGACATCTGTGGGATTACCTGCACCGTCCATGTCAGCATGATGTCTGTGACATTGTAGCCCAGATCCAGTTTGTCGATCTCAGCGAAGAAGTTGCCTGTTTCCGCCGTGGAGTACTTGTACTCGTTCAGATAGTTGGTAACAGCTTGGCGGAAGGTGGTCTCTCCCAGGAAATCCTCCAACATGCGCACCAGAGAGGATCCCTTGGAGTAGGTGATGGTGTCGAAGATCTCTGTGATCTGGTCGGGATTCTCCACGGTCTGGATGATCGGGTGGGAGCCCAGGGTTCCATCCAAGGTAAGTACGGCATGCAGAGTGCTCACGATGAATTGATCACGCTATGGAGGTTAAGGATTGCAAATTAGATGGGGTACCCTGAAGTTTTCCTGGGTCACTTGCCATTTGCCATTCTGGGTAGACGGCATCCACGCCAAGATACTCGATGAAGCTGGCGAAACCTTCATTTAGCCAAAGATCATTCCACCAGTTCATGGTTACTAAAAATATAGTTAAGAAGGGCGTGATATATTATTATATTGGTTAAATAAATAAAATGATCAAATCTGTTAGATTTAATTGAATATTGAACAATAGTTAGTGCCGTGAAAGAAACATCTTTGACTATATTAAGAACACTTTTACTTAAAATTTATTATTGATCACTAAAGAAATCGAAATCTTGAAGTCCTGATTTTCTGGAACACCAGCTTATTACCAATTTTCCATAATTTAAGCCCCAATGTGCCACCAAAATTTGTTCGTGAATGGAGACTTTAAAATAAAACTAGTTCGGCTTGTAGAGACTTTGAGTTATGAAATGCAGGGTATGGGAGTTTACGGTTACTTATAATTATTTTTGAATCCAACAGGTATTCAAATCTCTTAAATTTTAGAAAAACCCCAGTTAATAGAGCCATAATTGAACTTACCCAAGTTTCCGAACCACATGTGAGCGAATTCGTGGGCAATTACGCTGGCGATGCGCTGCTTGTTGCTCGCAGAACTCGTCTCGGCATCGTACAAAAGCGATGTTTCGCGGTAGGTGACCAATCCCCAGTGCTCCATGGCACCGGAAACAAAGTCCGGAATCGCGGCCATGTCCAGCTTGGGCAGGGGATACTCGATTTGGAAGTAGTCGATGTAGTACTCGATGACCCCCTTGCCAATGGTCACGGCGAGATCCACCTTGTCGAGCTGCTCCGGAGTGGCGTAGACGCTCATGTTGAAGGTTTCCCCGATGCCCTTGGTGTCGATCTCCACCTGCTTGAAGCTGAAGTCCGAGACGATGAAGCAGGCCAGGTAGGTGCTCATTGGCACACTCTTCGTGAAGGTGACCTCCTGGAAGGCCCCCTGATTGACACTCGAACTCACATTCATGTTGGACAGGGCATGGTAATCCTCCTCGGCCGGATGCACCAGGGTAATGGTGAACTCAGCCTTCAGAGCCGGCTCATCGAAGCAGGGAAACGCTTGGCGAGCGTAGGTGGGCTCGAACTTGGAGGTGGCAATCCACTTGCGGGTCTCATCCTCCTTCACATACGACGAGCTGTACAGACCCACAATCTTGTTGGCCATGGATCCCTCGAACCCGAGATGCAGATTCACTTCCCTGTCCTGTGCCAGCGGTTCGTTCAGCTGGAGGATCAGGAACTCCCTGACAGGGTCGAACGATATTTCCAGGATCTCCAAAGTGTTACTGCCCGTGTTAACTAGTGACACACTCGAAATGTTCAGGTTGAGGGAGTGCAACACTATCCTGTCCGTGGCCTCTACAACTTTAATCGTTATGGTCTCCTGACCACTGAACTCGCCCGTCTCGATATTGGGGAACAGGTAGAGATCGTAGTGGCTGGGTACCAGATTGCCGGGCAGTCGGTAGTCGATTTTCTCCACCGGCGCAGCAGTGGTGCCGGGCTCGACTGTAGTTGGAATTGGGGATTCAGTACTTCCCGGAGATGCAGTAGATCCCGGGGAAGCAGTTGATCCCGGAGATGCAGTAGATCCCGGAGATGCAGTGGATCCCGGAGATGCTGTGCTTTCCGGAGCATTAGTGGATTCCGGACTACTAGGGCTTCCAGGCTCTTCGGTACTGGGACTGCTGGTGCTGCCAGGACTCGCAGTGGTCGGGGTTGTCGGAGCAACCGTGGAGGTAAAACCCGCCTCAAGCAGGTCCAGTTTCTCCTGGGCATCGCGCAGATCACTCTTAAGATTCGACTTCTGGACGGCCAGGACAATGGTCGACACAGTGAAGGCCGTGAGCGCCAGGCTCAGGCCGATGGCTACCAACTTGGCGGTGACTATCATGGCCACGTTAATCCGGCGCGGGCGGAGTCCAAAGCGAAACTAAGCGCTGGAAAAGTGACATGTAAGGTAAGGTGGGACAGCCTCAAGTGGGCCCCTATATCTTAATTGGCTGCTTGCGTTCGGAGATTGCTAATCTAATCGAGGTATTAGCCGGGACAAATGTGTGTACGGAACGAGTGCGGCTGACAATCGCCAGAATTTATAGACCCTGTCATGGCGCTTTGATTAAACTTCGAAAATGCCTAAGATCTGGCGCGTTTTTCCTCGGCAAGTCGGAATTCCAAGCTGACTGCTGAGCCCCGAGGAACTTCCAGTGTCAAGGCCCATGTGTGTTCCTCGATACCCAGGCTTACTTAGACCAATTGAGCAAATTTTTTACTACCTGCGATCTGCCGTCCCTTTCTGTTTCTGTTTTACCCGGCGCTTAGGTCCTAAAAAACCCTTTTCCGGTGCTATGCATACGCGACATTCGACCTAATTAGAGAATCGGTATTTTCATTGTGCTAAAACCCAAACATCGAAATTTCCGCACACGTTTTCGCAACGCCTGGAATTGAAGCACTAATAATGACTTCGGCTTTGTGAAATGCGAGCTGGAAAAGGAAGTTCCCCATAGTTATTTACTTGGCTATTATTTATAATGATCATCGGTCAAAAAAATTGTCATTTATTAACGTGTAGTTTTGAATTTTATAATTGACTTAGTAGTATTGCGGTATCTTTCAAGTGCTGATTAGCTTTCATTGCGAAGATATTCTATTCAGGGCTAAGTCTTACTCAGCTTTTTAGCTTTTCTTTTCATTTAGTATCTTTCTATCAGTGATTATATAAAATAGTAAATAAATAATGTTAGTCTTGTATCTTAAACTTTTAAAATTTGTTCATAAATAGTAAATAACTATGTTTGGAAGGGGTGTTTAGATAGTAGTATTATTCGTAGGAAAAGTACTTGTCCAATCGAATCATTATTTGCCAAAAAGGAAAACAAAATCACTAATCAAACTTTCTAAATGTAACGTTATAAAAATAATTGTAGGTCCAGGATTTGGTTTTTGGGAAATGTATCCATTAAAAAAAGCCCTCTCATGGTAGATAAATACATTATCAGACCGAAAAATCCTTAAAAATTCCTTAGCATAAACAATGTTCGTTATCATCACTCGCTTCTAGAGGTATTAAAGATCATTTGGCCAAATCCTTGGAATTAACTTTGGCTGAGTATAGCAACAACGTCGGCTCTTTCCGTCGGCTCACCACAAAGCGCAATTAATTTCCCAGATTATGTTTACTGTTTGTCATATGTTTTGTTATATAATTGGCTTGGCCAGTCCAAAACCCAAACAAACCCGAAATCGAGCCCGTACCCGTACGCGAATCGGACATTGATGTTGTGCAGTGGGAGTTTGGGGAAATCCGGGCGGACTGAATGGAATCGGCAGGGTTTCATTCATGAGCTCGTCGGGCGCCGCTTGAGATCTACCTGCCTAAGCGTGGGAAAGTTGCCCGCAGCGGGGAAGAGGATCCTCCCAGGACGAAGGCAGGTAGACGGCGCTGCAGGAAACTGGGCTGCTCCGCAATTGCGTCGCGCTGGCAACCCAGTGGGTTTATTTGTCCTCTGCCGGGAGTTTCTACCCCCTGTCCATGGCAAATTTCCAAGTGGAAAATGGCAAATTTCCGGTTTTTTGCCCAGGCCCGAATTTCCCACGGGCCGGCCCCAGGAGGGCGCCCTGATCGCCGGACTATTTAAGTGTGCTGCCCAGCACTCTCAACAATCAGTCGAAACAACGACGTCACCGAGATAACACCATATACCACAAGAACACCAATCACACAACATGCTCTTCGCAATCACTTTATTTCTGGGAGTTACAAGCAGTTTGGCGGCAGTTCTGGAGCCCATGAACTACTACCAGTTCACCCAGTTCCAGGCTCCACTGTCCTGGGAGGACATTTCCGACAAGGGTCTGAAGCAGGCCCTCGACAGTTGCCAGCAGAGTTTCCAGTGGCAGCGATGGAACTGTCCAAGCGCGGATTTCGTGGAGAGGCACACAAAGCCGGAGGAAACCTCGCCGAATCGGGAGGATGTCTATGTGGCGGTCATTGCCATGGCAGCTATTGTTCATACCCTGACGAAGGATTGCGCGAATGGCGTCATCGCCGGATGTGGATGCACCGAGAGTGCCCTAAACGTTCCCTGTGCCCATGAACCCAAAAAAGCCCTGGAACAGTACGAGAAGCACTTCGGATCGGGATCAGGAGCCACTGGACACAATCGACGGGTGGTCGGAGCTCTACTACAGAACTCACTGGAGCAGGAGTGCCGGTGCAAGCAACCAGGACCAGTGCATGGAAAGTGCCAGGAGGAGGAGTGTGTGGCTGTGCTGAAGCCCTTCGAGGCCATCGCCCAGGATCTCCTCCAGATGTCCGACGATGCCATCCAACTGGACAGCGCCAGCAGCAACCTGAAGATCATGTGGGAGAACATTCCCCTGGACTCGCTGGTCTTCATGCAGGATTCGCCCAACTACTGCGAGCCAGAGGCGCGTGGATTGTGGAAGGGAACGCGGGGTCGCAAGTGCACCAAGGATGGCAGTGGTTCGCTGGGGCAGCGCCTCTCCTGCCAACAGCTGTGCCGGGTCTGCGGCTATCGGGTCAGGTCCCAGCACATTAGATCCGAGCGGAGGTGCAACTGCAAGCTGGTCTGGGGATTCCGCCTCCAGTGCGACGTGTGCGTCCAGCTGGAGAGGCAGTATTCCTGCTACTGAAAATAAATGCGGGGATGGAGTCCAGGACTGGGGCGCTGGTCGAGCCCTGTTAGAAAACGTAGCCTTAATATAAGTTAATTTATTTGATCCCACCACTAAGTTATTGCCACAACAAAGCTATCAATAAATACGCAATTTAATATATACCTACATATAAAGTTCTGCAATCACTTTTCTTCGAGTTTATGGGCCTTTGCTAATTTATGGAGTCTGCCCGAGCCATTATATCATCGGTCTCGCTGCAGGTGCCCGCATTAAAGATTATCGGGGCTTTTATACTTTCATTCACAAAAAATCCTATCTACAAAGTTAAATCTAATAATTTAACATTTAATAAGGCAGGTACCCCTTAACAAGGTTCGCTTTTGACCAAAGTACTGTTAAAAAATAGTTAAAATATGGAATGGTCAGTCAGCTATCAAGGAAAGACAGTCTTTCTGCATGTCATTTACCATTTTTGGAGTATATTACTTATAATTGGAAACCTTTCCCTTTTCGTCCCAAATAAAAAGTCAGTTAATCAACCCGATTTCTGTATATGTTTATTTGGAAGCACTAAAAGCCTAGAACCGAAACTTATAGCAATGAGAGATGGTGTGGGAGGGTCTAGCTGATCCAGGTGGTCGGCTTGCCCTCGACCCGGTAGCCATTGTAGGCGGCAGCCGCCGAGGAGGCAGCGGCGGCCAGCTCGGACCGCCGACTTGGTTCGCCGGCCCAGTAGGAGGGCACCTCGTAGCTCTGCACCATCTTGTTGCCATTCTTTATGGCCGAGATGATCAGCAGGAAGATGGCCAGCTTGCCCACCAAAATGGACTTGACCAGCAGCAACTTCAGCTTGGTGACCAGAAATGGAACAATGGCCGATTGGATGAGGAAGGGGAGGATGAAGAGTGGCAAGACTTTGGTGATCATGTCGTACTTCTTGCCGCGACCTAGTGAGAATATATGTATAATATTAAGCTGTATTTTAATATAGTCTTATAGCTATTCAACCCACCTTCTTCGCTGTTATCTAAGGTTAGCCAGCGAGCTCCCATGATGTCCTTGAGATTCTCGCCATCCAGCTTCACGTGCACAATGTCATTGCTCATGTCCAGACTAACATTTAGCCCGGGACCCACATGATACCGCTGTATGCTCTCATCTTCCGGGGAAGGTTCGGGCTGATCCGTTTCGGATTCCACCTCAAAATCCTCCCGCCGCTTGTTTCGATCCTTGCGCTTGCGTTTGCGCCGCTTTTTGCCAGCCAGGGATTCTTTGTCATCGTAGTTTGTGGACTCCGTTTGGGTCTCCATCAGAGCCTCCGCCTGGGCGTCCTGGCGGATCTCCTGGGCCAGGGAATCCCTGGGGTCCAACTGTTCGGGATCCCCCGACTCCGGGTTCTCATTCTCCGACATCGGAGGGGCACTCACGCGATCCCGCAGTCGTTTCTTGTACTCACTGGTCGTTTTGTTGCCCAGATAGGTGCTCTTGTAGTTCTTGTAGATGCCCATGAAGATGTGCGAGTTCTTGCGCAGCGCCTGCTTGTCCTCCGGCTCATAGCTGCTGGCCAATCCCCGAGCCGCCTCTGGGCTGGAGGTGGATGTCTCCTGGCCACCACCGGAATCGGTGTCCTGGCCAAAGGCCAGCGAGGTGCAGAGCACGCTCAGTAAAAGGAATCTCACCAGGCCGCTCATCTCTGCTGCATCCGAGTCTTCGTGTTGCCGCTGCAGTGGTCAGATGCAAAATGTGGCACGATCGGCGGTAGCCAAGCGTTTTATCAACTCCGAAGAAAGCTGAAGAAACGCGGTGGAAAAGCGGCAGAGAAGCTGCAGAAAAGCCAGAGCTAGCTGCATTCTGAGGCTTGAATTGGCATTGGAATTGAGCACAGACAACTGAAAGAGTCGCCGCAATGTGGCCGCTGCATCAGCAACCTGTTGCAGGTTGCAGGTTGCACTGTTGCGGGTTGCCGCCGCTAGAACACGATTCTTGTGCTGGATCCTCTTCAATTAAATTGCCACTCGTCCAAGCCGATGTCTGTGTTAGAGGAAAAATATCTGGAGTAGGCCTCCAATTTCTCAGTGATCTCGCTCATTGATTTCTTTTAGCTTTAATTGCCCCTGGACCCCGTGGTCACCGCCACGACACTGGCATGGGCTTTGGCCATAAATAAAGCTGGCTCTCTAAGTAGCCTGCTAACGGTTCCCGACTCCATTCTTTACCCCACGGCTCAGACGCCTCCAATTAACGCTGACGGCCATCGCATGGGAAAGTTGTTGACAAAACTGGCGCAGGCGGCAGATCACTCTGGAAATCCAGAGTAGAAAGTAAATTCTATCCGTTGGCCGTTGCGAAAAATCCGCTTTACGTATTTGGTCTCCTAATTTACTTTCACACAATTAGCAAACCAATACTCCAATTCGCAATAGGGAAATCTTTAAGCTGAGCGATCGCGGTAGCTATGGTTTTATTTCACCAATAACATGGACTATGGCATGGCTATGTTTTATTTCCACAATGTCACAGTTCGATAGCACACCAGCTAATCTTATCTTTTTTCAATAAAAAGTCGGCTAATCCATTTCAGATGATAGCCAAAACAGGCCAAACAAAGTTTAAAAAGAAATAGGGTGCGAGGGAGATGAGATAGAAACTTTGATCACGCATAACTTTGCAATGGTCCGATTTGAAAATTCTTCTCATTTCGATAGGTATAAACACATCAACTGCATTTTTTTCCGAAATATTTAAATTTAAAATCGTATTTAAATTGTGGGCGGTTTTAAAAGACGGACGGAAGACGGAAGACAGAGAACGGAACGGAAAAAATATATAATAAAATTATTTAGGCACTAACAACATCTTAATATTCATAAATAACGTTTAGGCAGTCGAGGATTCCCCGTTTATATTATGGTTTTTTATTTTTTAACTATAACTAAGTGTATATGTTAAAAGCAAACTAACTAAATAAAATTAAGGCAATTATTGGACTGCTTTTTTATAAGTAAGAGTTTTTAAACCAAATATAAATCTGTTAAGATAAAAATTAAAGTAATTCTTATAAATGAGAATACAAAGTGGAAAAGTTGTAGGGCTCTTTTAATACATTTGAACAAAATGGCAGGCCTGCAGACAGTTAAGTTGCTATTTGCATTTTTATTTATATCCGTTAATGAAAGTGAATTGCAGTGACGAGTGCGTGGTATGCCAACCATTTATCAATGAAAATCCGTTAGCCAAAGGGTGAAACATAGTTGCCGTTTTTAACCACAGGTATAGATTATAAATTAAAATGCAGTACCTCATTGTTAATTAGCTGATAAATCATTATCGGCCAGCGACAAAAAATGAAAGCGAATTGGTCGCCGATGAGAAGTGGCGACGGCTTGGGTGCTGCCCTCAATATAGACACGCGTCGTGAAAGAATGCCCATGTCCAAGTTCCATGTTCAAGTTCCATGTCCAAGTTCCTATGCAGCACACCCCCAAATGCGTTGGGCCCGAAAAAGGGCCCTTGGCAGTAGTGAAAATAATGACAGACTGTATGCATATTCAAAGAAATGCACTGGAAAGAACAATTAAACTGTCTAATGTGCCATTCAAATCTTCTTTAAGCTATTACTAACTTAAAATAAAATCACAAATTCATCTCTAACTTTAATAAGAAAATTTTGTATTGAAAAAGGCTTTGTTGCCCCTTTTTTATTAAAAGCTACCGTACAAATATGTAAGCTGTTTGGAAATAAATACTCAAAGTCAACCTGGACATATTTTAAATTAATTTCGGAAACATGAATCTGTTCACCAGTTTTAGATATTCAACTTTGAGGTCAATATTCTGAAAACGTTTAAGGGCAAAAATAACCTTTAGTAACTTTCCGAGTCTAAAAAACGGTGTTGAGAGTAATTTTTCTGAGTGTACCGGCATCTTTGAGTCGGGGCAGTCTATGCGTCGTATGGCAGCGGCACGATTTGCTTGTTTTGGCGCACGTTCGTGCTACGCTGCGGCTGCGCGATGTCCGGCTGCCGAATTTCAAGTAGCCGCCCAGTGAGCCGGCCCAGACCCTCGTCGATAAAAGCCAATGTCAATGTGAGCCCTCCATTCAATTGTTAGCCAGTACCGCAGTCGAGCAGTGCAGTGTCAATCGGATTACCAGATACTCAAGCCCAAGGAACCAACGATCATCGAATCAAATCGAAATGGCCGCCAACCAGAAGATTGTGTTTGCCCTCATGTGCCTGTTTTTGGCCTGTGATTTGGTGCTGGGTCAGCAGCAGGCGGCCAACAGCTCGGAGGCGGATTCAGATGTGGCGGGTTAGTGCACAAATTATTTCAAATAGAATAGATCTGAATATTTTATCCAGTGGAATATCCTTGAGAAAAAAGTTTGATATTTTTCAAGAAAAAATTCAATATTTTCTTTGGTAAAAATCTTTA
Organism: Drosophila kurseongensis; assembly: GCA_018153305.1. NCBI lineage: Eukaryota > Metazoa > Arthropoda > Insecta > Diptera > Drosophilidae > Drosophila > Drosophila kurseongensis. The sequence continues at coordinate 883,339 of JAECXX010000149.1, forward strand.
TCTTAATAAAACAAAAATACCAAGAGTCGTTTTCAAAATCTTGTTTAACTTGGCCTGTGTGGCAACTAAAGCACTACAATTTTCGATACCAAACATCTTGTAATCAAAATGAATTTTTATTTTATTTAATTTGAATTTATTGCATTTTATTATTTACACTCAGCTATTTGAATTTATTTAATATTAATTGGTAATTATTTGTAAAAAAAAATATTGTTTAATCTTCTTTAAAAAATTTTTTTTGGACTGCAATTAACTGATTTATTCTTTCCCCAGAAAGCCGTACTTTTGGCCATCATTTCCTGCGGCGGATCAGCTTCGCCCTGGTGCCCGGCGCCTTCGTCGTGGGCGTGATCACCACCCTGCTGGCGGCCTTGACCGTGGTCTCCATCAAGGGATTGGGCGTGGGCGTCATCCTGCTGGTGCTGGCCATCGGTCAGATGCTGTCCCGAGCTCTGCCCGTCCAGGCAGCCGCCGCCTATGCCGCCGCTCCGGTTCAAGTTCCCGTCCAGGCTCCAGTGCCCGTGGTCTACTCCCACTCGCACACCCAGCAGCCCGTCTGGTTGGAGAAGGAGTGGTAGGGAGGATCGTTCGACTGGGCCAGGATTCGATGCAGGACGAGCTGGTAGCGGGCCAGGACTCACACTTACCTCAGCCTCAGCGAGCATGCAACCAAATAATAATTTAAGTCTAGTTTAAATTATTTATTTAACTTATTTATTTATTACAAGTCCAGGATGGCAAAGTCATTCAGCAGAGAATTTATGTTATTGTATAATAATGAAGATTAGTCTGCTGAATGAAATACAATAATAAATTTAAATTCATCTATATTTATTAAAATTGAATCATGGAAAAACCGTCGGCCAACATTTGTTATTATTAATAATAAATAGTGATCAATATGGTTGTCTTAAAAAAAAAAGAATTTAGATATGAATATAATAAAAGCATGAAATAGCATCCTTACGCTTTGTTATAAGTGTCAGACTAATCAATCAATAATCGAAATTTCCAGCGCCCATGGATTTTATTTGATTGCGTGTGTTTTTCAGCTGAAGCCATGGAAAGTGAAATTTCTATCTCATTATGAATTCGGCGGAGGGCGTTCGTGATTTACGGTTCTTTTAACTGCTCTTCCGCAGAGTCGCACGTAATGAAAGTCAATTGATACTCCCAGTTCCAAAAATAATCAAAATGGGTCACAGTTAGTCGAACCAGCAATACCGATAATTGACTGGGGCCCGGATTTCTCCTTGACTATACCGATACCTCATTATGGTTATAGACTAATTAATTAACTCTCACTTGATCCATCGACACTTAATTCAAAGCATATCCATTTTCTAGCCATCCAGCCGCTCAATCATCTCGAATCCGGCTTTAATTGTTCCACTTTGTAGCAATTTTTACAATTTTGCAGTCTGTCAACAAAGTAACGCGTCTAATGGATACACTTGCACATACATAAGATATTCAATTAATTTGTTTAATTTAATAGAGAATACTCCTAAGTAGAAAGGGAACTTTTATACCTAACTAAAGGTGTTGTGCGAATGTTATGCCTCAATTGGATGAAAATATTGTATATATTTTTATACACATTCTTTATACACATTCTTTTATTGAATTTTTTCAGGATTAGCTGCCAAAATATCAATCAACAGATTTTATTTGCTGACAGATTAATCGAACCAAAATTTATTATTGTCTTGAATGGTAAATTATTTGCATTGCTTAAAAGTAAAATTTCGTATAAAGTTTCCACGAAAAAAATCTAACAACAACCTAAGCAATAATGCTTTATAATATTTCTTTAACCATTTCTTTTTTATTGTTCTTATACAACTGTACAAAATTCTTTACTTTGATGCTTCATAAATATTTAAAAAGCGACTCGTGTTCATGGAGTTGTTTTACTCCGATACGAAGTGTGAAAATGTTCGATGTTCACCAAACACCTGGGGCATGATTTACTTTTACTTGCAGACGCAGTGGTGACACAGTTAAAGCGGCTGAAATATGAGCCAAGTGAGCCACATTCGCAGCTAGGAATGAGCTGATTCTGACAGAGATTAGAGACCACATGGGGTTCTGGATTCAGAATTTTGGTTGTAAACAATCGAATGTATCGGCCGTAAGTCAGGCAAGTGGGGCATATAGCAAGTGGCAAGTGGCAAGTAAGAGCAACTGCCGCCTGACCCGCTAAACTAAATCTAAGAGGCAGCCAAGCGTTGGCGATCGCAAACCAGTTGGCCCGGCCGGAGGAAAGTAGTGGCCAAGAACTGGCATTCGGAGGCCAGACAATCGGGCTAGGATGGCAGCTGCTCTTGGCCAAGATGTGCATTCAGTTTTGCACTGTCACTGCTGCGGTGCAGTTGTGTTGTGTTGGCAGGAAAAAGGAAAGGAAAACATACAGAAAATGCGAGCCATCCCAGCAAGATCCTTATCCTGGCACGTCCTACTCGGACTTTGCCTGTGTCTCTGCCTGACTTTCCACCCATCCCATGGCCATGATGCAGTGCCTCCTAGCGAAGACCTCAACCCGAACGACACTGGTCGCAGTCAGTCGGCGGCGAATAGTGTGTCATACTTTAAGGCGTCGATTCCGATGCGGATCTACGAGTGCCTGCGCGAGTTCAGCATGCTACACTGCACGAAATTGTACGTGCTGCAGAAGATGGACGAGCGCCGCCAGCTGCCCAATAGTGGCAACCTGACCCGCGACTTCGTGGACCAGTTCTTCGGCGAGGAGACCCAGATGGGCAGTCTGGTGGGCAAGAAGTACCAGAAGATGTCCGAGAAGGAGCTCAACCAGCGCCTGGTGGTCAACTTCCAGCGCTTCTTCAAGCACCGCGACCTCAAGCTGCACTTCCTGTCCGGAATGCTGGTGAAGATCGTGCCCAGCAAGGACAACAAGCTTAAGTTCTCGCTTAAAAAGAGTAAGTACAAGTAATAAAAACAGCATTAAAAACAACATTTTTAACCTTAGCTGACATTAAATTAAAATTAAAATTTGGAATATAAAGAGTAATTATTCAATGATTTACTTATCATTTATCAAATACAATGTAGTATACAATTTAAGTTTTGTATTTGACCTTTTAATATTTAAAAAGATAATAATATTTTAATAATATATTGATTCAAAATTAAAATTCATTCACTTGATTTCTATGAACACCAATTAATTTAACTTTCACACATTTGATGATAGTATATTAATTATACTTTTCATATAACACGTTTAACAAGATTGAATTTAAGCGTGGATTTAATCGTTTCAAAATATTCAACGCAAAGCGGAAACAAGAGGTGGTGGAATTTTATGCAATGAATGTCAAGTGAACATATATTAGGAATGTGTTGGGGCGTTTTTGCCTGTAACAATCGAGAACTTTGTTCGAACTATGGCATGATTTTACAACATTGTAACATTGTAAGCCTCTCCATGTTAGTCTACTTACACAAAAATAAAAAATAAATTTTAATTAGTAAGTGCATATAAAGCAGTCCTTAAAAACTCATTTTTAACTTAAGTTCGTTTCGTGGTTTCGTTTAACCTAATTTTACTTTAACAGTTCTTTTCATATGCACCCCTATAAATAGTTTTAAAATTATTGATAACCTGGCACCTCCTGAAAATTATTCGCAAAGTATTTGCCCTATTGCTCTGAAAGCAAAATTCAATTCAATTTTAAAACAATGAAATTCATATTTCGATTTTTTCTGAAGTTAAAGTGCATATAACATTTATTGATTAATTTTACCATTGTTTTTATAAATCGAACTTATGAGCTATGAACTTTACCTTTGTCAAATGATCTCTCCCAATTTCATATGTATTTACCATTACAGCTCCAAAATCGGAGAGGATGGGACGTTCCCGCAGACGTGAAACGGAGGAAATGGAGCTGAACCTGATGAATCTCCCGTCAATTAGTGGTGCAGGTGCCAATAGCGGAAGTGTGGAGAACTACGAACCGGAAGCGGAGGGCGATTCCAAGCAGCAGGGCGCACTGGGTGGCGGAGGGGGCGTGGCTGGGTGGTGAGGGCGGCGGCGGGGGACTGCTGGGCAAGCGGAAGAAGAAGAACTCGTACAAGGTGACCATGATGCAGGTGGCAGTGCCCATGCTGATCTTCCCCGTCGTCCTGCTCGGCAGCCTGTTGCCCTTCATCCTGCCGGCCCTCAAAATGGCCACTATTCTGTCGCTGGTTATGAACAACGGCGCCTTTATGGCGGCTTTACTGTACGCAGCCCGCACCCAGTTCAACACCCACGAGGAGCAGCACATCAGCTACAGTTAGCTCTCTCACTAATGTCCACCCTGTCTGCCCACTTTTGCAATAAAGGCTGTCTCCTGTGTTTTGGCTTCATTTTTCCTAAGTCTCTGGTTCGTTGATTTAAATCAAAACAGTACATGTCGTTTAAGAAACAACAAACTAACAACCGAAAATGAAAAAAAAAATCTTAATTTATATTTTTCATTTTTAAACTATTTTTAAATGAAAAGTACATGAAATCTCTTCAAAGATGCATATTTTATTGATAATAAGACCATAACCGCCATTGTTTAAATCATTTTTTAGTCCTTGTTTCATACTTTCGTGTTTGGCCAATTTAAACAGCATTTAATTTTTCGTATTAGTTTCAAATTCCTTCTCAATTCATTTCTTAAAACTTACACAAGTACAGCCAAATAGCAAGATATGGGAAAATGCATTTAAACTTTTTATTGGTAGTTTAAAGCTAATTATAATAATAAAGTGTCGATGGGTTAATGAGAACTAGTAAATTTTGAAATTATTTTATCGTATTTGAAAACTTAATTACAGTAAAGGCATTCGGTAAAGAACGTAAAAGTATATAAGTTAAGTGATCGTAAACAAATCGTAAAAACACGTTCATTCAATGGTTAACGCTATCGCTTGCTAAAACATCATGTTTTTACTTGCCTTGAAAAATCTAAAAAAAGTCTTTTTTAACAAAAAGATACCCTATCCTCTAATAACCAATTTTAAAATAAATCCACTTATTATGATTTACTTTATTTTCTTAATATTTTTTAAAATTATTGCTCGGCCTAGAAATTGTTTGTTTGTCGATAGATACTGACTGAGCCAAAATATACAGCTTGATAACTGGCCACATTTAAAAATAAACATGTGCCGCGTAGGCATATCAAAAATGTCTATTTAGATAGTGGCGTTCATACAATACACTTTTCAATAATAAATTCTTGGTAATTTGTTTTTTTGTTTTTTTATAATTTTTTTTGTAATTTTCAACAATAGTTGGATTAAAATGTACAATTTTAGACCTACATAACTAACACAATGTACACACACATAAAAGTCGGTGCTTAAAATAGATCTTAGCAGGTACGCTTAATTCTAGAACCTCTTGCGTAAATATACATTTATTTATATATAAAAATAGAGATAGGGAAAGGGAGACGAAGAGGAAGAGGAAGAGGGTGGCAGATGTGCTCATTATCCCCGAACGACAAGTGCGAAATAGGGATTGTGTTGAGAATTAATAAGGTGCAGATTTTTGTATAACACTCTGTTGCTGCAACCGAGTTGCTTTGACTAATCTCGAATAGTTTTCAGTTGTTTCGTTATATTTGGAATTGAAGCCATTGATATATAAGATGTTCTTGCTGCCATCAGATCGAAATCCCCCTTGAATTTGATTTTGTCTTTTCTAGTTCTTTAAACAGCCACCACTTAATCGCGTAGGCAGGTATGGAGAATAGGCAATTAATATAATTAAATACTGCAGACCCGATGTGGCAGCAAGAAGTGTGTTCGATTGGGTGAACCCCCGCTAATTTCCACTCTCTAATCCAGCTTGCACTCGGACTCCTTGTTCACCACGTTGGCTCCCTTGCGGTCCTCCTCGCTGATGTCCTTGTCGTCCCAGCCCCAGATGGCGTGCTCCTCCTTATCGTGGTCCAGATGGGCCACCAGCTCGTTGGTCGGGATGGCGCTGTTGTTGTTGGCATCCAGCAGGGCCGCAATGTGGGAGCCATCGCCAGTGCGCAGGACTCGCTTGTAGACCATCTCCTGGGACACAAACTTCAGGTCGTAGGCTTGTCCTTTGGAAGGGAATGGAGAAATGTAACAGTTAGTAATGGCTTTAGCACTTTAAGGCTCTCAACAACCCACCGATCTTGGCCATCACATCGATAAAGGCCGTCGTCCAGTTGAAGCTGTAGGTGCCCAGCTCAGCTGCCTTGTAGTCCCAGGGGAAGACGTGGTGGTAGTTGTGCCATCCCTCGCCGATGGTCAGCGTGGACACCAGCTTGTTGTTCAGCGCACTCACGTTCACGTCGTAGGGCTTCATGCCGTAGAAGTGGGCGGCGCTGTTCACCAGCCAGGTGAAGTGCAGCGACAGGCAGAAGCGGAGCATGGAGCAAGTGAAGAAGCAGACGCGCAGCGAGCTGCCCATCACGTAGTACGGGAAGATCATGGGCAGGGCGAAGCAGCAGATGGGCATCACCACGAAGTAGAGTCTGCGGGAGTAGAATTAATAATATAAGTTAGTAAATGAAAGTAGAAGGAGTCAGGTTAAAGTAATTGCAATCTGGTCGTAATACAAATAAATGGTTACAAGTCATCCGGAGGATTCGTGCAACCCTAGAGTCTCCTAGACCCCTGCTGCCTGGCTTAAATTTCCATTCAAATTCAGACCAGAACAGTTAAATATGATTTAATTATTAAGATTGAAAGCTTTTAATTTTATTGCGCTATTTGATTATGAACTCATCAATCTAATTTTAAAAACTTTTCAGTTATAAACAATTTAATAAAGATTGGCGAGATTTATATGAAATAATTAGTGCCTTATTGGAATATTTCAAGAATATTTCACTGCCTACTTTTAGGCAGTCAATTTAAAATGCTTTTAAGAACACCCAGGATCATAATAAACAAAATATTATTTAAGGAAACAAAAAAGTACTTGGAGTACCTTTAACCCTCCAGTATTTAGCAGAATAAAGTGCAATCTATTACACATCAAGCACTCACTTCTTCTGGAACATGACGACGGGATCCTGCTCAATGTCCTCCATGGAGATCTGCTTGCCCTTGCTGGTCACATCGGGGTGCTTCTTGCACATCAGCCAGCCCATGTGGGCGAAGAAGAAGCCGCGCCGGGAGTTGTGGGGATCGGCGTGTGTGTCGGTGAACTTGTGGTGCACCCGGTGGTCGCGGGTCCACTCCCAGATGCTGTTCTGGAAGGCCAGCGACTGGCACAGCATGAGGAAGATGCGCAGCGGCAGCTTGGCCTTGTAGGCCTTGTGCGACCACAGGCGATGCACTCCGGCCGTGATGCCCAGTCCGCCCAGGAACATGGTGGCATACACTGCAAGGCAACCAGGAGTTAGTAAGGTGTCTCTCGGATTCAGTGATACCCAGACTCACCTGGCAAGAGCTCCCAGTAGGCACTCTCGGCGAATACCAGGTACAGGCCGTACAGGGCCATCGAGTGGAGGATGATGAAGAGGCCCACGTTGCGCCACACGATCTCCATTTCGTAGGGCTTGTTCTCTGCCGACTTCGCCTCCACCTTCTTGGTGACCTTCTGGGTGGGCGGGGCGGCAGAGGCGGCGGGCTTGGCGGCCATCTTGCTGCTGTTGTTGTTGCCATCGGCAATGGCCGTTTCGGCCAATATGAAAGTGCTCCCTATTATGTTGGGCGACATCTGCAAGCGAAACCGGAAAATATATTAAGTCACATATTAGTAAACGCATTGGTATTCCATAGTTTTCTTCCTGATTTATGGCCTGTCGTACGGAACGCCTTTGTCGTCTCGATTATGTGGAGCCCACAGAGATGCAAATCAATCAGTGGCTGGGTGCTGCTCTGCGACAGTGGCATTCCTCATTTGAATGCAGGACAGGCCGCCTCTATGGCTCTCCATCCATATAGAAGGCATCACCCCAGCTGCACGACTAATTATGGACCACAATTGAGGTGAGTGCCGAGCGGCGACCTTCGCCAGTTGGTCAGATTCAATGATACTCGAAACTGATACAAAGATAGCAAGCCGGAAGCGCAAAAAGAGAATTCCGAATAAAACGAAATCCAAAACCGAGAAACCAAATCCAAAACAACAAAATCCCCGCAGAAAAACAATCAATAATTTTTTATGTTGTACACGACGAATGAAATATTTGCATATCCATTCTTTACAAATGTTTGGCTGGCATCGAAAACCAGAAAAGGTTGTTTAAGAACCTTAAAGGCACCTTAAAGCCTAAAAATAACTTTGTTCTTTAAAAGATTAAAAATGACAGGAGTTTCATCAGAGATCTTTAGCAAGAATATTTGACAAGAAGAGCGCTTTGGGATAAAGAAAATAAAGACGATTTTTTTAGCAGATCTTTTGAAGATGATATATGCATGTTTGGAACTCTGTGGAATATTCTTGGAATGCGTTGGAAATTTGCCAGCGTAAAGGGCGACTAAAGTCATTAGCGATTTAGGTTGACCATTGCGAATTTGAATAACTTTGTTGTTAAATTCATGAGCTAGGTCAGTGGGTTCAGTGCAACACATTGCGCATACGCTTTGCGGGTCCATTCAATCACCCAACACAATGCACTTTGAAGCAATTTATGTCTTTCTGTCTTTCGGATAATTGCGGGTGCCACACGGAGTTGGCTGATCTTCAACTCTCTAGAATAGATAAATTAGACAACCGGTTGACCTCAGCGCGGCGGTTGCATGTCTCATGTGTTGATTCAAATCTAAAAAAATATTCTTACTGTCTGGGAGAGCTTTGCTGGCTTTGCGCATTGATTCGAAGCCATTAGCTGGCCGCGGTTCAATGTCAAGTCGGGTGTTTTGAATTTTATTCGCCTGCTTAATTCAGGCCGTTGTACTAGGTGGCCTTTGGCATTGGCTATCTGTAAGCCACTGGAAATTAGAGCTACACGGCGGCTAATTCGCCATAGGGTATTCGGTCATGTAATTGAATTTCCGATAAGCGATACTAATGCCGATACTAATACGATGCAGGTGCCACGCGCTGGCTGAATTAAACTAGTTTTGCCACGGGTCTTCTTCGGCGTGATTCTGAGTCGGATGAGTCCAGCGCTCAATCATCCTTACCGGAATATTAGCATAGTTAAGTAACCACGATAAATTTATGTATAGAACTGCTTTTGTTTCGGGTTTGGGTTCTCCACCGCCGAATCAAGGTTGGTGTTGCCAACCAGTTTTGGGGAGGGTTTTGGCATGGCTTTATATTTTGGGTTTTAATTCGGATTTGTGTTTGGGTTCGGCTCGGGTTCGCGATCGTTCGCTCTGTCTGACCACGTCACAGAACAGTCAGCGGTAATAAATATATAGTTATGGGACCTGACTCAAATCTAATGCCGGATTGTGATTGATACCACGGGAGGAGCCCGAGTTCGATTCCGAGCCCCATTGATCGATTCGAGCAGCGCACGCAGTTGGCGACGCTTGGCGCATACCAAAACACCAGAGACTGGGGACCCAGAACTGAAACTGGGAACGTGACTTTGGTCTGGTCACTATTCTATGGTTCTGCGGGTCTTCCCAGCTAAACAGATCCCATCCCCGGACTTAATATGCTTATGGCCGCATTATGCGTGGCATCCATACTCATTATCGAAATCGCTTACTTTGTCGCATTCGCAATTAGCGTGTGCGGCTAAGAGCAAAGAGATTCGATTCAAACTCCCAGATCAGCTATAGAATTCCCCTCGGTCTATTTAAGGCTAGCATAATTTTAGTATTATGAGGGTTACGTGAGGCGTCAATGGTTCCCTTTTTTTGGGCTTGCGTCAGCCGCTCTATAAAATTCTTTTCATAAATATATTTTACTGCTCGATAGAATGCTATTTCCTATAGGTGAATCACATGGTCGATTGGCTATTGAAGTGCTGTCGATCGAAGTTAAAATTCGGCTGAAACTTTTACGATAGTCTCGAGATGGCCTTTGTGTTTCCTGCTCGCTGACTTCCGCAATGCCAAAGCATACGGGTTTCATTTTTGTTTTCTTATGTTCCTAATCTTTATGAGTGAATATGTCTAGTGTTCTGGCTAACCCACACTCACCTTTAAGGATTGAATTGCAACAGAAGTGTAGAAAGTCCACGCAGAGCACTCAAAATCCGCTGAGTTCGGTTCGCTCACAATACACTAGATCACAGTTAGCACAATAGTTCGTTTCGAATCCCCTCGAAAAGGATTCGGTGATACGTCAAAGTTATTCGAGATGTGTTTTCCGCTTTTTCAGCCACTACACACGGCACGTCCACGAGGCGCGATGAATACACGGCGTATGAGGGATCGGAGCAACTGGCAGTGCTTTTTAAGCGCCTAGTTCAAAGAATTCGCACAGTACCGCGATCGATCGTTAGACTCTGAGACGCTTATGCGATCGCGCTGAGAGAGCAGGCGGATGGATACAGTGCCTCAAAAGTTAACCAACACCGAAATTTAAAGCCGTCTCTCTGCGACTTCGACGCTTCTGCCGCTGCTTCGGTTCTTGGGCTGTGACGATCGTTTTGGATCGGTTCAGATCGGATCGTATCGTATTGGATCTCGGATCTCGGATCTTAAGGCCGGGGTCGCTTTTGCTATATCTTTTGCATGTATTCGTCCCATAATATTCGGCGCGTGGCTGTTGGGAACTTGGTTTTCTGACTTTAGGACTGTCCGATCAGTCTGCAAAGAATATCCAGATCACTTACACTTTCCACAGAAATTTAATTAAAGCGGTGGGAAATCCCCGAGGGAAAAAAGGTCTGTAAATGGCCAAGCTCACGTACGCAAGCGAAGTGGAACTACAACATTTTGGCCAAGTTTTTTGTTTTCTTTTTGGATCATCGCAGGTCAAGAGGCTTAAACTATCGGTCAAGTGAGCTCGGCACGTCGCTCGGTGATTTCTTTTGGCTTTTTTCTCATCTTTTCGGGGCTTTGTACTGCCTGCTAATGAAGTGCTTGGGAAACATGTTTTCGAATCGGCATTATATAACGTTCTTAATTCACTACGGATCTGGGACATATATAACGCGATGTATGTCAGATGCCAAACGGTTAACCAGTTTGCCACCTCGGCCTTGCCTCTATGCATATTCAGATATTTTGACGAACTGGTCACGGATTCTAATTGGTTTTTTCGGTTGTCTTCAGACATTTTCCTGCCGCGTGGCCAGCTATATTTAATTGCTGTTTAGTCCGCCCAAATATTTGGGCCAGCCAACTCATGAAATGGGCCAATAATTGTTCGATTCTTTGGGTGTTTTTGTTTGAAGCTCGCTAAGCAAACAGCAATTACCGCATCGCAGGCCAAGAAAAGGAGGCCGAAAAAATGCGTTTGTTGACAGTTTTCGCGTTGTTGCGGTTTCTGATAATTGCCGGGTTTTCACACCAACGCCGCAAAGTTGAAATGAGTCGTGTCTAATTTTGTTTAGTGGCGGCCACTAAAATTGTTTGCCATCTGCCAGCACTCGGTGTCAAAAGCCTCTCGTCGAACCGAAGGTTTTCTTGGCCCCTTGTGGCAACTTGGCCCATTGGCCGAAGGTCACGTGGAGCATCTTGCAGGCTGCACCGCAATTGCATAGTGGTTACTCACTGGCCAAAATAGCGCCATGTTAACCGGTTTGGCAACACGTTTCCAGTGATTCCCAGCCCAGTTTCCCTGTAATCCCACTACCCTCAAAGCCCAAACTAAACAAACATGCCTCGGTTTTATGGCTTTCGATTTCAATCAGCATAACGCCAGAGTTTATTTTCAACACGTGCCTACTAAAGAGTCATTAAAAAACACAATATATTTGTTGCCATTTGTGAATCATAAAATTGTAATTATTGCATATTACCTATTGGGATAATTGTATCAACTACTTGAATTTAAATACGATATAATTTACTCATAAAACACCAAAAAAGCATTGAAAACTAACACACTTGCAATTGCTCCCCAAAAATTTAAAAAAGACTGCCATTATGCTTAGCCCAGCAATCTTCAAACAATAAATATTTATGTTTCAACACAAAACAAACAAAATTAAAGATAATAATTACTTTGTGTGAAAACATTTCCTGCTATAAAAGTCACAGCTTAAAGTCAAATTATTCAATGACGCCCCAAAGTTGTAAATATGGAAAAAGGGGGTTTTCAAATTAGTTTAAGTAAAATATTACCCAATAATGAGTTATCGCCTTCGTAAAAACGTACTCTTATTGCTATTTAAAGCTATTTTCATAAATAATATTTTTTGCAATAGTGTAAATTAAGATATTTAGTGAGCATAGTTAGAACAGTCAGTGCTTCACAAAAATAATAAACAAATGTTAGCAATTATCTGACCTGTAAACAATATATATAAATCAGGCTTTTTCCGTAGATCAACGGAGGAAAGTTCCCTTAACGGAAAATAATTTGAAGTAATTTGCCTGAGTCGACTGGGAATAACTTACTGAACTGCCACTCCAGTTTAATTTATTTGCAATATGAGGTAGGCACTATACATGACTGACAATGACTGATCGCAGTTTCCCAGAATCGGTTGCCACTGTGCAAAATCCACTTGTGGAAAAATGCAAAGTCAAGTGCCAAATTGCAACTGAACTCCCTCACAGAGCGCAAAGCCTTCCTCAATAATCGTCGGTGTGTTATTGAAAAATTAAAGATAAAATTACATATGCTAAATGACTGTCATTCGCGGAGTGTGGTGGTTAAAACTCATACGAATGTGACTGGCAGAAAGGCAGTAGTAGCATCTCGAAATTGGACAGGGGATCGTGTGGCGGGTCGTGAGTTAGCCAAGGTCGATCGGCTGCTGTTCTTGAGTTCTTGGCTGGTTCTTGAGTGGCGAAAATTGCACAATTAGGTACAAGTGCCGCGAACACGTCTTAACCTGGCCCCAACCTTTGGGGCGTGGCCAACGCAACTCGGCAACTCCGCAATACCTAAAGTTAATTTTCGCTTGTGAGGCAGCTCCGAACTCTCTGAAGTGATGCGATGCCCGAACTAATTGCATCTAATTGAAATGCACGCTGGCGTCTGTTTCGAAATCACTGCTCAAATGACAAATTTGCCGAGGCAGTGCTTCTCGAGCGATTTCAAGTGCAAAGTGCGTGAAAAATCCGGCCGAATCAGTCCTCCAGGTGCCTGCGATCGCTTTAACCAAATATTTATGCAAATTTCTGATGTGCCGCAGGAAGAGCACAATGTCACGTCAACACACACCTCAAATGTGCCATGAAAAATAATAACAAAATCAAACAAAAGCCTCATTACATATCCGTTGCTGTGTGTCCACATTCCCATACCAAAACAACCAAAGGTACAGACACAAAAACTAACAAAGACTACAAAGATTGATATTCTGAATATTAAAATGTAAGATTATATTTCAAATTATGCAGCAGTTCACAAGATCCCCATCACACTTACATGGTCTGAGATAAATTTACTCTAAGCAAAAGAAGGTAAACCCTTTTAAATGATTATTAAACAACTTGTCCTATGTTCATGTCGGCCTAATTTTAATCAGCCTTAAAAAAATTGACTTGAGATTTACTATTAATAAAAATCCTACTTATTCCTGATTATTAATACATTTTTTTTTGTCAAAATAAAGATACCAAAACAGAAACAAAAATTGCGATTTTTTTAGAACAGATCGCAGATCAAACTGTCTATTAATTACTTATATTATATTATGTATGTGTAATCTCTAAGCCTCAAAAAAAAATAACTAGCAAACAAAATAATGTCGAAAGCAGAACAAAATATATGGGAAAGATTCCAATTTCATGTTACTTTTTGTTCTGTGTAGATACAGATCGCATAAGGAGAACAGCTCAAATGGATTCCCAGGGCAACGCGGCATGGACTTTGCAATACCGATCCCATTGTCACTTGTCACAACGCGAGCATCCAAATCTACATAATATGTTAATACTATTTTCTCGTTTTTTGATGTTATTTCGGAATACATTTCTTTCAGCACACGCTTAAGCCGAATCTATTGGCCGAATGCCGTTGGCCGCATTGCGATTCTCAGGCCGTTCGTCCGGCCAATTTATCAAACATTGCTTTTACGACTTCGATGTGCTTGCCAGTCTACGTACAACCCAAATCCATTAGGGTTTAGCACAAGATAATAAACCTGTACCCCTATTTTTAGACTATTCTTTGGGACAAAAGCCCGCGCCCATTCATATGAATTCTCGTGGCTGGCACGTTTGGTTTTTAAAAGTTTATTGGTGAATTTTATGTATAAGCCCATTAATTTAATTAGCTAGAAACTTGCACATTTCTTATAGGTAGCAAAATGATTATGTCTGATAATCTATAATAATATATAATAATCTCTATATTACAAGTAAAGTAATTAAATTTAAAGTTTGTTTTAGATAATCTGGTCACCTAAAAACTTAAGTTTAGTGTTTTATACAAAAGAATCATTTTTAAAATTTGTAATGCTAGTTTTGTTGCATTGGCATTGAGCGTAATATCCCTGAGAAAATGTCAAGCTCATAGCTTTGGTGTAAATGTACATAAACACCAAGCTTATGACCCATTAAGACTTGTTAACAACACAACATTTTCAAAATAAAAACATTGAAAAGCCGCATAAAAGTGAAAAACCCAAGCAAAATAATATATCAACATTCCTGAGGAGCCCACAGGGCATTGCCCAGTCAGTATGCAAGGGTGGACTGCTTTTCAATTGGCAGATTGTAAGAATAAGCCATGCAAAACATTGATAAGCCATAAACCGAATTGGAGTTGTCGGAACGCAGAAATTAGCAAATTAATCACGTGCCCTCCAACGTTTTCTGCTCGCCCACACCCGAAATTTTTCGACAATATTTTTTGATTTTCTATTTTGGCGCAAATAGCATTTCCGTACACTTCGGGCCACAGAATCTCGGCCCCTTGGGGAAGTTGGCTTAGCTGACCAAAAGAACTCGTCACCAAGTGCTCGGCTCTTTTCATTAACAACTCGATCATGATCAGCGTCGATAAGACCCAGAGCCTGTTTAGAATTCTGGGGGAGATCGCAAACCTGATTGGCGTTTTAAAAAGCCTTCAGCCTGTCCGCAGATTTATATATTTTGGGGTTTCTATTCTCGACTATGTGCTGGTGTGTAAGTGGATTTGCATAAATATGCATGTGATTCTAGTGAGCACTGGTTACCAACCTGATTACCAGGAGAAGTCGCCACTTGGCCCTTATTTAATTTCGCCTAGAGAAACCAGTCGGACAACTCCATAAACCTGGGGGCAGCTCATTTAACACCCGTCTAGTCAACGATATCAGTCAAGGCGAAAATAAAACAAAATAACCCTAGATATATGCGTCATAAACCTAATTAAGAACTTTTGGTTATCGATAAACAAAATATGCCATGTTTAAACAGACATTGAAATCGAAAATTGAGGAATTAAGTTACTAATAGGTAGATCTGCAAAGAGTTAAGAACAGGGCTTACAATCCCAGCTCGATAGAAGAATCTCTCTAAATTACTAAAGATTTATTTATGTGAAGATCAAGTTGTTTTCGGGCCAGAACAAGTTTTGGCCAACACGAGACCTCACCAAAGCTGATCTCAGAGGGTATAAATATAAACATTGGAATCCGAAAAGAATGAATTATACTCGCTTCCCGATTCCCATTTACATTTAACCTCGTGACCCTTGGCGCGACGCGGACAAGGTTATTGGTTCCCTGCTATTTGACCAAATCGATTCCTAGGTCTCAGATGCTATTGAAAAACCCCCGCCTTATTACACATTACGAGCCGGTGGACTTGGCCAGACTTCCGCTTCCAACTCTTCCGCATAGATGTAACAGTAAACAAGTTGGGGACCGGACCTCCGCGGAGTTCGACCCAGCAATTAAAATATGTAAATGGAAACAAAGCCAAACAAAAAAGGCCAATGCTGCGCGAAAAAACGACGCCAACAGATCGCCGCTAACCTCGCAGTTTGTCTTTGCTGCAAATGAAGAGACGAAGTCGAGACCGCATTAGACCTATGACGGCAAAGAAAGACCCGGCAGTACTTGTAATACCCTCTCTACGAAACTGGAGATAGGTACTACAACTTTATCTATCAAATGGCCCAGCCATTTCCGCTCTCTAGCCATTTTAAATATTATAAAGGTCGTATTATGCCTTACTTTGGATTCCATGATTTACAAAACCCGTTTTTTTATTTCTATTATTAATTGAATTCATTGAAAGATATAAATAAATAAATAAATATAATATGGTATAGAACTTAAGCAAATTCAAAAGTTTTGAAAATAACACAATAGCATGTTTTATATTTTATTGTTTTATTAAATGTTTTAATAAAATATTTAATTATTTAATTTAACCATAGTTACCTAATTTTTTATATGTCAAAAAGTTGTTTTATTTACCTTAAGCTAATAAAACCCGATGGTCGACCTTAAATTCTTAATAATAAAAAAACATAAGCAGAAAAAAAAGCTTTGAAATTAAAAACTAAAAACGAATACAAAAACGGTTAAAAAGTATTTTCCTAATCCCAGTCAAAAACTTCATAAAAATTATAACACCTTGCCAGTTAGAGCAGCGAAAAAGTGAACCCCGAAATCGATTTGCTGTCTCGGTTTCGTCTTCAGCTGGCTGATTAAACATCAGGAAATACAAAATGCTAAGCAGACAAAAGCAAATTGTAACAGGGCCCAAACTCTGCCGCAAAGCAAACGAGTTCTCAGGCCAAAGGCAAAAAGCTTAGCTTTTGATAAGCGGCCAAAACTCGTTCGCACTTGGACCGTTTTTCAAAAGCTGGGGTTGAGGAGATCTAGAGGAGGGCTAAAGCCGAATAGCCCCATTGACTGATTATTGTTATTAATGCGAATGCGATACTGCGGCGGCTTGCTGGTTTTTGCCATTTGCATTGACATTGACTTTGACCGAGAAATTATAAATCGAAGCCAATGTGACGCATACGTGCGATACCTGGTTGCGTTTATGCGGCGGTTGGACATCTTGCATTTGCATATAAAGACTGCACTTTACTGGCACTCAGTGATACTTTGGGTAATAATTGGCATGCAGTCAATGTAATGCATTTATTTCTGTTCCCAAATTTATGGTTTCGTGCCTGAAGATTATTCAAGACATAAGTCTGATGGAAGTACTTGAACACATAATTATTACTCAGGACACAGTCGCTTGAGCACCGAGAACCACCCACTGACCCAGCAACCCAAAAACCCACCAACCCAGCAACCCATCCACCCACCGCAGTTATTCGGCATTCAGTCATTGGGTCAAAGCCACCGACGATCGTTCAAGTTCAAGCCCCAAAGAGATTAGAAAAATTACTCAAGACTAGATCAAAAAACGACATTGACCGGCATGTCATGGCACCGGCACACAATCAAAAATAGAAAACTTTAGTGGCCATTAGCAGATGTCGGTTGGTTTATTTGCAGTTTTAGCATGGCAAGGGGCAAAACTTCTGCCAAACCGATTCGATCCGATCCGATCCGACGTCTTCGCATTTCGTTATTGTCTTCTATTTCCTGGTTGGATCCGCTTCGCTGCCAACGATTTGGCATTATCATGAATTAATTGTTGCATATTATAGCGACAAGCATTGACCTCAATAGTTAGATTTGATAAACAAAGTATACACCTCGGATACTACATACGTGAAGCAGAACGCGTAAATAAATGCGAATTTAAAGCTAATAACTTTTGTGAATTTTTCTCTAATGGATTCATATGTGCTCATTAGAAGCAGAGCTGCAAACAAGACCAAAGTCAAACTTCTTTAACTGAATTCATCATTTATCCACAGAGAGCATGGCGTTGGGGGACTTGGAAGTTAGAAGCTTGACTGTATAAACAAATGTACTTAACTTACTTCATTTTTGTATTCTTCTCTAAATACAAATGGCAACCTTTTTTAAAGATGATGATTTGACACAAAACCTAATTAATGAGATTTTCAATTTAATTACAAAGCCTGGCTAAATGAGTACGGATGGAAAGGTGCATACTGAAATAATGGGTTCCGTACTCTACCGAAACTTAATCTGTGCTGCGGAGCGGGATCAATGAAGAATAGTGACCCGATCCTTCCTTCACTCTCTTCGTCTTATAAGTTCACGTATTAAGAATCCGCATCGTTAGTTTTTCGGATTTCTTCTTTTTTAAAAATTACAATTATTGATCCGAAGAATTTTTGGGTCAAGGGAATACAAATATCACATTGGAAATTATTTTGTAAGATCAAAGATCATTGTTTAAAAATACATACATTTTAGGCGTAATCCTCATTGTTATTAAGGTTTGTGTACATAACAACGAAAACTTGTGGTGTAACATGAAATTCTTTAAAAAAACAATCAGCTATCTCCTATGACAGTCATGGAACAATCGTAAGATAACTATTTTTAGAGCTCATTTCCTGCTTAAATTCTACCTTTATATCAGTGCGTACATATATTTATACTTTCGAGTTTTTATTGCTAGTCCTAATTGATTTTACATTTTTATGACTTTTCCAAAATATTCTTTGGAATAAAGTATTAGAATATCAAACTATACAAAAAAACCGTTATTTTGAGGAGAATTTTATATTTCGAATACCGGTATTTTATGAAAGTTATAATAATGTTCTAGTATATCAGCATGAACCGCAGCTTACGGTATATTTTAACGGTCAGTATACGGTCACACTTACATCCACTGCTATCTCCTGGAATTGAAGTGGAATCTACTTTCTTTGGTAAATTTCATTGTTTGAATTGAATTTTGCGGCACCCCTCCAACCACCGGAACCCAACGTTGACATGGCAACGAGGCAGATGAGCGCCTGCATTTAGTGCCCAGCCAGCGTCGAGCGATGACTGTTTGGGGCATAGAGGCCATTACACTGAACGGATCGTCGGCGAGGGAAAGCGGGGAGCACCTGGCGGAAAGCGTCGTTGGTGATCGGGTGATTCCGGAAGCGGGAGCCATGAACTCCGTGGAGCGCTACCGGCAGGAATGGGCGCAGCTGCTGGAGAACCTCGATGCCGAGCCGGAGATACTCCGGCAGTCTGCATTCGCCGGGGACCTAAAGATGTCCAAATTCCGGAGCGTTCACTGGGCCCTTTTGCTGCGCGTCCTTACCTCCGAGCACCGTAGTTGGATCAGCCAGCGCCTACAGCAGCGGGTGAGGTACGACAAGTTCCGGGCGGACTACGTCAGGAATCCCCACCAACTGGCCGTGGACTGCAACGATGATCCCTCTGTCGCAGTCGACGCAGAGCGTCTGGAATCAGTACTTCAGTGACCAGGAGCTGTTCGCCGTTATTAGGCAGGATGTGGTGCGCACGTTTCCGGGCGTGGACTTCTTCCGAAAGCCACTGGTACAGAATGCCATGGTCAACATACTGTTCTACTACGCCAGGGAGCATCCGTACATGTGCTATCGGCAGGGAATGCACGAGATCCTGGCTCCCATAATCTTTGTGGTCTACAGTGATCACCAGTCGTTGCTGCACTTTAGCGAGCTGGCCAAGACGGACATCAATCCGACGCTTCTAGACGTGTTGGATCCCGCCTTTCTGGAGGCGGATACCTAGTGCGTAATACAAGATTTTTGTAATTTCTTTGTACCAACTTGTGCCTATCTTGTAGCTCTTTGTTCTCCCGCCTTATGGCCTCCGTAGAGTCGTACTATCGCGTCTCGAATCTGGTCTCCACTCCCGGTGGCCACATCGAGCAGCGGGCCGAGGTACGTCGCAGTTTGCAGGTCCAGCAACCCAATTCTTATCGCTACCCATTCCTCTTTCAGACCCCCGGGGACAATGAGTCCCCGACGGAGGCGGAGGTTATCAGCCAGCTGAACTTCATACGGGACAAAATACTCGCCAAGCAGGACCAGCACTTGCACCACTATCTGCAAAAGATGGAAATCCCGCTGCACATATTCGGCATGTAAGTTGCAATCGAAAAGCGGGGATTTTAGTTACTTATCTAAGACTGCTCCGTTGCTAAGGGTGCCAAATGTTTTAAATGAGATTTTATTTTGTTAAATAGTGCATTAACATTTGTCTATATTAATAAAATCCGACAGCAAATTGTATCATATTTTCCCAGTAGCAAGTGTGCATATAGACAGATGATGTCATTCACAAACACTAAAATCTACCCACGATCGTGAAAGAATAATTTTTGTATGTGATTTCTTTTTCGCATTGAAGCTTAATTGTCTTCCCAAATTAATATTAAAGATTTAAAGACCGCAATATGGTCGAAGAACACTAAATATTTAAATGAATTAATCGAATCGATAAAGTTAATAAGAAAAATAGAAAAAGTTTATCTTAATTAATATTAACAATCTCTCACCTTTAACTGGTATAGTCGATGGCTACGACTTCTCTTTGGACGGGAATTCATGCTGCTGGACCTGTTGCTCCTGTGGGATGCAATCTTTGCGGACAGCGATCGCTTCGATCTGCCCAACTATATTCTGGTGGCCATGCTGGTGCACATACGTGAAAAGCGTGGGTATCCCCCCCTGGTGATTCCCTTTCCAAATGAGCTAAACTATTTGAGATTTCAGTGCTACTTAGCGACTACACCACATCGCTTACTTATCTTATGCGCTATCCTGGCAACGTGGACGTTCATCTGGTGCTGCGACATGCCCTGTTCATGCTCAATCCGAAGCAGTTTGATTACCCCTCGAACGCTTTTACCTGTGTGTCCTTTGCCACGGACAAGGAAGTCCCTCCTCCAGCGGGTCAGCGTCCGCGCACCGTCTCAGAAACATCATCTGTAGCTACCAGAGCCAGCCAGATCGATCGTCAAATCACATTCATGCAGGAGCGCAATGCTGCGAATTCTTCAGCTCTGGCCAAACTACAGGATTCCCATCTAGTGGCCATGGATGGATACTTGGAAAATGTGAGTGTGGTCGAATAGGTTTAACTTCATAGAAATATAACTCAGCTACTTGCGAAAATAGTAAAAGCTCGCATAGTCATTATATTTCATAAAGTGTAGTCGTTAATATGATAACATAGGTAAAGTGTATATTTTTATCGAATCATTTTTAAGTACCAACGATGCCGTGACAACCTGGTCGGATTATTTTAATGGCTGCTTAAAATGGAATTATTTTCCAGAAACCATATTTTTATATTTATTTTAATATTTGTAATAACGAAATGATTAAAATTTTTGCCGATCGCTTTTAGGTTAGTTGTAGGATGTAGTCGATCCAGCCAAAGGACTTCTAGAATTGGTCAGGGCTCACAATGTTTTGAAATCAGACGTGTTTACTAACTCCCCTAGCTAATTTACAATATGTTTTTACGAACTATCCTAACTTGATATTCCGATTTTTCTCTGCCAGAGTCCCGAGCTACTCCGATTGGAGCTGAAGAATGCTCAAACAGTAATTAAGATTGCGCGCAGTAAGTTGCAGAACTACCTGGGCACTGTGCGTCATCACGTGGGAAAGCAAGCGATGGGAAACGAGGAGCTTAGCAGAACGCTGGACGGGATTGAAGAGCTGTGTAGCTTTCTGGATGTCAAGTTCATGTTCCCGCTGCACGCGCGATCTGCGCCAATCGACCAGGCACTGGAAGCCAACGAACAGAAGCAGCTGAACACAACCAGCCCACCCCCGAAAGCAACACCCTCTTCCACTCCCATGACGACTCCTCAACCGCCCAATGCAACAGTGGGCTATCAGATCCCCGAGAACGCCTTCATGCACAGCTCCATGCGACGTCTACTTGGAGAATTACGTGAAATCGAGCTTTCAACGATAACGAGCGATGAGAAGCCAGGAGAAGCGGTGCTCCAAAATGGATTGCCAGCTGCAGAGCCCCAGCAGCGGCACCAAAACGAATTAAGCTGATCGAAAGATCCTCTCCTATCGACTGAACTTGAATTTAGACTTAAAAAGAGCAACCACAAAGTGGCTGAATCGGAATAATTGAAGAGTATCATTAAAAGACATACGATTAAAATATATTTTGGACTTCAACAAGTCTGATAACCTAATAAATCAATCCAATTTTTAAGTGCTTAAACAGAAAAAAAAACCGTTGTATTTTAATATTGTGGGAATGGTTCCGAAACAAATCGCCTTCAAAAACATGCATGTCTCGGAACAAGCACTTTCGCTTTTTATGTGTCAAACTAGAATGTTTACAATCTGTTCTAATGTGTCACCTTTAAAGGAACTCCTTTGGTCTAGTACCTAAACAGGATCGGTCAATCTTAATTTGAAATAATTATCTTGCTTGCAAGTATTCTTCTTAAACTTATGAAATAAGTGAATTGAAGCAAATTTAAATAATGATAATGCCAAATACTATAGCTATGGATGATTCGTATTCTTAGGAGCTCTATGGCCGGCGGTTTTGGTTCACCATCGACCTAAACGTGGTCATTTGACCACCGTTGCTGTTGAGACCGCCCCGCATCATTGGTGTCGATGTCATGTTTGGAGACTGCTGCTGCGGCTGCGCCACGGGCGTCTTGGTGATGGTGATCATCTTGGAACTGTTGTTGTTGTTCACACGTATCTGCCGGAGCATGGCTAGCGTGTTGCCATTGGGTATATCCGCCTGTGGAGTAGAGGGTGCTTCCGAGGAGCCACCTTGGCTTTGTCGCCCATTTCCGTTGATCCGACTGTGTGTTGTCAATTTATCCAGAGGCACACATCGCACGGCATCCGTGTCGTAGCGGTTGGTCACCTGCATTTGGGAGGAGCTTAAGATGCGGCGGATGTTCTCCGGCAGGTCTTTGGGATTTCCGTTAATCGTCACCTGTGTGGAGGAACCACCGCTTGCTGGCTTACTCTGTACAGTTTCCACCTCGTTGTTTTTGTTCTTCACAGAGTAGTCATCGTCTTGGATAGTGATAACATTGGAATGCAAATCTGTATCAGAAGGAGCAGAAGCTAAGGAGGGACCAGAAGCATTAGCGGTAAATGGAACAGTCGCAGCTGGTGTGGCCCCTGGAGTAGCTGCGGAAGATGATGTGGAGGATCCAACTGGAGATGTGGCTGCAGCTAACGAATTCCGCTGCATGGCCCTAACTTCTAAGCCGCACACGAGCTGCATGATTTTGGCCTTGCCCTCTGCTGCCAAATCCGGCGGCAAGGACTTCATGGTCGGCGCAATGCTGTCGAAGAAGAGATCTAATACGTGTCGGGGCTCCGGGGGCCTGGACATTGTCACCGACGGCGCCTGCGCCGTGGAGTCGCCCTGGGCGGCCGCTTCCCGCTCCAGAGTTCGCAGGCGCGACACAATATCGAACGAGGAACAGATCATGTCCTTGGCCATGTCCATCTGAGAGCGCTCCTCCTGGGGCTTGCTCATGGAATCGCGCAGGGCGCGCAGTATCCGACGCACTTCCATTGAGCGTCGTGATCGCTTCGCCGGCGGCTCCGCCGTGCTGCCATCGGATCTAAAGAGACAACAAATCATAAAATATCAGGGCATGTCTTTGCTCGGTAACTAAGCATTTGAATGAGGTTTATATATATTATTTAGTGGTCTAACGTTGTTACTGTGGGGCTTAATCTACCCACCCAAGCCAAACCAAAACTCACCTCACGCTGATCTCGCCGTCGCTCTCCTTGTCCAAACCAGACTCCTGCCTCTCCGCATCGGCAGTGGAGTTTGTGCCCACGGATGGTGGATTTGCGGCCGCGGTGGAGTTGTTCTTGCTCCGCTCCAAATTATCAGCGTGTTTGCGCGACGAGTCATGTTGGCGCAGATAGAAGACCTTGATCGGCAACCGGGTATCGCAAACACGGCAATGGCAGTGGTTCTCGTCATTGGCATCCGGATCAAGCCAGTCGTACTTGGCCTGCAGCTCCGCCATGGCTGCCTTCTGTCTGGCTTCTCCGCTGGCCAAAGCCGAGGCCGTGGCTACAGCGGCAGAAATTTCCACTGGGCTTTTGGTTGCAGCTCCTGCCGGAGGATGTCCACCATTGCGCTTCCGATCGATGCGAAGACGAATGTGTCTCGAAGTCCTCTGGTGTTTCGAGGCCCACTTGGAGGAGGGCAGGTAGAGAGATACCTCGCAAAGCTTGCACCAGGCATAGTTCCCGCGCTGCTCGTTCTTTTTGTAGGAGAGCCACGGGAAGCGGCCCTTCCACACCATAACCTTACCCTTCGTTGTCGCCGGAATGGGCTTCACAAACAGTTTCGATCTAGGTGGCTTCCTTGTCTGCACGGTGCCCGAGTCTGTGTTGCTCTCTCCATCCCCATCCTCTTCTTCTTCCTCCTCCTCCTCCTCTACCTCGTCCTCCTGTGCCCCCTCCTCTTCGAGTTTTTCCTGCCGCTTAGTTCTAGTCGGCTTATTTCCGACCTGGAGCTGTTTCGCTTGGCGCGCCTTGAACTGCTTCATGAGTTTCGTATGCCGGGCACTGAACTCATGCCTCGCCTTTGCCGCTTCGTTGTGGAATCGCACGCGGCAGAACTTGCACAGCTGGGTCTTCCGATCCTTGGAGTAGCACAGCCACGGGTAGAAGTGCACTCCGGCGCGGACCTTGGCTTTTCTGGGCTCCATACCCGATTTTGCTGCGATGCTGGGATCAATAAAATAATATTATTAGTATTAAGTACAGAGGGTGCCATCTTTTGCGATCGTGTTTCAAATGCTATCGCAACAGACGACGCACCCGTTATGACAAACATTAAATATTCCTTTAAAACAAAAAAACCTACCCTTTGCCACGATTTAGGGTCTCCGACCAATTGTCATCGTCCATATCTTCGGTCCCCTCGGTCTCTGATCGCGCCTCCGACTGGGCTGCCTCACTGGCGGGCACATCCTCCTCTTCCTCCTCCTGCTCCTTGTCATTGCCCTCGTTTTCGGCTTCATTGGCATCAGCCATCCCAGCTTCAATAATTGCTTTAGCGGCGGCCACTGCCGACGAGTGTTTTTCGGAGTTCTCGTGGTTCTTGCGCTTGATTTCGGAGTTCCCGTACATAAATCTTTTGTGACAGACGCTGCAATAGCCAATACTAGGGTCTTCTGGATCGGCAATCAACCATGGATGCAAATCGGCAAACACGGCCCAAATACCGCGAATATCTGAAGAGCTGGAGTGCACAACAAATAAAAGTAATTTAGTTTAAATAAAGTGATAGATTACCCAAAGGCCGTGTTCAAGAATACCAACCTTTTTTGGACGGGTTCCAATAGCTTGTTGCAGTGAACCTTGGTTTTGCAGTGCCGCAGGAAGCTGGTGATCGCCATGGAACAGTCGCAGAGTGTGCACCGACACTGCTGTGGACTGGTGTCTGAAATCAGCTCACACCACTTGCTGGGGTCCTGGGCCGGGTCCACCCCACCGTTCATAACCACCACGGCGGTTTCCTGTGCATCCTCCGTGTCCGCCTCCGGCTCTGATTCCTTCTCCT
This sequence comes from Drosophila kurseongensis, assembly GCA_018153305.1. Lineage (NCBI taxonomy): Eukaryota > Metazoa > Arthropoda > Insecta > Diptera > Drosophilidae > Drosophila > Drosophila kurseongensis. The sequence goes on from JAECXX010000149.1 coordinate 908,769, forward strand.
TTTCCTGTTCCGCCTCCTCCTCGACAACGGTGGTTTCGCTGGCGCTCTTGCTCCTCTTTCGCTTGCGGCTCGGCTTGTCGGATTCCTGATTGCGCAGCGCCTCCATGTGACCTTTTGTGGTCTCGTGACGTTTGCGCAGATAGACAAACTCCACGTTCATGCGCACGTTGCAGACGCGGCATGTTCCAATGGTTCCAGTGGGCTGGGAGCGCTCCAGCCAAGGATGCCACCGAAGCCAGCGCAGCCAGTTGAAGTTGTTAAAGGCCTCGGTCTCGGTGGTTCGCTTCTGCTTCGTGGCAGCAACATAGCTCTTGGTCCCGAACTCGTGCTTCACCTCGTTGTCACTGGTCCTACGGGAATCAATGAATTTTATTAAAAATATTTTATTTTGCGGCATCAAAACGACATTTTTGAATTAATGTTAAAACTCTTAGTAGTTTTGAAATGTTTCAAACATTCTTTATTATTTAGAGTTAGTTTAATCGTTTGGTTGGTTAAATTAAGTTTTTTTGGGAGAATACAAATTTGAGTTGAACAAAGAAGTTGGTCGACAATCTCTAGGTATTAACTTTCATGTAGGAAAATATAAAATACTCACAGTGTGGTTGTGAAACGCTTTGGATAATTTGATCTTAAAGTTGAGATTTTCAAGTGCATAGGCTTAGGAAAGGGTAATATTTTTTTTTGGTTTAGCTTATAGTTCAGAAACATGGTTCAAAGAGGCTACTAATCAGTGGGTTTACATATTCTTTTCCAAACTCAAAGCGCATATAGTTATAATATCAACAGGTTGCACTCTTATTTAACCTCTGACCAGATGAGTGAAAACCCTCTTGACAAACTTATAGCGGCATGAGAATTAAGTAATATTATTAGAGCTATACTCACGTTCCGCGCGTCTGCTCCTCGCTTCTTTTAAAGGCCAGGTAGTTGCACTCGCGTTCCTGGTGGTACAGCGACATGTTGTGCTGCTGGATGTGCCGGGAGCGATTGTTCACGTTGATGTTCATGTTGCAATAAAGGCAGAAGGCGAAGGGGCCGTCGGAGGCCTCATGGAGGATCCAGGGCCAGCGCTTCATCCAAATTAGCCATCGCTGCGCTCGGGGCATTTTTCGGCGCGTGGAACCGCCATTGGCGTTGCCGGTGCTGCTCTCGTCCACGCTATAGTCGTCGTCCTCGTCCTGGCTGTCTCCCGCCTCCTGGTTGTCGATGCGCTCCAGCAGGCCCATCGGATCGTGGTACGAGTGGTTGCTTTCCGCATCGCTGGAGGGTTCAGTTTTGGTAGATACGGTGTCCGGATCCCGTTCATGATCATCCAGGAGGGGATCCTCGCTGGTGGGCTTGTCATCTGGATTGTTCAGAGCGGACTGCAGTTCAGCCACCAGTGGAGCATGGTCGTCGTCCATAATGTCCTCCATGCCCGCGTTATCTGGCAGCGGCTGCTGCTCCTCGTCCACCTCCATATCGGCTTCCGCCTCGTCGTCGTCCACCAGGATGACCATGGGGTCCTCCGTTTCCTCGACGGGATCCGCCGCCACCACCGCTCCTCCCTCCACGTCCATAATTTTCAGCTCGTGTGTCGCCGACGCCAACGACTCGGAATTCGCGGACGCCATTTTGAGACCGGCGTCGGTCGATCCGTCCAAGTTTTGTCCCTGTGCGCTATTATCCTGATCCATCGCCACGTGCTCCAGACCACTTGTTATCTAGGCACTGTGCTGATTTCTCTGCCAGCCGTCGCACAATCACAGCATGCGTGATTATTTTAAAACAAAAAGCGAAAATTGCAAGTAAAGTAAACTCGAATTTGCAGTCGAGACTAAGACCAGTGTGACCGTTACTGTTGCATTAAACCGGCGGGCAGAGGAATACATGCATACTAGAAAAGCAAAAAATACCAGATCGGCGTTGATACACAGTCAGAACTACATGATCACTGATCACTGATGTTCAGTAATAGGTGATCAAGTTAGTTTTGCTCAACTCCCATGATCGGCCTGGATGTGTCATAATTGGTGCCCAAAGTTCAATATTAAATCACATCTATTTGTCTTAATAATAAATATTGCACTATAAAAATAAAAAACCTTGTGAGGACAAAATAACATTAATTCTATCTGGGGTGCCTCTTGTCAGAGCAAAGTGTTTCTTAGGTCAAAAATGAACGAAAAAACTCAATAAAAGTGTAGCTATGAACTTACCAAAAAAATGAATTAATTAATTAAATTAAAAAAAACAACTTACATTTAAATCGTATTCTTTTTTAATGTATTAGTACAGCGGCGGACTTGTCTTGCCAAGGTAGTTGATAGTATTTTTTAAAGGCTCTTTCCCGCAAATACGATATTTGAATTTGCTTGTCAACCAATTCTGATGAAAACAATTCTGATGAACTCTCGAAATTTTGGACACACAGGAAACATTCAACTTTTTCCGCTAGCGAACTCGTTTGTCGATCTGAGTACTAGGCTTCAAGCTCAACATTCGTAAATTACAATTCAAGAGCCACACTTCTTCTAAGTCCAACATATAAGTTTAAGTTTTATAAGTGAAGAAAACAAAATCTTGTAAATTTACTAATTTAAATATTAAAAAACTTGTATTAAGTATATGAAAAGAGTGACGTCTCTGAATGAAAATGCGAAACTACTTTTTGTGGTGTCGCGGTGCAATTGCAGTACGGTCATACAGTAATTAAATTTGTTTATATTTTGGAAAATATAAGGACTGCCCAAATGGCAAACCTCCAGTTAACTCAGGAAAAACTGTGAGTATACAGATGCATCAGACCTGGAATTATTAATTAATAACCCTATTTTCTGGCAGAGATGCCCTACGCTCTGAATACAGGCCACGCCGGCCGTGCGCCCTGCTGAAATACCCGCGCCCCAAAACGAAGCCGGAATACCAGGCGATATATCCGTGGTTGCTCCCAGACGAAACGGATCCGCACTTCGTGTTCTGCGCGGTGTGCGAGTGCAGACTCAGCTGCAAAAGATCGGATCTGGGAAAGCACGAGGGCAGCATAAAACACTCGGAAAATGCGCAGAGGAAGGCCCTGCCTGCCAAGGCAAATCATCCGGAAGCGGAGGGATCCGGTTCCAGTGTGATGAAATGGGAGTACAACGAGTACGAGGAGGGCCTGCTGCCGTACGGCGCAGATGCCGCCGATGACGAAACAGAGGAGGAGGAGGGCGAACTGGACGAAACCGAGGAGGATTGTGAGGAAGCCGAGGAGGACGAAGTTAAGGCAGAGGCACTGGAAACCCTTAACGATTTCGAAACGGAGCCCGCCTCTAAGCAGCAGCGCCGCATCTCGGAGACGGACTCGCAGCATTCCGGAATGCTGGACTATCTGCCCCTCCACGTGACCATCAACGAGCTGCCCCCGAGTTCTACGACTGCTGGTTCCTCCTATGCCACCTCCTCCTCCACGGCAGCAACATCAGCTCCGCCCTGCAGGATCACCATTAAGAAAGTGTCCGCTCCCACTACTCCACCCAATGCAGTGTGTCAGGGACAGGAAATCAGCTCCAAGGCCACCATCACGCCCATCCACACCACGCCCTCCTATGCCGCCCGCCAGCTGCAATCCTACCAGCTGCAGCCGGTGTCGCCTATAATGCCGCCGCGTGACTCCCTGGAGCTATTTTTCGACAGCATATGCGCCACCGTCAAAAGTCTGCCGCCCAAACTAGCCACCGAAGGCAAGATCCGCGTAATGCAGCTCATCGGTGAGCTGGAGCTGCGCGCCCTTGGCGAGCAGGAGGTGTCTGCTCAGTCATCATCAGTACCCGGACATCAGGGTAGCGATCTCGCCGGCAGCTCAGCAGCAGGAGCAACCGATGCGCCGGGCAGTGGCCAACAGAATGCCACGGTGGCCTCAACCACCAAGTGAACTCAAACGGAATCGGAAAGCGGCTCCTAATCAGGCTCAAGTTGGCAAATTGGAATGACTAGTGCTTTCATTTTAAAATTTGTTAACTGATTTTCTTTAATAAATCTATTTATTAGTTGTTGTAGTTCTAGGGATTTTGTTTTCTAGCTTGCGAAGTTTTCTTATAAAATAATGTTAAAAAAACTTAATGAAAAAGAAATACTGATTATTATATAATGAAACCATTTTGTTAATTTGTATTATTTCTGGACGAATAAAAACATTTAATATAAAATTTTATTTCATTTAATTTCAGGGTAAGTTTGGGAACGTCTTTTTTGGAGGATGAATACATAACAAATTTAAATTTAAATATTTATTTGTATTCTTTTCTAACGGTCTGATCTTTATTTTAAACACAATTGAACACATATTATTTAGACACAACGAATTTATTAGCCCTGATTTCTCGATAAATGAAAACTAAACATAAATGAACAAAAATTAAGATAACAATTTTATCAAATGATACTTCAGTGTATAACAGGTAATTTTAAAGGGTTATGCCTAGCATAAAAATGGCGTTCATTTATCATTTTATTACTGGAATTTTCCAATTGTAAAATACTTGACAAATGGCACTTTTTGGCGATCAGTCAACGTCTCAAAATAAATGAATTAAAAAGTCGAATCATTTATAAATATAAGTTAATAAATCTTTATTGTGTAAAAATGATCGAAAACAAGAGTTATCAGTAGTAAGGCACTAAGTACGTAGATATAATGGGGGATCCCTCCTAGAAGGCCGCTTTGCCCTCCAGCATGGCCTTTCCGCAGTAGAACGGAAACTGCACGCCCTGAAGCAGAACGTCAGATATGCCCTGCGAATGGAAACGAAACAAATCGGTTAGCTATGTTGTTCTGGGGTGTGGGCAGTGCAGAAATCGGGGCCAGATATCGGCGGTACCTATAAGCCTTGGTTGTGTTTCTGATAAGTGTCGGAATGACTAATTGGTTAAAAATCTACGCAGCCCGATAACGAAAGTGCCTCATGCTACTAAGAGGTAATGGTTTTGACTCACCCCCGGTCTAAACTACAACCAAATATCCACTTACCGTGAGGGCGGGAATGCAGGAGGCGAAGGCGTAGACCCAAATGTAGCAGAAGGCGCAGAAGAATGCCACGAAGAAGGAGACGAACCAGAAGACCAGCAGCCAGAAGATGAACCACAGAGGATTGGGCATCGTGATGAGTGGTGTTGTTTGTTCAGAGTGATTCCAGCTGTGCGATAAGATAAATACAAGGGATCTTGTTTAGTAGGTGCCCACAAAACGAAGCTTATCAGGCGCTGTCTAAATAGAGCAGATGCCATTAAAATTTGTCGACTTCGAAAGGAACAGTCATACAGGGAAAACACTTGATGGATTGCGTTGATTTCTTATTGAAAAACACATGTTATTAATTAAAGTAATGAATTGTTTTTTGTTATCTATTAATAGCAACAAAAATATTATTTTTATTAACCTTAGAAAAAAAATATTTTATGTTAAGCTAAAATTGTTTTCCTATAAGAAAAAGAGCTTTTAAAACGTCACTGCTATTTTTAAAACCCATTTTTAATATCACTTTGTCAATGTCCCAAATTAAGATAGTAAATGTCACAGCTATTTAAGTAAGTAAATCATTTAATAAGCCACAAATGGTGTGTCTGAATGTAGAAAAAGCTTTTACTTTATGCATTCGCGTTTCGAGTAATTGAAATCCTCAAAATATTTGCAAAATTGTGATATATGTAAAAAATATATATTTTGCGCGTATGTAACAAAAAAAAATTTGCTTTCTCTAATAAGTAAAATACAACTTTCTGTAGTTATTTAAATATGCATTCACCCAGGCTTTTCCCCTAAAACTGCATTTAAATGGCTTTCTTCTGCATTTAGGTTTCACTTTTGAGTTCGTGACAAACATGCAAACGACCGATTTGGTTTGGTTTTGAGCTGAATTTAGAAGCACTGACGTAAAAACTGATTATCCCCAAAAAAGGCAGCTGGCGAAGTGTAAGGCTGAGACCTCGATCGTAGATTTCAAGTCGAATTCCATGATCAAGTGCTGATTACAGTCCTCTCAAAACAAATGTCGTCATTATGCAAATCGCACTGCTAGTATTTATTATACTTGAAGGTGTGTCGTTTTAAGTCATCCCCCGTCTTAAGTCATCATAAAAACAATTGCAGATCGTCGACAAACCGGTCGGCATAATTAACACTCGGAGAAATTCGAATTAATCAGCACGAACATGAAGCCTATGCCAAATAATCAGAGTACGCCAAACTATGCGTAAATACTTTATAAATACTTTTTACCGCGCACCCACGTAAGATCGAAAGTCACTTAGCAGAATAATGCCAAAGAGATAAAGCAAACAATAACAAACCAAGTTGAAGATCGGAGGTCGACGTCCGGGGGATTCGAGAATGGAATGAAGACTGAGAATCGAAAACCGGCGCAACAAGTTGCATGCCTAGCTGCAGGCAGGGTTGTCACCTGTCACACTCCGCTGCAGAGTTTAGAGTAAAAAAGCTTGCAAAAAAGCTTTTTCCTGACGAGGGGCGACTTATAAGTTTAGTATATGTGTTGCGTTTTTTAAAAAATTTTTACAATTAATAAATATGGTTTGCTGTATTGGTGTTAATGTCAGAGATTTAAAGAGAAACTTTTAGCCTTTTTAACCGATGATTATATGATATATACACATAAGTATAGTTAAAAATTATTTAACTAAAAGCAACAATATGAGTTTTACGCCGTCAAGCAGATTTTATAAAACAAAAAATTAAACTATTAAAATACTACTTACTTAAAATATTTTTAAACAAAAAAATAAAATATTTTACAACAAATGTAAAGCCAATACGGTTTCATAAGGTATAGAAATAATATATTTTATTTCTATGTTTATTCTTTTACATTTATAAATACTTGGCAATCTATCAAATATAATATTAAAAGAACATGATTGTGGTTACTAGTACTGGCAAATATTTAATTATTAATATTAACTTATTAAGAAATTAATTTTGTTATTGTTACATAAAAGAAAACGAAAGTATCCGAGTTAAAATAAAAAAGCAAATTAAAATCGATTAAAATTGTGTAGAGCCACACTGTGAATACCCTTATCACTAGAATTTATCAGTCAAATGTTTAGCCATTCCGTTTATGCCTTTTAGTGTTTATCTTACCCATTGCCGCATTCCGTTTCCCGGCCAGCAATCAATCGACGCTAAGAATAAAAACTTTCCCAACCTCAGCTTCGTTTTCGGAAAAGCTTCTGCCGCAAGAAGAATTTCCATCAGCCGAAAATGCTAAACTGTTATACACCCTCGTTACTAACAACAACTGTGTGCACACAGCTGAAGGCTAAAAGCTTTATGCGGCTGCTTGTCAATGTTTTCATATCAAATTTCCTATAATATGTAGGCCTCCATATAAGATATAAAGGTGTGTGTGTGAGCGTGGCCAAAAGTTTTTCATCCCGGACGCCGACGCCGCTTTTGCAGCTGTTGTTGTGGTCGGCTGCTGTTTTCTCCGATTCTCCGCATTCTGCTGCGAGTCGTCGGTTACGCTGGTTCCGATTTTGTTCCGGTTGACACAGAAAAGAAATATGTATATATATATATATATAATAAAAATTATTAAATAACTTCGATACATTGCATATATAGAACATATAAAATTTAAATCGGTTTAAAAAGTGTTTTTAAATCTGTCCAAAAATGTGTAGCATAGTTTGTGGCTCAAAACAGCTGCAGCCTCTTTATGTGTGTGTGTGTTAGAGAAAGCGAGAGAGCTGGCTGATTATGTGTGTGTGTGTGATACTGACTTGAAACGTGTGCGATCGATTTTCGGTTGTTTTATAAAAACAAACCAAAGGAATTAAATAGAAAATATACAACAAATTTCTTAAGCTATTATCAAGCCAAATTAATTTATTTAATGCCCTGTTACGTAGGCAATTAAGAACAACAACATTTATTTAATGAAGAGCCTCTCGAATAAATAAACAAAGCGGCCACTCGAGATAATGAAATTTAGTACGGTTGGCCAGAGCAACAACAAATGCGGCAAAGTGTCGCAGGCGAAAGTTTCCGATTTTGATTGCGAACAAAAACAAGCGCAAGCTTTTGCCCAAAAATAAAGAGAGAGGTGAGAAAAGCTATTTGGGAGAGAGATAGAGAGCGGAAAAGCCTTGTCCGTTTTTCCGCGCTAAGCGTGTGTGTGTGCGTGTCTTTCGAACAGTTTAAAGTACGCATTGCGATGCCGTTTGGCTTCAGTTTAGCTAGAGACATCGTCGTGTTTTGAGCGGCTGACATACATTTTTCGAGCCTAGCGGATCGAGCGGACTACGCCACTATCGTTTTCAATTCAGTGCGCAAAATAAAGCATAAAGAAAATCAGTAAAAATAGGCAAGACAAAAAGGAGACAACGGCACAAAGTAAACCCAAAGGCAAACTATTCATTTACAAAGGGTAAACCCCCTTCCCCCATATCTTTCGGTCTTTAAGCCAGCTCTCAAACAAGCTCACACATACACTGGCATGCATATGGCATAACACGGCCAGTGTTGGATATTCATTAGCCAGAATTGTTGTGTGTGATAAAGTGAAGTTTTGGTGCAAAAATCGAGAATTAAATGCAAGCAGTCCCCATTCCCATTTTATTTGCAGTTTGGAAAATTAGTAAGTCGCGGAATCCGAGAAGATTTAAATAAACAACAAACATAAACAGTGACATGTAGTGAGCGGCCGGGGCAGCATTTTCAGCGCACAAAAAGGTGAGTCCTTAACCCTTAGAAATAAAAACATTTCTTTTTAAATAAGATTTAATTTAATTGGTTACACTTAACCCTTTGTTGTAATAAATTGTGACAAGCAAGGATGTAATTATAAGTGTGTATTAAAACGCATGTTTAATTATTTTTCTCGTTAATTGTCATAATGTAGTACCTTTGACCACAAATAATAATAATCAATATTTTATTAAAAAATAACAAATTGTAACATAAAACCACCTCAATTGTATTGTTTTGGTTGTGAAATTTCTTGTTCGTTTTAAGCATTTAACGATTTTTGATGAGCTCCGTGATCCGTAAAGTCTTCAGCGCACACACACACGCAAAAAGAGAGAAATGGGGAGACAAAACAGGATACCCCGGGAAAAGGGAGAGAGTCTTACAAATTCATAATTTGTCTGTTTACATACGAGGACCTGGTCACTGGTATTGGTGGTTTATTGAGTGGCGCTGCCTCAATGTCCGACCGCTTGCTCCACCCCCATTCCTTCAAACGAAAGCGAAATTATTTTTTTTGTGTTTTTTTTTGTGGGGCACGTAGGCTCCATAACTTCCGCTCGGTCGGCTCACGCGCACACCTGTACCCACTCTCATACACAAACTTATACACACTTTTTGGCAACTCACATCGAGGGCGAGCACATTTAAAATTCTGATGAAAAGACACTTTTACTTTATTCTTTCACTCGAAGCCACACAGAAAAAAACAAAAATAACAAATGACTGTTATCTACTTTGCTTGAGAGACTTTTTATTATATTCAAAACAGGACCAATAAGTATGTAAGAGGATACTTGTAAAGTAGGTACATTTCAAATCATCACTAACAATTGAAACTTATACCTAAAATCAAATGCTAAGCCCGCATCCTTTTGCATTTTAAAATGACCGAACAACATTTGAAAGATAAACACATATATTAGAAAAGTCATAACTTTTCAAAGAAAACAAGTCTTAGACAAAGAAAACGTTCTTTGTCAATCATTTTTCAAGGTACCTAGATTAATTTTAATAACTTAAATGTTGTACAGAACTACCACAAATCGTTACTACACACTCGCTTGTATATTTAAATTGCTAGGATGTCATCAGTTATGTTTCTTTTTTCAGTGCACGGGCATATCTTTTTTCATTTCTTTCCATTATTGTGTGCCCGAGTGCGTGAGTGCGCTTAATTCGGGTGTGTGTAAATATTTCGCTTGATTCGCAGCCGCACAATTTCTCGCATTCTCTCCCAGTCGCCCACATGTCGCTTAATTCAACTGTCGATTTATCACACTTAACCCAAACACACACCGTACACTATACACTCACTATTCACTATATACTATCCACCATAATCCGCACATATCATGCAGCATCATCATCATCATCATCATCATCCCATGATCATCGCGTCATCAGCCACCGGCGGCTTATTAGGTACAAACGCTGATTAGTTGCCCAGATTCATGCGATTGCGTGCTGGGCTGAGTTTAGATCGCTTTAGCTGCAGTTTCTGTCCTATTCAGTTTTTTCGGCTGGGGGACTGTTTACATACCGCCGCTAAAGATACATTTGTATCTATGTATCTATGGGAGTGCTAAAATGCCACCAACTAGTTTGCTGGACTTTAGGTGTCTGATAGGGTTATGGTTACTTTTTTATGGGTCTGTGAACTGCATTCTTGATTGAGATTTATGTTGCACATATATTTATATATACATATATGCGCTTTTATTACACAATTATTGTATATTTTTGTTCACGTTTTTCGTTCGAAGTACGAATGTTCATTCGTTTAAATGGTCAATTCCATAAAATTCGTTTTTCTTACTTTATTTTTATACAGTGTTTTGGTTTTTATTTTATTTCGTACACCAATCAAAAGAATTTTTTTTTCATCTCGTGTTAAACACAGGGCAACCCAAATATTTATTTGGGCTAAAAATATTTATGGAAATATAGAAAGCAAAAAACCTATGTTAATTTTTTTTATTCTTATATATTTGCTTTAGATGCCTGATAAATATCCGCATATTAGCTCTATGTTTTGCGGAAGCATTAAAATACAGTCAGCGACCTGTATAGAAAATCGAGCTTTAAGCTAAAGCAAACATAATTATGACAAATAACAGTTTATTTATAATAAAGAGACAAAAATAATGAATTATTACAATCTCTGGTCAATTTATTTTTTCCCTGGTGTGATTAATTCCAATAAGCAATATAACATTGCTTAACAATTCCAAAACGCATATAAATGCCATTAATTCAATTTGTCATTTGTTTGCCTTTAGGAATTAAATATAATTGGATGCCGCTGCTTCGGACTTCCGTTTATCAGTGGTTTATCCATTATCCAACCGAATCCATCAATTCCACGCACAATGCACCCATACACTGGCCTGCAATTGTTCCATCTCTTTTTCCCCGAGGGAAAGTGCAATTTCGCTGTGCCTAGTACAAAAAATACAGCATGAAATGTTTAAGTTAATTGAATCAGTTGCAAAAAAATGATTGAATCACAAAGGAAACCACCGGGCGTGGGAACTCCGACTGTCTTCTTTGTGTCGAAATTATGCTCCGAGCTTCATACACATAAAGGTCGAGCTCAAAACACCAAACGCACGGCAAACAACACTCACACTCACAAAACAAACAAGGAAAAGGCGCAAGGCTTAAAGCGTGAAACACTTGAGAATTGTTTTACACTTTTTCGTTTGCGTTTTGGCTTTGCTTCCCTTCTTTTTTTGTGTATTTTCCATATATTTTGTGCCCCGTCAAATAATTCGCTGAACGCGGAAAGCTGAAAGCCAAAGTTTCCCTGCAGCCCGTGGGGAGTGCAACGCTTTTCCACTTGCCTCCTTTTGCATTTCACGGAGAATCGACAAACTCATAAAAGTCTTTTATACGTGTTCGGAGTGAGCAACACGCGAAAATATGCAAATAAAATGCCGTAAAACAATGCGAAGGACAAACAAACAGGCGAGCATAAAAAGCAAGCAATAAAATTGAAACAAAGGGGACAGTTTTATACCCTCGGCTAATATGAATATTGAATGACGAACTAAGGCCAAAGGAAAGTTCTTCATCTGAAGATTTTTATTTCTAAGGAAGTCCTATTGACTTAGGATTTCTAGAGACCAAAGTTCTGTTATTCTTGTAAAATGAGAAATAGCGTTTTTGATGTCTTTTAAAACTTTTACGAAACAACAACTATATTATTTATTTATCTAAATTTATTTTAATACTTTGTACTTTTATTAATTTTTTGTTAAATCTAAAATAATCTTTAATCTTTCTTTGGCTTGTATTATTTTTTTAGCATTAAGGAACCAATAAAAGTTATTATAAAGAAAACACCAACCTTCACTTTTTCAGTTCCAATTAAAGACTGATTTTATTTTCTAAGTTCTTACTAATGTGAATGATCTGGTATTAATATCATATGTTTATGATTAAGATTTGTTTTGTATTTGCGTCACAAGTATTCATGTCCTGAGTATAAGAATGTCTTGACTCGTATAAAGACAAGCACTTGGCCAGCTTGGTAAATGGTCGTTTCTCGTCCGTTGGAGCAGCATTAAAACGCAATTTTATTGCATATCCTCGTGGGCTTTGGGCCAGCCATCATTGTCTTAAGGGTCCGGCGATGACGATGGGCGATGAAAGACCCGAAAGCTACCGAATGAAACCCAACCGTACCGAAACGAACCAAACAGAAACTCACGCAAACAGAAAACAGCAGACAAAGGACACAAACAGGGGAAGAAGGGAAATGTTTAACATTAGTTTTATGCGATCCTTTTATTTGTCTGTGCTTTAGCTACTTTTATGAGTTTTCTTGTGGTTCTGGCTTCTGAATGTTGGTCTTCCCCTCTTGGCCATTGTCCGACGATAATAAGGCGATTTGTTGTCTGCTGCAGTCTCATTAGATTTCATTGGTCTTACTACGGAGAAAATGTTGCAACAATATGGCTCGTAGCATACTGAAACCCAGGAGACTAGAAAACAAATATATGAAACCATGTACTCCATTTCAGTTTTTTTTTACCTTTCTTTGGTAAAATTAAATAACTATTTAAAGTGAGTTTAGTTTAGACTGTCCCCTTTTGATTTGCTGAGCTTTCTTAAATCGTGTTGCATTCATTTTTTAAAATAAGAAAAAAAAGAGAAGTGTGTTTGTACAGAATTATTTTTGCTGAATGGTTTGTGAAATCAATAATGTTGAGATTTCGGTTTGTTAAAAATACTTCTTCCCTAATGGCTTCAAAACTGCATACGATATTATCCCTGGAGCTGCTAAAATATGCCAACATTTAGAAAATAATTTTAAAATGGGTTTTTAAACATAAACAGTTTTAAAGCACTTTTATATCCCGTTGCGTAGTGAAATGCGCATCAGGGCATGGGAATTTAAGCTGCTGCCTTCCACGCCACTTTTAAAGGCAGATAATCACTTATAAGCATACACACACACTCGCTTTGAGCCCGTGACGTGTACTGGGAATAAGCGGCTTGATGTGCGTCTGTCTGCGCGCGTGTGTGCTAGCCCTGGTGCTCTGGGCATTAAAAGTAACCCAGGGTAAAATAAAAGCAAGTGCCAAGTGTGGCGCATGTGCCACTCAAAGGCAAACAAATGCGAAGTTCTGCTGTGTCTTGGGGAATACGCGGCGTATGCGCGATTTTAGTGCGATTGTGTTCGCCCAGCTTTGCTTGTAAATCGCTCAGAGAGATTGTTGCTGTTGTTACCGCCGGTTCGGGCAACGTTAGCTTTGCTTTAACATGCACAGATTAAAGTTGAATAACGTTAACGACATGAAAAGTCCTCTTTCTTCTTAAATTTAATAGTTGAACTCCAGATATGTTAGTCCTTATAAAGTTTTTAATGAGCATAATTTTTACAAAGTTAATCACATGTTGTAAATTGTTTTCAAGGTCATATTTTGATTTGAAAACAAAACACATATAATTAAATTTATTTTTCATTTTTAAATGAAAGCCAATTAAAGTTTGGCCCATAAAATCTGCCTATTTCATTGATAATATAATTGTTTTATGCTTTGCAACAGAAATAAATCTCTTTTAATTTACGAAAAAGCCGATTAATTCTTTTTTTAATCAATTGGCATTCGAAGCCATTAATTTAGTTTAACTTTTTATCAAACTTGAAAAAGATGAATTGAAACGTGAAACCGTAATCAAATTTTAAACATAATTAATGAGTTGACTTTTTGTTCGATTCGAATCAGGAAACCAATATATATTAATTTGGGTTTTTTTGTATAAAGAAATCCATGTATATATGTACATATGTTTGTACTTAGCGGAAAGTATAATTTTTTAATCAACCCTAATTGAACGAGCGAGACTAATTGACAAGCGCCGAGTCAACATAAATATTAAATAACTTTGTAATTATTGTAACAAATTACAAATTATTGATGCGTGGGCCAATTAAAATTCAATTTAATTTCCAGCGCGTTTTCCGCTTAATTTTTCGCATATTGTTGGTGCTGTTGTTGCCGTGATTGCTGTAATTGTTGCTGTGGCTGCAATTTGGCTGATGCCATAAATTGAATAACTCAGGCAAGTGCACACGAGCGCACACACCCAACGAAATGGTATGATACGGACGGTCCCAGGCCTCAGTTCAACTTTCTATGCCCCGACAGCCAGTGCTCTGATTATTGTAATAAGCAGCCCAATTAAAACTCTTACGCTTTTATGAGCATAATTATCGGGGGAGCACCAACAACGTCTGTTATCATCGCAAGCATCGCATCAATATTGATTGTTGACTTTGTTGTTTCTGTTTTTGTTGGTCGATGATGCGTGTTCCTGATGAACCGATTACATTATGCAGCTTGAATAGCTAGTTGGCAGTCGGGTTGAATGTTTCACAGGTCGTATGCGCAACGTATTCAGAACGCTCCGGATGCTGATGACGTTCCTTGCGATTAATTAACCCGCCTCAGGTAACCAAACTAACAACGCCGAACATGGCCATTCTGCTGGGTCTCTTGTAGGGATTTTGTGGTTAGGAAATACATATATGTGCAGGGCTTTATGGCCGTGACGTCACTGGGCAGGCCAGTCATTGGCATTGTGTACTTGGATGGTCGGCAGATGGATGCTTGCCCTTTGGCGGAGGCGCCCCAAAAGCGAACGCTTTTATTTCTTGCGTCATTTCATATGAAAGCAGCACTTACATTTGACATTTTACAGCATCATCAGTTGAAAAGGGACAAAGGGATCGGAAAGGTCCGGCCATCAGGGATTGGATGTTGAGTATTCATAATCATTCATGCCAGAGAGCCTGCGTCCTCATGGCGTTTACTTCATATTCAAGCTGATTATTGATATTTTATTAAAGTGTGCCAGCTAAGTAACATTCAATGCATATTATTAATAATCCAGTGCTATAGAGTTTTTGATTTAAAACTGAGATGTGCTTAATTTTTAAGGGCTCAATACAATATCGATTAAATAACTATAGATTTTTGAACTAACAAAATAAATAAAAAGCAAAGTGCAATATTTTATTTAATTTTGTACATTTACTTTATTCGCTCGTTTTAGCTTATTTATCATCTGGTTGCCCTCTTTAAAATTCCATTACCAAATCGTATTTCTTCTGCTGCTTCCACTTCATCTCTCTGCGTTCCATTTCTTTGGAGGGTTTTGCATTCTCTCTAGGTTAACGACTCTATATATTTCATAACCAACTGCAAGCTGAAAAATACATAAATAAGAAGCGAAACTGCCATAAATTCGAGTCGAGACCTGCGGTGCACGTTTTTGGGTCGTGTGCCGAGTACGTGTCCCGGGGACTCCCCAGCTCGCTCAGGTTACTTAATATACAATTTTTGCCCCAAAAACACACACCCGCACACATGGCTATTGCCGCGTATGTGTTTGTTGTGTGTGTGGTGTGTGTTGGAGGCAGGAGCAGTCAGAAAATGGCGGTTCAGCTCAGCTGCTGTTGACTTGTCATTCCCCGATTATTGATTTTTTATTTCGGCTTTAAGTGCAGCACACCCACCGCGGAGACCCAAGACATCGACACCAAGGGCAGGGGCAGGAGCAGGGGCAGGGAGAGGGGCAGTGGTGTGTGGGCTAGAGGGTTTGTGTCGTGTGAGCAGGGAGCTCGCCCCAGAGAGATTCGCAAATGTCTTGGACTGCACGGAGAAAAAATTAACAAAATTAACCATTAATTAGGTTCTGCGGAATCCTTTGTTCAGTGCCTAAACTGTTTTTTTTTGGTTTTATAATTGTTAATATTATTTAGTTCCAAAAATCTTGCAAAGTAATAACAAGCAATTATTTCAATTTATTAAATTTACAGATTATGAGTAATATAATATTTTAATCCATTTTAATCAAACTGATAAACTGTCATATATTATAAATTAGTTAATGTTATATATACTTAAAATAAAACATAAATATTTCTATGAATAAATGTTAATATCAAACGGATAAGATTAAAACAGTGTAGAAGCGAATATCCTTTTTATAGAGATTTAGTTTCTTCTGATCCGCTCTAAAATTATTTAGTTTTTTTGACAATTTTCTCCGTGTGGGCCTGGGAATGGAAAGGCAACAGGAAGGGAACTGCGGCCTGGGATGACGATGGCCACGACGACATGGCTGCGGTGATATCATCAAGGTCAGTCACACGGGCGCAAGCGGAGGCAAGCGGAGCGCCAACCTGAATAAGTCGCGCTAAATTGAGCGTCTCAGCGTTAACGAGCACCGGTGACGGGCGAGAGCCACTAAAGCCGAACTCGTGCACCGGACGTAGTGCCGGCGCCACCCACTTCCACCTCCTGCAACCCCTCACTCTCACTACCGCCCTCGGCGCCCACCTTCCCTCCCCCCGGGGGTCACTTCAATCGCCGCAGCCGCCACATGCGGCGCCATACAATAAAAAACTAACCGGTACAGGCTGCCTCCTCTGGCCCACAGTTTTTTCGTCTCATGCTGTGCAATTTCGACGTTTAAGGGGGACTCTTCGTAGTTTCATGCTTAGTTTTCCACACCCTCACAATGAAAGCAATTTCCACATATGAGCAGAAATTTTTTTAATCTCTGTTTACAGTTAGTAATTAAAAAAATCCTTAAATGTATAAAAGAAAATATTAAATGATTTTTCTTATCTTATTTATATTATTATTTTTTATTAAGCAAACTAATTAATATCTCAAATTAAATTATATTAATAATTAGATTAAGATGACCGTGTATATTTAAAAAATGTTCTACATATTCGCACGATTTCAAGGAAGCAGGAACCCCTTGTAGAGGATTTTAAGTTTGGTCTGAATAGAGGATCTTTAAATTTGGTCTGTAAAACGTTTCTTGTAAGCAATGTCAGCTCTTTAGCGACTTACGGTTAGGTTAAATTTATCTTTATCTGTCTGTTCTTCATGATAGAAGCGCTTTGATATGTCTTTTAAATAAATGAGCGCATGAATTGCATGCCAAATGTTGGTCACAGGCAATATCTGGTAACTCCCAGAAGAGACTAAATCATTTTCCCCCTTAATTCTTCACAAGTAAATACATTAAACAAGAAAAAAGTTAAAGTCGAATGGGCCAAAGGGTATTTCTTTCGTGTTTTTATTTTTGTAATAAAAATGTGTAATTTTTTGACATACAGCGTTAAATGTACATATATCATTTATATTGACTTGAATATTGCTAAATCACTAGAATTAATCATACACTTTTTTTCATTAAACTACGAAGAAAATTCTTTTAATTTTGAGCAGTTTCTGTCATCTTATGAGCGTAAGTTCCTGGGGACGCATTGGTTTTTGGGTTTCCTCTGCCTCTGGGCCACGCCCGAGCATTTATTTTATAGTTTGCCTGGCGCCAGACATTCGCCTAATGGCCGGTCTAAAGGCCTGTGATCGGAGTCCGGGTGCCCGGCAAATGAAAAGGTCAAATGGTCAGTGAAAACTTGATGATGATTGTGCCTCATTAAAGCAGATGGCCATATTTTTTGGGGTTTTATGACTGCGTGGCGGCTTATAGACCGGAAGAGAATGCAAAGAAATGGCCTGGAAAATATTTAAATAGATTTGCTTAGCGAGATACACATGTTTAATTCTTAGCTTTAACTCAGCCGCTCCACAAAATGGATTCTATTTTGGTTTTTCTTCAGGGACTACGGTCTCCAGACAGTGATTCTTAGTTTAAACTTTTAATAGGACAAGAGACACAATTTTAGCCTTAAGTTCTATATGTATTCAGCCCATAATAGACACCTGTCCCTCACTCCTTGATTTGCCCTCCGGTATCAATTAGGCGTCGCTGACTGGCGGTCTACCTGCCCGACACTACCCTCTTCAACTCATCAATTAAACCAGACACCTCTAACTTTATACACTGCTAAAAAGGTAGCAAAACGATGAAATCTATGAAAACACATATTTATTTTCTTGACCATTGTATAATTATAAAACTCATTTTTAAGTTCTACGAAAAGTCTAAGCTTAAAAATTTAATAGAAATTAGGTGTCGGTAGCTTAAATTTAAATTTAGTTTAGTTTTTATCTTTAAATTTATACACATAAAAAGAAGAGTTCAGTAGTATTCTTTGTTTTACTAACCAAAATAAAGAAAGAAAAATGTTTCTGATTCCTGGGAATGATTGGAAGTATTTTTCCAAGTATATTGCTTGATATTCACAAAAATAAATACAACAACATGAACGCCAAACATCACAAGCCCGTAAACAAAAAGAAAACACAAACAAAACACAGTTATCCTTTTCCCTACTCCACCGCTTTTCCGACTTTTCATTTTTCCCCCGCCATTTTTTCGTGTCTCTCATCTTTGTTTTTGTTTCGTTTGCTTTTGTGTTATTTACCCTTTGGCTTTTCCCGTTCGTTTTGTCGTTTGCCATGTTTTTCAGCATTTGCCAAATTTTGAAAACAAGAGCAAAGGAAACAAACAAGCGGTGAAAGTTGAAAGGTGGGAAAATGGAGAAAATAAAGAAAGTTGATTGGGAGCAGAGAGCAGGTCGCTGGGGGTTGGCCAAACCTTTTTTCCTCTGCTGTCGCTGTGACCTTTGGCCAACAAAGCTGACCCGAATGGGAGAAGGGGGGTGGGAGGAGGGTGGAGGAAGGGGGAGTGGATTGTGGGTGGGGGGTGCCTTTCACCTGTGTCCTTGTCATCGTCGTCATCAGCAACGCTCGCCGTTCCCCGTTCCCCCGCACGCTGAAACTTTTGAAATTATAATTTAATTTGAATGTCATTAAAATTTTCGCGCTCTCCACTGTCTCTTTCTCACGCTCAATTTTCGCGCTCTTCCCTGTCTCTTTCCAACGCTCATTTACGGCTATCGCTGTCCCGCTCGTTGGGTTATCATATCCATGGCAGCATTCGAGGGATTTCCATGGAAAAGGAAAAAGCGAAAACATAACAAGAAAAACTATGCAAACACGAAAACATGCTGTCGCAATAGAATAGAATGTTGGAAGAAAAAAACAGCAATTAAAATATTTTGGACATGTTTTCCACGGTTTGAAAGAATAACAAATATTTGGAGATGGCATTCAGTGAGGCTTAGTTCAGTTTTGCACCAGAATACAATTGCTACATTTTGTTAAATAATTGTTTTTCATATTTTTAAAGCCTAATTTAGCATAACAGCATATTTCTTTAAAATATTAAGGCAAGCTCTCTCAATTGTCCCCACTGTTGCCTTTAAAAATGGTTAAACACACTTCTCAGGATATTAGTGGCTTCTTCAGCCAAGTTTTAAGTAGCAACTTTATTAACACAGAAAAACTGCTCGTGTCAGCTGAAACTAAGCGCTTAAATTGTGAGCTTCCAGGCACTGAAAGACATAAAATAAAATAAGATAAATACAACTTTTGGTCGCTTTTCCCCCGCTCAAACGCGCATGTTTATGGAAAAGTTCTAGTGAAAACTGCGTCGCGAAAAACGGAGGGTAAAACTGCTGCAGCCGCAAGAATAAAGAAAATATTCACTTAGGCCAGGACGTCTTATCTCCCGAGTAACAGGCAGCGACAATGTTGAAACACCCTTGGAAAAGCGCCTGAAAGATTGCGACAGTTGCCGGGGAAACTCGAGGAAAATGCAAAGAACCTGAGAAAAACTGAGCTAATTTAGCTAAAATGTGCACTTAGGGGAGGAAGGTGGCGAAGGAATTAAATTGCCAACCTGCAACTCGCATTTCGGTGGCGTCTTAATGCCTTTTTAATTGTGCGGCTAAATAACATTTAAATTACTGCGGCGCCAGCTAAGAAAGCCTTTTGGTCCCGGACCCTTTGTCCTTATGCAGACAAGTCGCCAAGCAAAGGGATCAAAAAGGAGCCCCAAGACTTAGGGCGGTGCAACTGCAGGGGGCGTGGCTGCGGTGTTATTACACGAGCACCATTTAATGGACTGTCAGCATGCAAGGCTCAGTCCGAACACAAGTCAAGTTTCTTGGCTTAATTCGACGCCTGGTGCAGCTTGAAAACGTCAAGGACATGAACTAAAACAGCAATTTGCCACCGGGAAATGTTTGTTTTCAGAGCCGAACTGCAGCCTCCAAATTTAAATTTTTCGATAAAAGCCAGAAAACAGGGAAAACAACTTAGACTCAAGGCTGTCACATTTGCTATTCATTTCAGATTTATTTTAGAACCTTATTCATTCAATCGTTGTTAGAATTCCATAAAAGATATATAGACAATGCTTAGTTAAGGGAATAGAATTACTATGAAAATTTCATATTATATCTGATCATGAGACTATTTAAGTCTTATGTTCTCTATCCAGTATTCTATTCAATTTTCTAACTAAGGTTTTGGTAGATATTTCCATTTCTTTCGATTCTAGAACATTTCACAAGAGTCTGAATAAATATTTATTTGGTTTGTCTATAAAATCAAAGCAATTACTTTATTTATTTTGAAAGGGTTTATTTGTCAATGGACCAGTTCCAGAAAATTAAAATTGGCACAAGTCGCCTCGGGGTTCCATTGGCTTACCCAACTGCATCGGTTTGAAAAGATATTTGCTTAAATCGGTCAAGTGACTCTAATGAAAGCATATAAGAAAATATGTTTAACGACGTTGCAGGCAAAGCCTTAGAGAGCGATATGCGCCACTCGAGCGAATCCTGTGAGTGGCCCGGCTGCAGGTGTGTGGGTTACCCACCGGGGGGTGGTGGGCGGATACAGGTGGCACTCAGAAAGTTTTGAATGCAAACCGAGACCAAGAAAGGAGGCAGCTTTGCATCTCTGCTCAAGTGGAAAACACACACACTAACCCAAAGGCAAACACATAAATATTGCAGCATACAAACGGGGGCAGACGACACAAGCACCCAACAAGTCAACTCGTCCTTGTGTTTGTGTGTGCAATGACAGAGCACCGAGCAAAAATACTTACATTTTCTTTATCTGACTCTCTATTTTATTTTTTTGATTCTATAGAAAAATAAGTATTTGTTAAGGAGAAACATCCATAAGTTACATTTTACTTGCATTTGATCTTTATTTCACAGGAAAACAACAAAGACTCTAACTTTAAAGTTTCGATCTCACAATATTTAATTGTATAAATACTGGCGTTTTTATGGTGTATAGTGTTTTATAGAGTTAAATGTATATATATATTATATATACATATAAACCAAGAAAATTATTAATGAATTTTAAGTTGGTGACTCATTTAAGATCTTTCTAACAAAATTCGGTAAATTAGAGTAGTATTTCACCATAAATATTAAAATTTTTATTCTTGGCTTGTTTCATAAAATATTTC
The DNA here is from genome assembly GCA_018153305.1 of Drosophila kurseongensis. NCBI lineage: Eukaryota > Metazoa > Arthropoda > Insecta > Diptera > Drosophilidae > Drosophila > Drosophila kurseongensis. The sequence goes on from JAECXX010000149.1 coordinate 930,274, forward strand.
CCTTTTATTTTTCTCTATGCAACCACAGCCGTATAATACCCTGTCAGGAAGCCCAGACAAATAGTTTAATGCCTGTTCTTTCTGTTTGCAGTTCAAACACAGCCGGAGCCGAAGAACAAAGGCCGAGCAGCCGGAGCGGGCGCTGCAAAAGTGCAACAGCTGCACAGGAAACCGAACTGAAACCCCCGCCCGAGCAGGTCCATAACCAGATCCAGATCCACATCAAAGTCCAGGCCCCAGTTCCGAGTTCCCAGATTCCGGACTCCAAAGCTGCTGCGGCGGGAGAATGTGTAGTGCAACACACGGGCGGCAGCTTCAAGTGGCAATTGTGGCAGCAGCAGCGGCGAACTCAACCGGATAATAAGTTGTGGATGCGGCTTGCAGCGCCGGGCAGGCATCCCGAATCCGCCAGCAACACCAGCTCCGAATCGAGTTACCCCGCGTGCAGAAATCGCGAATCGCAATTAGAGAAAGTGGTCAGTGCCAGTGACGTCAGGCCAAAGTAGGACACCGCCCATCACCACCGCCCATCGCCACCGCCATCGCCACCCATCGCTGCCCTGCGCATCCGCGTCATGGCCTCCGTACGGCAGAGCAGCCTCCTGCCCATGTCCCTGCCCCTGCCCCTCCCCCTGGTGCTGGTGCTATCGCTGCACCTGTCCGGCGTCTGCGGCGTCATGGACCGCCTGGTGGTGCAGACCTCCTCCGGACCCGTCCGCGGCCGCTCGGTGACGGTGCAGGGCAGGGAGGTGCACGTCTACACGGGCATCCCCTACGCCAAGCCGCCCGTCGAGGACCTGCGCTTCCGCAAGCCGGTTCCGGCGGAGCCTTGGCACGGCGTCCTCGATGCCACGCGACTGTCCGCCACCTGCGTCCAAGAGCGGTAAGTCTATCGATGGCTTAATGACCTAGTTGGGAGTCTGTGACTAACCAAAAACCTGGCTTAGTTAGGAATTTATTGGGGGACTTTAAGTGTAAAGTTATCTTTTCATGGTGTTCACGAAATTTACAAGATAGAATGCAACAAACCTCGGGCATAAGATTTTACCAGCGATGTTTCTTTTTAATTTCTCTTCTCATTATTAGCAGTACTTAAATTTCCTTTCTTAAAATCTTAACAATTACAAACAGCTAAACATCCGTTATCAATTGATAAATTACAATTCATTTTTTAAAACATCTATAAATATTGATATTACACCTATTACACTCTTTATTTCTGTTTTGTTTGTAATTTTAAAATAGTTGAAATTGGATTTTTAAAAATTGGCTCACCATCAAGGCGTACTTTATTTTACAGTCGTAAAATAATATATTTTCTTTTATTTGAAAACCATACAAAATGAAACCATGAAAAGTCACATTTTTGTATGCTGGAGACATGAAATTTTGGCAAAGACAAATAAAAGGAGGTCATATCATTCCGGAAATAAAAACAATTTGTCATCACTGGCTTAGGGGGATTTTAGGGGTTCAAAGGGGGGTTGGCTGGTACGCTCCACTTCTGCATTTGACCTAGAAATGAAAAATCGCAGCCCGGCTGCAGCGGCAGCTTGCTGTTGACCTAACTGTTGCCAATGACGTCATGCCGCATGCAAAAGCCGGTCAAAACGGAAAAAGCCAATTCGAAACTTTACTCAGTATGTGGGCTTTGCCAATTGCAATCGCACTCTATTTGCCTTTCAATGTTTGTGGTACGGGGAAACATATTGTTCGCAAACATACGACTAGTGTAGATAGCATATTAATTTGATTTATTTTAACGATCAGAATCAGTTTAGCCTAGTCAGTTTTTAATGTTAACGTTATGGTTTTACCTAAAACCAATTTAATGTCTTATTGACCTAAAATAATGTTTGTAAATAAATTCTCTGAAATACTATATATTTATTAAATAGCCACCAACAAAAAATTGTACCTGTTTCCTTCTCCATTTATTTAATCAAACTCATTTGGTTTGATTTACTTTTGCTCTTGAAATAGAGAACCAAAGTTTTTCCGCACCCCAAAGGGAAAGTCATCAAAGTGTGTGAGGCAAAAGGAAATTAGAAAAATATAGTGATAAAGGCGAATGGCAGCTGGCGTAGGAAACAGAAATCGCCTCTTCTCTCGGTCTGTGATAAATTACTTTTATGCGAAACGGCAAAGTTAATTTTAATGGACACGAAGCCAAACACACCTAAGCATACACAAGCATATCAAAATGTATAAAGGTATCTATAGAGACGGGCAGACAAATGCTGAGCTTTGTACGAATGCGTAGGGATATCGATTCGAGCGATTCAACATTTATAAAGCGGAAAAACTATGTCAAATTGTGGGGGAGTACGGAGGTGTGTGTGCCAGTGCTTGTGGGGAAGCTCAGGGTAGGAGCAATGCCAGCAAAACGGAAGAGAGACCGAATAAAAATAAATAACACAGCCGGTTAGTATATCGTAATTGGCATGACCGAATTCCAGATGGGGGACAAACGGCCTTTGATTTGCATATGGGTCACTAGCTAATCAAGAACTCTCTTCTCTTTTCTTTTTTTCTTTTCCGGAACCCAGTTACGAGTACTTCCCGGGCTTCTCCGGCGAGGAGATCTGGAACCCCAATACCAACGTGTCCGAGGACTGCCTCTACATAAACGTCTGGGCACCGGCAAAGGCCCGTCTCCGCCATGGGCGTGGTGCCAACGGGGGTGAGGTAAGTGTGGTCACTTGTGCTTTTAAATAATATTTTTTTTTTTTTAAATATGTTTTTTGGTATCCCAAGCTTTAACAGTAAAAATTGGATTGTAACTTAACCATTTAATAGATCAATTTTTTGGTAAATATATTAAACAAAAAATATATTGAGATGATTAAAATACAATAATGTTAAACAGAATTTAACAAAAATTAATTTAACTTTATATGAAAAAAAATAGTTTACAAAAACAAGACCACATATCATCTTTTGATATCTGATATTTTTGGTACCAACTTTTAAAGAAAAACACAGATTCAAAAAGTTTTTTAAGTGGGACTTATTTGACTGTATAAGATAAGAATTCATTTTTTATAAGAAGCTTAAAGAAAACATTTTATATAGAGTCTTTTGGCACCTTACAAATTTGTACGAAAATATTAAGTTTCTAATTTAATCAGATTATAATAATAAAATGCTCGCTGGTGCATTTTTCTTTGAACGGCAATGTGGGTCTAACGAATCAGGTATATTAGATAACCTTTTCCCGTCTATTTCCGTAGCACTCTAATGGCAAACAGGCGGACACGGACCACCTGATCCACAACGGTAATCCGCAGAACACCACCAACGGCCTGCCCATTCTGATCTGGATCTACGGCGGCGGCTTCATGACCGGATCGGCCACCCTGGACATCTACAATGCGGACATCATGGCCGCCGTGGGCAATGTGATAGTGGCCTCCTTCCAATATCGAGTGGGTGCCTTCGGATTCCTGCACTTGGCGCCGGAGATGCCGTCGGATTTCGCGGAGGAGGCGCCCGGAAACGTGGGCCTCTGGGATCAGGCTCTGGCCATTCGCTGGCTGAAGGACAACGCACATGCCTTCGGCGGAAATCCGGAGTGGATGACCCTGTTCGGGGAGTCGGCGGGGTCCAGTTCGGTGAACGCGCAGCTCATGTCGCCGGTGACCAGGGGCCTCGTCAAGAGGGGCATGATGCAGTCGGGCACCATGAACGCCCCCTGGAGCCATATGACCTCAGAGAAGGCCGTGGAGATTGGCAAGGCGCTGATCAACGACTGCAACTGCAACGCCTCCATGCTGAAGGTGAGTTTGCTGATGGATAGGGGAATATTTTTAAGAATGTTTAAGATGGAAAAAAATATATACATTAATGTTGCTTAAAAAGGAACCCTCCCAGTTTTTTACATTGCATTTTGAATGTATACCCTCAGTTGATCTTGGTATAGAGGTTAAAAAACAAGGGAGATGTTTTTTTTTACAAAACGACTATATTTAAACTTCAATGCGAATATGTTTTTAAAATCAATACGATTTTTCAATACATTTTTTGATTATTCCTATTGCTGTATGATATATCCGATTTTTATAAAACTAATCTGAAATTATAACAAAACTATATAAGTTTTACCGGATCTGGAAAAATAATATATGGCTCTACTAGCATGTTATTCTAAATTCAAAGGTTATTCTATTTTAACGCTAAAAAATAGTAACAATCTTTAATGTTTAAAGCATTAAATATGTTGAACCTTTTTCTAAATGATTTTCTGAAAGGATTTGAGTGATTAATTTGTCTTCCGATTCCAGACCAATCCCGCTCACGTGATGAGCTGCATGCGGTCGGTGGACGCCAAGACCATATCCGTGCAGCAGTGGAACTCCTACTCCGGCATCCTCAGCTTCCCCTCGGCGCCCACCATCGACGGAGCCTTCCTGCCGGCGGATCCCATGACGCTAATGAAGACGGCGGATCTGAAGGACTACGACATCCTGATGGGAAATGTGAGGGATGAGGGTGAGTGTGCTTGCCTGAGGACCCGCTGAAATTTCCTCCCGCCACTGGCTTCATCCATATAACCATCCTATCTCCCCTTTTCTGGGTCGTCCTTGCCGCCATTGTTGCATCCTCTGCGGCTGACGTCAGCGCTAAACTTTATCCAAAACAAAGTACTACCCATTGCCAATGTTGTTTGCCAAGCTTTTTAGCCCAGCTTCCTTCCTCCGTGCCCTAAAAACATTTGCGCTGCAGCTAGCAGCTCTACATCCATTTGAGATTTTATTACTTTTCTGCAACTATACATATATTTATATACACTTTTGTTGTGGCCTGGATGGCAGACAAAATGCATTTTATTCTTGTCGTTTCATGGGTAATGGGAAGGTGGCTTAGCCTCGCTGCTTTTCAAAAATTTCCTCTGCACATTTTGAGCACTCGTAATGCATTCGGTACTTTCGGTTGGCTCGAGTGCTTAATTTTTATGGTTTATTGCATGACACTGAGCGGCGCATCGAGGGGTTTAGTGGGTTTTTGGGGCTGGTAGTGGTAGGGGCAGTGGTAGTTCTAGTGGTTCTGCGGGTTACATTGTGCTCGGCTTAGTTCTGGCTTGGCTGTCGCAAAACTGCACTTTGTATAATGTCCTGTATTGTTGGCTTTTCCGGCTTTGCCTTTTGTTTTTTTCCCCTCTTAGCTGCACACACAAATTACGTATTTTGTAAACTTTAAATTTCAAATGTCGCAAGTGTAAGTGGCATGCCAGTTGAGATAGGGGCAACTTTTTTATTTATTAGTAATGTTAATTCTTAAAAGCATATATTTATTCAAAATAAGAGTCCATTTTATTACATTTAATTAAGAATGATTTTAAATTTTGTGAAATTCCAACCAACAAAGTGCTGAAAAAAGTTTAGAAGTGGGTATAATAGTGTTTAAAATATTTGTATAAGCTCTTTATCAACTTCCCAAAAAAAGCGTCTCTGGACTTTGCTTTGTTGTCTATGGTTTTTTCCCAGCCTCACAGAGTAAATGCGAGTGCGAGGCATGTGTCAACGCACCGGAATTGCCGGAGTCAAAATACAGAAAAACACAAAAAGCCGCCAAACCTTGCCAGACTCGCCCACGCAAATTGCGGTGACCCCGGGAAAAAAGGAAAAACTTCCGTACCCACACACACTCCAACACACACACGCACTCAGATATGGCGCTCAGCTGTGCGGGACGGCATCATAAATTATTTAAATATATTTCGCTCAGGTGACAGCGGGGGGCGGTGGGTAGTGGGTGGTGGGTGGAAAAGCGAAAGCAAAAAGCGAGCCCTCAACTTGATGGGCGGAACGGGACGCGTGAGTGCCACACGTGCCGCAGCAAAATCGAATGGTTAGAGGGGGTGGTGGTTGGAGGGGCGGCTTTTATTAAATAGGGGACTGCAAACTATTACAGCTCAAAGTTGAGTTAAAGTTCCGTTGTAATTATTTTTTATTACCCAGGCCATAAATCACCATAGAAATTCCTCATGAATTGTAACACGATTGAAATCTATTAGATTTTATAAATATCGTTTAGCCACAAAATTTATTAGACCTCACTGAATTCTATTAAATTAAATCAATAGCAAAAACCAAAGTGTTTGCAATGAAAATAATCAATATAAATCATAATCAAATAACAGCAGCATGTGGAAATATGTAGATTAAATAAATCACCTTTCCGTAGCTATTTGCCCATAGATATGATTTGTATTTAAATGAGGAGAACATTGCAAAGAGAAATATATTTACATATTTTTGATAATGCGGTGTTCTGTTTTCCTAATTGCTTTACAAATAAAAAGCTCTTAGTTGTTTTGACTATTGTTTTTGGTTTTATTTTCCTGTTTTTGAAATAATGGCTAATGCTTTGTTCAATTAGTATACGAGTAATTAGCTTAGCTTTATGTTTTATGTTTTAAATAAACCAAAAACTTGATACATACAAAATAAAATAAGGTGAAAGAAAAAGAGGTATTTTTAGCTTAGCCTCATATGTTTTTTTCGTAATCTTGTTTATTTGGTAGTAAACAAATTACCTTATTGAAAAGAAAGTGGTAAATTTTGTTATTTATATTATTTGATATAATATTTAAACATATTTTCCACAAATTGAGTCAAATAAACCCCAGTAATAAAAAATAGTTATTTTATTCTTTATAAAAAGAGAAAAAAAGAAACTGGTCAATTAGAAAACTTATCAAGCTTTTTAGCCCTCACAATTAAATTTTAAATTCTAATTCGTATTAGAAAATCGCATTTTTTCTTGATGGGAATTTTCCCTTCTGCGAAATGCTGCTGCTGATTCTCCCATAATTTTCCCCTCATTTTTCATATCCTTCCACTGGCTGTTATTCTTCTCAATCTGGTGCGTAACCCTTTGTGTGCATTGTGTTTGCCAGCTTTTCCGTGCCAGGCCGTGTAAGTGGCGCACTTGTAACAAATTTTCCGTTTGCGTTTTCCTTTTCTTATTATTTCGCGAGCCGCCACCGCAGGATGTCGTTGGGTGTTTTGGGTGGGTGGTCCTTTTCGTGGGTTGTGTTTTTCGTATAACAGATTGAAGAAGATTCTCAGGGCTTTTGTGCCAGTTCGTGCTTTGGCTTTGGCTTTGGCTGTCCCTTCTTTCCTTTCCATTTTCTTGTTGCTGTTGGGCGATGGATGTTGCTGCTGTTGCCGTTTCTGTTCTTATTGCTGTTGCTGGTGTTGGCATTGCTAGTTGCTGTTGTTGCGGCTGTCTTGCCAGGAGCAGAATAAGCCAGCAGACACGTGTGCTTTTCTGCTCACTTTCACTCATTGCTCACAGCTGCTGCTTACCGCTTTCTCTCAGCTCCTGGCTCTCTCCAGTTCGCTCTCCGTTCTCTTTTCTATTTTCTCTTGGCCAAAAAGGTGTGCGTGCATGCCCGCCAGGCAACTGCCACCATTTTCCATGGGTACAAAAGTACCGTTACTCAGCTGAGCGTGTGTGCGTGTGTGTTTGGGTGTTTGTGTGCTTGTGTTTGTATTTGTGAGTTCAAGGTCATCTAGCATTTGTAACAATACGAATACAAATTCAAATACATTACGATGAGCCGCGCACATAAAAGCATCCTTTTCTGTTTGTTTTTGACAAATTCAAACGCCCTTCGTCCCTACCTACATATTATATAAACATATATTTATATTTATTTACATTTGTACGTGTGCACTTAACGTTTATCCTCAATAAACTATTTGGCTAGTCCACCTAATTGCCCTGCCTTTTGTTTTTGAGAAATTCGTTAGTATTTATATTTCATTTGGAAATTCAAATGTATAAAATGCAAAAATAAAAAATTCCTTTGAGGATACATTTTTATGATATACTGAAAATACATCCATAGCTAATGTCTGTTTCTTTTTTATCAGATTTACTAAATACATACATACATTGGGTGTTCATATTGTAATTTGTAAATCAAAGATTATCACTTAATTTATTAAATTGGTACAAATATAGTTTATAAGATCGTTTCAAGCACTATACAATTATATAGACAAAGTAGAGTACAGTCAATTCAAGTTTTAATCATTAACATTTTAATGTTTTTTTTAAATTTAAACACCAAATGCATTTACATTTTGCGCGTGACACTCAAATATGGACTGAATGAACTGTTATAAGCAATTTAAAAAAAGTTAAGAGTTTTCTTTGGGCTAAGGATTTCTGAAGTGCAGCCAAAAAGTATGCAATGAAGGCAAGGCGGCAACTTTTCGGTGCTTAAATAATTCATTTTTGGTGGCAGTTCCTTCAGACTCGCGATTGCATGCTTGTCGTCTTGAGTATGTATGTGTTTCTGGGTATGTGTATATGTGTGTGGTTGTGCCTTCTTTGCTTGTGTGTGTGTAAGACAGCTTGTTTGCTCGTTAATTGCTTCGCGTTCCGAGACGGCCAACTTATCGCCGGCTCCGTAGTTGTAGTCCTGAGTCCTGAATTCCGCCTCCAGCCGGTGTTTTTGTTGCTGCTGCTAACTCAATTATACACTCATTAAAACCGTATTTACATTTCGCTTATGTGTGTGTGGGGAGTGTGATTTCCCTCAAAAAAAACCAGAGAAATTTGTGGCCACAGAGTGAGTGTGTTGTTGGCAATTTAATTAAAAGCGTATGCCCGACATTCAGTAATAGTTGAATAACGCAAGGTCGTTTCGGCATGTAGTGGAAAATATTAACATAGTTGTGCAAACTATATGCCTCTACAAAACTTTTGAATTAAGTATATAAATCAATATTTTTCCATTACTCTTTCAATGAAAGTACATTTAAAGAGTTTGAATATTTGTGCTTGTAATGGCACAATGTTGTTGGTGTAATAACAAAGTTATTGTTTCGTTATTAAGAAAGTCTTGAATATCAAATTAACATAAATGTAATTATACATTTATAATTAAAGAATAACTTTATTTGGTTGACCTCTAAGTTTTATAGCTGTTTAAATGGTTTGGCAAAAGTAACACGATCCAATCCTTAATGTTAATTTATTTCTTGACTCTCCCCTTTTTCTGGGGAACACTTATCGACTTTAGTAAGCGACAGTTTCAGGCAGCTCTTTCAAGATTGTTTGCAATTCAAGTCAAAGCTCCTCGTGCCAGGCTTTGCATAAGGTTTTGACCTTAATGGAATCGAAGCAAACATAAACACAGTGGGCCAGCAAGATAAATTGGGAATGGGTTGCACGTGCCCTCGGCCAACACAAACACAGATACTCGACTACATGTCCTGATGTTGCCGCTGTAAGTGTTGGTGCTACTGCTGCTCCTGCTGTTACTGTTGTGGTCGTGTTGCTGCTGTGTTGCTGCTGTCGTCGCTCATAGGCAGCAATTATGGTTCGTTAGTGTGGCCCGTATTTGAAGTGTGCGACAAAGACAAAAGCCCGAGAACAACAACTGGGCCAACAACAAGTGCCATAAAAATTAAGTTAATAAAAGGCAACGACGAGCCGCTTTGTTCACCCGTTCTGCCTGTTGTACCCTGTATTACAAGAATGTAAGGGTTTATTGTTTATTGAAAAGATAAACAATAAAAAAACCTACATTGGGGCATAATAACAACCTTTAAATATTTTATTTAGTAAGATCTTAACTAGTGTCAATCGCTTAGTCCACAGATGATGAATTAACATCAATTGGAAAACCATTGTATACTAATAATAATAATCACCTACTCCCTAACTCCTTCTTGAGATCCTTAAAAAGTTACAAATTATAGCATTAGACAGCTATTTAGCTTGCTATAAGGCAGCAATATATCTCTTTTAATTTTTATATTCTCAAATCCATTTATGTTGAAAATGATTATTTTAATGAAATAACAATAAGGTGATTTATTAGGGTTTGCATTTTAAGAAATACCTATAAATACATAACATTAAAATGTTAAATTAAAGTAAATAAGCTAGTTTTTCGAGGTTAAAATAAGAGAACCATCCTAAAGTCTGCATCTGCATTCTATAGAACCATATTTTCAGTGTTTCAGGTTCTGTTTTTGTAGGGGGCACAAGTTTTTGGTTTATTCTATTTTGCACTCTTTCACTTACTTCTCCTCGGCTTCTGAAACTGTTGTGATTGCTGTTGCTGCCGTTGGTGTTGCTGCTGCGACTGCTATTGCTGTTGGTGTTGCTGCTGGGACTAAGGACTTGGGGTTAATCCTGAGCGCGGTGTCCTTGGCACGGCCCCTCCATTGTGAGTCGGCATCTTGAAGCGCCGCCTGTAGTGGTAATTGTTTTCCCAGATTGGCCAACATCCCTCTTCGCGTCACTTCTCACCCAGCATTGTTATGACATGACCTCGAATGGCACGGGTTAAACCATTTTTCCCTCCCTATTTGACAGGCACATACTTCTTGCTGTACGATTTCATCGATTACTTCGATAAGGACGATGCCACGGCCCTGCCACGGGACAAATATCTGGAAATTATGAACAACATTTTCGGCAAAGCAACGCAGGCGGAACGCGAGGCCATCATTTTTCAGGTAACTTTCCACTACGCATCTGTGTTCTTCCGAAAAAACAATATGTGGTGCATTTGCAACTGCATCTGACATGTACACTGAAAAATTATACCATTTTAAAGTGTAACTTACGAAAATGATTCTATATAATTCTATACCTACGAAAATCATTCAATTCTATACCTAACATTTTGACTGATGAGAATGACATTTTTATTTACTAAGTTGCACATGTTACATTAAATTAAAACTTATAAAACCGGAATCAAAAATTTATAAATTGCTCCAAGTGCATCGGCCAAATCCCTTAAAGTACATTAGTGCAACGTGCGACTAGTCAATGTCAGCTGCAGATTCGCTGCATGTTCTAAACACGTTAAATGGGACGTCAGCGACAACGGCTGGCTGATTGAGTTGCATTTAGTGGCTTTATTCATTTACTCTGTTCTGTCGCCGGGAAATTTCATTTTGCGGCGTTCTGCGTCAGCAGTGGATATGCATTTGACAGTTGAGCCAGGACAGAATCCGGGATTAGCTGGCCCAGGAGATTCTCAACGAACCGAAGCCCCTGAACTATTCGAACGGAAATTGGCTAAACTGACAGCTAACTTCATTTCATGATTGACTGGGGACATTCCGTGACGCTGGGAATAACTTCGAATTATTTTCAATTGCAGGTTGGGGGACTTATAAGGCCCACAACTACATATCTTACCCCTTTCGATAACTTTATGTATTTATTTTAAGCCAATCTTCGTTCAAGCCTTCTTTCGTTTCCTTATATGTGACTTTTGAATTTGATTCTTGAAAATCCTAATTAATAAATTAATTAGATTCAAAGTATTGTGCCTTTTTACATATTATACATAAAAAGCAAATACTGTTCAAGGACCATTACAACTATTGTAATTAAGGAAAAAGTATTTGTTTAAATTTTTAATTGAATTTATTTCTTGGACGCTTCCGACTGGTCTTTCGTACGATCTGGATTATTAAAAATATATATTTCTCTTCCTTTTCAGTACACCAGCTGGGAGGGTAATCCGGGCTATCAGAACCAGCAGCAAATCGGACGCGCCGTAGGCGATCACTTCTTCACCTGCCCCACCAACGAGTACGCCCAGGCTCTGGCGGAGCGAGGCGCCTCCGTGCACTACTACTACTTCACTCACGTGAGTACCACAACGGGGGTGTCCACTGTAGCCGTGAAAGGACGTAAAAGGACTGCACGGCTGGCGGCCATTAAATATTTCTCAGGCTCTGACACGTAAGATGGCGTTGAAGCGCGTGCGTCCAATCGTAATGCGGTCAAATGGGGCGCAAGTGGCGCAACGGCGTAAAAATCCACGCTGAAGCCACTGCGACGCAGGCAACTGCAATTTGCGTGTCATTAAAATTGCACACAAGGCTAATGGCAGGCGCAGTCCAGCTCAGCCCCAAAGTGGATAACTGTCGCAGGTATTCGACACTGGAAAAATTGATTCCAGGGACCACAAACTTCTAATTTTCGCAGTGAGAGATCTCAGCTCGAAAATGTATTTTGTCATTAACAAAAGAAGACCTGCATTAAAAGTTGTATGTATGAATTTTGCTGCCAGAAAGATTTAACCTGGATAATATATCCTGTCATTGGGAGCTTAAAAAGAAAGTATACCTTGATTTCAAAGCTTTGGACATTTGCTTTGGACAATTTTTATCGATACATTTTATAATACTCTGAAATGTATGTAATTTAAACGTATCGATGTATTTTCCATTAATTTTTCAATTTAAATTCCAATATGCTATCAATATTTAATGATTGAATAAAGTATCCAAAGTTTAGAAAAGAATATTTAAGTACATAAACATTCAAATTTAAATCAAAAAATATATTTAAACTCGGTTGTGAGTCTTGAGACTTTGTTTTAAGCTTTTAGAAAAACATTTTATTATTTTATATACATACGTTGTTATAGCAAAGGAAATCTTTTAGACTCATCGATTTTTTAGCTAATGAACACTAACTTTTTCCTTCAAATAACATTAATATTACAAAGCTAGGGAATATTTAAAAAATGAAACCATTAAAATGTGGTATTTCTCTACATGTAACGAACTGTCGCTGCATCTCCTGCAGAAGAAGCTACGGCTGCGTCAAATGTCAACGCGACTGTGTGAACCTTAATAATTAATGTCTGAATGATGGCGGGGCGTTTCCAAAGTCTGATGAGGGGAAGCGGGGGTTGAGGGGCTGAGCTGCCTGAAAGCAGCGCTTGCGGCTAATCTGAAATACAGAAAGTGAAAGTTCTTTTACCAGAATGAGGTCAGGAGCAGACCCTAGATGATTCCTTTTAGTCGAGAATAGCTCGAACATGAAGACAAGCCAGTGTTGTTTCATAGTCTATAATTATTCGGTAATGAAAAGTTCATGAACAGGCATATGTAAAGGTTAGAGTTGAGATGGTAATTAATACCAAATTTTCAGGCTTACGTAGTTTTCTTCGTTTTCATTTGGGCATTTAAATATCGGGTTTAAATAATAAGTTTAAACCAGTTGAGACAAACTATACAGTACTGATGTTTTGAACTATTCAAAGCGTCGAAATATTTAAAAGCATGAATTACGCCATCAGCTTTTTTTACTTCAAACTTACTATTGCATTTACTTTTCAATACTATTGGACTGCAGCATCATAGTATGTTTGGTGCGATTCAACGCCCCACCGGCCCCAACAGATAAAATTTTCTTCATTGGAATAATTACAGTTTAAACGCTATCTCTCCTATTTTTCTTAGTCTTGGTATGCAATCGCTTTGGTTAAAGCCATACCGTCCCGACCGTAGTCTCCTTCTCACCCTATGAAAGTGATTCTGTCGTCGATTAAAGGATTTCGTTTATTTATTACTTCTCAACTGGCTAGACTATTGCTTCGATAATAATCGCGTGCAATATATATCCAACCGACGATGAGTAAGTACTGAGGTAACGATTTTATTAGCCAATTGATTCGTCAACCTTATGTGATGGGATTTGACACAGTCACTGGTATATTTTCCGCGTAATTACAGTATTTGATACGACTGTGTGATTGAAAAATCACTGTCAGCGGATGAAGTCCCTTGCCAAGTGCCATTTTGCTTAGCGTGTCCGACCAGTCCATGTGTATTTTTCAATTAATCCAGCAATTTGTTGCAGAGAGCCGGGCTGAATACGTGCAATCCATTTAATTGGACTTCATAATGTCACACCTATCGGGGGCAAGGGTCGCTGTTGTCGTTGTCGTTGTCGCAGTTGTTCTTGCTCTTGTTGAGCTGGCAGGGCAGGCAACCTTGGCCGCCATAATTATGGTAACCAAAAGTTTCACGCAACACACGCCCACCAGCGAGTGAAGAACCCTCGTGCAGACACACACAAAAGCCCCACGTTGGGCGCCAATTAAACTATACGCACACGCACTCGCACAAGGAGGTTTTCTGCGGGCAGACACAACAACTACACATCCACACAACTACTTTACTGTGCGGGAACAGGACCGGCAATCGTTACTGGATCACGACCTGTGGTGGAAGGAGCAGGAGCAGAGTGGCGAAGTCGACTAATGAAACTTCAATTTACGAGGTCACGGCCCGCATGCCCTGCACGTGTGGGGCATAATTTCAGTCAGTTATTTGTTTAAACGACTTTGGCTGCGGTGCCTTGTTGCCGTCGATTGATATCGGCTGGTTGCAGGCCCAGTTGGAACGGCCTAATGATTAACAAATACGCAGCTCGCACAATGCGTATACGCAGTGAGGCCTCTGTATAATATATTGATTTTCGTTCGAGGGCTTCGATTCCTTAAACACACATATACTAATGGCTACGAATTATAGTTGATATTGACAGATGATGAGTGGTAATTTGACTGAACAAATCACTGCAGCAGGTAGATCAATATTACGCATACGCAGCGTGGACCCTAGTACGATAGCGTCAATGAGAATAATAAATACAATATACAGTGTTTTGGCTTATTAATCATGCTGTTTCCACATCACTAGTTAGTTCTTTCGAGTAGCTTGACAAATCACTACACAGCATGGCGCACAATATGCTCTTCACTTTCGAACTATGGTCGATTCTTGCGTCAGTTTACACTGATAATTAAACTGTTATCCCGTTGAGTCGTTGCTTCTTCCGGCTGATTGCACAATATGCAGACTGAGTGCGTGCGGGGTGCCAGTTGGACTGCATTGTTTATACCAAATCGCCCGTTAATAATCCAATAGCCCAGCTTGCAGGATGGTTGGTTGACTGGCTGGCTGACTGGCGCCTCCGAAATGGAAATGAAAGCAAATGAAATTAGTTTTAATTACAGCCGTCAAGTTGCAGCAGCAGAACTCGTAACTCACTTTGCCCATAAACGGGGCCGCGATGGGGCGACGAAGCATGGCGAATGGGGTCGCCAGCTGCTAAAGTGCCTGCCAGATTGTCTATCTGCTTGGCTGGTGACCAAGGGGGCGGGTCCGTCCCCCAATGGCCACTGGCCACATGCTTGACTGACCAGCTTTCCTCCATTTTCCCCCCATTTTCCCGCCCCCTTTTCCGGCTCCTGTTTCTATTTCATTTCTTCGCCGCTGACTACTGCAGCGTGCAACGTGCCTGGCACTTAAATAAGTTTTTCTTCTCAACTGCTCCTCCTGCTTCCCATTACCCCTCACTTTCCGCCTCGGCCACACTCCACTGTACTCTACTCCACTGTAGTCCACTACTCCTCTCGACTCGACCATGGCGTTTCTCATTATGACCTCCGAGTCCAAGTTTCTCAGCTCTGTTTGCAATTTTGCGCTTAAATCAAAAAAGTTTAGCTCTCTGCTCCGGCTGCGTACAATTTTTCATTATTTGCACGAAAAGGCGTAAGGACTGCAGGACTTTTATGTTATGTGAGTGTACATACACTCGGATAGGGGACGTGTGTCCTGACAGCCAACGACCAAGTCGCATAAATTTCCAACAACTTGGCAGGAGCAGAAGGAGCAAAGGAGCAGAAGCCCCGCATTACCAGAATTACCCTTGGCATATCCCGGACACTATTCATTATGCGACTTGGCACTTGGCTGCCAGCCTGTCAAGGTGCAGCTCAGCCAGAGCCCGACTGCGGCCAACTCAAGTTGAATGGTTAAGTGGTTAGCCCCAGCTTTCAGCTTTCAGCTCCTGGCTAGGCCTAATGGTCAGCTGAATCGCATTGGCGGGCTTTGGTTTTTCGCTTTGCATGAGATTGCATTTTACAAGGGGATTGGGATTGCCTAATTAGCATTTCGGATGGAGTAGCTGACTCTGCCATAAAATGTAAATCAGCAGATAGTAGTAACGGGTAAGGTTTGCAACTAACTTTATTTAAAGCCAAGAAGTATGCTCCGAAAATGGTCAAGTCCAATAAGCTTCCTCAACTACAACCATTCAAATTTGATTTGTCACATAACAACAATCAAGCATTTCAATAAAGTTTTGCATCACAAAGAGCACTGTCATTATAGCCAAATGGTTATTCTTTGTTTAGTGAGCCTTTTAGTTTAGACTTAAATAAATTCAAGCAAAAATCATTATTATATAGAATAATAATATAAGTCTGTAGGTGATAAAGTTTTTTTTTTTTTTAAATTCAATTAAGTTATAAGTATTTCATTAATGTTATATTTATCCAAATTCAATGATTAGGTTATGTGTAAATTAAAAGATGTTTTAATTTTTGGTTTCGATTCTGACTGAGGAGGTTTTTAAAATAAGTTCGAATTCTTCCTATTTTAGTTTTCTCGTCCAAGTTGCCTTATAAAAATATTATTCTTTGGATGGCTCTTAATAATTTTTGTCGGCTGCCAACCTCTTATAAAAAAGTTTCAAATCAAAGCTTTAACTTAAAAAGTAAGCCCAACATAATATAACCTGTGCATTTGTCGGGCTTATCTTCACGGCGGACATGGTCTGCGGTATAACAGGACGTATACGCAATGTGGTCGTGCATGCACGTACCCATTGCAACAGCCTGTCCTGCAATTCGGCGTCCCCAGATGCAGTTGCAGTACAAGCTGCTGTGAGATACGTGAAAACGGCGCCACACGAGAGCATTTAATGCCGTTGCCTGTCAAGGGCGACAGAATTTTGGGCTGAGCGCTGTATGTTGAGTGCTGAACTCTGAACTGGCAGTCGACCAGGCATTTACTTATTTATTCATTCGTTTTTTCTTCGCCGCTCCAGTGCGCGGCATGCTGCGACAATATTTACAATTTACAGGGAGCGCCAGCCAGTCAGGCAGCCAGCGAGCAAAATCAAATAAATAAATAAAAAGGGTAGATGTTTATCTGCATAATTTCTGGCTGAGTTTACGACAGCGTCGCGGCACTGTTCTCATTTTTCGACGGCCCCATTTTCACGGTTTTTCCCTGGCATTTTTGTTGGCTTTTCCAGCGCACGAGCACCTCGTTGTGGGGCGAATGGATGGGCGTGCTGCACGGCGACGAGATTGAGTACTTCTTTGGCCAGCCGCTGAACAACTCCCTGCAGTATCGACCTGTGGAGCGTGAGCTGGGCAAGCGTATGCTGAGTGCGGTCATCGAGTTCGCCAAGACAGGGTGAGTTTCCTGGTTCAAGCTTTTCACCTCGAGCTTTTCCTGCCATTATGGCGGTCTTAGCCGAGTTTCCCACCCGTTTTGCCATAAGAAAAGCTTCATATACTGTCTTCCCCTTTCAGAAATCCCGCTCAGGATGGCGAGGAGTGGCCCAACTTCTCCAAGGAGGACCCCGTCTACTACATTTTCAGCACGGACGACAAGATCGAGAAATTGGCCAGAGGTCCTTTGGCGGCCAGGTGCTCTTTCTGGAACGATTACTTGCCGAAAGTCAGGAGTTGGGCAGGTGAGTAATGACAGAACTATATGGATGTCTGGCACACTCTAATCTGAAAAGTGAATGAAAGTACAGTCATCGTTGGGGGTTTTTTTTGCCATAGTGTTGCGCTATCTGTGTTCTTTTTTCTTGCGTTGCGCTGTGTCGTTTTCGTTTGTGTGTAAGTTTGGCATACAATTAACATAAATTTCGTATTCGCTACGATATATCGTAAAAAGTGGCATTAAGTCCGCTAATGGCTGTCGGCATCATCCAAGCCACACCTCAAGTCGAGCTGGGTTTGGGTCTGCTCTGAGGTTCAAACTGGTCAAGCAAAACATATGGGTCTGAAGTGGATTATTCACTCGGATAATGTACTGCTGATAACGACGATTAAAGTGCCAACCTATCCCAAGACTTTCTTTCGGGAATCTCTGGACAAAGAGCAAGTGTCAATCGATAAGGTTTACACTTACGGCTCGAATGATTAATGATGGCTTAAGGCTGTACAGAGAGAGAAATTTAGCCCAAATTTGAATTCACATGTGGTAAATTTAAAAAATATAATTTCAACCTATGACCAACTTGTTTAGTATTTAAATTGTTAGCTAAAAATAACAAAGTTTTTATTGTCATTCCGTAAAATGATTAACTACTTTTCTGCCTATGGCCTGATTTTTTTGGAGTTTTCAGAATTTATTTTAAAATTTAGTTTGGCAATATTAATTATTTCTTAAAAATAGATTTTGAAGTTATATATAGAAAATTGTATATAGTTTTTTTAAAAAGAGAAACTTAAAACACAAAAATACTTTTTCTTTCTGTGTGCTTTACAGTTAAAGCCCTTTTAGCTCCTTCCATTTTACTTAGTGGCCATCGTGAGTCAGAGGGTCTGACGCGACTGTTTCGGTGAAAGATTTTATAGTTATGCTTTTTAATTTATTTCATTTATCCGACCACGTTTTTTATTTATGGCCCTGTCAGCTTTTCAAAATGTGCGCATCAATCAGGGAAATGAGTTGCGAGGCAGATCGGACGACTGACCGAGAAAGAAATGTAAATATGCATATGTGCCATAAGCCTGGCCCTGACAATGATCAATGACGAGCCCCGTAAAAGCCGAATGTCTCTAGGTTTATAAGTAGTTTAAACTGTGAGTCGGTGGGCGTCGCGGCTTTATACGTTTGCACTTAAAATTGTAAAAGTCGTAGAGCCATTAAAGCGAGTGGACAAGTTTATGGGTTTGGGTGAAAGATCACTATCGCAGAGCACCGCGCCACCAAGTCTGGCCCGCAACCACCAAAGCACCACAAATTGATGAGTGGCACAAAAGAAAATTACTGTCTCACAAATTAATAAAAACTTAATTTATGCTAATTAACCGTGTTGGAGTTGCTGTTGGTTTAAGGGGCTAATTTTGGTTTTACATAAAGCCGATCGATCGAGTATGCAAATGAGGCTGGGGGAAACGAACTGGGGATCTAGGGAGAGCGGGTTGCAGTCTCCTAATGCAGATATCTCTCCAATCGATCAATCGACGGCTTTTGGATATATGACAAGCTCCAGCTCCAGCTACAGCTCCACTTTTGATCTGGCTGCGGTAAAAGTTGCCACTTAGCACAAAAAGATCTATCCCCCCTCCCCTTTGCGATGCAAAGCAAACGGGTTTTTCGGCAAATTAATTAATTTGCATGTGTATATGTAGCGGTTTATTCTTTATGGCCAACAGCGCGCTTGCCAACAATGCTTCCCATTTGCCTTAATGGCCATTTAAAATTTCACCCAAGATCTAGTTTGTATTAATCTTATACAATGGGAACTGGAACTGGTCGGCGGTCGTCCTGCTGTTTCCACCAGACACGCTGGCACCGTCGCAATCGAGAAATGTCACCGGCCGCGATAAATAAATGATCATAGTGTCATAACTCAGGCGCACGCGTTGGGATACGGATTAAAGACCGCTTGTAGATACAATATCTTTTGCATTTGTATGGCCTTTTCTCTTTCGCGTCGCTTCGTTTCGTTTCGTTTCGTTTTTGGATTTTGGCTTTTAGCGACACGTGTTTCAAATGTTCGCCGTGTTTAATTTGTATGTGGTTTTTGTTGCGGCTGTGCCAATTTATTTCTTCATTATCTGAGCGTATAATCTATGGTTTGGTCAGCCTTTTAAATTCAAATTAGCAAAAATTAAATGCACGCGACAGCGTGGCTCAAGAAATATGAACAATTCCAATATTATAAAGGCGATTTATGGCCCAGCTATATCCGAAGATTGATTTCGAAATTGATTTGCCTCGCATTGTTTTATTGCCTCGCTTGATTTTAAGTCATTTTGCACACTTGCACTTCACATGAGGGGATTATAAATTATAAGTCGTTGAGCAAGTTATCCCTGTACTTCGAGCGGCAGAGAGAAAGATAAAATAAAAATAAAACTTTGCGGGTCTTTGGGCCTGGTTTGGCGTGTTGAAATTTGATCGCCGGCCGGGCCATTTGAAGTTTGTATCTTGTCTGGTTTTTGTTGTGGCCAAACAACTTTCGAATGAATTAGCACACGAATTTTGACTGAACCAATGTTTGCATAAATGTAAAAAATTATGATACGACAATGCAAAGCAGGCCGTTCTGAGGCACTTTTGCGTTTCAAGGTAAGTTCGCGTGAAATCCTTTCTTTCGTTACCAATGCACCGAAACTCGCACCGAAAACCAAATGCTTGCTTTTCTTATTTTTGAGTGTACCCCATAAATCCTTATTATTTGATGGCTTTTGAACGACAGCAGAGCAGTAGATCAGAGAAAATGGCAATGTAGAGAAGGATAGAAGTTCATGGCTTGAAGAACAACCTTTTCAAGAACCGCCCACATACATAAACAATCATTATTAACCTCTCTGATATTTGCGTTTGAATATAAACTCCTTTTACTTTCTTCTTCAATAGGAACAGGCTGCAAAGGCGATTCGGGAAGTGCTTCCATATCCCCGAGACTGCCGCTCCTGGGAATCGCTGCTCTGATCTACATCTGCGCCGCATTGCGAACCAAGAGGGTTTTCTAAAAGAAAACCACTGCCGGCAGAAGCCACACACACACTGGAACACACACCACATCCACATCCACGCCACACCCACACACACACACTTAAAGTTAGAACACGTATATTAATAAAATTTAGCAAACGGAAGGAAACCAAATTTTTTGTAGGCGCAGACATTTGTGTAGGAGCAGCAGGAGATTTGTTTACGGAATTAAGTAGGATCGGTTTGAGCAAGTCGATGGCAATTGCTGAACATTTGTAAATTGAACTTAGACCTCCACGCACGCCCCAGGCAGTCAGAGGGTCGGCCAGAGTCCTTCGCAGGACCCTGCGCATCCCGGCCGGACTCCCGTATCAAGAGACCACTGTAGCCACAAGCCACAAGCCACGCGCCATAGGCCAGGCCCAAACCAAATTGTTTTGTGTAGCACAACGCTAAATTGCTTAATTTGAATGAAATTGGCCAAAGGATGGACGGAATTTTTTGATAAATATTAACGAAAATAGAAAAAAATGTTTGTCATGCCTTCAGGGGGCAGCCAAAAAGAAACAAAGTTTACAGATACGTTTACCAAACGGAAAACTCGCTCAGATGACAGACACTTTATGCCACGCCCACATTAATGAGCGATCTTTGAGCGCATTTAATGGCACAATTTTAGATTTCAGTTCGAAAAAGTCCTTGTTGCCTAACGATATTTGGCCAAATTGCATTGGTTTCATGCTTAGGTTGAGGGTTCGTTTGATTTCGATTTACATTCCCAAGGAAAACCCACACACGAAATTTGTAACCACACAAGAATCTTATGAACAAACCCAAATGGAAATTTTCGGAAAATCAACAATTGTATTGTACAAAAATTGGCATTGGTTTATTAGGAGGGACGAAAGAAAAAGTAAATATAGCCCCAAGTCGAGCACTACCCAAGAAAACATTTTTCGAAGCGAACAAAGCGAAGCAAATTGATAAATTGTAATAAAGAATCGATCGAAAATTGAGGTTTAAGCATAGTCCGGGGCAAAGACGATATTTATAATGCAAAACATATCAGTATATTATTGTATTTGTACTAAACGTTTTACAAATTGGCTTAAGGAGAGCTTGGACGGAAGAAAAATGAAATGATTTAATACTGAATAATGGTAATTAGAAATTTTATACACATAGCGAAATTGGATCAATGATTAACACAAACGTATTGTATAATGAGTAACGTATATGTACTTGGTATGTCTATATCTATAAATAAATATTGTTCAAAACGTAAATCCAGAAAATGAAAGATCATTGTCAACCCTAGAGTTCAGTGTGTGTCGCAGACTAAATGAGAACTAATGAGTAATCGTAATTGTAATCTGTAATCGTAACCGTACTCTGTAATCGTATTAAAGGCATATCAATATGTATTAACTATGGAAATCGAAAACCTTTCGAAATTTACTAAGGTAAGCCACACTGATATTAATTAAGTTATTTTTATCAACAATTATTATAATACCACACACTATCTGATAATACATAGAATCAACAAGTATTAGACTTACGAAGAACAACATTAACTGTTTGCTAACATTTGAAAGTTTTAAAACCAACCAATAAACGAGAAAACCCTTAAACCAAAAACAAAACCAAAAACCAAGCGAATCCCAAATAAATAAACAATTATTGTATTGTGGTCGAGGCCTACTGAGCGATGTTCGCTTTCAACTGTAGCATCTAGGAAAATTAATGTGACCCTCTAGCCAGGTGACGAATGCACTTAGGACACTGTATATCTGATCGTTATATCTGATACTACTCGTACTCAACACCAATGCAAGCAACGATAGCAAGCCACTTACTTAGAAAACTCCCCATAGTTATACGACAATTGCACCGCGATTAACGAATAATTCTACAATTGAGCGAGAAGCGAATCGGAAGCAGAAGCAGAAGCAGCAGATCCACAAGGCATTCCTAAGTTATGCATTACTTTAAATACTTCTTAAAGGGACAAACAAGAAACTAACATAACGAAACAAATAATAACACTGCATGATGCGAAATAATAACTTAAACAAAAGGATTTTTTAAGTATATGTGGAACATTTATATTTTTATACCATGCAAGAAGCGAAATGAAAACAAAAACAAAAGCAAAAACCGAAATTGCGTAAAATGGAGATATTAACAAACGATGAATAACTTTAAAATTTTGTACTAAGCCATTGTCTAAAACTGTGGACACGAAAAAGTGTGGGACGAACTCCAAGATAACTAGCTTTAATCCCTATCCCCTATCCCTATGATTGCACCACGTTCGCCTCTTAACCGAAACCAAAAAGTAATTAAAGCTAGGTACTATATATATAAAGTAACCGATTCCAAGACTAGACTTGATAGTTAATCCTGTAATTCTGTAGAGGCGAGTGGGCCAAAGCGAGTGCTGCCTGTGACGGGGCCACGCCCACTTGGCCGGCCTCCAAGGTCAGGTGGGATCAGAGGGTCAGAGGTCACTATTGGGCAGTGTTAACTGTGCGTCCACTCACAGAGAGCATAGAGTTAATGAATATCAAAAAGAAAGTACATGTGTTTACCGTGTATTATGCCTTCTGCCTTCAAAAAATATAGAGAAGTGAAAGTACTCATTCTACGACTACGTTGTTACCATTGATATGCATTTTTCTCCCTTATTTTCGTCTCACCCGAAATTAGGAATATTTTTTGTCATTTTGCATGGTTTTCGGCTCAAGCCAAAGAATTGACAATATAATATTTCGCCTTAGAAGCAAAAGGAGCAAACGAATGAAAGACAAATTCCAAGTGTTATGCTTATAGATCTAAATTTTTATACATGGACATGGACATGGACACTTCGTCGTCTCATTTTTTGGTGAACGTGCACTAATCGCTACTCGTATGATTTGTATAGATTATGGCTTTCGTTGCGGTTCTTCCAGGTCATCTTAATAAAATATATTTATATATTTATACGATAGGACAACCACACACACGCACCCACTCTCACACACAAACACATCTCAGTGTGCTTTTGCTGTAGTAGTCTGCCAATTGTAAAAGAATTTATATATAAACGAATCGAAACCGAAACGGAAACGGAAACGGAAACACTCATATTCTAATCTATGATAATAATGAAAGCATGCTGGTCACAAACACACACGCATACCCCCACAAGTACACCCACCACACACACACACTTCATAGAAGGACGAATCGTAGGAATAGAAAATACATGTGCAGAATCCTTAGACGGTTATTGTGTTTGTGTTTTGTATAAAAAAACAAAGATAAAACCTAAATGAAAAAAAAAACATAGTTCATGTTTTTGTTTATTGTGTATTAAAGACAAGTTAAAAATTGTATCAGCTACGACATCTGATAATAAAATCGAAATCTAGGTGGTAGACAAAACTCTCTGTACAATGTAATAAATATGTTGAATGCTATACAATAGAATACAATACAAAGTACACACTCACACAAACAGAATCTAAATCTGAATCTGATGAAATAAAAATATATAATACGATAAAATCTGAAGAAACCAGGCACAGATATGCATTTGACACTATAACAATTTTCACAATTAGAGTTTAAAGGCAGAGATGACGTTTAGTAAATTAAATACAGAGTCTTTTATGTATAAAAATCAAATACATATCAATATATGGCCTATTGTTTATTTAGTTTAATTATATATTATGAATAATACACTCGAAAGCAGCAGGTGTGCAGTAAGGCTCTGATTTATGACTTTTTAAGTAGGCAATTTGTATAAATTAAGCAGCGAGCAAACACAATACAAGCAGAAACAAGCCAGAGAACAGAAAACAAAAACAAATTGTGGTTAAATATGTGTTCTTACTTGTTAGTGGTAATAAAACAAAGGTAAAAGTATAACAAACAAAATAAGCAAAAAAAACTGTAATTATAACTGTTAGCTTTTAATCATGCCAAGCATTTTCCGTTGAATTCCTCGACTTTCGTTTGACAACTCGCTTGAAAATATGTTTTCACTTAGAACACACGGATTAGCTTATATTGCAAATTGTAGTTGCCCCACACACACTCACACACCCATGAGAACACTCACCCACACACACACATACGAATTCCCGTTTGAGTAATGTGTAATGGCTATGAAACTACTTAATAGCAAACAAACACTCTCATCGGGCATCACTAATGCAAATAAAGTTAAAAGGTAGCTAAAAATAACAAATAAGACAACTTTTGTTCACGCAAAAGAGCAAAAGTCAAGAGCAAATCGAAAATTAATAAATCGAGACTCATAAAAGTGGATACAGTGGATACACCCATACACATACAGTTAGTACAATGGCAGCTCCAAGTCCTCATCTTGTGTTCCAAATTTGAATATATCATTTGATGGCGACGCTTTAGTGTTCAGCAAAACAGTAAGCAAATACAAACCAAAAATTAAATCAGAATTCTATTTAATGTGTAAGACGATGTTTGTTTGTGTGTCAATGACGGAACCTTGTTACCGATTTAATTATAATTATTATTGTCGCAGAACTTACTTTAAATTCAAGGAAGACGAAATGAAAGTTCATTTCACGAGGTGCAGACCTTGCGCAGACGACAGATAACATATGCAAAACATAATTGCTGTTTTAAGATATTAACTATATATAAATATATATATATATACAGACATACATCTAGATTGAAAAATATGACATGAGCATACAAAATGTAGGGATCATTTTACTGAATATTATATACATACTACTACATATAATCGAAACCAAAATTCTGCTAAACAAAGAAAAAATAAAAACACAATTGAATGCTAAATGTAATACGATTACTGAAACTCAAGAGAAAGTAAGAAACTACCAAGAGAAAATGTAATGTGTAAACAATTGAAAACCGCATTGAAGCAGCATAAAGAATACACAAATTTAAGTGAAATTATATTACGAAATATATTGTATATCGATACAAGATGGATACAAGTAAAATACAAATAAAACTCATGTATCATGTACTAAACAAACAGCAATCCGCTTTTATTTCCCGCCCCGGCCGTCGATCATTTGTCAATGGCATTTGCACATCTCTCCGCGTTTTCAGTAAGTCATCATCTTCAGGAAGCGCCTCTCAACTGAGACAACAGCTCCATCATTCCCAACTTATTGGCTGCTAATTACACGGCACTTTGCATTTGCATTAAATCAATAAAAACTGAAATGATAAACACCAAATAAAATCGCATATTTACGGCTCACTAAGCTGAAGTGCAGAAAACTTAATTTATGATGCTTATAAATCCACAATTATGCCGCCACTTCCGCATGCCGAGTGCAGGCCGAAATATGCAAATTAATCACGGCAAATTAAAAGGAAAGGTGCCCCATAAATGCCCACCA
This sequence comes from Drosophila kurseongensis, assembly GCA_018153305.1. Classification (NCBI taxonomy): domain Eukaryota; kingdom Metazoa; phylum Arthropoda; class Insecta; order Diptera; family Drosophilidae; genus Drosophila; species Drosophila kurseongensis. The sequence goes on from JAECXX010000149.1 coordinate 956,018, forward strand.
TCGTGCTCCCCCGTTCCCCAAGTCCCCCTAATTTGCGTGCCAACATTTGTCAATTTGCCCAGGGTTTTGGTTCAGGGTTGCTTTTATGGTCACCATTTCGCGCCCGTAATAAAACTTAAAGTATCCCCTACCCGCGACTAAGCCTGAGCATTGTAGAAAGTCTCTTTGGACCGCTGAACAACGAATATTTCATGCTCTATCTTGGATTCATAGAAATGAAATATGTTCCAATATAAAAATTATCTACAAATTATTTTATTTTTGTTCATTCTTCTTCTCATCTATAATAACATACCAATGTCAAATATATTGATTCCAATATCCAGATATTTAATAGAAACTATTTTTTTGTATTATTCAAAGAATTATTATTGTTATGATTTTGAAAATGATTATGGTGCGAAAACTTACAGCAGTTCAGGAGTGGTCTGTTGTTCATTTTATGTAAATTATGCTTTAAAAAAAAACTTACAAATTAAAGTGATTTCATCAAAGGGTAGCTTTTTATTCAGTCAAGCATTCGACCTCATTTAACTAAGATAATTTTTGGAATAATGAAATTGGTCATAGTTTAGCGTGTAAATAAATTCGCAAATTATTTTTTCACATGTTTGATGAACTAAACTTTTTTAAATAATTCGCTTTAAGCCAGTTGTGAGTTTGGTTAAGCACTAGTTAAAAGAAGATATAACCAAATAAGTTTTAAAGTTAAAAATATTTTTAAAAACTTAAAATATAAGCACAATTGTGGGACTCCATTCAAAGCTAGAGTATAGGAAGACGATGCATTGTCATTAGGGCTTGGTTCCAAAATGTCGCTGGTATTAAAGAGAAAAGCCCACAGGTCTGTAAATGCAAATTAGGAATGCAGTCGGCGGGCACTTTATTTGAGTATTTTAGTACATAGTCGTTAAGTCTCTTTGTGCGCGGCATATTTAGTAAAGTTTATGATGTTTCTGTGTCTTCTCTTGCAGAATTTGCGCAGCAGATAACCCACGTGGCCACCTCAACGTTAGTCTACCTGAAGACCTGGCTCATTAGTGGCTAAAAAGGAGTCCTTTTAAATACCTCTCACTTAAAGTTAATAGTTAATCAGGGCACCATTCATATCACTTCCTCGGAAAGCAACGGAAAGTCTGATTGAAGGATAGTTAGGCTAAGAAAATGGAAACTGAGATAATAATTTAAAGGAGACAAGGAGAAACAAGACGAATTTAGGAAAGAAAATCCCAGGGCTTCGAAACGCAGTTTGAAACTGAGTAGTTTAGTAAGATATCGACTGAGGACAAGTGCTGGACACCATCTCACACATCGGAAAATCGTACTTCCCCCATTAAAATATTCAACAAATATACTAATAAAACTGTTCCACTTGATTGATGCAAGCTCTGGCTATTTGCGAAGTTTGTGTATTTCCGTTTCTAGCCGGTTTCACACACGCCATTACTTAGTTTTAATTGATCCGCGGACATTCGCCGAACGGAGTTAATCTTGCGATCAAATAGGTTTTTACACGCGAAAGGCAGCAGCAGCAGCAGCAGCCTTCAACCTGACATATGAATAATTTTAATTTCGCCGAATGCCGTGTTGCGACTCGATAAACCATCTCGAATCGAATCGAATCGAACCGAATTGAATCGATGAGCCATAGCCGGCGCAGACTTCTTGGCAACGTTCCTGTCCATTGACCCAGCATGGAGCCCCGGCCCCGAAAGAAACCGTCGTAAACTGGCCATCAGACAGGCCAATGAAAAACTCTTGGCCCGTCAAAATAAGCCGGGGAGAAAGGGGCGGCCGCATCTTTTATTTGGCCAGATAAATGAGCCAGCGCTCGGCGGAGACAACCAGTCACCACCCGTCGTAAATCTTCTGTTCGGTTCGGTTTGAGTTGGTGCGGGGATGGGATGGGATGGGCCAGCTAATTCTTAAATAGAAACAGAACCTGTTTCCAATTATCATTTTGCATTTGGCCGGGCCATCAGGCTTTCTCGCCGGCAAACTGCGTTTGGCTATGGTAATTTCGACGGAAACGTGGCTAGATGGCCCGTCTTGGTGAAACAAATTGTTAGTGTCAATTAACATATGGGCTGTGGCCAAATGATGCTGCCAAAATACACCCAACCCAGCAGTACAGTGACGCGCGAACGATGATAATGGCTGTTGGTTCAGTTCAGCCCTTTGATCTAGTATAAATAGATGGGGATTCCGGCGACTTGAAACCATTTAAAGTCGCCAATCGCTAATGACCTGCCCATCCACAACCGGCCCGGCGGCTTAATCAATTCCAATTAAATGTTCACAGCTTTTCGCGAAATGTTTTGGGAGCTCACCGCCTCGAGGTCACTGTTCCTGGGACTCCAAGAAGCTTCCAGTTCAACCGAAACCAATTAGCAGGTGGGGTTCCATTCCCGGCCAAAATACAAATGAAGGCAAGTCGGAGGATGGAACAAACTAAAGGGGTATTACACTGAAGAATTGTTTTGAAAGTATTTTTAAATTAACCCAAATGTCTTCATTGTGGATAATTATTAATGAATTTAATTTTTATGGAAGCAGCTGCTTTTAAGACTATTACCAAGATTTGAGAAAAAAAACTTAAAAATAATTGGACACAAATAAAATTTTGCATTATTAAGGAATTTTTTTATTTTGAAATTTTTAGGTAAATATAATTGGGGTTTAGGAATTGTGTAGGTGTTTAGGTATTTATTTCAAACCCATTCAAACCCCAATCATATATTTATGAATACTAACCGATGTTAGTCAGAGTCTGCTGAAAAAAAAAAAATTTATTGGCAGGTTTTTCCAACTGAAAAAAGTTGTTTTTAGATGTGCATCTTCCCGGGAAGCAATAAACAGCAGCATCTCTATTTATAAGCCCATTTATGGCCACACTAATTCGTAGGTGAATGAATGGCTGGGTGGGCAAATATTGTGATTCGCTTGAAATTGTCAAACTGCGTATAATGCGCCATCAAAAACAATTATAGTAATGTGTTGTGCAAATATTTTCAGCCACCTTCGGCGTAATCCAAACCCATCACCGCTGACGCAGTGGGCAAAATGCGAGTTCAATGGAATTGTTTATGTCTCCGGCGGTGAGAGAAATGACCCACTTGCCTCGACGACTCCACCCACACATGCGACACTTCTTGGCCAAATCTTTGAGTTGGCTCTGTAAAATGAGTTATCAGGCTATCAAGCTAAATGCAGAGCACACGCGTCGCTCCAAGCGTGGAAGATTCATTGCCAAGTTCGTTGGCACTTCCGGAAGGTCAGACAAAGAGATAATGGCCCACAAATCAAACCACAACTGTTTACAGAATTGGCCATGGTGTCGCTTATATAGCCCAGGGTCGATCTTTTATCGGCTGTTGACAAAAAAGTTTGTCGCCCCTGGCTAAATATGGGGCATCTAACACGCCCTGATGCTGAGTCAGGTTACGTTATTGGGGCTCCGAATTCGCGCTCTTCACCTCGTTAATCGTACAACAAATTTCAGAAAATTTCAACTGAGTCATAACGCTGTCTTACAATTTCCTTTTTTTGGTTTTCCCTTGGGCTAATACTTTGAGATTATTTTTAACAGGTTTTATTCTGCGAAGTTAATTTTTTTACAAAATTTTCAACAGTCTTGTGTCAATCTTCCAGCCGCCATAAAAGTAAAAGTAAAAATTTAAGTTTTTTTATTTTGATTATAAAATTAAAAAATTAGCTGTTTTTTTTGAAGTGGAAAAGAAAACTCAGAGAACAAGGTTTATTTGTCAAGTTATAAAATAAAAGCAAGAAAAGAAATGAGAAAGAAATATGAATAAATGAATCAGAAAATATATACACATTTAAATATAAAACAATTATTTCTTGAGTTTGAAATGCAAATTAGTAGGTCACTATGCTATTTATAAATCACAAAAACTTTATTAGTTACGAGATTAATAAGTCTTTACGACCTATTTTTTTTCAATCTTATAATGTGGTTCAAAATTGTATAATATAATTCTAAGTTTTTCTTTTTTGCACAATACTAATTTGCTCAGATACTAAACTTAAGTTGAACTCGGTCAGATGAAATTCATGTACATATACTCAAAACTCACTACATTTCCAGATCAGATTAGTTGACGGCTGTCGAACAGTCAAATAAATACATTTTTCTTTTTCATGCGAGAGTAAGAGGTTAAAAATTTAGAATTTTTACAGTAACGATTTGGGATTTGCAAAATTCACGTGAATGTTGAGGGCGATACAGACCTGTGCCGGCCAACCGGTGCGCCACCTGGCCAGCTACGGCTCCAGATTCACGTACCAGAGCCACCCGATGTCGCAGCCCCGCATCGAGAACTACTACCAGGTGCTGAACGTGCCGGTGGGCTCCAGCGAGCGGGAGATCAAGCGGGCCTTCATCGAGCTGTCGAAGAAGTACCATCCGGACGCCAACTGCGAGACCCGCGACCCGGCGGTCTTCATGAAGGTCTGCGAGGCCTACCAGACGCTCCACCGGCACAATTCCCGGCAGCTCTACGACTCCCGCCTGCGGATGCAGCACCAGTCCACCTCTCCGCCGGAGACCGCGTTCACGGGGCGGCATGTGTACACGGTGTGGTCGCAGTACCAGTCCGCCGTGCGGAACAAGCAGATGGGAAGGGGATCCCGGCGGTTCGGGGCCGGCAAGCCCATCATCTTCAAGGGGAAGGTGATGGTCAACAAGTGGCTGCCGATGCGAACGGCCCTGGTCGACCTGCAGCGGATGAGTTTCAAGGGGTCCTGGCAGGACGAGGAGTACTCCTTTCCCAACAGCCCCATATTCTACCTATACGCAGCCGGATTCTGCTTCGTGGGAGGATTGATCCTTGTGGATGTGATCAGCCGACTCAAAGAGCAGCCACCATCACCTGAAGGCGAGACGGACTCCCCCAACAGATCCTGAGGCCTCAACAATCATATATCCAAACATCCAACCACCTGCGTCATTTTGTTTTTCTGTCGAATCGGCCATTGTTGTACTCCCTGGTCTCGTTTGAAAGAAAAATATATAAATCTGTTCGTTAATTGTGTGAATCTCTCTGTGAAACTACAACTTTGTCTGGCAGGCTGATTATGCATAATTTGTCATTTCAGCATAACCGATCGGATGGTGCAAACAAGTTTCGCGACTCACTTCTAGTTCAGTGTTCAAGCTAATTAAGAATTATGAAGTTTAGCGCTTTTGCTTTTCATCCTACCCTAGGAAAAGGGGTATTACGAAACAATGATGACGTTAAAGATTTTCGCCTTTTTTTATGATGTATTAAAAAGCGTCAATGACGGTAAAGCTTATGTAAAATTGTTATTAGCTAGTTTTAGTTTCCCAAACAGGTTGATCAATGACGTATTTAAGAACATTTGTGGCATTTACGCTTGTGTAATTTAGTAATTAGTTATGATAAGTTCTCCTGGTTATATGTTTGCAAAGACATTCAAAATTTATGACGTCCAGTATTTTCAATGCACAGTTTTCGAACAGGTTAAACCTAATAAGATTAAACCTTTCAAGTTATTGTACGTAAACATCGCTAAGCTTCCGTACTTCCCCTACTCTGCCGCAAAACTATTAATAATCACTGGGCAAAACTCCTTTAATAACAATGTATTATTGAAGTTTCAAAACTATTACTAAAACAGTTTTGATGCAGCATACAAAATGGTATATATATTTATTCAATATATAAGTTGTTTTAACACAATATATTTATTTTGTTCTATTTCTTAAAAATATGATTTTGGAAAATCTTAGGACTGACATATGCCTTTGATTTTGAGGATTATGGGTAAAATGTCTATTATAGTTTAAATACACAAAAATATATCTTAAGGAAATCTGTCCCTGAAAAACTTATTTTTAAGGTTTACAGAGTAGAATCACCCAAAATATAAAAAAACCATAAGCTTTGAGCGGATTGAATCTTTTCTTCAATGGAATGCAACATATGTATAATGTATTTGCTAGATTTTATCTGCTACGTTCTGACTGTTTTAAGATTGATTGAAAGGTAATTTTTTTCTAAAATTTAAATATAAATTTTAGCTCAATACTATAATTGCTATTTTTCCCACAGTGTTATGTGGCTCGAAACTCCTCTCACATTTGGATTATATCTGATGCCGTATCTATTCATCGCGATCCCGTTCGGGTTTCGCTGAACTTCCGCGCTTTGACCTTTGCTGAGCCAGCAGGCAGACGATCCCCAGATAATAGATACGTTTGGCTTAAGTATGCTCTATTATGATGCCATTAAATGGAACGTACAGTGGCAGCCGAAAAGCAGCAAGACGCTCTCAAGGCGAGCGAGTGGCGGCTCATAAGTCGGGGGCTCCAATCAGAGGAGATATATGAAATATATATGTGTATTCCGGGCTTGTTAGAACCGGCGGACCACCAATGGTTCCAGCGTGGCACCGTTAGTCAGGCAGTAATAATAGTTTTGTTAATTTGTGTATTGTATTCTCCTGTCTTTCGGGTTGTTTTGTTTTTTCCGGCTGACAGAAATTGATAAATTATGATAGGTGCTTAGCTTTGATTAAGTTGTCGTGTCGCTCTTATGAATTCATCGGATGTCAAAAGCAGCAGAGGCAAAAGATCAAATGCGCTGATATAGTTAGCCACCGAGTTCGAATGCCAGTTTCGAGATTTCCATTCCAAGACGGCAAATAAAGTGAAAAAAGCGAAGCATAAATCAATATTCGCATCGAGTGTCGAACGCCGCGCATGCGCAGCGGAGCGGCGCGATAAAGAGCGTTAAAATTATGTTCTGTCGCCTGGCTGCGCAAAATAAATACATACAGCGATCGGGCCCATAATGAAGCCTATAAAGAGCCGGGGCGAAATCGGCTCAGCAGGCGCAAAGTGAAAAAAAATCACCAGATCACAAAAAATGGTCAAAATTTATTGTACGCTGACGGCTTTTTAATGAAAAAACGATGGCTACCAAAGCGAATTAATGAAGGTGTGTGCGCATATATCCCAGTTCCCAGTTCCCTAGTGCCCTTCTCCCCCTGCCGAGACCCTTGTCAATTTCTGTGCCGGCACAAGTTCAAAAAAATTAAGAAAGAATCACAAGCGTAGATTGATCAGCATATGAATCGATTTAGCATAAGAATGAAAACGTTTCTCTAACGAAAATTGTTTATGGTTTTACGACACCGGCCATTCATTCATTCACACACGTGTTGGTCTTGGCTTATTGACTTATTTCGCCTGTTTGGTGGCGAAAAACAAAATGATGGAGCAGCTCCCATTACCATTATCATTCCGAATTTGATTTCGATTTCGATTCCAATTCCGCAATTTGTTAATGGAGCTGCTCTCGCCACTCACAACTTTATTGTATGACATTTTAATTATTCGCCTGTCAGCCAGACTGGCTGGCAGCCAGCTTTCAATTGCAATTAATTATATTTTAATAATAGTCGTTGTCCCCGTCGAGAGCAAAAAACTGAAGTGCTATGGAAATGTTTTGTCAAATGGATTAAAAAGGGGGTTAAGATCCCTCGCTGAATTTGGTTTAATAAAAATGTTTCGATTGACTTATCAACAAGATCAGTTGCCGAACCCTCATTTATCTCTGCCTCCGGGCTTGTCCCAAATGTGCTCTTTATTTATTATGTATTTTGCCTAAGCCAGTGTTGATCATCAGTCAGTTGGGGAAGATTTATGGCAGCGGAAGCGATTGCACCTCCACCACAAGGATGCGCCGCCGACACTTGACACCTGCATTGCCAAGTGGCGCATTGACAACAATAATAATAACGATATCGGACCCAATGACAGCGCCAGGGGCGGAACCTGTGTAGTTATGAGCAAATGTCAATTGGCAATCATATTCGCAAACTGCGAGAGACGATACGAGTGGTTCCGCAAGGCGATCTCCGCGATAAACAAACGGCGGCCAAGTGACTGATTAGAGAAATTATCAGCAACCTTCGTTCGTTATAAAGTTATATCATCAAATGGAAAACCCGTGTTCGTCCCGATTTGCGATGACATGGCTGATGACCTTATGGACGGCATTCTGACTTTCTAACCGATTGTGGGCAATTGGTATTGCATATTCATTAGCTAAATTTAGCCACCAATTTATTCAGCCATCGCCGGTGTCTTGTTTTACTTTCTTTATCTAGAAGTATAAAATATAGAAAAACATATACTCAGCATGCGGGGGTCCAAAGAGAAACTCGTTTTTTGAAGCCATTAAATTGTCTATTTTCGGATCGTAGAATATAAGCGTGTGCTATAAACGTTATCTTAATTTAAATTGTTTTCGGCACTCCCAATTATCTCCCACAGTTCCATAAAATTGGTATAATTTGTTTGATTATTTCCATTAATTTGAAAGAATACCTATAATCTTATTGGTATTTATGGAAATTGATAAATTAGTGAACGTATTTCGTTCCTTTCTTGGATGTCTCTTAAGATTTGCGGTGTAATAGTCATGTTGCTAACTTAATTTCGAAGAAATGCTTTAACGGCATTTATTAACTCAAGTCCAGTGATATTTCTCCATCCAAATGAATCAGTGGACGATTCACTTTCCTTGCGTCGATTAAAAACAACTGGGTCTCATGAGTCACTAAAAGAGTAGCGATGACTATATAAAAATTAAAATGCACCCGTCAGTGGAAAGTACTGACCTCTTCCGACTTGTGATAAGTTGGCACAGGAAACCACCGAATCGCCAAAAAAAAGAACGAAAATAAGAGAATGAAACATGCTGGTCCAGTGGGTGGCATCCGATGTCCAAATGGACAGCACACGCGCAACGCAAGAAAGACATTAAATTGAGTCATAAAACTACACAAAGGCAAATCGGAGGAACAACTACAGAAACAGCAGAAACAACAACGATAACCGGCAGATGATGCCAAGTGCTGTTAAATTGAGTTAAATGAGGTGTTGGGAATTTTTTACTTCGCTTAACATGCATGAATGTACGCAGACAGATCGGACAGATTCACGCAGGTTTATTGAAATGCAAACACCGACAATCGAAGGCCAATAATGTTTGCTTAAATCTCAGCTGCATGGGTATTGTTCCAGCACAAATAAAATCGCACTCGAGTAGGAAATGTAAACTACCCGCGAAACAAAAACATCGACAACCTGGGGAGCAACAGCAACAGCAACAGCAACAGCGACAGCGAAGAGGAACATCAAAGAACATGTATCGGGCATATGTTTATTTCATATTTCTGTAAAGCATAATTTTTAATATTTATGTAGTTTTCGCGAAATAAAATAAATCAGCAGACCAGCGGAGACGTCACTGCCGGTGCCCGATCGCTGATCGCCGATCGCCGGTTTTTGCTCGTTGGTTGTTGGATGTTGGTGGCTGGTGGTTGGTCACTGGTCCCTGGGATTGGCAACTGCAACTGCCACTGGGATTGGGCCCGAATCTGGGAATGGGAATGGGACCGAGCCCGAGTCCGAGTCCGAGCCTGAGATTGGGACCCTCACCCAAAACGTCATGTGTGGCATCAACATGGTCAGGGGCATCAGCGGCACTAAAACGAGGTGAAATAAACAGAACCAGTTAGCAATTGCCACACTAAAGAAAACATATATATATTATTATTTTAATTATATATTATTTTTAATATATATGTTATATTACAATTTTCAATCATATACAAACGTGTGTGGTCTTATAATAAGAAAAATGTTACATTTAATGAATTTGTATCTTTGCTTCATGACGCGACTTAATATATTTTCAGATATAGACTTAATAAATTGAAATATTTCAAGAAATATATTAACATTAAGAAAACTTTAAGTTTTCAATCACAGCTTGGTTCCAGTAATTCATCCAAAACATCAACAAAATAACAATCCCTAATATTTTTGCTTTGTTAAGTTTCTAAATGTTCTCGGGGCTTTAATTTTTTCTCAGTGCATCGATAGGGCTCTTTTGGTTTAAAGAAGGCTCTGCTGGGCCGGCGCAATCGTTTGTACTTGTTAATGGCTTTGTACGCGTAATTATTTTGGCAAGAAGCCAGCGCGAAGCGGAAATGCGCGGAGCACCAGCGAACAGGGCCAGTACATATGTGAATGCCCCACTAGCGATGATGATGGTGAAAGGATCAAGTGGCATTTGTTCTTGTGCGCCGCGACTGTGCATTTAATTGGGTGTTTTTATTGGTTTTTAATGATACGCGAAATGATCGAAGCTTCGACTGCCTGCCCTCAGGGCACCTGCTCGCCGTTTTCGCAGTTTTCCCAGCGACCCGGCCAGCTGCCACGCCCCCTTGGGAAGGGAAGGCGAGTGATTGTTGCCGAACCAGCCGGATGATTAATATAAAGTTCAATCTTCAATTACGCCGGTTAAAGAACACAAAACGTCACGGCAGAAGCAGCAGCAGCAACAGCAGCAACATGTTGCTGGTGTGTCGGCAACAAGTTGCTGGCGGGCAAACTGCGACTGCGCGGCGATCTTAGCATCGCTCTCTCACTTTTCTCACTTCGCAGGTGGGGGAATCCTATCGGTAGCTTCTTTACCAGTTGCTGCCGCTGCTGATTTTACCGCTGCCGCCGCTGCCGCCGCCGCTGCTGCCGCTGCTCGGCGGTATAAAAACGTTGGCGCCGCCGAGCGGTTTACCAAACAGGCGACGCCTTCAAGTCTAGCTGCACGTACACGAGAGTGGAGTTGGAGTCGTCGGCTTTTTTTCGTGGCGCTCTTTTTTTCGGTTTCTGGCAAACGGCGGCTACTTTTCACCCCACCTCCCCAACCGTCCAAAATTGTGATAAAAAATTGCTAGCAAAATTCAAAGATAAAGTGTATGGAATACCAAATATAACTCTGTCATTTATGAAAAGGTTATATTTGAAAAATTAAGAAAGTGCCCAAAATATAAATCAAATCAACGTGTTGTTTCAAACCCAAAATTACATAACCAAAATGATGCAGCCAAGTGCGCTATTACTAACAACCATCATGATCATCTCCTGCGGAGTGGCATTCGCCTGCAATGGAAAGATAATTGGTAAGTAATCCGAGTAGTTCACCCCAAGGTCCCGAAAAATCTATATGCAGCTCAGGAATTTTGGGTGTTTAGAAAATAGAATTTCAGGGCATGTCTAGCATGTCTATTGAGGTTTTTTTCTAGTTCATTTCAACTACACGTTTCAGCCATTTATTGCGTGAGTGAATACAGTGAAGTGCAAATATTTGCCCGTAAACTTATTTTTTTTAGCGAGGGCCGCTCGAGAACTTGTGTGCCATTTGGGCAATATGTAAATGCTTCTTTGTGGGCCAGTTTGGCAGGTCTAACCAAAAATAGACGCGCAAACGTGTCACCTTTCTTTATTTTCCAGTTTTAAATTGTGTATTTATTGCATAATAAATAGTTTAGAAAAACAACAAGCACGAGCGGCATATTACTTAAACTTGGACCGGGATGGAAACCGGTTCAAATATCGGGTTTATATAATTTATATAATATTTGTCAGTGCCCAAATGAATTAAAAGTATATTAGGTGGCTGACCTGCCAACTGGAGGCTCATCCAGTAAAAGGCCACTCAACTTCGTCTCAAATCGAATGAGATCAGAGCAGGAGCCTCGTAGAACCCTTGAAAACGATTAGTGGCGTCTAATAATCAGGCGTGTAAAAAGCGCTCATTGAACTGTCTTTGGTATTTTAATTGCCACACGAAGGCGAGCTAAAATTTTTGTAAACAAATTAAGTTACCAGGCGTCACAAATGCGCTTGCAAAATTATACAAAACACTCGATTTTGAATGGGTCATTGAGCTGATCGAGCCACACTTATGCGGTTTGGGAATAGAAATAGCTGGAAATGGTAAAAAAAACAATCGTTTCAATGTTCTTTGTTCTGCACACGCGGCGCTTAAACACCCAAAAATTCCCAATCTGCCATAAAAAAGGCGAAATGAAAACAAAAAAGATTTTATAGTGCGCGTGTGCGTTGCTGATTGATGATTGCTTTTATGCTTTGTCTTCGATATCAGCTGGATTAAATGGTGGTCCCTTTGGGGACCCGAGTTAATCGCATGTCACTGGTATCATGGCTGTTAAGCCCAGCGTTTTGCTGCGGCATCAATCAAAAGGCGGCCGTGCTAATAATGTAATTAAATATGTGGAGGGGCACAAGGCTAGTTGTAGTGATAATCAGTAAATGATAAATGAAAATGAAACGAAACATAAAGCATAACTATGAAAATTAACTCGCGCTAAATGCGGCGGGGTCCTTGCCACTTATCCCCCCCTCCCTGGGTCCCTATTTTATTCTGTTCAAGGTGAAGTCAACGCCTGGCCACGACGGGCTGCAGTTAAGCACTTGTTAACATATTGTCGGCATTTGGCTGAGCGGTCTCGTTTCACTGCGAGTTCGTTGCTTGAGTCTTTCGTTTCGTTTCGGGCCAGCGAACAGAAGTGACTGCGAGCTGTTGACGTTTCGTTGTCAACATTATCTCAGCGGTTTGTTTCGTCCGTAAGCGGAAACTGATCGACAGCTTTATGTGCAATTTGTCAGCGAAGGTAGTTCACAAATTTGCATAGCGCCCGCCACAATGCAACCGCACCATCGATACACAAAACACGAGAAACACGAGAAGTACGAGGCTTTGCCGGATGATTGATGCCCGCACTGACTTAAACACACAGCTCTGGGCCTGGTTTTTGGCTTTTGGTTTTTGGTTTTGGGTTTTGGCTTTCGCCTACCGGTTTTCGCATTGATACAAATGTAGCATAATTTGACAGCTGCGGCCTGGCTGGGGCTTTGAGTTTTGACTCCTCTGTCTTCTGATCGCTCATGGGCTATTTTTAGTCCCAGCCTTGGGAGCATATTAAGATTAAGTCGAGGCAAACGCCGTGTTTAGCATTCTCGGCTTTTGTTTGACATCTAGACCCATATATTTGAGTGAGCGGCGGCGGCGGCGAAGCTGCCAATTTATTTACTTGGGGCGCGTCAAGTTGTCTGACTTTAAATCTGATTCCGACAGACACGTCCCAGCACTTGACCGGCCGGCAAAAGCCATGGTCAAGTTGGCAGTCGGCAGTTGGCAGTTGGAGTCGGTAGTCTGGAAGCCTGGAAGCCTGGCTTAAATGCTATCACGTCGCGCTGGGCAATCAGCGCCCATCGCCTGCTCCATTATTATAATTATTAAAAATTATTAAGCGCGCGTAATTATTTAAATGAAATGGGGCCACTCCCCAGGGATCCACTTCCGTCTCAGCCCCTTTTCGGCCGATCTCCGGGTAATTAACACCCCGGGGCAATTCGGCTTAAACTGCGTCCACTTTTCGTGGCTGATTGGCTGACACACTTCAGAGCAACGTCATGAGTCAGGCGCCGTAGGACCATGACTTTGGCATTAATTCAAATTCGGCTAATGGCTAACAGTGCGACTTCTAATTGACGCCATAGAACAAGCACGCGCCGCTCGCTTTTTGCATTTCATTCGATTTTATTTCACTTCGTCTCGTTCTGTGTTCTATTTTAACGGGCAAACACTATCCAAACCGGTTGGATTCGGGGAGCCAAACGCTTTTAGGAAAGTGACACAGATGTCTTGTGATCCGGCCAACCGGCTGGTTACATAAAACAATAATCGCCGACGACAATTTGGAGCACACGTATGTGTGGAATATTATGTTGCCGGGCCAATAATTAAAATATATGTAAAACAAAAGCCAATGTAAATTGGCAACCCCACTTGGGATTTCTGTGAGGCAGAGCCAAAGCGATTGAGATTTCAACAAATATTAGCTCGATAGAAACCGGCTCTAACTCCCCATGTTTAAGGAGAAACACCAGCCCGAAGAAATCTCCAAAAACCCAAGCATTTTAATGCAAACAAAAATAGAAATGATAACATTCTCCACCCAGCTGCGTGTCTCATGCATATTCCCCCATAATTCCTCTTCTCGGCGACTCTTTTAATTTATGCAAATCTCGACCTAATCATTTCAGCATCGGGCATCACCACGGAAGAGAGATCAATCATCTTGCAGGAGCACAATCGCCTCCGGCAGATCGTGGCCACGGGTCGCTATCCGGGTCAGCCGGGTGCCGAGAACATGCGCGAGATCGTCTGGGACGACGAGCTGGCCGCCCGGGCCCAGAAGTGGGCCGATAACTGCCAGTTCCGTCACGACCCGCACCGCACAATAAGTAAGTCATCCGGTTCTATAGACCCCCCCTCCCCCCATTCTTTATCCCATCCCCACACCTTAAATCCAGGAGTTGAATCGAATTCGCGCAAAGCATGTGGCGCATATCTTTCGGTTTGAGGTCTACATGATACGGTAACGCTCATTGGGATGGTCATTAAACCCTTAGACGTAGCTTTCTTTGACAGAACATCGTTATTTATAGAGAACGTTTCAACTTGAAAGTCTAATATATAAGCGTCAACTTTTATGACACCTTTCACTGCCAATTAAAACGAAGTTCTTTGATTAATCACTTGGGAATACCTTACAAAATGAATCAGTTTGATTTTGTCTAAATTTTTAATGACTAATCACAGCGATTTTTAAGTAAATACTACTCATTTAACTTGAGGTCAAATATTTTGAAAGTTATTCAAATTCGAAAAGTAATTAATGGCCATCCCAATTCGTCTAGTTCTTAAGATCCATTATATATCCCATTTCCTGCCTGCACGAAGAGCTTTTAAAACACTAAGACTAACCTCGCATACCAAGCACCTGCATCTCTCAAACATCAATTTCGAAAATATAAAATAGAAGCAATGCTAATATGTAAATGCTATCCATCAACAGATCGCTTCACGATGGGCCAGAATCTGGCTATCATCTGGAGTACGGCGCCACTGGACGCCGATGACGGGGACTTCCCCTCGCGCATCCAGAGTTGGTTCAACGAGGTGCAGAAGTACTCCTTCGGCGACGCCTGGTCCCCCAAAACTGGTCACTATTCGCAGCTCGTTTGGGGCGAGACCAGCTTGGTGGGATGTGGATACGCGGAGTACAAGGACACCAGCAAATACAACAAGCTCTACGTCTGCAACTACGGACCTGGGTAAGTTAGCTATCCATATCATTTGTTAGCGAAATCGTCACTTATTTATATATCTTTCAATTAAATTTATAAAATCTTGTAAAATCGTAAACGTACCATTAACCTTAGAATAAAAATGTGCTATATCACTTGAAATCAAATTTAGCTTATTACATTTGTATATTGTAAAACTCGATTCTATCCCAAAAAACGCGATAACTATGTAAAAAGACCTTAAAGCTATTTCAATCTTGGAAATTCATTTGTTTTAAAGTTTTCCCACTCTTTTACGGCTATAATTTGAACATTTCTGTCCACCTAAAAATTTCACAATTTCTAAATTATTATAAAACTGAATGGCAAATGCTAATGATCTGTGCTTTTTATCCTTGCAGTGGCAACGTGGTGGGCTACAATCCTTACGAGGTCGGCAAGCCCTCGTGCTCCACATACGGCATGAAGCCCTCGTCCCGCTACCAAGGACTCTGCGCCGCTCCGGGAGCTTCGCCGGCGGCCAACAGCGTTTATGGAGCCAACAGCATTGAAACGTATGAGTACGGCTACAAGAGCAGCCCCAGTCAAAGTCAAACCGCCAATAACAACCCGCCGACTAACAACATTAACAATGGCCAGCTCAGCTACAACAACCGACCGCTCAGTAATCCCAAAACCCCGCAACCCTTCCGTCCCTCCCCCTTCAACCCACAGGCAGCGGCACCATCAGCACCATCGACGACCGGCGGCAGTTCATTTGGCAGCGCCTCGAGGGGCGGCAGCCACGCCTACACAACGGAGCCATCGCAGTCGGCTGGCCGCTACCAGCACAAGTTCGAGGCGTATCGGCCAAGTGCGGCTGAGTTCGAGAAGTCAGTACACAAGCATACCATACTACGCACCTATATAGAGCAGAATCAGCAGCGGCAGGATCAGCAGCAGGAGCAGCAGCAGGATCCGCAGCAGGAGCAGCAGCAGGACGAGGTGCCCACCAGCACCAAGAAACCCAGTCGTGGATGGAGCCTGTTGACGTGGCGCGGTTGAATGTCCAGCCCCCCCCGCTCCCGCTCCCGTCCCATTCGCCAATCCAAAATGCCGCTCAATGTATTAGGCCATTATTAGCTACTGTGTAGTGCCATTAGCCAACCACCAGGATTCATCATCATTCACCTCTTCTGTCGCCGCGAGAACCCTAGCGAATCTTATTTAAATATCCAACAAATGCCATATGTGTTGTAAATTCCTTGTAAGTTTCTGCTCGTAATGAAAAGAAGCTTTGGCGGCGGACTATTCATGCCTCAGACGAATATTTGTATCAAATGTTTGCCACCCACCTAAAACTGTCATCCTGTTAAACCAATCGGCATTCAACATCGATCAGCTAGTTGTAGTATTGTGTTCAATAAAACAAGAATATTGATTTGTAAATTAAACGTGGATTTTGTTTGATTTTGGGGTGCTAATTATGGTAGGCACTTGAATGGAATTTTGTTTTAAGCCATACATCCTCATTAGGACGATACAAATTTACTTATCCTATGTCTGTGGTTTATTTAAGGCATACAAGAAGACATGTTTTGTGACAATGCGAGCAACCTAATGGCTCTGAGACCTCTTAAGCTTCTTAAAAAAGAGTAAAAGAGGTCCAAAAAGATTATAACATCAAAAGATCTCTCTACAAAGGAACTAGTAAACTTTTTGTATTTTATTTAATGGTTTTGTTTTCCTAATAGCTTTATTATTTTAAGTTAGTGAGTCAATCACAAGGAATAAGCAAAGACTTTTGAGTAAATCTTTGGCTTCTCAATAAATTATATATTACTTAAAACATCTAAATTCGTTCTAAAAGAAAACATGTCTTAATGATAATTATAATGAAATTATAGCTGAGTGACAAAAGCTTTTTGAAATCGAGTTGTACATATACTGACAAAAGCTGGTTGCATTATAGCCCAAATTTTATTGTCAAAGAGAATTTGATTTTGAATCAAAATGAACTAAGAGCAACTGTTAAGAGAGCGCATGCGTTGCGAATTGGATGCTCCGCTGAATTAAAGAGAGCTTTTATGCGAAAATTCAGGAAAATGAAGGGGAAATGGGCAGCCTGTTCGCCTAATGCGTTAAATGCAACAATGCCAACTCACAATTAAAGCCGGAAATCAAAAGAGCAAACCAACAATGAGCTAATGAGCTACAATTGGTGATGTATCGAATTCAAGTGTTTTGGCCAATTTAGATTGCGATTTGGGGCGAGTGTATCTGTGTGTGTGTTTGCTGCGCAGAATTTTGGGAACCTTGCACCCGCTCAAGGTCGTCCAGGTGTCTCTCGCCCAGCCACCCACTTTGTTGGGCTGCACAGCAGAAAGTTTCCCTCAGATAGCTGCCCATTTACTTCCTTTTCCTGCCGAAAAAGTACTTTGGCGATAACCTTCTGCGAAATGTGGTGATTTTCGCCGCATGCGGTGACTTTGTTTCCGGTTTTAATTGTTCCCTGTTATCAGCCAGTTAGCTGTCCCCAAAGTAACACTCCCACACACACTCGCACTGAAAGTGCCAATTTCGCTTGTGACAAGGAATTAAGATAGGCAAATATGGCTGTCAATTGTTGTTGGGCCGCCCCTGTGACAGTCGTAAAACATATAGGCATATGCCAAAGGGTTAAACTTGCAGTTATGTTTGAGCTCCACGTCGCAATATGTTCGGTTTATATTTCTCTGTTCGTGCACGGAACATTATTTTGTGCAGAAAGGATAATGTAACTTCCAAATTCAAATCTCATTCAGATCATTTAATTTATTTAACATTGCTTTAATGTATTCTACAAATTTTTGTTGATAAAAAATATATCGATTAAATTAGAATTTATGTACCGGCGACATCTTCAACTAAACGTGCAATAAGGCAAAGTAAATTTTCTCTGTGCATTTATATAATGCCTCCCCGTGGGCAGTCACACTTCATCATCCCGGCCTACTCGCAGATCCTGGCAGCGTGAAATTAACTGACAGAGTCCTTGGCAGGACAACTTTTTATTTATACGCAGTCATACATTTAAATATGAGGCAAGGCCTGAGAGTCGGCGAGTGTCCTTTTTTCGCTGTCAGGCCAAGAAGATGTCCTGATTCTGAATCTGGACCGGAATCCGTAGTAGTATCTGTATATGAGTCGGGACTTGACCCGCAGCTCGGAGGACTTCGCGTTTGTCCGGGCTGATTTATGGTTTTTCATACAAACGTCAATTTGATGCAGCTGTCACTGCAGCGGAAGTGCAATCTGCGAGTTAAATGCGTGCAAAAGCCATTTCCAGGGCCATTTCCATGGCCAAGAAAAATAAAATTAAATGGCCGCATGTAATTAAGTCGCTTAATGTGCCTCAAATTGCCAACTCGCTTGGGCCAAAAAAACGTCCGGGGCTTATGAATTTCCACGCATTAATTTTATTTCCCTTAATTTTCGTACCCTTTATGCGGCCTTCTTTTTTCCTCCTTTGTTTATCCCCAATGTGGCCACTTTTCCGCTGCCAAGTGTCAGTTTTGATTGTTGCCAAAAAAAAAAGGGAATTACACTCTTGCCTTTGGGATAATTAGCGAAAAACTTTGGCCAGCATTTGACTCGGCTGGCAAAAAGTGGCCATTAAAACGTGCCATTATCGGATTTCCGGCTGGCTAAATGGATTTCCCTGAAAATTGCACTTCTCTGTTTTAAGTTCTGTGATTTGGGTGACATGTAGGACTTTATTTTCAATTTGCATGCGTCTCACCTGACTTGGCAGGATTGGCGATAACATTGAGTTTCAATTTGAAAAGGGATTAGGAGTGCAGCTGCAAATCATAAATGACACGCCCCCCGCCCACAAGGAGCCACTGGAATGAAACAATAAAAATATCCGCAAAGCTGCATTCCCATACGAATATAATGCAATAATAAAATGGGTAACGAAAGCAAGAAAAAGCTGATATTGGAAAAGTTTTTCAATTTCAGCAAAGCTTTTATTTTACATGCAAAGATCCCGCACTCACACACTTGCACCTCGGAAAATCGTTTTCCCGTCTCCCTCCTCTTATCTCCATTGGGGCCAAGTGCAGGCGGGTAAACCAAAACTATTTTGTTGTGAAAGAGAAATCCTCACACATCCCCATAGAAAATACAAAATTAGAAATGGGAAACCCAGCAACAGAACGCAAAATGTAAGCAATAAGCGAAAATGAAATGAAAACTCATGAATGGCCAACGAGAGAAAAGCGAAATCAAACCGAAAAAGCATTTTCCGAGTATTATTGGTGGCCAACTCCCCCGTATACCCGCCCCATCCACTTGCCCTTCCCCCACTATCCCATCTCCATCTTCATCTCCATTTCCATTCGCATATCCATTTCCATTCCCCATTCTCATCGGCACTGGTATTTGTACTCGTTATGCAGTTGGGAGTGGAATTTTGCATGCCGCAACGCAGTTGGCCATGAAATGGAAAACGAAGGCCAGCATAAGCTGAAAATTACCGAAAAACCCCGTATCCGTATCCGGGAAATAGAATCAAAAGAGCAAAACTCGCGCAGACGAAGCGTGTTATAGAGTTGCTCCTTTATTTATGAACGTCTGCGGTGGCTAAGCGCCGTTTTCCCACCCAGCTGCCACCGAGGGCTTACCACCTCCCACTCTTTAATTAGGCCCTGGACCTTAAGGGCCGATCTCTGCGACTGTCGTTAAATACACATTGAATCTGGAGAGCTGCCAGCCTGTAAATCATTTTTAATTCGGACATGGCTCTGCAAATTGGCAACATGCGAATAATTCATGCGAAACACTTTGACCAAAAGCACAGGCAAAAAAATAGAGTAGCATGTATCATCTTTTACAAGGTGATTTTATTTTTGTATTCAATCCTTTAAAAAACCTTAAAAGGTGGGGATTTGATATTTTTAAAACATTAAATTAAGTTAAAGATATTATTTCTGTACCAAAAAGGCACTCTAGTCAGAAACTTAATTATACCGGATAGGTTTTAAAATAAAATGCCATAAAGTAAGCAAATTCTCAATTCCAGAAAATATGTGACATCAAATTTAATTGATAAAATTGTCATTAGTGGCGAAATTTGATGAGACTTAAAATTTTGTTTATTTTTTTGCAGTGCAGTCATCAGACATGGACAATGCCATTAGCCATTTTAACTTTTAGCCCTGATGCATTGCCGGAAAGAAGTCTCATTTTTGGCTAGACAACTGTTGAGTGTGATTTTCACAAGAATTGAAGGCAACTCTGGCATTTATATAAATGTTAAGTCCTTTCACTTTCCTGCCCTTGACTCCTGACAAATGTCAGGCAATCTATGGCACTCGCCCTCAGATTCGATGGAAGCCATCAGATTTCGCTTTTGACCAGCCTTGGTAGCCTGGAAATTTACCCACATGAGTGGGAATTTATGTGCGGTCCACGCTGTAAAAATCCTGCATGAATTTGCATATTTTCGGGAACACAAAGCACATGGCAGAAAAAAAAGGTAAATAAATATACGAAATTTGGTGGAAGAACTGCTGGGAATACGGTCTGCTTTTGTTGAACTTTACGCGTCAAATTTTACATAAATCTTTATTTTCCCAGTGCGAAGGAAAACGTTTACTTTGAAAAATTTGCTGCACACTTCTGGGCGAGCATGGTAGATTGGACTGTGACTGCGGGCGGACTGGGATTCTTGGTATCGTACCGTATCGGATGAACTGTCCCTGCCTGGCAACCGGGCCAAATGGAAAGCAAACACGAAACGACAGCTTCGAACTGCCGTTAAATCACACATAAAACCCAGAGTCAGAGTCGGAAAACTGTAGAGAGTAACGCATAGCAACGGCCACTAAACCGAACAAAGTCAGCTTTATGGGCCATCAAAATTGCACAACAAGCTGCCGCTGCTGGTCCCCCAGGTTAGTTATGTTTGCTGGCCAGATTGGTGGGCCATGCTCCCTGGGCAATCCCATTCCACTGCCCTGTTTCGAGCGCCTTGATTGCACAAAATATTGTTGCGGGTGTCCGTTTTCAATCTAAAATTTGTTCATCAAATCTACATAATTCGACCCACAGAATGGTAGGTGGTTCAATCAGTCCGGCAATCAGCACTTTTATTGTTGCTAATCAAAGGTCAACCGCACGGATTGTAACGAAACAGAGTTTCGGCTAGTTTTGTGGCCAGCATCCGTTGGTTCTCGTTCCGTCCAAATCTCATTTCTCATTTAGCTCCGCCGCTCCCGCCCGATGGCTGGATGGCAGCCTTCCATCATCCGCATCCACATCCTCATCCTCATCCTCATTCTCATCCACATCCGCATTCGCAACACGTAGTCGACGCATTTGTCGTCCGTTAATCAGTGCGTTGATTTTTAAGGATTTATGACAGAGCCGAGTGCAACTGCCAGCTCGGCTTGGGATATCCTTCATCAATTAGAATGCGATTTTAGATTGGACTTTCAGTGGCAGGTTTTTGCAGCTTAAAGCGGTTTGTGATGCAAGGCAGTATTCACAGATTCCATCAATTAATTGCTTAATCTGACACTTTCCTGAAAGCCTCCGAGTTACGCCTGCACTTGGAAAAATGCAGTATTGCTGGTTTTCAATCAGTTTGGGAAGTGGAAAGTAAATTTGGCTTAAATTTATAAGTATAGTATGTTCACTGAAAATAACCCATCTATTGTTAAGCCATATTTATCGTTCCTTAACGATATGTACATATTTTCTCCCAGTGTAACTGCCTCCTCCCTATATCATTGTTACAGCCATTTGCACTTGGTATTGAGAAACGGTATTGGCCCTCAGGAAGAAGCTCATCCTTCGGATCAGGCATTGACTTGTACAAGAAAAACCAATTAAAATGAAAACATGCAACGTGCCATGGAGCAATTTATTGCATATGTATGGCTGTTGTGTGGCTTTTCTCGTTTTCATCTAGGAGTAGCTCCCTGCGATTACTCCGACTTTCCCCGATCCCTCCAATCCTGGATTCCCTCGTTCCTGGCTGTTGGTATTTATACTGTGTGCGCATCAATGACTCATTAACGGGGCTGGGGAACTGGCGATGAAGTATCCCACACATTCGCTCCATGCTGATTCGTTTAATGCAACCGATTCAGTTGAAATCTGACTGACCTCCTCCGTTGCCGCCAACACAATTTACCGATATAGATTGCATATTTGTTTTATTGCTAAATACCATGGTTTCTTGGCTTATTGCTTTTTCCACTTTAGCACACACTCACAGAGACTGCCACATATCAAGTTGATTAATTAATTCCTGAATTATGTGCTCTGCCCCAAGGAATGCGTCTTTTATCCAACATTTTCATTACATATCTATATGTATATATACGAATATCTTCGATGCTGCATCGCCATTCGCCCAAAAACTGTTGACTCTGGGTCAGATGGAAACATTATTTTAGCATTAATTGCCTGTTCGCAATGTGTTTGGCTAATGCCGGACCTTTTACTTCCCACTTGGCAGTTTATTGAGACCCGACAGACTTGTTGAACAGTAAATAATTACATCTCACTAGCTAGGACCGACCTTAAAGTTTGATTCTGCTTTGGTTGATAAGGTGCATTTCATAGCTATGTGTCACTTGCCGATTTGTTAGATTCCTTCGTCTGTGATAAATTTATGACGTTATAATTATGCAATTATTCAAAATTATTAAGTCCAAGCAATGCACAATTGATTTAAATTTGATAACACAAGTTAAATAACATAATGACGTTTTCTAGTTCATATACATATGTACTTCTCTGGAAATTGGTGTGTACTATATTTATAATTATTTATTTAAAGTAATATAAGAAACTAACTTTAAGTTTAAAATAAAAATTGAATATCTTTAATATAAATTTATTTGTCTTCAAGGGTGTCTTCCAACATTGGAAATATCCTTATTCTAGCTGGTGTTGCTGTGTGGTTGGTGTTGCCGCAAGTCTGCAGCGGATGTTGCAAGTGCCAGAACAACGGACAAGATTCCTCAGTTTAGCCAGGCGGCAAGCAAACTTTTGCCACTGGTTGTATGCTCGAATCGGGCTCAATTGAAAAAGTGACACATGTGCCGCATTTGTTGTCTCAGTTCTTGTTCGTGTGCATTGGCGTAATTAATTTGAAGCGGCGCCGAAAGCGGATGCTTCTGCCCCCGCCAGATGCCCCTCATCCATATGCTAATTGTGCGCATCCGCATCCGGCGATGCGAAATTCCCCAAAATGCCCCCAAATGATGGCCGGCATTGTGGCATGTCAATTAGAAAAAATTAAACAAAATCGCAAATCTGCTGGCAAAAACTTAAACACACTCGGCTTTAAATAGAACCGTTTTCAGTGCGCATTTAAGCAACTTTATTGCTCGCAATATTTGCATTATTTCTCAATTTGCTGGGGCCACGTTTAAACATTCGTACTTATATTGCCGCCATTTCACACAGCTGACACAGAACCATTTTTGCCGTCAGTTTGCATACTCTCTGATGTCACTTGGCACGGCAGCTGTTTAAAATTCAATAAAAAAATGGCAAAAATATGGCAAGGCATGTAAATTGTGCCTAATAAAAGTCTTATTGAATTTGCAATATGCCAGCGGGAGGACCGAATTATTTACCCGATATTCAACCTATACGTGTATGTTTTCAAGCTCCATATGGACTCAACACGGATTTACATTTAAAACAGATTGTAATGAACATAAATAAAACAAGTAAAATAATACACATTACAAGCCTTTGAAAACAAAAATAATTAATTAATCCACTGCAGAAAGTGGTGAAAAAGTTTCTCTTAATAATCTTAAAAGACAATAAAGTTTGATGAAAATGTGTATTTAGTTTCATTACAAGGACCTTTTCGAGGATATGGCCGCAGACAGACCGCAAGTCTCAAGTGGCTGCATACACTCGTAATCTGTATTGGAAGTTGATTTGTCATGCACGAAGCGTTTGTCACATCAACACCGCCGGTACGTCGGATACAGACAAAAATATATCTGGGGGAAAGGACGAGTGATGTATGCATTGCCAATTGTCACTTTTGTTGACTGACACTGACGTGAAATGTTTTTCATAAACTACGCTCCGGAATTTGTGGGCAGCTGCCGGAGGACATTCCTCCAAACGGATGTGGCCTGGCATTGAGAATTGCCATCCCCACTGGCAAAACTGCTCGCTTTCTTTGACTTAATGAAAAAGTTTTTATTGCCACGTCAGAGACACATACGCGCATAAGAAATGTGCCGGCGAAAACTATGAGGGACGACCTCGAATAATAAATGAAGCGCCTAGGGCGTGGCCAGGACCTGAGATGTATTCGCCGCCCGGAGATTGATGACACTCTTCAAATTCCCGCCCGAGGCGGAGCATCATCAGCCCTTGGCTTTCGTGTCTAATTAAAAAGCACAAGGGCCTCAAATGAAGCGGGCCCAAAGAGCCACATTACTCATACGTTATAAACACATTAAAGACGACGCCGCCGCGGTGGCAGCATAAAATCTAAACAATAATTACACATGCGACTGCAGCACAGCATATGTTCCGGCGATGGCTCCCGGGAGAGCTGCCCCGCCGTATTCATGTCCGTTTCCGTGTCCGGGGCTCGGGTTTTGGGCTCTGCGCCCTGCGTTCTGGGTTCGGTGCCCATAAACGTAAGTGAATTAACCATTCAACTAACATTACGGCCATTAAATCATTTTCGTGTGCGCTGCGTGCGGATGAAAGGGCAAAGGCAGCAACCCCGCAAAGGAAATTCCTGGCCAGGATTGGTTTTCGGGGCGTGTGCTCGTCTGCTTTTCTGTTCTTTGCGCTTCTGCCTCGTTTGCTGCATACTTTTCAGGGCGCAACTACACTTGGCGGAAAAACTACTGAGGACACCATACATTTAAAACTGATTAATCCAGAAAAGGTTTTACATAAAGATTATGTTTATTATATTTAAGGACAAGCTAATTGAATTCTTAATTTATACAATTCTTAAAAGAAATTAAATTATTATAAAACACTTAAACAAATATTTTGCAGTCTATGTGATAGCAAATCACATCACAAATCAAATAAATTTTTTAATCTCTCAAAATATTTCAAACATCCTAGTAAATATTCATGGTACTATCTATAAATAATGTAAAGAATACTTTATTTTGTATTTTAAATCATTATAAAATATTTTTAAAAGTGTTTGTAATAAATAAAACAATTTTTTATAGTTTTCAAATTACATTTTCTTGCACAGTGCATTCGCACAAAAAGAACATGTAAACTAATTTGATGTTTGCCGCCCTTTGCCACCTTTGCCCCGAAACGCACTGCTATGTGCGTGTGCTTTGCAATTGAAATTGAACTACAAAGTGTGCTGATGAGTGGTTGGGCTCTGCGAAATGGAAGGGCATGTCGAAAAGGTGTTTACAGCGGTGCAATAAATTGCGCACCACACGCAACTAGAAGGTCGGGTGTGGGGGTGGAACACGGAGGAGTGGCCACTCCGGCCCAAGTGCAATGCCACCGGATTCTCGAGAGGTGGTGGAAGCCCCGCGGTGGAGGGCATTAACGAGGCGACAAAAGGCGCGATTAAGTCGAGCGAAGCACCGCACAAAAGACGCCGTCGGGCGCAGTGTGGAAAATCAATTTATGACTCACGCACACCTTCCCTTGGAAATGGAAACGGAAGGTGTGAACAGTTTAGTCCTGATTTGATTTCTTGAGCCCAACAATGGAACTAAATAGGTTGATATGTTCTCAATGGGGTTGTGTGTTCCGCTGGTTCAATTGTGGGCATCCCAAACATGGGCTTTGTTCACAAGAGTTACAAGACAGATTTAAATTGGCACAATTTTATGAAAGTTTAATGGTTGTGGGGGAGGCCCAACTCCCGTTGATTACACATCAAAACCTTCTAAAATAATATTAATATAAATGTATAAATAGAAGATCAATTTAATTCTTAAAATTATTTAAAATGCTAATACTATAAGCTATTTTGATTCGTACTAACGACTGTGTTAGACAGCTATCGATTTAAAACACTTCACGGCTTTATCCAAAAGCGAAACTTTTCAGAGTACTTGAACAGGTGAAATGGAATCTAACGAACCTGGTTTCAAATCATACTGTGCGAACATTTCATATCCAGAAATTCAAAATAAAAAACAATCTTTATGAGTCCGTAAATTTAAAGTTACCCGCCATTGAGCATCGCGAACGACACTTATCTGACAGACAGGAAACACAAACAGGCCATCAACCTCCAACAAATGTATAAACTCCTCGGGCTGCCATATTCTATTTGCGATTCGCGGATGAAGGGACGCTATCTTTATGTGGCAGTAAAGGTGAAATAAATATCTTAACGAGCCGAGAGCGGCACTGAAGTACGTCGGCAAAATGAGCCGTAAAAGCAATCAATTCGCCATGTGTTTTGGAATGAAAATGCAAATGTACTCCAAATCAAATAATGTATTGTGCGAGTGCTGAGATATTGCAGGCAGCCGTCGCGGAATTTGCGCAGATTTATTTGCATTCATGTGGGCCAGGTTTTGGTATGGTGTTTGGGCTTGGGTTTGGGCCAAGTTAAAAGCAAACAATTATGGGGCACGGCTAAATCGAAAGCCTGACGGGACGCCTTTGATGACACACATTTTTTTATAAATACGATATGTAATTGCAAATATTTATTTGTGCGCACGTATGACAAAGCAAACACTGAGACCTACACACGCTGAGCTACGGGAAAAATAAAGAGCATTTTCCCTCACACCCTGATGGAAAACGTGACGCTGTCAGCACTTGTAATTTTTAATGGCAACTCTCGGAATTTATGGCGCCAACTCCAGGCTCAATACCCGGCCACATGTAAGGTGGCAGGGAGAAATGCTGTCTGCAGCATTTAAATGCCAGCTGGGAAAACTCAAGCCCTCTGTCTCTCTCTCTCTCTTTTCCAGAAAAGGGCAAAAATATTGGTCGAGGTCACTCTATCCACTTTCGGGTCAAGCATCGCCCACAGAATATGCAAAAAATAACAGAAATGCTCCGGGAAAAACACACCCCATCATGTACTCGAATTGGCAGAAATTAGTTCAAGGGGTGCATAAATTTATGAAAATATAAGGGCGAGGGTGTGTCGCTGTGGGTTGGCTCGACTTTGTTATTTAAGTGGCATATGCACGCATAAATGTTGAATTTTTAATTGATTCCACCAGATTCGCCTGCGAGGGGAGAAAGATTTTCAATTAGGGCTCATGATATTCGCAATGGGGCGAATGAGTGCTTTCAGATGCTCAGTGGGTGCAAGTGACTGTTGGCAAGCTATACAAATATATTGATATGAATAATTAACTTACTTGGCTGCTATTGAATAAATCTGGTATAACTACTCGAAAACTTGAGCTGTTTTTTAACCGAATTTCAACTTGTTAAGTCAGTTGTAAAAAATGAAACGAATTTTATAAGTGATATATTTATTTTTCTGGTTAATTTAGTCTCGTAAATATTACGTTTTTAAATAAATATTGAAATAGCACAATAAATTGCTTTTTATGTACTTATTATTTATGGCAGCAATCAGCATTTAAATTATTGTGTAACTATTTAAAATAAATAATATGGCAAAACTGAAGCCTTTTAAAAGATTCAGTATGCGTTTTGAGAGTAATATTTTCAGGGCTTGGGGAATGCAGAATGGTCGTAAGAAATTCAGTGTGGTTGCCTGAGCATTTTGCTAGAGTCTTGAAGGAGCATATGAATGTTCCTAAGGACCCCATAAGCCATGATGTTATGGCAAGAGTGTGCTGTTAATTAAATGTTCATGATATGGGGGAATGGCTGCCTTGTACTTAAAGATAACGAGAATGCTCTGTGGAATGATGTTCTAAATCAGGATTATTTTTATCAGTTATTAAATACATCCAGAAAAAAAATCGTTTAAAGTAAAACTAATATTACAGAATAGTATTGCTAAATAATAAGACAATAATTGAAAAATACTCCCGCCTTAACTTCAATCAATTTTTCTACTGAATCTATTTTAAGGAAACAATGAGCCAGATTATTTATTAAAGAATGAGGTAATTATTATTAATCATTATGTGTTATTATTGATTTGCAAATTCCTCACACCATCAACAGATTTTTAATTCAAAGAGATAGAAATCACTCCAATTTTGTTACCAACTCACATGTAGCTGAAAAGATAAATGATGATTTCGCAGAGAAAAAGTTCGCCCTCTTTATTCTTAGCTGACCATTGAAATGATGGATTATAGCACTCCTGAGTCGCACACATAACTGGCCAACAAATCGTTAGCAAAAATAACAGAGGACCACAATTTACGTACTCGCACCCAAGGAAAACAAATGTGGGCGGAGGTCAGGAGTCAAGCGTGGGCACTTTTCTCGCAGACATGTACACACCCAGTCGCGCTGAAAAGCAACAGGAACTTTGGGGAAACTCGTAAGTTTGTTTGCCCACTGGCTGCCCTGGCTGTTTGCCTTCTTGAATGGGTTAAGCGGAGTGGGTTGGGCTGCAAGTGGCACCACAACGGCACAAAAGCACCTGGCTGAGTTGCTTAATTGTGGGCAGGATTTCGGGGACACACGTGTATCCTTGGACATTGGCTGTGTGGGGCTCGTGGATTTTGTCACCGACTTTGCAGTCTGGCCACTGAAATTTTAGTTGCCGTTCATATGTTAATATGCGGGGCGAAAGGTGGAAAGGTGGGCGCCTGGCATTGTTTGCCTCTAATTAAATGCCACACATATGGGGCCAAAACGGAGACTTGGCTCCCAGCTTAACACTGTCACGCATGGTTTCGTGCCGACTTCTGGCCAAAAGGTAAAGGCCAGGCCTAATCACTGAGATGGGTCGAAATGTACGCACGCCCGCCCAAGAGTCACAATTAGACTAATGAAAGCGGCATCAGACTGCGTAATTTTGTGGCTAATTTTCGTTTGGGTTGCCCTCGTCTGTTTGTTTGTTTTATGCCTGCATTTGGCCTTTGCCAATTAAAATAAATTATAATCCAATTTATTCGAAAAAAGGGTCCAACGAGTGGGGATCTTAACACAATTACGCGTAGATTTATAACATTTCAGCAAGTCGCGCCGTTCTTTGTCTCTGGGGATCCAGTATTCATTTGCTTAAAATGAGAAACGTATAAAGAATAATGAAAAGCATTCGGGATTCGATGGGATGCCGCAGACAGACTGTCTGGATTTTCCTTTTTTGTTATTTGCCTGCTTTCGGCTTGGGAGTTTTTTTTGTCCGTTTGCTAAAACAATTTTCCCATTCTCATTGAAATCGACAGGCGCTGCAGCGCTGTCGAAAGCATTTTGATGGATTAAAAGTTAAATGGTTGCGCCGAGAGCCCCGCGGGAGATTTTACATTTTCCAGTCACTGGCTGTTCAATTGCAGAGCGAACAAAAACTGAAAAAGTTTCATGGAAAATTAGCGGCTATGGCCGGGCTTTCGATTCAATGATTTCTGCAGCATGGCACCTAATCTGAGCTCAATTTTGTTTCAACTCATTAAAAGTTGTCTTAAACAGCTGCAAAAATAAGTAAAATGAATGCAATTGGATTGTAAAGTTAAGACGAAGCGCTTATCATAATATTACAATTTTTATTACTTCTTAAACTAATATAAGCATAGTACAATCTTTTTAATAAACAGTTCACAAAACTAAAAGTTTAGACTTTGAAAATATTTGTATTGTCTACCTATATTCTACACTATATTAACCAGGATGTATGAAAAATAAAAACTTTCAACAGCCACATGTTTGTCGGTCAGTTTTCAGTCACGACATCGAAGACGCACAGGATGTATGGAAGATGACTCTTTGATGTGTGGCAGTTGTAATTAGTGATAATAGCAATTAAAACTGATAAAAGCTTGGTCCAGCAAATGTTGGACTGTCTGCCCTGTATGTAATTTGCTGGGTAGTTTTTAAAGCTCGAGTTCCGCTCCGGCTGCAAAGTTCGAGCGTTGACAGCTCGACGGCAAAGTGTCTCTCGGCTGCAGACACCGACTCTTAAAAGTGGTAAAAAGTTTTGCGGTGATAAGCGTCGTCCTTTCGGGCTGGTGGAGATGGAGCTGGTGGTAGTGGTATTTCTGAGGTCCCGACGCCGATGCCTTGTGGCAGCGCATAAAAGTATGCAACAGTTTTTAGCTTCCGCATTATGCCCAACTTGTTACTCAAGCCACAAGGAAGTCAAGTTTGCTGCTCCTGGCTGCCGCATTCGGTGTTGTGGCTCCGTATCAGTTCTCGTCTGAATAGACACGTTATCTATACACAATATGGCTTAAAGTGAGCTCGGCGAAGGCACGTTTGAATGATACTCCCCACCGACTGCACCCCAACCCTATGGAACTTAACACAATGTCGGGCACTTCTTTTGTGTTTTTCAGTTCCCATTTTGTGTCTCTGCCGAAGACGTGCCATTGTGCTCACACAATATCTGGCAAAGCCATTTTCCATTTGTTCAGAAGTGCCTGAAACTTTCGGCCGCTTGAGCTTTGCCGGCAATTATCAACTGCCAAGTTCCCACACTCACCTACTCGAATGCAAATTAATCAACCGAAATAAATCTAAATTAGAGCTCTTGACACCAGCACAACGCACCGAATTCAATTGAAATTTTCATTTCAACAAGTTGAAATAAGTTGGTCCTGGGCGGCCACAACAATGCAATATTTTATTGCCCAAGTGAAGTTTACCTGAACAGAAAATACAACTGGGAATGCATGCCTCTGTATTTCGTAACACATAAATTTGATTTGTTCGACAAGCCTACAACGAAAAGAGTAGATGCTACACATTGAAAAACATTGTACTTATTCATAAAAAAAGAAATCATTTAACTGTAGTTAATTTGGTAAACTTTACTAAGATGTTTTTGAGATACTATGGTCCATTTCTTAAATATTTAATTCTATAGACCATATTTCATTTATTTATACATTTATTTTCTTTTACAAATTACTTTACTTGGTATTTTACTGTGCACGATAAAAGCTACTGTTGGCAAACTCTGCAGCAAAGTTCAAGTTTTGCATTGCACTTTATATCATTGCATGACACGCAGATCGACATAAATAATTCATGCTTGATAAATTAAACAATATACTAAGCAGCCATTTGTTATGCATAAAGTATGCGCCATGTGCGCCAGACTGTGGCACACCCACACCGTTACACCCTTACACCGGCACACACACCCACACCCACACGGAGACAAAATGGCGGAGGCTGTCGTTGCAACAAGCGACAATTGCAACGCCTGTAAAGCCCGAAAGAGCGGAAACGGAAACGTGCATAGTGCATGCTATTTGCACAAATGTGCGCAGGGGCGGGGGGAATCGTCTGGCCCGCCACTGCCACTACCACCATTATGTATTGTGTCTGCGAGCTAGTTGTTATTGTGAAGAGCATTTATTTATGGCTACTTGGAAGTAGTTGCGCCCTCGAGCTTCAGAGCCTACTCAGCTTGTATCTTTGGTCAACAGAATATGAAGTTAATTTGGGCAAAAAAATACAAATTTACTTAAATAATAAAAAAACAAGAAAGGAA
Organism: Drosophila kurseongensis; assembly: GCA_018153305.1. Lineage (NCBI taxonomy): Eukaryota > Metazoa > Arthropoda > Insecta > Diptera > Drosophilidae > Drosophila > Drosophila kurseongensis. Next base: position 987,604 of record JAECXX010000149.1, read on the forward strand.
AGACTTAACTTTGTGGCGGAGCAGAAGGTTTGAAATAAATCCTTGCAGAATATTCTGTAAATTATATTCTTAAAAATTATTCATATGATGCATTCTTAACACCCATTAAAAATCCCAACTTCCTAACTTTAAAAACACCAAAGTTATGGCGTGCAAAGGAAAGAAGGGTGTGTGCAAGGTTTCAATTCGATATCTTTAAAACTGAGAGACAAGTTTGCGTAGAAACAGACAGACGGACAGACGGAATGCTTATATCAACTCAGGAGGTGATCCTGATCAAGAATATATATAATTTATAGGGTCGGAGATGTCTCCTTCACTGCGTTGCACACTTTTGACGAAAATTAGAATACCCTCTGCAAGGGTATAAAAACTAAACTGGTAAAATATGGAACTAGATTATAACATATTTGAATTAACTACTACTTGAATTAAGTTGGTAAAACGGAATCGTTTTTTATCAAGTATAATATGCCTTTAAATCAATTACAGTCAGTTAGTCCCAACTCAATTGGATTTTTCTCTATGTTCATTTTTTATGTTCATGTATCTAAAATATATACCCATGAAAACCCTTAAAAATAATCCATTTATTTTAATTAGTTGTATTAACTTTTCCCTTTTCTTCAATTTAAGCCCAGCTTTTCGCTTTTAGCTGTGAATGGAATAATAGGTAAGCGTTTAAAAACCTGTCCGAACCTCAACATATACCATTTACATGCAATGGTAATCCCCCGGCTAACGACATTCTCAACTAACCTTGACAATTACTCATAATCACTGCTGGTTGCACTAACCTTTGCCCCAGGGGCGACTGCTGCTTGCCACAGTGCAAACACAACAGTAATTATGCAATGAATAAAAGCCACATTCACCGTTGCATCCTGGCAGAGGGATGTGGCGAGGTCCCTAAATGGCGCTTGTCGTGTGCGCCGTTCTTTTCAAATGCCTAGGCGGCAGATACTGTAATTGCAATGGAAATTATGGTGTTATGGTCCCACCACTCTTCAGTTCTACCAATTGGAGAATGAACCACTTTTTTTTAATATCCAAACTCAAATATTATGTTTAGACAATAAAGCTTAAAAACTATTATAAACCCACATAAAAAATATTAGTAAAAAATTGAAAATATTGATTTAATCATGCGTGCTGATGTATATTAAACTTAACAACAATGTTTAGTAATGTTTTTTTTGATGTATATTAAACTTAACAACAATGATTTAATCAATAACTGTATTATTTTTTTCATTTGAGTCCCTTGGGAATGACATAAAAAATTGTACAATGTTCAGAGTACCTATTTATTGAATTACTTTTAAATTATTCTTGTTCAGGATCACCTCCTGAGGTTGTTATATTTGTCAATGTGCCGCGGTCTGCCCTGTTATTTTCTGATCACGTCCTGTTGTTGCTGTCCGTCTGTCCGTCTGTCCGTCTGTCCGTCTGTCCGTCTGTCCGTCTGTCTGTTTCTACGCGAACTAGTCTCTCAGTTTTAAAGCTATCGAATTGAAACTTTGCACACCCTTTTCGCTTTGTATAAGTCGGAACGGCCGGGATCGGCCGACTATATCCTATAGCTGCCATATAACTGATTGATCGGAAATGCCATAACTTTGTGTTTGTAAAGTTAGGAAGTTGGGATTTTCTATGGGTTTTATATTTGGCCAATCAATTCGACCTACCAAATTTCATAAGAATCGGACGACTATATCCTATAGCCGCCATATAACTGATTAATCGGAAATGCCAAAACTTTGGTGTTTGTTTAGTTAGGAAGTTGGGATTTTCCATGGGTTTTTTTTGGCCAATCAATCCGACCTACCAAATTTCATAAGGATCGGCCGACTATATCCTATAGCTGACATATAACTGAACGATTGGAAATGCCATAACTTTGGTGTTTTTAAAGTTAGGAAGTTGGGATTTTTTATGAGTATTAAGAATGCATCACATGAATAATTTTGGAGAATATAGTTTACAGAGTATTCTGCAAGGGTATATCAACTTCGGCTCCGCCCGAAGTTAGCTTTCCTTTCTTGTTTTAAAACATATTTGTTAAAAACTAACGAAATAGCTAGATTTCGATAGAAAATAGCCAAGCGAAGTGCACTGGTTAGTCCGTATACGTAATTACGTATACGTCATGTGTTACATGGCGGCATAATTTAAGTTGAAATGTCTGCCAAAGCTCGGTAGTATTTCGGTGAAAGGCGCAAGGCGAAAGGGAACAAAGTAGCACTCGTGACGAGCAATTTACTAGCGCTTTGTTGTTCAGCAGGCGGAAGATTTTAATGATGCCACCAGAGGCCGGAGCCGCCGGCATTTGACGTTTCCTGCAGCCATTGCTGATTTAAATTAATTACTACTAAATATTTGCTCTGGCTGCAGTCGGCGATCGCAGACGCCGCTAAAATCGACCAGAACGGCACAGACCGGAGCCGAAAGTTGGCTGGAAATCGATACACGTAACTCCGGGCTAGCGTCATAACGCCAGACGCCCCGAGAACAAGGCAAACAAAATTAATTTAATTTGCACACAGTGCTGGCTTTCGTGAGCGTGTCTGTGTGCCAGTGGCTGGGATTACGTTCCATGGAATTTAATGCAATTTAAAACGCATCAATTTTCTGTGTTGCTGCAGCGGACACTGCCATGTCCTGGCAAAGGCTGAGAATGAAAATATCCCCACGAGCACACATTCTGCCGGCAAATGCCATTTAAGCTGCAATAATAAAGCTGAATCACAGGATGCATCTGCATCCGCTTGCTTTCGATGCCCGTGTCGCTTTCTCCGCATAGCCGTGGCATTAACTTCTGACGCTTGGCTTTCGCATATACGCATATCCTTACGGATTTCTCGGCACTCGCTTAATTAATGATAAATATTGCCTCGAGCCAAGCCATGCAATTCCCCCACGGAGCTGTCATCGAGTGCTCGTCCCGACAAAAGCCGGATAACAACTCAATTGGGCTTCTAACCCAATCCCCGGAATATTCGGTTGACCGGGGTTCATTAGCCAAATTGTTCGGTTTGGCTCTTCTGAATCTTCTCAGGTATAAGCTCTTTAAATTTTGACTTTAAAGCTGCTTACTCTCAGCCGTAGTTTGTCTGGACTCCCAACTGCCTCTGGAATGTTTTGTTTCAGCTGGGCAGGACGCTCCGGGACTTTGCTGCGATGTTGCATGCAACAACTTTGACTTGGCCGGAGAGTTCATAAAATATTTCCCTGTTTTTCCCAAGTTGCAAAGCGAGACTGAGGAAAATGGCTTAGCAGCAAACTATCTTGAAAGTTTCTTTCTGTCGAATAATAGCAATAATTATACACAATTTTCGATAAGATAAAATATAATATAAATTGCAATACTTTTTATACCCGTTACTCGTAGAGTAAAAGGGTATATTGTATTCGTGCAAAAGTATGTAACAGGTAGAAGGAAGCTTTTCCGACCCTATAATGTATATATATTCTTGTTCAGGATCACTAGCCGAGTCGATCTTGCCATGTCCGTCTGTCCGTCTGTCTGTCCGTCCGTATGAACGCTGAGATCTCGGAAACTATAAAAGCTAGAAGATTGGCATTTTGCATGTAGATTTTAGGAGTTCCTACGCAGCGCAAGTTTGTTTCAAAATGGTGCCACGCCCCCTCTGACGCCCACAAGCCACAAGCTGTGGCCACAGTTTTGATGCTATTATGAAAATTTTAATTGATATGTATTTGTTTCGTCAATACCTATCGATTGGCCTAATAAAAGTTTGCCACGCCCACTCTAACGCCCAAAAACCCATTAAACGCTTAAGCCTGGCTAGCGCCTACATTTCCGCCTTTCATGGCCCGTGGTACCAATGTCTTGGGGTAGATAGCGCAATACAATAGCGCCATCTAACGGATGAGTTTGGAACAGCTGGCCAAGGTGCTATAGCGTTCTCTCTTGTTTTTATTGGAAACAAAGTTAAAGCTATGATGTTAATATTTATATAAAAAACTAATTATTTTAAATAATCTGGCATTAAAAAAAAAACTCTGGAAATAACAATAAAATGTACATCGTCGTATACATCATATGTAAACATCGTTGAATTCGCTATAAAATTTCTAATCCTTTTGCATTTACTGGTGAAGAATTTCATCTTCGTCCAATTTTCGCAAGATTTTATAATGTAACCCATTATAATAATACATTTTGTTCTAAATAAACATTAAACTGATAGATAGGTCCTCAGCTGCACAAAAGAGACTTTGTTGTATAGTGTATAGTGTCGAATTTCGGATGAAACCGAAAAAAAAACCATTAAAATATTATAAAAACGCCAATAAAATAAACTTAGTTTTCGGCTTTTTGATCAAAACCCTGGGAAATATTGGCCAAATGTTAGAATGTCATACCTCGTTGAAATCGTTAAAGAATTGATCATTTATCAACCATGTCAGCTAAGATTTTATGGCGTTAAAGGCGTGACAAAATTTTGAGCTGCGTAGGCATACAAATGATAAAAACACTTCCTTAAATAAATTACAATATCATCTGTTTCATAATTTTTGCCTTTACAGCAACGGATATTAAAACCTCTTGGTAATTCTCAACCTATTAATAGTTACAGAAATTTATTGCGGCCTTGCCGAGTTTGTCCCGACATCGATTTAGAATTATCTTGGCCTCCCGTAAACAACGAAGTAAATCAGAACAATAAAAAAAAATTCAATACAGCAAAATCTTAGGTCAGTGAGACCATGCCCCAGAGCAGGCACATCAGGATGGCGCAGCCCAGTTGGAGGACCTTGAGGAAGCGGAGCTGAGTGCCGACCCGCGGATGCTGAACGGGCAGACGAGACACCACGGAAAAGAGATCCCGCTCCCGGGTCAGTTCCTGCAGGGCCAGTTGGCCACGTCGCACTTCGGTGGGCTCGTTGACCATGAACCAGCCCGGATACTGCTGGTCGCAGAGGTACAGACCCGTGGGCCGGGGCACCGAACCCGGCTGGGCCAGGAAGTTATCGTCATTGGAGTTGGCATTGGGTCCTTCGCCGTGGAAGGGCACGATATCCTCGTGCAGGATCAAACGGTGACGACAGCGTGGGCACTTCGGATAGAAGTTATCACTCAGGCGGGGCCACAAGCAGGTCCAGCAAAATAAGTGACCGCAGATGGTGATCACACCTTCGCGCACAAGGTTTCGGCACTCATTGCACACATAGGGCAGCAGGAATCTGTTCCTGCGATGACGACGAGCATTAATTCGAGCTGCCATAAAGTCATCATAGCTGTCTTCGTTAACTCCGCCCTCGATCGATCGTTGGCTCAAATTCATCAGACTGCGCAGTCCCAAGTCGGCAACATTTACTTGGGAACCCCTCGAAATATGTTTAACCACTTCCTCCGGAAGTTCCTGCTCCACTACTAAATTTTAAGATAAATAATTGTTATAAACATTTACTCCCCGATCTTCCACCATTAATACCGTGTTCGGGATCCTCATTGTGTTGAAGTTCTGCTGCTGGACTAGTGTCTCCATGGCCTTGGTTCTCACTGCCATTTTCGTCTTGATTCATTTTGCGTTGATCAGGAAATGTATTTTTTAAAGCAACACTATCCATTATTCCTTGAATTTATCGAACAATAAAAATAAATTCCAGTGACTGACTGGTAACTGATTTTGACAAAGATTTCTTTGCAAACCTAACTTTAACTTAGAATTATTTCAAGAGGTTCCTAAGTTAATTATTTCGACTAGGGGATACGCAGTCTGGTGAATTAAGGCGGCAATCGATAGAGGCTAGGAAACTTAAATATATTTAGTTTATTTTAATAAATACAAACAAATAAATATAGTAAATAAATTGACAGAGTTATTTTATCTTTTCCTTTGGTTTATCCAATCTAACTATTTTAATCAATGACTATTTGCAATGACTTAAACGTTTTGTAAGAACAAAGTTTAAGCTTGAATTTTAATGTTCTCTTAAATTATTTAATCTTAGATCAAAGTCATATGGCAAGACATTTTCAGTGATTGACACTTTCTGGTAAAATGATTGATGACACTATTCCATCGTAGTTTATGCCTGATTTCGTTGGGTGCAGCAGCAGTTGGGTGAGAAGTGTTAAATTTAGCCCTGCACTTGGCTTAATGCCAACGGCAATTAGACGAAAGCTGTTGCAACCCGCCCAGAATCGTGAAATAGCGACAATTTCCCGAAAAAAATGGAGAAATTCGGAGCAAGCGCCAGATGTCGGACATATGGCGGCATAATTTATGCGAACATTGAACCGGATTGCGAGTGGAAACTTTGCGGTCCGATGCTGCTGCATTTAAATTCTGACAATTGTTTGCATTGTCCTGGCAGCACGTCTGCGGCATTGTTTAATCCCGATTTTTCGACATCGATGGGGGCCGATGGCTGCTCGTTAATTGACCCACATTTGTGATCGGAGTACATAATTAAAAGAAAATAAAGCGCGAGCCGAACCAAATAAACCCACAGACAGCCGTTCGCACACTTGACAATGATAATAATAATAAAAGTGAAGCTTCACAGCGGAATAACATGCTTGTTCAGTATTAAATAAAGAATGATTAAGTGGTGATGGAGATGCAAAATACCCTGTATGGCCTTAAAATGTGTTATAGTTTGTGTAGTAAAATAATTTATAAAAGGCTTTATAAAATATATAAATAAATGGTTTGCATTAAAAGTATATATTGCAATTGGTGAGGAGAACCAAAATGGCTCTTAAACTGGTAGACTCACCAGGTCACATTTAATTTGGCCAGTAACTTGACAACTAAGGGGGAAATAATGCATATTAATTGCGACTTTTTCACGTTTTACCAACTGCCGACATTTATCAGGCATTAATAATTACGTGTTAATACGTGAAATATGATTAAATTTTTATCAGTTTACATGAATCACTTTCGCACGTTTGCGTGCGAACAAGGCCATTTTATTGGCTTCATTTGGCGACGGACCGCAGCGAAACTGACGTTTGCCCAATCGGAATTACAATCGCAATGCCTGTGGTTCTGCGTCATTTGGCATCCTATTTCCCTGTCCACAAAGCGAAGCCTTTTCCTTTGCCTTCGCTATTTGCATTGGGGGCGTAATACACTGCGTATACGGGTTGGCGACTGCGTTGCGTATACGCAATAAAAAGTGGTAAAGGCAAGCGATGGCCAAAGCGAATGGGACAACCGCCTGCGCTGGCCATTAAATGCAACAATAAATTCGGCAGTTCAGTTTCCGTCGACTCCGTTGGCATGCCCGAAATTTAATTAGTTGGCATTTAACATTAAGCATTTCCACTGGCGCCGCGGCTGTCACTCTGCTTTGTTTTCGTTTTGCTTTTTATGTTATTTTTCAGTTAATTAAACGCACGCCAACATTTCGCCATTCTAAATTGTGCGCAATTAAATTTGGAATTACTTTTAACTGAGTATTCTGCGTAGCTTTTGGCAGCGGCGCGGCAATAACTTAACTGGAAATTTTATTGTAAGCCCCTGCCTTGCCAACTGTCACTTTTGATGGGCACCCATTGGAGCGTAATTAGGCTACTACGCCACCCCTTCAAAACCATCCCTAAAATCCATTTCCCAGAAGTCCTCCTTGGAAAGCTAACTTTAACTTTTACGCTTGGCAAGTTGCTGCTGCCAAGCCTTTAAGTTGTTGTTTAACTTCGTTTGTCTGCCGCTGCAAATTGCACTGTCTGCCGGTTTCATTATGCAAAATGCAATAGTACACACGCCGAAGTGAAGAGGCTGCTTGTCTTCCTTATGAGTTTCACTGCTCAGACTTACCCTGGGCGGATTGCTTTTTTCGGGCTCAGAAGGTGCCCAAGCACTCACACATCAACTGCATCCGTCTGATGGCATTTTCCATACTCTTGAAGGAAAAAGTAGTCACAATTGTGTACCTATCCCGTACAACTATATATTATATTATTCAAACAATTTAAGAACGGAATAAGAAAGCCTTTTAAATATATATATGTGTTCAAATGATAATCTCAAGAATTTTATTTAGTAATTTACATCAAATTTTTTACATGTCAAAAATTGAAAACCACAAAAATGATAAAGTATTTAACAAGTTTTCGAACAAAAAGAGCCTGCAGAGTGCGACTTGAAAAACAATGGAAGAGGTCCTTTTATATATTTTTTATATCACCTGCGAAGAAAGCACCCAGGCAGAATCTGTGTGTCATGGGTGAAAATAAAAAGGAGGTGAGCAGTTCGTGTTTGTCTGGGCCAAACGACGTACGAGTATAATATTTATATTATTGCAACTGCGGCGCCACATTGCAGCGACATGAAATGTTTGGCGTTGCATGAAAACCAAACTTAATGTGCCCTCCCACGACGGTGAGCTTATTACTTCTGCGACTCGATATTCTGCAGTTTATCCTCGAGATTGTGCTGTTTGTGTTTCCGGAAGATGGTAAGTATGATCAGCACCATGATGAGGAACAGCAGCAGAATGGAGATGACCGACAGACCCAAGCTGACCGACTTTGAGGCCACCGCAAAGCTGCTAAACAGTAAATGCAGATCCATGGATTCCTCCAGATTGGCGAAGGCCACGCCTTCTGAGAAGTAAAAGGCGGAGATGCAGTTGCATATCACCATCCCCAAGAGCATGGCCACCAGCTGCAGGAAGGGGATAATTAGGCACTGGACAGAAGACGCACTACTCCGCGGAGAAGTCCACCCACCACCACTCGCATGTGCATGCGGGTCCTGGAGTAATTCGAGTGGTACAGCCAGGTGCTCAGGGCGTAAATCACGCAGATATAGGCGGTTCCCACGCAGACCACTTGCTGGCCCAGCTGCTCATAACTGACATGGAGGGGCAGGATGTTCGCAAATAGCGACGCGTTCAGCACACAGATGATCTGCGGGCTCAGGGGAGTTCACAAGGTCGGATTATCGTGCTCAGGTGCTACTAACCGCCGTAAGGAGGAGCAATAACGAGACGATTTCCTTTCGGGAGAGAAACATAATGGACCTCAAACTGGTAATTTTAAAATACAGCAGCAGTAACAGTATATGATGTTTGACTCAAGGAACGCCAAGTGTGATTCTCAACTTTATTTTTATTGTAAAGGTATCATATTCGTGCAAATGTATATATATATTCTTGTTCGGATCCGCCGGTCGATCTGCCGTGTTCTGTCTGTCTGCGTCTGTTGTGTTGAACGCTGAGATCTCGGAACTATAAATTTCTTTATACGATTTTAAAATTTAAATATTTGGTAAAAATCATTTTTTTTTTATCACATATGTGAAATTTTAAATTTAAAAAAAAAAAAAAAGCGAGTTGAAGCAGTATCAAGTATCGAATATAAAAAGATGCTTAGTTTTGCCAATGGCCTTTTTTTTGTAAAAACTACTACATAATATATTTTCGAAGCGCAAAAGTGAATTTAGTAACGCTCACCCACAATAAAATAAAGCCTCTGGATTGTGCTATAAAAAAATAAAAAAAGCAATTTATACATTATTTAAATCAAACAAAATTCCCAAGTATTTTTAATAATTAGAATCTTGAATTCTAAAAAATATTTATTCAAAACTATTGTTAATAATTAGAATCTTGAATTCTAAGAAATTTTTTTAGTATTCATAAAATTTAATTGTTTCTAAACTCGAGTTCAAAGTTGGTGACAATATAATAACTTACGAATAATAACTCAAAGAATTTACCCATTATAATTTTTTTAAATTTAAAAATACTTAGTTGGTTCAAAGAAAGTTATTTCCGCACGTAATTTATTGCAACGCAATTTCTTTTGCGATAATGGGATGATAATGGAAAAATATCTGTTAGACACAAATTCCTTTATAACCGATTGCCACACCTTGTTGCTCTCGCTCCGCTTTCTTTGGAGCAAGGTCGTGGTGGTGCCTTCCTAGATTGCCGGCCTATTTGATGAGTGCAAAATCATTCAGAACAAATTGAAATTTGCACCCATCGGAGTAAGCTTATCTGCGCAGCACAGGCACTTGCAATACCCCCGTTCCAGCCAAAAGGGAGCGGCAGGCAGCCGGCGCTAATTCATCAACAGTAAAGGCAATTTAGATACTCATCTAGCCGGATATCGACAGCCAGGCAGCCAGGCAGCCGGCAGGAGGCAGCCATGTAAGCAGATACCCTCGTCCTGTTCCAAGGACTCAACCCATCCATTTCTGCGGCTGCGAGCATAGCGGAGCGTCCTGCAGACAGGGTTTCATAAAATATTGATGGACGTGAAGTTGGCAGCGCATACTCGCATCCTGTTCCGTGTCTGTCGCAGCCATAAATAATTTGCTGTAAATGCAATCGAGGGGTTACATGGAGCACGGAGTTCCGTGGTTCGAAGTGGGTGGTTCTCGGCGGGGGTTGGAGGTCGTCCGGTGGTTGGGGGCAGTACGATGCTAATGGCAAGGCGCCCGGTGCGAAAGTGTTTCGTATGAATTATTCGCCGGCAGCCAATTTGGAGTCACGTTTGCCGGCACAATTGAAACTGAACACCGACCATCGAACCACCGTCCATAATGCTGGTTCAGTGTTGGCGATTGTTGGTTACATAAGGAAGCTGAATCAGGAATTAAGTAAAAGTCTTTTTTTCGTCTGGTAAATTCTAAGTTATTAATCACAAATAAAATCCCTTTTTAACATTTTAAAGTAAATTAAACATATGCACTTTCTTAACATAAAGTTAACTTATCCATTTGTCTAGTTAAACTAATTATTTTGCAGGGGACAAAATATCAAACAGAATATCATTGCTTATAGCTTTTTAAAATTTTAAAGTGAATTTAATATATCTATTCTCACATTGTTTATCATATTTAAAATTATTAAGAAACAAGCGAATAAATAGGTATTGAACGCAACATTTATTAATTTAAATAAAATCATTTTTCCAATTGCCTTTGAAAAAATTAAGTTTTTAAATAGGAACTAATTTGGTGGGAATGGTAAAGAGTGTAGCTGTAATTTAGCCAGATGTGGCTCGAATAAAGCCCAGCTGGCAACACTGTGCTCCTGCCCAGAACCGCCTGTCGAAATGGCGTAATTTGTTACGTCTGCCACTGTAGCCGAGCATGTCTATCTTCGGGCCGGGCTGCTTTTTAATAGCCATTCTCCCGCTGGCCGACTGTTGCTCGGCGGTTGTTGTGCCTTTATCGCCGGACCGCCCCGGCCACCTCCTCCTCCGGGAGGGTAATGTGTATTTAATGACGCCATCTCATGTACAATGCCCGTATCCGTGCGCCCGTGATCCTGGCCATGTCCACGGGCAACGCCACCGGTTGTCCTCCAGCGCCTAATGTCCAGTGACCGCAGCCATCTGCAGGATAATGCCCCGACTCCCGGTCGACGGGTGCCAATAAAGCTGCGCCTGTTGGCAAGCATTTCAATTTCGTGCCTGCCCCTGCTTTTTTCAATATTTTTTAAAACGCCGGCCATAAAACGTGAGCGGTAATGTGCGGACAAGGCAGTTTAATTGCACCCCTGCCCTCGGGGCAATCAGCTCCTGCTTGTCTCAGATTATGACGGGATAGCCGCCGGTGTGTTTAGACAATAATTGAATTTAGGTCCGTTTGCCAAACAATTGCAATTGGAAGCTAAGCCTCTAAATACACTGGGAAACTACTGAAAGGTAAGAGATTTAATGCTGGGAGAGAAGTTAAAATCATATTATTTTTAACAACGTTCCTAACTTTCTTTCATTTACTTACTTTAAAATAATTATAATTTAAATTACTGGGATTAATAAAATAATTTGTCTAAAATGTTTTAGTAAGCCTATTTTTATCTTTTATTAAATACCAATTTAAATCTTGCTTTTATCCAAAATTATCTACACAACCCATAAAGCTTTATTTAGCTAAAATATTCAAATGTTACAAATAATAACAGTCTGCACAACTATTTTTTCAGCGTACTTTCCTCCTATCATGCCAGAGCATATGCACTAAACCGACTAAAATTAATTAATTCGTTACACTTACCTTGCCGGTCCAATAAGAAGATTCCGAATGGCTGTTGTTGCAGTAATAATAATTCTCTTAAGAGGGGTTAATAAGTGCCCTGCGTGTTCAAATGCTCAGCTGAATGGCACTTCCTCTCAAACAATTGCACCTAATTGCAGACACTTCAGCTTAGTTGCACATCCATGGCCGCCCCCCGAAACCAACCCTCCGATATAGGGCTTATATATACAATATATACCACCCACAATGCAATCTCGCCCCTTGTTCAATACATTTCCCATTCAGCTGGCAGTGCAGCAAAGAGAATATGATAAGAAGCAAGGGAGAATTTGCATAAAGCTTTTAACCTAACGACGCGACATTTGCTTTTTATGTGATTCATGGACTTTCCTACTCATTTTTATTTTTTATTCAGCCCCGAGTGCAACAACACAGTCCTGCGAACCAACTTTTGCACAATTATTCAGCAATTTTAAGCACAACAATCGCTTTCGATGACCGACGGCAGGAAGAGGCACTCTCCAGATCTGGTTGCATGGCTGACTGCCTTCGGGCCGAAAACCAGGTTCCTTCGATTCCGACATCGACTTGGTCGCTTAAGCAGATTGAAACAATCTCCGGGGTGGGTAAGAGCTTCCAGCTGACTAGGGGTTTTCTTTGGCTTTTAACTTTCGCCCCGTCTGCCATTATTATTATTCTCCGGCGTCTGCCTGCAACTGTCAGTTGGGTAATTTATAATGAAGTTTCCTTATTGACAGTGGCTGCCGCGGCAGCTCCAGCTCCAGCTCCAGCTCCTCCTCCGAATTCCTGGCCTCCGATTCGCACTTCCGATGCAGTGATTCTCCTGCAGCTCGGCATAAATTATGGATCCCGGTATATATAATATATCGCCATAAATTGCTTGTCAAGTCGCGAGTCGACAGGCAGCTAACTAACTAAGATGCCGGCAAAACAAATAACAATCAAAATCACTTTTCGACCCCAAGTCGATTTATATGGGAAAATCTCGACTCTGAGGCCTTAATCGCTGAGGCCAGCCGCATCATGAGATCGTCAATCGTTTTGATTTATTGCTATTTTATTTGCGCATATCCTTATTTGCCTGGGCCGCAAACTTCGAACCCCAATCTCGGGCGAGGCTATTTTATTGTTCGATAGCTTATCAGGACAAGCAAACAGGCCGAGCGCCTTGGAGGATGGCAAATATCATAATTTTCGCAGGACACGCTGGCTTGTGTTTGCTTTCTTCCTGTCACAATGCCGTGCAGGGCATAAATCTGAATTAAATGCCTTTTTGAGCGGCTTCCAACGAAAAGGAGGAGGCTCAACGGGAAAATATTTATATTCAGCACATTGTCACTTGTTGTGGCCACTTTCTCGGACTACGACGCCCACCCTGGTCATGAAATTCCTCCGGGAACCGCTGCTCAGTGGTCCGGGCAAATAAATATTAATCATTGTGTAATAATTTTCTGCTGTCAGCTAAATTCAAGCAAAGTATTCATAATCCACAAGTAAGAACCGCTTTTGACAAATCGCTTTGCGGGCCACTCGCATAAATATTTATATTTATATTCCACGTTGGACGGCAGTTAAAACGCTTTTAAAAGTTGCCGAAAGTTGGGCGCCAGTTGTTGATTTGATTTTTTCGCCGCTGTTTCCGTTTGTTTTTCGCCGAGTTTCGGCAACTGTAAATCAGATTGAGATCCTTTGATGTGCTTTCAGGTCCTGAGAAACGAGATTGCAATAATCAAAATGTAATAAACAGGCCCTCACACATCCGCTTTCAACTCCTTGGGTCAAACAAAAATGTTGTTTATGCATGGGTATAGGGATGCGTATGGGTAGGGGTCCTTTGTACGTGATTGTGTAAGTGTGGTTGCTCCTCATCTTGTCCTTTGTGTGGCTCTCAGCATTCGATGCACGTAACGCATTGTTTGAATTTCACGGCGACTTTATGAGTTTTGTAATCAGGTTTGTGAGCAAACAGACCCCAACACACACGCACCCTCGCACTCACGTGTTAACCTGCACATAAATATTGTTTCTGGTCGTGGGCTCTCAGATGTGGGCGTGTTGACAGGCCGGGCGACCAGGCAACCGCCCGTAATGCTAATGAAACCCAAAGTTTTGGACCCCTCTCCACGCCTATTAAGCCATTTTGTGGTCTACAAAATCCACTTAAAACGTCTGGCGGCAACAAAATATTTTATTGCATACTTTTATGCGCAGACATTACCTGCACCGCTCCTCGCACCTCACCACTACCGATCGGTAAAAATGCTCAACAATGTGATTTATACACGCTCGCAGCACTTAAAACTAGACACACACTTTCACAATAGACGGTCCACGCCTCCGAAACGCCCCTTTTGTTGTTTGCTGGCACTTTTGGAACGTTTCCAAGGCTCAGGGCTTAGTCAGCACACGGAGAAAAATAAATGTCACTTTAATTTAACTAGAGTTTTGAAATCACTTACAATAGTTTTCTTACCAAGAAATTTATAGAGCTCAATCTGCATGGTCTGATGCAAAGCCTCTTTTAATCTTGAACAATCTATTGTTTTCATGATTGTTCCAAAGATTTATTGAGCCTTTACAAAGATTTTGACAATAATGTTTGTTATAGTTTTATGATAAAATTCGCATAATTTGTTTAATTTTCTCTCGGTGCTGTGCCATTGTCTGGGTGCCAAACAAAAGCCGTTCTGCAGTTGATGACCAGAAATTAACTAAGCAGCAACGGCAGCAACAAGGTTGCCAAGCCCGAAACAATGGGGCAGACTCGAAGACCAGCCCCAGCCCCAAAAAGCAAACAAGTAGTATTTCCAACCCCTCGGTTTGCATGTCTGGCTATCGGCTGTCCACTCCGGAGCATTAAATAAATATTTGCCATGCTCTGCAGGAATTTTGAGACGCCAAGCCTGGCTGAGAAAAAAATATTCCAAATATCATATCATCAGCATTTTTCGATAGAGTCCCCCATGGACATGGGACCGTGTGGTTTCGGGGGATGGGATCGTCCAGTGTTTACCATTTATTTTTTGATTTGGGTATTTAAGGTGTGGATGGATGTGCAAAGGCGGGCGTGCGTGTCCCCAAGAGTGTTAGTATGTGTGTTTGAAGGGGTGAGTGTGTGTGTGTGTGTGAGGGTTTACTCCGTATGTGTGTGGTTGTTTAGGCAGCAGAGTGTTGACAACTTAAGTGGAATTTTGCTTGCTCAAGCGTTGCAAGCATTAGCTTTTCTCAAATGACATTAATATTGAATGAAGGACAGTTATTAGTCGGGCATATAAAAATTCGTATTCTTGATTTTGTACTTTACATAAAGAAAAGCCATTTTTAGTAGAGCAAAAACTCTGATTGCGATATGTAAAATTATATTTAAAACGACACGAGTGCAAACCCAGTTAAGTCTTCTTACGGACATGATGGTCATACAATATTATAAAACCATACAGATCGGACTTGATCATAGAACGTCTTACGTTGCTACCAAAGGGATTCTTTTTCGTGGTGACCGGAATGTTCTTGTGATCGCCCTTGTGAGTAAACATTAGACCGTGTTCCGGATGAGCTACAACTGTGTAATTGTCGTTGTCATTCGCAAAAATTTTTCTGGTTCTCCAGTCGTAGAAGACTATATCGCTCGGCTGGGGTTGCAGCATCTTTCTCTCCTCGAAAACTGCCCGCCAATCGACTGCATTTGGTCCTTTGAACCTACAGTTTCGCAGACTTGCTTCGAAGTCGATGTAGCCAGACTTGGAGAAACCGCTTCTGCCACTTATTTCCAGAAAGATAATGGTCTGCAGTGAAGGATCTCGAAATATAAGTTAATCTTCGTGGTTTTAGCCAGCTTACAGATATCTCCTGCTGCACATTGACATGCTCACGTTCTGCTAAGGCCCAAAGAGCTGGATCCGCTCCTTTGAAATACTGACTATAGTATATCTGCGCGGAAACCGTTGGATTCAGCAGCTGTTCCACCTGCTTCTTTACATTCAGGAACTCGTCCTCCTCATAGAAACTGCGGTGCTCCCGATAGCCGAGTTTCGTGAGGGTTGTGACTGTTTTGTAAGAGGGCAAGTACCGAAAGTCCTCGACGGTGGTGAAGGAGTGTAGATACTCCTGGTAGTTGTCAAACTTGGCAATGCTAAAGTCAGTCATTGTTGGACCATGTATTCGCACTTATTTTTTTGTGTAAGTACAAAAGTGGTTTCTCTGTGAATCCCTTTACTTGAGGGAAGTAGAATTATGTATGATTAAAGGGCTGAAGGCTACTATATCTAAAGTGATTCACGTTTCCAATAACTATTTCTATCCGGTCGATCAGCTCAATATCTGTGCCGAGATCGACCACAAGTTACAAACTTTAAGGTCATTCACAGAACCAAGAATACACACCGAAAATTTAAAAAAAGAGAAAAGAAAAAAAAAAAAAAAAATAAATAAAAAAAAAAAAAAAAAAAAATTAAAAAAAAAAAAAAAAAAAAAAAAAAAAAAAAAAAAAAAAAAAAAAAAAAAAATTAATAAAATTTATAAAAAAAATTCGGACCAAAAAAGTTATGGAAAATCATATGTCAACATTAATTTTGTAATTAAAATATCAATTACATTTCGTGTTAAATTGTTTTAATTTTGTTAATTGTATAAAAACGTTACTATATAACTTTGTTCTTAAACCCTATATGTAGTCTTCATTTTCTTCATTGAATAAATTTTATTTGCATTTTGTATATAGGGCCAGGCCTAGTTTGCAACGGTGGCTCCAGCACGTTTTGGCCAAAACCGCAAATATAGAAATAGTTTAAATAATCCGGATCATGAAAACGTCGATTTTGTGGAATTTTTTAATAAATTTCGGTTGAATAGAGCTCGTTGCGGCGACTTTTCATTTAGCGCATTATCCGAATACCGCAGTGGGCAAAAATATGCATTTATTCATTTATTTTATTTGTCTTTGCCGCCGAGCGTGTTTAAATGAGGGTTTGATGTCCGAAAAATTCCACTCGGCACAGAAAACATGTTCACTTCTTAAAATGCCCATGCCACTCACCGAATTCATGAACGGTGAATGTATTTAAACGATGCTCGACATTCCACATTTGGGATATGGAGATGCCATTGTGGTTTGTTTGGACGGAATTTTGGGGTTCACTAACCTGCGGAGCATCTATTTAAATTCATCAACACTTTCGCCATTGACGTAATATCCGTTTCGGCACGCACACATAAACAATCGTGCAGCTGACATAACAATAACAAAAATGGCCGAAGCGTGCCCAACATTTGAAAGCGAAATAATTAACTTGAATGCTAATTAGTTGAATTATCAATAGGCGGTATTGTAAGCCAGCCACGAGTATTTATTGACATTAAATCGACACGAGCACACGCACGGCCATGAACGTCAAAGGGGCGTGGCAGTCGATGTTTATGGCCCAATGGGCTTTGGCCGTGATAACTAGAATGTGCTTGGCCGCATAAATCCTCATTCAGGCGATGGGCTTTGCCGGGCATTTAAATATATCAAGTGGCAGCCCAGATACTCACTATTATTTACATGGGCCCCCATCAACAACTGCAATATCAGCAAGTTCTCGGCGTGTGTAATTTAAGGCCACGACATAAATCATCAGGACACCCGCTCAGACAATTTTGTAAAACACTCTGAGTGTCCTGGCCTTTTCTTTCCTCGGCTGACTTGGCATGTGTTGAATAAATTTATTGTTGTGCATAATGCTGCCCGAGATGGCAAGCGTAAAAAATTGCCATTATGAATATGAAGTGCATTGCGTTTAAGGAGTGCAGTCGCTCCTTCAAGATGACTGCTCATACGCGCGAGAGTGTGAATGATGGCGGCGTTTAAGGACACGTTGCGTCACCACTCGCATCCCGTAATTATGAATATTAATTGCAGGGTAACCGCCCACAGTGCCAACAGCAGGATGGGGGCGTGACCCTGTGCAGCTATGCAAATATACGCAAAACTAATGGCGCAAAAACGGAGTCTATGAATAAATCACAGAAGATTAGGTCCCAAATGATGTGAAAAGGGATAAGAACGCAAAAGTGTCCATCTCCCCAAAAGCACACGCACACGCATACACAAAAAACACGAGAGAACCTAAACAAATAGGATCAAAAAGTATTGGCATAGAAAAGATACGACCAGAAGAAACACACAGTTCATATCTGCCTAAATGCAAGTCTTCATTAAATTTGCATATGTCGATATTTTGGGTCTCGCCACATGCCCATGTGGCAGTCAAACATTGTATCTCCTGCAGAGTATCTCAAAAATATATGCGAATGTCCGAACAGCTTACAAGATTTCACATGTTGGATGGAGGTCGTCAGTAAAATTTGAATTCCTTGTTCACTTCTGCAACCTCTTTCATAGAAAATTATTACATAAAGCATTTTACAACAAGCTATTCCTGCTACTCAAAATAAAACCATAAATTCCTAATTGAAGGACATCAAGTCGAAGTCGTATTTCATGGAATTCGGTTTACGGGTCCATTGAATTTTGTTTTGGTACTTGCAGCATTGGGCTGTCTGAATTTTCAGTAATTATTTGCCATGTGCGTCGGAGAACTTTGCCATTTTTGTGAGCGAGTACACTTCAAAGTTTATGCGCCAAGTGTTACATGGCGTATACGTAATTTTTCATTTCGTACCCTGATTCAAGGCACTCCCAGTATGTCTGTATCTATCTCCTTCCTTTGGACTGTCATGTTCTACATGCCCCTGTGCGTGTGTGTAGTTTCGAGTGCTCTCTTTCCGTGCCCTGTTGATGTTTAGTTTTTAGACAAGCCGGCAAATATATTCGAATTTTATGCAAATTTTAATTGCTTTACTTTGCGATGAAAATTTACGACCGCAGCCGTGGCAAAAAAAAAAGAGGAGCTCGGTGAGGAGAAGAGGAATCATCTGCATAAATATTTTAGTGGTGCTAAAATAAATAATAGCCATTCTCGGTGGTTAATTCTCGACGTTGTCGGCAATTAGCCAAAAAGGAGTCAGTGGGGCAACCGGAAAAAAGACCACGGCACTCAAGGCGATTTTATAGCCCATCTCGGATTTTCCTCGGTCAGATAAAAAGCTTTGGTCGCACAAGCTCGCCAACAGACCCCAAGGACTTGCGAAAAGTTTGAAATTAATTCGCAGAAATCACTCAAAAGGATTGCCAGCATCGCAGCAACACATGTGTCCTTGTGGCCTTTCCTCCGCACAATTTCCGGCTTTTTTTGTCTCCTTCCACAATTTTGGACAGTTGACTTGCTAGACAATTGACCCAGCTGAGTTTTTATTTGATTTGCTCGGACTGACTTGAACGCTCTTTTAATGGCCATCTAATGGTCGACCATGACATTTTTATCGTTCTTAACTGTCCAAGCAGTTTGTTAATTTATTTCTGTCCGGGCTTGAGCTAAGCCATTTGGTTCTTGATTTATATTTTAAGCGAGTATTTACATATGCTTTTCTTCGTAAATGTTGTTCAATGCCTTCTTATAATTATTTAAAATCATTCAAAAATAAGTATTTAGGAATTAATTTCGACAAATAAAAAAAAAAACATATTTAAAGGATAATGTCCGAATGCATAATTGTCGCTTAAAAAATAATGACAACCACGAGTAAATGAAAGTATCAAACGCCATTAATGACCAACAAAATATTGCCAACCAATTACAAATTATTATTGGCTTTTTGCTTTATTCTTCATCTTCGTTTGAATGTATATTTTTATTGGACAAAAACAAATACGGATTATATTCGGTCTCTGCATATAACACATTTTGTTATTCAATTTAATATCGTTTTAATCTTTTACGACCCCCAATATTGAAATAACATATTGTATTGGGCTGGGATACTAAGTCTGTGCCTTTAGGGCGTTTGCCTGCAGTTGTTACTTTTTACGAGCATCAATTTCTGCCACATTGACATAAATGTGCATAATAACCAAAATGCTTTTTACATTTCCGTTGCAAAGGAAGTCATAAATAAGCCAAACGCTGACGGGGCAGTCGAACCCGGCATCTTCTTTGTCCGGCTCTCTCCGGAAAGGGGCGTGTCCCCGCCCATTTTTCTGCTGCATCTGCGTCGCCACAATGGGCGCAAATCAAGTTATTACGGCCCATGGCTGGACTTTGCGACTGCGTCACATATGGCGAGCATAAATAGCCCGGCACTTTGCACCCATCCGCCCCGTTGGCCGGCTGACTGGCTGGCTGGCTGACTGGGTGACTGGCTACAAACTTTCTTTATGCGCTTTCCATGAACATTTCGTGGCAGGTTTATGTATTTAATGGACTTTGCACAACTTTCTTTTGCTTTTTGTTTGCCCCTTTCTTTTTGGCGTCTGCATCGCAAGTTGGAAGGCTCGGGCGCATTATGTCCATTGGCAAAGTTCTGTGACGCCAGCATTTATAACCGCTCCAGCGTCCATTTTGATTATTAGCCAGAGACACAAACACAATGCGTGGGATTTTATGTTCAATTATTTTTGTCGCCTGCGCACCATATTCGGTTTATTTGCGGCGCCACCCAGGCCATCCATAAATTGCTCATAGTGCATTTTATACACTGACGGGATCAAATGTCAATCAAAATAAAAAATTAATTGTTATTTCGATGGTAAATATGTTTATGGAAAATTTTATATAGCTAAAATTTGTTGAAAAACATACTTTCTATTTGCTAATTATAATAATAAGGCACATACACATACTATTATATTTTGTTTCCATAGAATGTATTGAACTAAGTTTCTTTTAAGAAATCCTTTTATATTACAGCTTCATGCTTTAAATCTGACTGCCTCTGAAAGCCTTTTACCTTGAACCTTGGCATTTTACGCAGCTTGGCTCACCTTGAACTTTTCGCAGAAAAGTGAAAAGAGATAGCCAAATGGGCACTTTTGTTCGCGTGTTTTCAAAACCTCCTTTCAAAGAGTTCAAAAGTAAAAGCAAACATAAGCAAACAAACATGATAAGCTCTCAGCTGGCAATGCATATGAAAAATAACTCTCGAAGATTCTCACTAAATCCTGAATTAATCTCAGCTGCTTTTTAACCTGTTCGGGTAGTTGCAAATCTCTTTCCTTTTGCGATGTTTATATCCAGCTTTTACATTTGTATTCATACATTTTCCAATTTCAGAGAAGGCATTGGACTTGGCACAGCGCCTGCACCAAATAGACGTCGTGAGGCAGCAAAAGCCAACCCATAGGATGGCATTCTGCTGTCGCCTTTTACCGACGGCGACATTATTAAAATGTTGTCAGGCATTCCAAACAAGTCAGCTTGCAGTCGCAGTATATTTCATATTTGCAGCCACACAAGCCTTACTTATATGTTGCATGTTGCGACAGCAACACGAGACGCAATAAGAGGCAAAACAAGCTGCAATATTGCTTTAAAGAAACCTCGACTTTGCTCAATATTTACTATGATGTTCAAGTTTGTTTTTTTTAGGAGGAGAGCCAAAAAACTTTATAAAAATTTAAATTTTTAAATAAGGTTTTGGCAATCGATGCAGTTTATAAAAACTTTTAAACTAAATATTTGTAATTTTGAACATAAAAAACAATAACTTTACACAGTTTGCTTCTGTAAAGTATTTAAAAAAGGCGATGGATGATTTTGATAAGCATTTTAAGGTTCAGCTGTCAAAAAAGATATTAATAGATAAACAGAAAACCGGAATGGCAACGTATTTGCTGATGCCACGAAGTGTATAAAAATGGAGCAGTAATGGACGAAATGAAATGGCGAATATCAACAAGCGCTGTCAGCGGCGACAACGACACTTATCGAATGCGAAATTGATGAGCTAGGCAAATGACAGTCCGGCTGGGATCGCTCACGTCCCTCGTCCTCATCAGCAGACCCAATCCCAGTCCCAATTTCAATCCCAGTCCCCCTGCTCATGGCCAACCCCAAGGCGTAATGAAGGCCCGGCGGACAGTGTTCGATAAATTCCCGAAATTCGTTCTGACTTAAAGTCAATAAAAGTCCACTTAAGGCTTCATTGTTGCCCGCTTGCGGATGGAGTCGGGGTCATCCTGCTGCCGCTCTGCCGTTCACAAAAATTGTTTTTTAATGCGCGCACATCAATAGACAAGCCAAATAGTCCATCGCAAATTTAACTACTGCCATTTTCGTGCTCAATTTTGTAGCTTTTCCAGCGTTCGGCATCAGATATTAAGCGACAGCATGAATGGAGCTGGTTTTGTAGCAGTTTAGATGGGGCACAACTTGGTCCACTTGGGGGATGATGCTTCCACCTTTACCTTCAACTTCAGCGTATTTTACCTGTGAGACCAAGAATTCACGGCAGCGATGCCCAACAAGTGGCATTATTCCAAAACCAGGGATGAGCATATTGAAAGTTCCTCCGAACTGAAGCCTTTTTTAAAATTTATAAATTACATTTGAGTTATATCTTAAATTTTTAAATATTAAAAATATTTTATGAAATTGTAATAATTATAAATTAACTATTAATAATAAATTATATAAATTAACTATAATAATAATAATACCAATATTTTTAATTTCCTTTTTTATTCCATTTATTCCAAAAGCTCTTGCATCCCTGACTTAAACATTAGCTTACGAACTCAACCCTCATAATTGGAATCTTTTTTCAGACGCTTTTGAAAATAGCCCAGTTTATGGGAGGAAATTTCGAAAGGGAAGCCCTGCGTAGCTCTGTATCTTTGTAACGAAAACAATAAGTTTCACATGCCCCTTGCTCTTCAGTAACGGGCTAATGCGAGTTTCCCAACAACTTTCATCAGTGCTGAAGTTTCGCCTGCAAAATCAGGTTGGAAAACCGGGGATGAGAATCTGAGGCGCGTGTGTGGCTAATTAGAACACATTTCTTCAATTTAACCCCCACAAAAGTCAGGAAAAACAAGAGCAAGTTTCCAGTAAAGCTAAAAACACGGTAAAAGGTCGCTTTAATGGAACAAAACGGGGGTTGAATCCACACTCATGATGAATATATGCGCAATTATACCTCAAGGTATAGCAGTGTCATACCTTTGTTAAGTGGTTTCCAATTGAAACGCTTGAAACTTTTCGCATGAATGTTACTGTTGTTGACTCCACGGACCGCGTTGTTGTATTTGACAAATATTTATGCTAATAAAAGCGGCATCCCCTAAAACATTGTTGCTGCTCTTTGCGGCCAAAAACTTTCCACAGGAGTTCAAACTCCAGTTGTGGGCCAAACAAACGAACAACCACTGAGGGACTACCCACTGCTGCGGTCGATGAAGCGAACTTACCCAACTAGCGAGCAACCTGTAAAGTGTGCCCTGCATTTTAACTTAAAGCTTTTATATTAAATTTAATATTTTTAACATTTTTTCGCAGTTTTAATTATATGATTTCAAAAATGTTTAAGACTCTAAGTACAATGGGAAAAGTGAAATTGGAAGCCATAATGCAGACACTTATACGACACTCTAACGATTTTTCCCTTTGACTCTTAGGATAATAAAGAGCATTTTTCTTTTTAATAAACTGTGTTGGTAAGTTACGAATTGAAATTCATTTGTATCAAGTTGTGCGTATTTTTAAATACATCTTTAGACTTACACAACAATATCTTACAATAAATAAGTTGCACCCTAATGACACCTATAATTCCAATGCCTTAGAAAGTCCTTGATTGTCCACAACATAATATAAACAATTTAATGCCCCTTTTACGTTATTTTGCTTTTCATTTCCCAGTGCCGGAGGAATCCGGACTGTTGCTCAATTAGAAATGCCACAACCCTCTAGCCGAACGGGCTTCCCGGCTCGACTTTATTAAATTAACGTTTCATGTTCGTTTAATGAACAAAGGAAAGACGAAAATAATGATGCTCCCAAGGAGGCGTGTTCCACCAGTGGGGGAAGAAATTGAGGGGGGGAGGAGAGTAAACGTGTCGCATACTCACCAAAATACAAAAATAAAAGACGCAAATGCGAAAAATGCCGCAAGATGTTGCCGTTGGTGCTGATGTTGTTGCTGTTGTGGCTGCTTTTTGCGTAACAAGCCACTCTAATGACAATATTGGCACTTACAACAACAATAAGAACAACCACAGCACCAACAACAACTACAACAACAACAGCAGCAGCCGCAACAACAATAATAATTTTTGTGGTTATTACCAAGATTACAACGGCAGCGTCAATGGTAACTTTTTGTGCCCCACACCAGAATTTATACACATAGAGATGAAAGTGCAACAAAATTGTTAATAAAATTATTTTTTTTGACAAATGACTTTTGTAAGTTATACGATTGATAAATTAAATTAACAATGTTTTCTTATTTACCAAAGCAAAAAAACCTTTGTGTTTAAATACCTTAATATATCTTATGGTTTTCAAGAACAAGGAAAAATTTAACAATATAAACACCAAATGTGTTATATAAAATAAATGTGCTTTCAGGAACTGATCAGAATAAAAAAAACTATTAAGGACAATACCAATTAAATCTTTTTCTTATCTAAACGTTTGGTTTTCGTTCAACTCTATTTAAAGGTATTATGATTCGTTTAGTGGTTTATACCTACAAATTGAGAAACTTATGGGATATTCTCACAGTGCACACATACGAACCGCCAAGAAAGGAAAGAAAACATGTCGCACACAAGGAAGTCAAACCCACACACATGCAGACGCACCTACACATGTAGAAACATTTATAGTCTACTTAGAATTTAGCGACATTTGCCGGGGAGAACAAGTATCAAAGAAAGGCAAGAAGCAGCAAAGCCGACGACGGAATGTTTTCATTTTTAATGAAGGCACGTAAAATGCGAAAAAGTCCTACGCACATTGGCACACACACATGTAGATATGCCCATTGTACACCGACGGGCTCTCATAGATTTGGTTTAATTATAATTCCAGACGCGTTTATCACATCAACAACAATACAGGCAGACCCGCACACTTGCACTTGAATTATTATATGGCACTCACACAGTAAGCCATTACATCTGTGTGGCCACAAAATGTTTTTTCATAAACTAACTCACACACACGCAGAGGGCTGTTGAAATTTTAGAATGTCCTGTGGCGGTAACCACCCATGAAACCACCCACCCAACATCCCCCGCCGTTGTCTTGCCTGTTTTTCAGTATTCTTTAGTCCTTTGTTCGACTGAAATATTTATGCATTCGTATGACAAAAATTTTACAACAGTTGTTTGTATATTTGCCCTTTTTGCATGCTACTCATTCAACTTCTTGGGCTTCTGAATTCTTGATGCGGCAATTTTGCAACAAAAATTATCTTTTTCACCCAGGATTATCACAAACTTTTGCCAAATTGCAATTTGCTTAAAAGAAAACATAACAAAATAATGGTGTTGTAAAATTTGTTATGCCTTACGTGCTGAGTTTACTTTTTCAAAAAAATGGCAGCTCTAATTAGTTCTTGATTTTACGTGTGCAACCAGCGCTTGTAAGGCTTAAATATTTTTGGGAGAACCTAAGAAACTTTAAAAATATATATTATAAGGTATTTACTTAGTACACACTAAAACAAATATAAACAAGAAAGGAAAGGAAAAAAAAAAAAATAAAAAAAAAAAAAAAAAAAAAAAAAAAAAAAAAAAAAAAAAAAAAAAAAAAAAAAAAAAAAAAAAAAAAAAAAAAAAAAATAAATAACTAAATAAGTTTGTTCTTTTGTTTACTTTAAAACTACAAAGCAGAAAGAGCTTTGAAACATTTATATTTAAATTTACACACGGACCTGCGCATGATTCTCTAGTTTTTGCGAAATTTCTGTTTGTAAAAAAAGTTCAATCATTTTAAGTACAATAAAGTATACTTGGTATTTACAAAAGTAACAGTTAAACAATAATATTAAGTGACTTCTTTAATTCGATGGTTTTCATATTTTTTCGCAGATTATGTTGGATGTTAAATAATTACGTAAACAGAGAAACACATTTCTTTGTCGTGGCAAATAATTTGGGCATTTTGAAAATATTATCCTGCAGCATATGCAACAGAAGGCACTAATCCCGGCATAAGCCCAATGTGTTTCAAAGAGCAGCTGTGCTTTATGGCCATATCAACCCAAAACAGCAGACTCCCGTGGGGACAAAATGCCCGCTGTTTCCGGGCTTGTGGATGGATTAGAAGTGGAATTCGGATACATAAACAAATGTAGTTCGGAAGTGATAAACACTTGACTCTCAATTGGACGATCCACAGACACCTTTATGTCAAAAATATCCCAGCAGCCAAGCGGTTAAGCAAACACTTGAAGAGCGCGCCCAAGACTAAGCTGACAAAGAATGTACTCAAATATGAAAAGCAGGACAAGAACGATATGCAGCCAAGATTGGAAATAATATTTATTTGATATTTCCCTTTGCCATCGAAGGCAACAACAAATGGCAAACATTTGTGCAAGTTTCAAGCAGGAAACTTAAGCCAAAGTGCACACAATCCATCGTCCTCATCCTCGTCCCGATTCCATGCATTGGATGTGCTTAGGCATGCAATAATCTAATGTGCAAATATGAATAGTAAATGTGTGAGGCGGGCGAGAGCACAACATGTTACATGCCACTAAAAATCTAAATAAAGTGCCAGAAAGGCAGCGGAGAAAGGGATTTCTTTCATAGAGCGCAATGCAGTGAAAGATGTTGGTTCAATAGCTTCATCACATATATGTATATGTGCCATTTACAAGGGAACTTTGCCTTCGGCCTGTTTGCAGAGACCCCGCCGCAGACCGCCAGACACGTGCACTTGAAAACGCCAAAGTCAAACCCAACATCGACGCCAACGCCCGGGCCAAAAGTCAATAATAATAAGTTCGGGATTCGGAATACAAAAAAATCCAGCCGGCAGATGGCGAAGAGAGGGGCGGGAAAGTAAAAATACTCAGACAAATTCGCTTGAAAAGGGTAAAGGAATGTAATAATACTTAAAAGTTGAAATTCGACTATGTTGAGCCGGCAACAAGAGCAGCACTGCCAATTTGGAGTGAAAGTCCATGATATTTGTATATTATTTGGACTCTTATATAACTAAAGTTAAAAAGGCTTAGTACAAAGTAAGGAAATTGATTTTAAGAAACCTATAGGCTTAATTCGTTCAATAAACTTTTGAAGGTAGTTAATTCTTACTAATATTTTTTATAATATTTATAATATATATATATATTAAATGAAGCTATATATATATTAAATAAGCTACGTCTTAAAAGAATTGACTGCTCTTATTTTCTTGTTTCGCTTTTCTTTTCAAAAATGATTATTTTTCGAAATACGATACATTTACTCTCTTTTTAACAGCCGTAGTCATTTTTTGGAAAAGGCTTTGTATGTATAAAAAGCATTCAATAATATTTGAACTTTTTAAATATTTAATTCAAATTATTTTGGATATTTAAAGGACGCCTTGTTTGTGGAATAGGTTTGCATCTGGCATCACTGAGCCGAGCCGCCCTATGCGGTACCCACTCCCGGCCCACTAGGCGTATGAGTTATAAGCAAAGTTGCTGTAAGCCTTCCAGTTAGCTCTGCCCGCCCTGTGTGCCCTGGCCAACTGTCTGACTAGCTGACTGCCTGGCAGGATTCGAGTTCGGAGAAGGACTGGTGGGCACGTCCCTATCTTCGGCTGACTGTTAGCGCTGCCTGCTTGACTTCCAAGTGGCATTTACTCATTCTTTTCTTCACATGCTTCCCCTGCCTCCGCGACCGCTGCAGTCTGCCTGCCTCGATTTGTCATTTTGCTGCCAAGACGAGACAGAGGCTGGGCGGCTAAAAAAAATTGGAAAAGCCCTCAATTCTGTGCATACTTTTGTGTGTCGAATTTGAATTCAATTTCCGACGCTGAAAGGTTTTTAATCTTGTTATCAGGCAGCTGCTCAGTCGCCCCGCATGCAAAACTTGAGGATTTTCTGGCCAGCAACCCTTGTTAAACGTTGAGCAGTTGATTAGCTTAACCTTTTTGCTGTTATGCAATGCCCTGTGGCAGACGATTGTTATTCACATATTAATAATTCCACATACTCAGTTAGGTTGGATGAATTCCGTTTTGTCTTCGCAGAGAATAGACATTTATTTTGGTTATTGATTGTTTGAAAATTTCACACCCTTTCTGGAACTTAAATTTTGATTAATTCCCTACTCAAATTCCTGAAAATTCAAAACGTTAAATTAACTTTATAATTTAAATAAGATACCTCTATATATTTCTTAATACTGTTATATTTATTTTTTATTTTTGTTTTTGATTCCTAATATTGGTTGCTTAATCTGGTTTCCGTACTTAAATTAAATTGATTTAATGGCTAAATCCAAGTTCTTTAAATGTTTCGCTATTTGTCGACTTTTGGTTTTACAAAGCGAAATTTAATTTGTTCTTGACTTACTCAGAAACTCGCTTGAACCAATAATTTAAAATTTAAAATTTGGTTAATTGTACATTTTTTTCCAACTAAACAATGTTCTAGACAACGAATATTTGATATTTTTCCGACAAAATGCGTTTTAAGAAAAATTGATCTGTCCAGAAATAGAAAAATAATGGCCGCATTTTGGTAGGACAGCCGCACACATATGTCATGCGTTTATAAAAAATAGCACTTGCCACAATTTGAAATAGATGGGTAAAAGGATTCCAATGTCCAATGGTCAGCGGTTGTCAGACAGTTAGACACTTTTTAGGTGTCCTTTTGTGGGGCTTAATTAATTTCTTGATGGTATGTTGTGTGGAGTCTCCTGTCACTTGTCTGTTCAAGGCATGGAAAATGTCCAAGGATCAGACAACTCGAATTTTCCTTCGAATAGGCTATCGATCCCACCTCCAGACTTCATTAAGACCACCTGCAGTTGTATATTGCCAGTCAGCGGGATTTATTTGGGGCCATTAAATGTCAGAGTGGAGCTACCGGAGGTTGCACCGGCCTATCCTTTCCCAAATCGCATCCAAATAGTCAGCTCACGCATTTTGCAAATTTACCACAGCACAGCGGGCCAACACCAAAGTTGCGGCAGATTATAAACGTAATCCCGGGCGCGGGCCACGTATTCGGAGTCCTATAAACCGTACACCCACGCACTCGCCCGCAGCGGTGGGAAATGCCACGTAGCTCTGGAAAAAGCTGAAAAACGGAGAGCCGGCAGCACAAACACATAAAAGAAGCGATGCAAACAACACATTAAAAATGGCAAACAAAATGGCAAACATATTTCTCCTCGACGCGTCGCCACAGAGGTGAATAAAAGTAAGCGGCGTTGCCAAATTCCACATTTGTTTAGTGCTTAATGTTTAGCCACCGCCGATTTGCATGCCAAGCAGGTGCTACATAATTTATCAGCGAGTGCCCGTCGAGAAGCTACGGATCTGATTTATATACTAGGGCCTGGCCTCGGCTGTAAAATGCTACGGCCGGAATTGTTTTCGACATTTAAATGCCAACTGACAATCGGCAGGCCGACACCTGCGTCGCCAATTTGTCTGGGTAAATACGGGTAAGTGTCGGTGAAAAACGGAAAAATACCTAAGTGTTCCCAGAAACTTAACAGTTTCCAAATTATTTATTTAACATATCCAAATGTGCATTCCCGAATTCATATTTTGAATCTCTTAAAAAGTATAATAAGAAGTCAGTAAGCAAGTTATCTTCTTCTATCCAAATGATAAGTAGTCAGTAGGCAAGTTATCTTGTTTAGCAACATAATCGATTTTTTAAACTGAGGGCTCTTTTATTATTACTTTGTTACACTTAAACTAAATTTTGCGGCATTGTCATTTGTATGAACAGTGAAAACGAGGCTAGGATCAAGGAATTATTTATTAAGAAAATAGAGAAAATATAAAACCAGTTTTTATTTTCGTTTTGTGATTTAAATACATGTGCATAGCAAAACCCGTATTAATTAATTTTCCAACTTAAAAAAATACTTCACAATTCTTTCAATAGGATGATCGAATATTCTGCCATATTTATAGAACCTGTCGAGATTTTAGGAACATCCCCGGGGACGGAGTAAGAGAGCAGTGATTTCGATCTGCAATTGCAATTGCCATCAATTTAATCAACAAGGTTGCAACGTCGGTGCAAATAAAAACCGAGTGCTGCCGCCATAATTTTGGTTTATAGCCGGGAATCTGTTAATGCGATGACGCTCAGTCTACGCTTTACTCCCCTTCCCAAGCCACCTCATCCATTTTCAGCCTCTGTCCAATGGCGCTCATAAATAAAAATCACTGAGGCTTGAATTTTGCATAATTCCCTTTTTTTCTCGATTTGGTTGCACGCGTAGCATTGCAAAAAAAATGGTTGGGGAAAATTGCCAGTGTACATATAGCCAAAGGAGTGGGTAAATCTGGGAGTGTGTTTTTGTACGCGGGTCCCAGGAGTAGGGGCGTGTCAACGGCCTCTGCCACTCCCCCTGTGGTTCATGCATCATGGTGTGGCAATTTTCAGCTTGTATGTATTTATTGCACATGAAATGCATTCCACAATGCGCCGGTAATTTACCAACTACGTCGCGTTGCCACCTCCGTAAACCTCCGTTTCATGCCACCAGAAACCACTTTGAATGCAACTGCAATGTGCAAATACCTCATATGAGCAGTTAGGGCTTCGGGCAACAGTAAAAGCCGGCTTTATCATCTGAACAAGCCAATTTGTTACTATGAAGCCATGTTTCAAGAGCATAATGGGAAATTTTTGAAAATATAAATATATTTAAAACGAATAAAAACAAGAAAGAAAGCAAACTTCAACAGGCCGAAGTTTATATACCCTTACAGCTGTTACACAAATAATGAGGCAAGACGCTAGGTCGATTTTCTGACAAATTTTTCCATCTTTCGCTCGGCATCTATTTGATATAGTCGTCCGATTTGTATAAAAGTAAACACGTAGTTTAAAAATAAAAATATATATCGAAGTATATGCTATAGTCTTATTTCTCTTTTTCCCGATTAACTCCTATGACAGTCGTCCGATTTTTATAAAACCAAAACCGTATTTCTGAAATTGATAATACAAAACTATATCTCGTAGTTCATGGATTTGATGATGTTTAGAAAAAACTATGTTATAATTTTATTTCCCAATTGTTCATATGTAAGCTTTATAATATAGTCGGCCGATCTGGACAGATCCGTTATATACTACCTGCAACATAAAGAAGACTTATTGCAAAGTTTCATCCAAATAGGCTTAGAACTGAGGAGCTAGTTTGCGTAGAAGCAGACATGGCTATATCGTAATAATTATACAAGCCATAGCATTGCAGTTATTATAAAAAGGGATATGCTACCTAATAATTTAGAAATCATGAACAAAATTGTTTTTCCGGCTACCTAATTTTACATGTGTACTTTGATTTTTAACTGAGATACTGACGTTTTTTAGTTGAATTTATCTGAAGAGCAAAACTTTTCCATTGGTTCCCTAATTTCTCGTTTCTGAGAAGCAGGAAGAACAAGGCAAAAGTTTTCTAGCTCCCCAGATCACGAAAATCGCCCCACCACATACCCCAAAAAGAAATTGGCACATTCGCCATCCAACCGCATTTCGCCGACCATAAATTCAGACAAAGGAAACTTTTTGGCAAGCGAGAATTTATGCCCGGACTCCCGGCCGACTTCTTAGCGATTTGTTCAGGCTTATAATTCATGTTTTAATTGGCAAAAGCCGAGGGCTGAAACGCAGACGTCGAAGAGGCGCATTTATTTATGACTCGTTAAGTGTAAAATATCTGGCGCGAAATCAAAAGATGCAGAAGGGTCACACCCAACGACTCAAAGTCCAATCTAAATCATATGTCGGTTTATGGGGACTCCTCGGAAAAGAGGCCAAAAATCGGCTGCCAAGTTGGCAGCCATTAGGCTAATTATAAACGTTCTACTACAATGCTAAGCCTCCTACGAGCATTTGAAACGCTAAGTCCCGTATACGGGATCACGAGGGTCACTGAAAGCCCCTTGTACCGGGCACAACATAAACTACAATAACAATTAGTCGGCTTACGAAGTCAGAACTCGGGGCCCGGGCCCAAAACCCAACCCTCATCAGGCGTTAGAGGAAAGTGTCCACAAAGTTTGTGCGTAAGCCGTTGCAAACAGGGTGACTTTCTGGGAGGATGTGGGTCGGATAGTTCGATCCACTGGGGTTAACAAAGGCCGTTCGAGACTGTCATTGTGCCAAAAGTGGGCCGGGCTAAAGAGTGCATGACATACGCTTTTTACAATTATTTACTGACACTTTCGAGTCACGCCCTTAGGTGTCCTGAGAAAGGACCAAAACGAGAGTCGCTTTCCTGGTGCACATGTGTAGTTTAAGGCCTCCTTTTTGCTGCCCTAAAACAAAGCAGACAGAAATAGAAATCCATAGACACACACAGGAAGAAAAAATGTATGATAACAGACAGCATTTGATTCCTTAATAACAAATACTAAAATGAGGAATAATAAGTACATTTATATTAATTAATAAATATAACAACTACATGTTATTTATTAACTTAACATAATAAAGTGATTTTCTTTTTAGATGACATGTTTTTAACAGCGTCGAGAAACAACATTGGATCTAAATCATTTCTAACCGATTTGGATTTCAAATTGTCTTTATACACAAAAATAAAAATTATATTGTAATTAGTTCTTAAAGTTAGTAAACCCAGTTCATTGAAACATTTTTGGCGGTAAAAGTAATTGTATACGAATTTATTTAATTGTTCAACTCAGATTCAGTGCTGCCAGTAAAGTCCTTCAGCAGAGAGCCGCTAATCAAAGCCACTTTATCCGCAACGTAAACACTCGACTAAGTACGCCGGCAAGTGTATCTCAGCTTCAGCGTTTTGAAAACAAACTTTGCCCGCTTTTTGCTTTTGTTATGATTTCCCAAAAGCCAAGACGGGACACTGAACTGTGTTTGTCATCGGGTCGACAACAAAGACTGGGAAAAGGAAGACCTCTCCACAGGCAGTCGATGAAGTTTTTGCCAAAGTGCTTTCTTTGCGCGCAATGCTCCTCCTGCGAATCCTGTGAATCTGGCAGTGTGTTTATCACACGTCAAAGGCGCTTTTTGTCTTTGCCCAAATCTGCTTCAATTTGAGCCGAGATGAGCGGCATATAAAAAGTTTCTGTTGTATAAACATTGTGTGATTGTTAGAAAAACATGTGCCAGGGGCACAAACACAGTCTTGGAAAGAGAAACGCCCACACATAAGACCGAAAAAAACGAGAAGTGAAGTCTTGACTCGAATGGCGAAGTTTCGAATACACTGCACATTTTATTAATTCATTAAGATTGCATCGATTAAATTTTGGGGCTCTCACCGAAAAACATGATAAATAGCTCTACTTTTTTGACTAATCTTTGCTATAAACAAAGGATGTTAAAACAAGAGTTCTAGCTCGCTTTTTGACAATAATAAAAGTGAACGAATTGAAGGAATACATTTTGTAAATCACAATGGTTAGTCAAAGACTTTCAAATATAAAGACAATCTTTTTTTTGTTATTATTTTGATTATTCCTCTAAAAACCTTTATTAACCGTTAAGGCATAGTGTCCATCAAAACACTATATATACAAATATAAAAATGTATAGCTTAGAGATATATGTGAGCAAGGCTTTTTATATTTTTGCTAGCGCATAATGAAAGAGAGAAATGGAAATATCGTGGTGAACCGGGGAAAAGCGGAGAAACCCAAGGCGAACTCATCAAACAACACCATCATCTGCATATGCCACGTCCTTGTCAGCGACATCCTCATTCCCGTTATGATGAAAAGTCGCAAGTTTTGCGAGTGTGTGAGGGTGTGTGTCTGTGTCACAATAAAGCCGCCTTTATAGTCCTCAGATTAGGTTAATCTGCTGGCTGTTAGCTGTTGGCATCGCTATCTGCGCGGCCTTTGTTCTAATGATGGAAATGAGCGTGTGAAAAGCCCGGGCAATAACTCTTTCTGTTTTGTTGCCCTAATGAAAGCAGTTACAGTTTATTGTGCTCACGCACACACATTCCTCGGCAAACTCGGCTTAATGAACCGCTCCTGCGCTCAGCGAAAAAAGGAAATTCAAGTCCCAGGCCTCGCTTTATCATAATTTACGATGTATTAAGTGATTTTAAACATGATGTTGGCTGCTGTTTTTGCCATTTACTGTTGTCTTTGGCAACCTCTTTGACACACTTACACCTACAGTTGCTGACAAAATAATAATATTACTTTTTGTTACACCATTAGTTTATATAATATAAAAAGACGGAATTATTTCGTTAAAGTGTCCTCTATATCATAAAAATAGTGAATATTTTAAATTTAATAAGTAAAAACTACCACTAATTGGACCAATTGTACGTACATATAAAAGATTTTTTACTTGTCACAAGTCAAACTTACATTAGTAGCTTAAAGAGAACTGAAATATTTTCTTAAAACGATTTGTTTTATTACTGGCGCTTTTTCATTTCCAAACCTACTGACAAAGTCAAAATATTATAATTACCAACCCTTCAAGCTACTATTTATTTAGCCTTGGCTGTAAATACCCCCACACGAGCTCCATAAAAAGGTGTGGCATTCTTTTGAGGGCTCATGCAGTTGACATGTGCCAAGGAGGTTGATTAAATTAATGAAATAAATTATGAGCTGCTCATCACCGGCTCGCTCGGTGCTGCCTTTTAAATTGAGTGCGCGCCATCTTGAAATTAATAATGTGACTTGTCACAGGGCTCGGTGGAAGGAGGTCCTTTTTCCTGGCAGGTGCCATACACGTGTGTCGAGTCCTTTTAATTCTGTTGCAAAATAAATGAAGTGACTAAGCCAGCGCAGACGTAAGACGGCTGTCTGGGCCCTGATTTATGCACGGGCTTGGATTTTTCGCAGCCCGCTCAAATTTATGCACTTAATTTTATTAATGCTTTCGGCGCGGCATCACGCATACGCCCCGTTGCAACCAGATGCGGAAGCTGCATAGACAGTCAGCTCTGATTATTGGATTCAATTTTCTTTTAAAGTGGCTTCCCAATCAAACCACATTCTCATCTGTGGCCGAGTAATTTCCAATAAAAGTGTCACAAAATAAAAGTCCTCCTCTGCGAAACGCACCACAAATTCGTTAGACGTGCAGCCCCAAAAATCCAATAAAAACACAATAAGACTGAGGCCATGGCCAGTGACTTGTATTTTGCTCTCAACTCGCCCTCAGAAGCTGCTACAATGCAATGCATTTAAGTGCGATTATTTCTTCCGACAATGTGGATTGTGTGTGAATTGCAACTGGCGTTGCACAATGCTGGTGCGGAGCATTTGCATACAGTGTCGGATTCGTAGCTCCTACACCTGAAAAATTTTATTGTTTTGCAAAGTAAAGATCAGGGAAAAATCTAATTTCGTCCCGGTACTTAAACCATTCTATCGTAACATTTTTGGTTAAGTACTTAAAAACTTGCGCTGGAGAACCTAGTCTTGCAAAGGCCTTATAGTTTCCAGATCAGCTTCATACGGACAGACAGACAGACGGACAGACAGACGGACAAAGGGAAAAACGGCAAGGCGAGATCGACCCCCCCCCTGAATTTTAAAAAAAAAAAAAAATATATAATAGGGAAGGAAACCCTTCCCCCCCCCCTTTCCTTTTTTTTAAAAAAAAAAAAAAAAAACTTTTTTTTTTAAAAAAAAAAAAAAAAAAAAAAAAAAAAAATAAATTCAAAATGTATATAATTTTTAAGGATTATTTGTTATTTTTCCTCTTTAATAACAAAAAAAACTATTCAAAGATATATATTTTCAATTCTTAAGCTTGGTAAAATGATGTACCTAAGATAATTGCAAAGATTTTCTTAAGTGTATGCTGTTGACCGTCGAACTCGAACTGAACCTGGGACTTGAACCGGCTCACTCTGGCCAGAAATTAACAAAATGCATTGCACGGAGCGAGGCCAATGCTCACCCCAGCTGGAGCATCGGACCAACAAAAGCCACCAAATTAGCAGAAGCACACAAAAGGCTCCAGAGGTGGGGCAGTGTGTGCTGCTTACAATGGACCAGTACGAAATGCCATCGAGTCAACTGTGGGAATGGCAGAGGTAATAGAACTACCCGGCAGAAGATTCAGTGCAAAGGAGGAGGTGTGGAGAGGGGGTCTAGGCCATGTTTGCTGCCAGACAGTTACAATGGAGTGGGTCACTTTTGTTACCCATATGATGGCCTCAGGCAGCCGCAGTAGGCAGTATATGATGGTGGGTAAATAAATGGAATATGTTTAAGGAATTTCTTCATTTTCTTACACCGCAATGTTACCTATTTTGGCCGAATTAACGTATTATCAATAAAAAATGTTTTGTTTTAAGTAATAGCTGTTTAAATCCACTAGATGTGATTATGATTTGGGCATTAATGCCTTAATTATTATCCTATTTGAACCTGTTAATATTATTAATTGTCAAAAAACAGAATAAATATACAGCAGACATAATAATTACCTTATAATACACAAATATTATATTATTTATATTTTATCCAAGCAGTAATTCTTATATCCCAATTTATACCCTTTCCTGCAAGAAGTACAATGCGCATAAAAACAGGAGTCACATTTGACGAACATGACAAAAGAACAAACAAAAGCTGATATGCAAATTAAAAGTTACATTTATTCGAGCTTCAATTCCGGTGAGCTATAAAATCAAAAGCAGAACGGGAATGCATTAAAAATCATCCTCATCATCGTCATCGATGATGGCCAACCGTCGCCGCTTGGCTGGCTCCCCATCGGCTTTTGCCGGTTTTTTGCGAGCCAGAAAGTTGGCCTCCTCGTCGCTGTCCTCGTCGGCATCCATGTGGCCAGCATCCTCGTCCTCATTCTCCCGATCGTCGTCGCTGCGTGGGCGTTTGTTTGTCTTGTCGGCGGGCAAGGCGCCATCATCATCGTTGTCGCTATCCGAGTCAATTACATTAACGCGACGTGCACGCTGCATGGACTTATTGGTATTGTTCTCCTTATCCCCATTGGCACCGCCATCCTCCTCCGGCTGCTCCTCGTCCTCCAGTTCGAGGAGACGGGCACGATAGTCCTCCGAGTTGAAGTTAAATGCATCATCGTCCGCCTCTTGAGCGGCCTTTGTTGACTCATTTAGAACCATATCGCCCAGTTTGATTTTAGTGGCACGCTTGGCTCTCAAGTGGTCAAATAAATCATCCGTGTTGGGTTTCTGCTGCCCCGCTTTGTCGTCCCCATCGTCACCGGTGTCCTTTGACTCCTTGGCTTTGTCTTTGACCTTTCTCTTGGCCTTCTTTTCGCTGGCCTTGGATTTGTCCTTGCTTTTGGGCGGCACACGCTGCTCGGTTTCGTCATCGCTTTGGTTAAACATCAGGCTGTCTAGTTTTCGCTGCTGCTCGGCTACTATGTTTTCCTGCCGCTGCCTGCTTTGTTTTTCTAGAAAGTCCTCCTCTTCCTCACTTTCTTCTTTCTGCTCGTCATCCTCATCATTCTCTGAGCCCTCGTCTTCAGATTTCATATCAACCTCTTCTCCCAACAAAATTTTAGATCGCACTTGTAGATCAGCTGGATTTAGATATGTGGGAATGCGCCAGTAGTTTTCCATTCCCGCCATTGGCGGCTGCATTCCCAATGCGACCAGAACCTTTTGGAAATCACCATCCTCCATGGCATCCTTCTGGTCCTGCATCAAAGGCAACAGTGGAACACCATCGTCTTCCTCTGCTGGTTCCTCCGTATCCTCGCTGGCATCTTGCAGACATTCCTGCAGCCATTCGATGGCAGATTGGTACTTCTCGGCATTTACCTGACCGATTAGGGCTCTTACAGTGCCCACATCCAAGGGTGTGCGCACCACTTGACGTTTCTTGGCTTTTTTGGGCTTGGCCTTGGTCTTGGGCTTCCTATATCCCTCCTCCTCAAACATGGGCTCCTCCGCGAAGTCATACTCGTCGCCATCGCCACCGATTTCCACCTGCTTCCCCTTAGCCTTGCCACGCCCCTTGCCGGTTTTGGCAGGCAGAATCTCTGACTTGTCCGCTATCAGGTGTATCTGCAGCATCCGCTTGATGATCTGCTGCTTGGAGCGACGCTCCTCGAACTCATGGACAATACGCTCCAGGCAGTCTGAAAAGATGAGCACAGAAAAGAAGATATATTTAAAGCGTCTTTTAGTTTCACAGGTGCTGTGTTATTGATTTATTTAAGCCATACTATGTTCAGTTTTAAAGAATTTGTTTAAGTTGGGTTACACATTATAGTTTTCTATTAATAACAAAATTATATACCTTTATATATATTATTTTTATTAAGCTCATCAAGCCTAAAAAGATAATTCCTTATTTTTCGCTAATTGCCTCTATTTACATTTTGGAGAGAATAAACACTACTATAAAACAGAATAGTCCTACCTAATTATTTCCTCAACATCAATTAAGATTTCGGCTTACGGCCTTGTTCTGAGCCTGCTTTCTATTTTTCCTTCTGTGTACTCAAACTGATTGTCCACTTACCCGGCTCAATGCGATGTTGATCGTATAAGCTCCTTAGCTCCTCATCCTCTTCCGGCTGCCAGAGGTTTTTGCCGCCCTGGGCTGCCTTGGTCGAACGTTTGGTAGGCGCCTTGAACTGCAGGCCCAATTCCTTTAGCTTCTTCAGGACAGTCCGACGATTGCGCGTCTTGTCGGCCAAATTGTCCAGAATCCAATCAATCACATCTGAAAAAGCACACACAATTGGTTAGTTGTTTTCCGACAATTCGCAGCCATTCTCTGCCTGCTGCTTTTGGAGTGGCCGGAGTGCCGGAGTTTTGATTGCTTCTATTCATTTACAGCGAAACGAGATTAAATTCGCACTCTGGAGGAGTTTCCCAAATTGCAGCTGCAATGCGAACATGAACGCAAAGCCTTAAAGCCGATTCAAAATGAGTCTATAATCGGTTTAATACTTTGCAGCACCTGAAAACTGCTTTTTGAGTTGACAATATAACATTTTATGGCTTCAACTCTAAAAATGTTGGTCATTAAATAAAATGATTTTAACATAAAAAAAATGATGTTTTAATAAACATTTATAATTCAAATGACTATCTTGCAATATAAGTATTTGAGCTATAACTAGTTCGGATTAAATAGGCTGATATAGGAACCGGATCGCTAGATCCCTTGTAATAGTTACCCTTATCGGTTTCGGGATTGCGTTGGTTCTCCTCGAAGAGGAAGCGCAGCTCCGACTCCTGTTCCTCGGTCCAGACTCCTTTGGTGCCGCTGCAAGGATATGAACTTTCCAATAAATATACGAGTATATGCAGGACGTTTTTGTCTCCCCATGAATTTGAGTTGCCATGAAGAGGGGATGTGACCCTTTGACTACTGGCCGGGGGGTGAAAATACAATGAAGACTCCACTCTGGTCGCTGGCCATCATTTATCATGGGCCAACTAAACGACAGACGATGAAGCCCCGGCTCAGTCAATCATGCGGCCATTGTGACGGCCCAGCCCCTTTAACCCCAGATGAGGAGACAATGCCAGAGTAAACCATACTCACGCTTCGTAGGCGTCACAATAGCCCGACTCCAGCTCATTTGCCTCCCTGATGCCTTTGTAAAATAATAACTCTGCATAGATTTTGGGATTAGTCGGGGCCACCTCGACAAATTTGCGCACTACGAAGATGGCCAGGCGACGCAGCTCCTCCTGATGGACGTCACGTTCCACGCTGAAGACTTGTTGAAAGATGCGAAACAGCTTGGCCTGGGGAACGGGAAGAAGTGGCAAAGCGTTGGTTGGGTTGTGCTTGAAATTCAAATGAAAAGTTTCTGGAAAGACAGCCACAGCAGCCGCCGCCCCGTCCCCTGTCATTCAACTCCTCTGCGGTTGCCGCCTGCGGTTGTCTCTCTGCTGAGCAAGATATCATTTGCAGTTGGCAAAAACTTTATAAATGCCACCCAAGCCCCGACAACTAACCCTAAAAAACCCCAACCATCCAACTAACCAGCCAACCGAAAGCCCCTGTATCGTTGTCGACTGTCGTCGTCCGTATTTGGAATTTAATTTATCCTATGATTGCGCAGACCCATTAGTGGTTTTGACTTTGCATATGATGCTACTTTTGTTTTGCTTGTGGCCAGGCTGGCAAGCAGCAGTCTGCTCCTTTTGATGGCCTCATGAACAGGGATATCTGCAACAGTTCACTGGGGAAAAAAACTACCCAACGTTACCAAACAAAATCTCCATACAATAAAAGATTTTAAAAAATTAAAAGATAATTAAGATAAAAAATTATAATTTCAATTTTATAAGTAAATTTTAAAATCTATTTACCTATGCATTTAGCATTTCACCGATTTTTGTAGTTAAATAGAATATAAACCTCGTTAATAATTTAAAGCTTAATCCCGTTTTGGTTATTTAAATTGAAGTCAAACATTTATGTTAAGTATGCAAATATTCCAATTTTTTCAAGCTTGGACAAATACAAAATTGTCAAAATATTCATGTTTGAACCATTTAAATTTCGCAATAAAAGAAATAATTTATTCGCTAGCTAAAAACTTAGTTTCAGTTTCGCTGCACACTTTTTTCCTTCCATTCTGATAAATTTTCGAAGTAGTTCCACATTTACATCCTGATTAACTTATTGATTTTGGGAGGACTTTTTCGCAGTGATGGTTGTTCCTCATTCTCGTCATCGCCATCGTCATTGTCGTCCTTTTAATCGCCGCTTGTGCACAGCAGACACTGAGCCGGCTTAGATGACGCTGATAGGGAACCCTGTCGCCTGAGCAGAGGGACGCGAGATGGACTGCGGAGCCTGATGCAGAGACTCCAGACATCGGCTTTGTCCCCCAAATGCGATGCCGTTTTTGGCCGCTCCAGTGATTAGCTATTCTCCGGCGACTCTGCAGTGGTTGCATGCGATTTTGTTACGTGAAACCCAAGGCTTTAACCATCGCTTTAAGCCACTGGAAACGGAAAAGCCCGGTGGGTGGGAAAGCGAAGGCCGCGCAGCCTGCTGCTGAATGTGATTTATGAACTCTGCCCGAAAAGAAAAGTTTAATTGCCAGCCGTGAAAAGCAGCATAAGCAGTTGAAAAGAAATCCGGAAAGAAGTGAAAGCACTTGATGCAAGGTACAACATTAAATGCTCTATTAAGGAGGATTTTAAAGTAACCTTAAAAATTCATTAACAACAATTTTTTACCAAGGTCTTTAATAAAAGTGATGGCGTTGAAAATTTAAAAAATGGTTTTATTTCTTTTAAATTTAAAATTTGTTTTAAAACTTACTCAAGAGAGTGTCACAACAATTTAAAACTTGAATCCGACTGGGGAAATGACAAGGTCACTTTAAATTTGAAATAAAAGCATCAAGTAAATCCGGCAAATATCTTTAATGCCCAACTTCAAGGCAATCGCGTTAGACTCTTCCCAAGGGACATCGCCAACTCAAACACAGACATTTGAATATTTGAGTCGCTATAGAACCCAACCGATGCTGTGGCTCAAGGCAGCGCGTGAAAGGCTTAAAAAGTTCAAATTCCAGCTGACAGCGGAGGGACCGAAGGGAAACCCAACGAGCCCACCGCCGAACCCGCTTAAAAAAATATATATACGTACGCGCGGAGCAGTAAATATCGTTTGTGGCTTTGGACAAATAGAAAAAAGGTCCGCTTAATTTGTACAAATTACCATAAAAATGAAATGAAAGCAGCGACAGTAAAAGAAAGAGAGCAAAAAGAAAATGAGCGGCAGCTAAGCTGTGGCATTTGTTTTTTGCGTTTGACTTTGATTTATGTGCAGGTCTCTTAAATAGATTTAAAAAGGAAACCATTGAGCGTTGTACATTTAACTTCATCCCTTAAATTTTTTAAATAGTTAAACCTTCATCTGTATCGTCTGTACCTGTCTCAATCGAGAACAGTTTATTGCCTCGAACTTTTTATCTTATTCGGATGCCTAACTGGTAGTTTGCTCTATAAGTAACCCCTTATATCCTATCCAACTCACCTGGAAAAGCATTCCCGAACACTTGCAGCCGTAGGCGATGCGATGGAGAATAGTTACTGCCGCTTTCAAAGATCGGGTCGGTATATCTGCCCAGTCCGATAACACTAATGTGCAGGCGCGAACGATTTTCGGATTCAGCAATCTAAAGGGGAGAGCAAGAACACAGGCGGTCATTATAAACCAAACTCCCAATCAAATTATGCTAAATTTAACTAATTATGATTTAAGAGTTTATCCGGCCAGCCGCCCCAAAACAGCATAGACCACGGCAACCGCAAATGTTCTACACTCGGCGCCAAAGTTTTAGAAACAATCGAAACAACAGCAGCAACAATGGCAGCGCAATTAAAATACGACGGGCAAACCAACTTGACGTCATTTTATTATAATTGTTGTGGCAGGGTGAGCTGATGTTGCCGCTGTGCTGCTGCTGATGTTGCCACTGTGCTGCCGCTGATGTTGCTGCTGGGTCGGTGATGTGGCTGCCT
This sequence comes from Drosophila kurseongensis, assembly GCA_018153305.1. Taxonomy (NCBI): domain Eukaryota; kingdom Metazoa; phylum Arthropoda; class Insecta; order Diptera; family Drosophilidae; genus Drosophila; species Drosophila kurseongensis. The sequence goes on from JAECXX010000149.1 coordinate 1,030,093, forward strand.
TTCTAAGCTGCCCGCGGCATCTGTGTGCGCCGGTTTCCAGTTCGAGTTCGCGGCCATAAAACTTTTGGCACAAGTAATTTCTGACACTAATCCTTAATTAGTAGCCACGAGCACTGACTCTGGTCTGCCTTTCAATTAAAAACACAATTACAATTTTCAACACGACCATCAGCACAAAACCGCCGCTCAACCGAGCGAGGGACCATGATAACTTTTCAAATAACAGCAGTAAAATTTAAGCATCCCCACCGTCCCGTTCCAGTATTAGATTTCGTAAATGGTAAAGTGTCCAAGCGGTTGGCCTTGATTCGAAAACTTTATGAGTTTGGGGTTTTTGGTCTAGGGCCTATTTACCTGCGAGCGAAATCATCAAATTTGAACGTTTTCTCGGTGAGTCTATTATCTGTAAGGGAAGAAGGGAAAGGGACAGGGGATGGAGATGGAAAACAGGCAAATGCCATTTATTAGTTGAAATTTCCTCAAATTATTTTCATATTTATCACAGATTTATGCGATGAGTGCTGCTGTGTCTTACCCTGCTCTTCGAATTCCTCGTTATCCAAGTCATCGTCGTCGTCTTCGTCCTGCTCGACCTCGTTTTGATTTCCCTTCTCCTCGGGCTCAACTGGAATTGAAAATACTTATTAAATATCAGGTTTATCAGAACGTCAGTAATGCTGATTGAATTTCGATGGGAATACTTAAGTGAAGTCAGAGATTTTTTAAATCAGGGTGGGACGAATAAAAATTAACTAAAAAGCAAAGCTTTTTTAACATTTGTGGAATTCTCTTGTAAATAAAAATTATTAGGATGTAAGATGGAAATTCTTTAATGTTGTTATTAGTATGCTCAAAAAAAAACACGTATTTTCTTTATAAAAAAAAAATCGAAGAGAGATTTAATCGGAAACAAACTATAATAAATGATGATTAAAGACAAAACATGATATTAGTTCATTAGTTAATGGTATCTAAATAATAGTAATGCTCCCCAATACAAAGTTAAATTCGCTGGACTGTCTGTATGAACTTTAAATTTAAACCAAACGTGCAACCGTAGTGATTTAATCAATTATGCACGAGTTGCCAATAGAGATAGATGAGGGCACTCGGGGTCCAGCACGGCAACACAAATGGCCATTAACAATAATTATGACTGCTGCAATGCATAAACAAGTGTACTTATGTTACAACGACCAGGCTCAAACACACAAAGAGAGAGTGGGAGTGAGGGTCCTGATAAAATGCAAAGCTAGTCAAAAGCACACTTCACAGGATCCCTTCGAAACAGTGCAATTGGAATGGAATACGTATGAAAGGCCACCAGACCCGGGGCATTTGCTCGGAGCTTGCTGATGTTGCACCTGCTGCAGGCACCGTGCCCAAACAGACCTCCGAAAAATGTCACCCAATCCGAGAGCCGGACTTCAGGCAGTAACAACTTCATTTTGAAAGTGCCACCTTCCCGCACCTTTTTTCATCCTGCACCTACGACCATGGAATGTGCAGCGTGTGCGTCACTTTATTAACGTCTTGAATGGGGGCTCCACTGGCCTTTCTGTCCCTGTCGTTGGCAGTGACGCTATGCTCCGTCATTAAAATACAATTTTCTGTGTCAGGTTCAAGCTGTAAGCCCAAAAACATGGCACACAGATTGGAGGGCAGGGGCAGGGGCAGGGGCAGGGGCAGAGACAAAGGGAGAGGTAGTGGAGAAATGCAACACGGACAGCCAAGCCAGCACGATATTAGTGCATGTCTTTTGGGCTGCCTTTGTAGCTGCATTTGTTTGCCCTGACACCCGACAGGACTATGGACATGGCCGTTCCCCCGATCCGATCCGCTCCGGCACGGCAACACCTTACTCCACGCGAAGGACGGGGACTGCACGGCCATTAAACATGAACCTCGTTACGGCGTTGTTGATGTTCTTGTAATAAGCGGTAACTTCAGGGCAGTCAGGCTATGTGCTGAACAGGACTAAAGTCTGGAAGTCATGATGGCTCTTTGAAACTCACACTCACTCGGTGTTGTGTAGGAAAAGTGGTTTGTTAACTGGGCGATACTATATAATAAACCTGAGCTATAATGTTTTTTATGAGAAATGTAGGTGTCATAGGCATATTTGCAGATTTATAAGTCCATTTAGTCTAGCTGTGCGTATAATATTGATATTTGATATTTTATTATAATTTTTTATAAAAAAAAAATATAAAAAAAATTTTTAAATTATTGTTAAATTGTTAAAAATTCTAATTAAATAAAGAACTCGAAACTGAAGGCCAGGACTAGAAAAACTGACTGCGTTGTTAACTTAAATATTTCATAGGATTTTGCTGATTTGAATTAAAGGTTTAAATAAATTCACCAATGAGCAAAATCCTATGTATTTGTCCATCATTTTATTAAGTGATAGGTAAAATTAGGTCTAGTTATTTATGGTTTAATATGATATTATGTTCAGCTTTGGAACAGCGCATCGCACTTTGCAGGCCACACTTAATGACTTTAGCGCGTCGCCTGCACCTGAACAACACCTGAACGCATACCTGCCACGCCCCCTGGCTTTTTCCACCCACGCCGCCTCCTGTTCTGACCTTCATCACTGGATGTTTAGCACACACTCACTGGTGCCATGCAAAGTTGGAACGTGCCTGGTGTTTGGCCTGTGGTCTGCAGCAGACAATGTCCTGCCAATGTCCACCCAAAGACTATGTACTCATACCCACCTATCCCTATACTTTTGGGCAGCAATTAATTTGAAGTTTAGCACGTGTGTGTGTCTTTGTGATTATTACATAATGGCAAAGACAATGTCAATAGCAGACGCAGCTAACCGAGGGGGATTTTGGTGGCTCAGGTTGTGCAAGAGACTGAGCCGGATTTCAAGGACTCGCAAATGCTAACAGGTGATGACAAACACACACACACACCCCGACAAAGAGACAGCCTGCTGTTAGGGACATAAACAAAATAATAACAAAACGCAGTCAGCAGCTTGGAGAGCCAAAGAGCTCGGGAGTCACAGAACAGGAAAGAGAAACCGCGCAGGCGCCCAGCGGGCACTTCGAATTTCGAACTCCACAGGCTGGCTTAAAAGCATGTCCTGGCCGAGTGAGCAGCTCAGTCTAGTGCTGAATTCATCGAGGCCAGGACACGCGACCCGTGATAGCGCCGAATCAACCAAAATCCAAAAACCCCAAGTGCCAAGTGCCGTTTGAAGAGGCCACAATCAACTAACTAACTAACTAACTGCCTCCAGAAACTGTGCGATTTAAACTAAGACCAAAGATACAAGGTAGCAGATCAAGCCTGTGTTCAACTGTGTGCTTTGCGTGTGTTTGGAGAGTGCGTGCTGTGTTGGTATTTGTGATGTTAGCCAACTTCCGGTGGTAGAAGGCGAAACGTCAAACTTTTTTTGCTAGCAGACAGCAAGGCGTCGAAACGGGGATTGGGATAGGAACATCCTCGTATCTAATATATTATTTACTTGTGGTTTAAATACACTGGACCAACTTGATGGTCCTGAAATCTTATTTTCCTTAGAAGCTTTGGAGCGAAATTAGTTTCATAAGCCACATATACGTATTTATCTAGGGAACTAGCAGTATTTGCAGTACTTAATTTTAACTATCTCTAAAATGTTCAAGCCAGAGATTATGAGCTTATGAAATAAACAGAACAAATATATTTCAGATTGTCCGAATAAAAATATTTTATTTGAGCAATTAAGCTGTGGATTTCAAAGCTCTAAAAACTAAAGCTGCCACTCAAACAGAAATTATTAAACTGGATTTTCCAAATGAGAATTCTTTTTAATGTGTTCTTTGATAACTAATAAAAAGGAACCGAGTAAATGAGATATTCTGAATTAACTATTTTATCGCATAGCATCCCAACTGTAAGTTTTTGAAAAGTTCAAGAGATTTCACGAGCATTGTGGATTAAGTATTTCGCGTGGCCCACTCATTTCCGCCAGCTGCATGTATGCGTGTGTGTGTGTGTGTTTGAGTGTGCATAATGTGTGTGTAAGAATCTGCTCATTTCCGCTCGCCTGCCAAAACCAGGTGAAAGCTAGCTCGTAAGCTCACGGTGGAAAATCCATTTGCAGTGCATCAGTGCCCGGGAAAAACCTTTAAGCAAACAGCAGGCGAAGTGAATTAACCATAAACAAAACCCCCAAAAGAAAACCAAAGCAAGGCAAAAACGAAATTTAAACGTCTCTGCATATTAATCAGAACGTGAAACGTGAACAGGATCAAGTCCTAGACAACTTATCACCGAGGATTTACGCAGACAGACTCAGGACACGAATGCGAGTGTGTAGCAAAAGGCGGCGCTAATCAACGGCCAAAGCAGACGACATCCTTCCCGACAGGACACGCCCACCTCCCCAACAAAAAAAAAAAAAATACACAAGGAGCTGGAGCAGAAGCCGCCTCATTTGGCCACTGCGGATTATGTTAATTAGGTAATTTTTGCTTTGATTACTCGTACCTTGGGGGCTCTGCAATTTTGTTTGCTGTTCGCCCGCTTTCCGGGCACTGTGCTCAATTCGACACCCAACCACCACCAACCCACTGTCCAGCTTACATATTTATGAAATTTTCATGCAAATCGAGCTAATTCATTCACATTTCCCCCTGCCACTCAGCTGGCAGCCGCTGCTCAGTTTTTAATTCGCTGCCTTAATTGCAAGAACATTTTTTTGTCGCCCGTCCGATTTGTAGTTAAAAACTCATAATTAACAAGCAGTGGCGAAAATTGAAAAACTTTTTCACTCATTTTCCACTTTTGGGGGATATCCTCGAACTCCTAAAAATAACGACAGCGCCGAGATTTGTTTTGGAATGTTAATTAACTGCAAATGAAAAATTTCAAATTAAATACTTTCAGCAAATCGATTTAAGGCCAACAAATTTAAATATACAAATTAAAACTACTAAAATTCGACACTTTTTGAGTGCTGTTAATGGAATCGGAATTAATCATTGGGGCGATAATTTATTTAACAGCTGACATTTCATGGTGAAACGATTATGGGCTGTATAAATTCGTCAGCAATTAGATTTGATTTAGGAAATAAAACAATTTGCAGCCACAACACTATCAAATATTACTCAAAACTAACTGAGACTGCTTGTAGTGAAATTATTGCGGCCTGTATGCCGAACCAATTGCACAATTCTATAAATTGAGGCCTAAATTCATGGAGGAGAATGCAAATTTTGGCCAAAAGTCCAAGGCTCAAGGGAGGTCAGAGGTCAGGGGTTTAGCCAGCACAAAGCCGAACAAACTGGCAAACTGGTGAATAGTAATAGAAACAAAAACAGAAACTCCCAGTTGCCGGCAGGCATTCAAAACTTTACGTTCAATTCGTCTACCGATCCCCATCGATAATTAAATTGTGAAATTGTGGCCTTTGAATTGACTGTGGCAACAAGGAAAATCTGGCTCAAGTTTCTGCCACAATCTCCCCACCTACAATTCAATTGAGGGTTCAAACTGGGAGCTTTTTGATTTTAATTTTCAATTTAATTTGATTGATTTTTGCCTTGTTTGGGCGCCGGCATATGAAATTCATACGCCTGAATTATGCATGCAAAGCTGCTCGCAAAAGTATTATAAAATTCCTGTGGGCAATTTATTTATTAACGAGTATATTGTGCACAAGCGGGTATATAATGTGCAAATACAAAAGCCTACACACGATATATAACCGACAAAGAAAGTATATTTATGTTCTGGTAAAACGTCAAGCGCAAATTAAGCAAACTCTAATTCGACTTTTATCTGCCACGGCAATAAAACTTTTGGTATCCGCACCGAAGAATCTTTACCTGTACCTCGAAAAGCCATAAAGTCCAAGTTCCTGGCAATTAATGCAGCCACAACGTCTAATTAGATGGCAGCAAAAGTGCCGCCAGTTCAACCCAGATAACACACGCACCCCATCCCCATGGGACGGTACAGGTAGCCCTCCGTAAGGGGGATGATGATTTGGGGGAGGTCGCTCCAATTAGGTGTGCCAGGGTGTGGCACAAGTGCCTCTTGTGCGGTTAAGATGGTGCCACCATGGCGTCGTAACCTGATATCACATCAAAACGCGCACAACTCAATTTACTTTGACTTTCAATCAAGTCAGGGCTCAGAATTCTCTCCATTGACAGCACAATTATTATTTATTTAATTAGTTGCTAAAAAAAAGTTGAAATTTTGCCTTCGGAAATGAGTACATATATAAAGTTTATATTAAGTGTTTGCATAGCAAGCTTTACTCGTTTTGAAAAACAATATGATTGCAGAGTAATGTTTATTACGATTTTAATTAACGTCAATCAATTATCAAAGGCTGTAGGTGCTTAACAATTCCTGAGGCAAATTATTGTTGCAATTTGTAAAATAAACACATGAAAAAAATGGAGAAAAATAGAACAAACCAACTTCAGCGAAGTCTAAAAATGAAACACGGCTGCGATTAATATCAACAAAAGGTTTAACACATAAACTATATTACTTAGTCATAAATAAATTCAAGACCTAATTTTCTCAAATTTAGTAAAATACTGTTAATAATGCTTATTTCAATATCTCTAATTTTTAAATGAAGATCACCAATTAAGTGTAAATTAAAACTGTGAATAAATAAACTCTGCGAAATGATTAGCTCCCGCAACCAAATGCCAGTCGCAACCACTGTGCGTATGAGTGATGCGGGTGGCAACCACAAGCCGTTCCAGATGGACCAGGTTCGGCAGCACACAGACCGAATGGCAGCATTGTTTGCGGCCAGCTCCGGCACTTGCAATCACGTGCCCCGTCTCGTGGCAATCTCAGTTGTTAGCTGCAACCCGGGGGGGAGCTCAGGAAAAGTGGGTCCGTATTCCCACCCATCCATGTGCTGCGGCGGCGGCGAATAATCAAATATTTTCGTGACTACAAAGGACCCCAGCACCGGGATAGCAAGACAGGCGGCTGAAACTTAAAGCCAGTGAAAGTAAATCCGATTTAGAACTGGAAAACGGCAGCAGCCGCAGCGGAAGGGAAATGCCGAGGAAGGCCCCAGACAATTTGCATATTTATGAAGAAGAACGGCCTTTGATAAAGCTGCAAGACGGAGCTGGCGGCCGCTTTAAGCTGATTCAAATTGAAAAACGCAGACAGCAAAGGCAAAAGATACAAATGTAAATGGTTGTGAGTCCCGGGTTGGGGTTAGCAACAATAATCTGCGCTGATTTACGATTTACAGGCGCGAAATAGACAACGAAACTCTGGCATGGGGAGCCGGCAGACAATTTGCGAGCGCAATTTGCAGTTGATGGGCGACACACGCCTCACTCCCGCCCACAGTAAAATGGCAGGAAACCAACCCCCCAATGGGCTAAATTGTTTAACATTTTTGCGAACGCGAAAAAGCGAAAAATATTACACACTGATTTTGATCATTTCGCTTTTCTCTTAAAATAAACGGCTGCCGGAAATGGAAAAGTGAGAGCTTTCTATCCATGGCAAATATTTCACGCTGAGTTTGCACAAATACGGCGCAATTTAAAGCAATCGAAAACAAATGAGGCATAAGGAATTTTCTACTCGAGTTTTAAATTTGTTAAATAGCTCAATTGGTCAAATACAAATTTTTCAGATATTCGCTTTCACCATTTTTAAAAATTTCCTTAAAAAAGGAACTTTGCTTAAAGCAAATGACAGCTTCGATTGTCTAGTACATTCGGAATATCGATTAGAGTTGAGCAGTTTATGACAGGGCTCAAAAATAATCCTAAAAGCTCATAAAATAATTACGTTTTATACGTAATTTCCCATTGAAATGTCAGTCACTTTTGCACTCCGCTGATTGCAATGAGAAAAGTTGTCTGCATTTGCAAATATTTATAATTAGTCAAATGCTTACAAATCCCCAAGTCCCCCACCAGTTCACCTCAAACTGTCTATGTGAAGAACTCATTTCGCAATCACTCCTGATATGAAGCAAATTTGCGTTTTGTTCAAGTTGTGCGGTAAAAGCTTTCAGCTTTCCCACTTGACATGTTCCCAGAACTGTGTCAACATAGTTTTTCAATAACGCTCCTAACTGTGTGCATATATGCGTACGTATTTAGTGCAAATATGGGTAAGCGTTGGCATATGAGGTTGATATTACCGAAAACCAACTTCCGCTCTCCTCACATTGCCTTGCACTTAGGCAAACACACTCCGATGCACATATAGAAAGTTTCCTTAAGCAAAATCACTTTTAACAATGCAAATGGAGCACTCAAATATATAGGCTACATATATTTAGCAGATTTCTGCTGACTTAAGTCAGGTGCGTAGTTTGAAGTCTAATGGGATGCAATAAGAGCTTTGTGATTAAAAGGAAAGTAGTGAAATAAAAAACAAATTTTAAAAACATTTTTACAAAAGTACAAATCGATATATTTGCAAACATTTACCATTCTCGACGCTCCTGTGTATGAAACACTTGGGAATCTCACCTTAATGCCTAATCCTCGACATTAAAGTGTTGTGCCGGCAAAGTGATTTGTTGTATACAGAGCGGCCGCATGCTGGGGCACCCAGAAAACCCCCTTAAGACCCCTCTGGATCACCATTATTCCCCTTCATCAGCAGCGCACAATGGGCATGAGGAACGAGCACGACGGCATTGCAAATAATCTTTGCAGTAAATACGCAACAAGAATGGAGGGAAAAAACCCCCGGCTGGGGATCATTATTTGCCCAAGTGGGAAACAAAACGTTGGCAAAAAGTCCTGCGAACCAAATGTCGCACATGACTGCGGCAACTGGGTGTGTGCGTGTGTTTGAATGTGTAATTTAAGCATTAGAGACGCGTAAAACCTTAACTCGGCGCACACGCACGCATACACAGAGACATGAAAATTGAATAAATTATGCGTGTCATCACATGCCGAGAATGGGCGCAAAACGGGAAAAGGAAAATGGGGAGAGACATCGGGATTTTCCTAGGAAAATCGCAATTTGTGTGCGACGACGGCATTTAATTAAGCATTTTGTATTCATCGGAAATGTCATAAAAATGACGACAAGCTGATGGCATTCAGGTTGGATTTTACCGGGGGGCTGCAAATGTTGCATGTTGCATCGGCGGCTGCAATGCGGCAGGGATTTGGTAAAGAATAATTATCAAGCATCCGTATAGTTTTGTCTTTTATATTTGTTCGCTCTCAATTTATCTACTATGCCTTGGGGCACCCTTTAAACGCAAAGTCACGTATCTGAGCGACAAACCAGAAAGAGAAATAGTGAAAATATGCAAAGTAGTTGAGCGTTCCGAGCGTATCGGATTTCAAGGTCTCAGCTTCCTTAAAAAATGTATGGAAATCGAGCTTCGGATATCCCGTATTGCCTTTGAAGCTCGTTCTCCGCAGGGAAACCCTCTTTTATATATATTTATTCATACACCGCAGAAAATAAAAACTGTCAGAATCGAGGACAATCAGTAATTTGAGTTTGATTGACACTTTTAATTTACTTTTAAATTACCAACATATATGATTCAATTATTTATAATATCTTTTTTTTCCTCTATTAGTAATTGCTCGAATTGGTATAAGCTCTTCATATTATTTTATTGTTATTCTACATAGATTTTGTAAGAAATTTATTAAACAGGTTTCAAAAATAAAACAATATACTTATTTTAACAATACGTATTGTTTGGTAAAATGAAACTGATTACTTGTGAGTATTCTTAAATAAAAAAAATGTTTTCCTTGCTGCAACTATGTTTTGGTGCCCTTTTGTTGAGTGCGATTCTAACGAATGTTAATCCTTGCGAGGAAGCGGAAAACAAAAACAATAAGCACTTGGGCGACAAAGTTTTGGGTCGCAAACATATCCTGCTTGCGTATGCACATGTATGAGTGGGTCGTGTAAAGTTATCCTTGAAAATATTTAGCAGCCCCTCAACTGCGTTACGTATACGCACAGTTAACCTGGCATGATCACAGCTCAGGACACCCGGGGGCGCCACCTACAAGTCACCAGGCACCTATTTCTCCCGTTTGTATGGGTGTAGAAAACTTTTTTAGACAGCAAACACTTTCGCATCGATTTTCCTGGCCTTTTTTTGCGCTTGCCTTTGCGGTGGCTGCTATCTGCCAGCTGCCTCAGTGCTGTTTGTTTTTATTTTCACACTCTGGCTTTGGCTTTTAGTGCTTCGCACAGTTGCTCACGAACGCGCACACTGTGACAGACCCGGCATCATCATTTCGTATTCAACGTGGCATTAAGGTCAGGATATCTGGGATTTATAAGTTTTGTCAGCAGCTCCTCGAAGGCCGCCGGCACGCGTTTATTTATGCAGGTCAAAGGAAATTCCAAAAGGCACATATATGGGCGGGAATTGCACTTTGCCACATCGTATAGTTAACGGCATCTCCTGAACCTCTCCCTCATAACTTAAATAAAATTAAACGCCTGATTATCAAATAATGTTAAGGTATGCTGGTAACTTTCGGCGTACTCTTCATAATTTCTTTTACATTTTTGTGAGTGCCTTTTCTTTAAACTGTTTCCTCTCCATTGTTGGACAACAAAAGTTTCATGCCACGCCCGCTTGCCTGCCCCTCACTCGCCTGCACTTTCGACACTTTTATGCCTCACGGTCAAATTGTTATGGCTTATAATGAATGCCGAGCTCGAGAAAGGCGCACAATAAATGTTGAAAATAAAATATGCGAACTGCAGTACGGCAAGTGGGCGTTGGGAAACGCAAGCAGCATAACAAATTAAAAACTTTTCCCCGTGTTTTTTTTTCATTTTTTCCTTTTCTCGACTGCCAGCAAAATGTTTTGCTATTAAAATATGAAAAATGGCTTAATAATTCAGGCTGGCCGGAGGCGTTTTAAAACGGCAACAAAGCAATTCAGAAGCTTCGAATGCTGTTGGGATGGATTCGATTTTCTGCTTATCAAATAACAGAAAGTCACTTTTCCGCTTAAATTTCAAAACATAATCTATAAAAGATTAAAAAATTTGATTTTAAGTCTTTAAATTTTATTAAATAATAAATAATAAATAATAAATTATTGAAAAAGAGATAATAAAATGATTTATTTTGTAAAAGAAAACCATAATAACAAAAAGTACTTGAGAGACTTAAAAAACATTAAAATTGGTAATCGGTACATTACAAAGCAGAGGATTTATAGGAAAGCCCTTTAAGGCTTTCAAAGCCTACTGTTTATAATTAATTTATAATTTCCCACCAAACTCATTTAAAGAATTCTGTGGCGACTGAAGGGGCCTCATTCGAAACACATTAGACATATTTCGTATGCTAATTCACTAATTGCCAGTCTAATCATCGGCGCACAACGGGAATTACCAGCATATATCAAGCGGCTCAAGTGCTCCGAATGGGTCGAGTGAACCCTTGCAGGCCGCGTTGCGTGCTCAACTTGTGATTTCCGCCACATTAATTTCAATTTCACAAAAAGACGCCCTCGGAAGACCGAGCCCTGTTTAGAGGAAATACCCAAGCCAGGCCAGTTTGCGACACGGAGCATTTGGTAAATGCCTTAATGGCCTAATTTTTGTTTTCCAGCGCAAAGACAAAACGGGCGAAGAGTCGTCTCCCATTCGCACAACAAAAAAAAAATATACGACAGTTATGCGTGTAATATTTTTCCTTTTGCCAGGACCCGAAAAACGGGGAGCAGGGTGGAGATGGCAAATTATCATTGAAGTTGAGCAGAGAGAACAACAATCGTTAAGGGTTCGTGCCGGGGTTCGTCCTGCCTTGTGGCCCATGAAATGATGTCGTAAAAATTTAAAGTTTGCCGTCTGCCGTCTGCCTTTTGTTGTTGAAACCCCAAAGCAGGCAGCCCCAGGGCTTTGCCATAATTTGATACTCGAAAAATTGAGCGTAATGTGCGTTAATGTAAATGGCGCGTATTACTGACAAGTGCCTCGCCTGATAAATTACCCGCCCCGCAGATTTATGCGCAGACACATGCGCTAATTGTCAAAGCAGTTTCCGGTTAAGTTCCTCTCCCTCTTCCACTTCCACTACCACTTCCCTCCCACTTCCCCATTCCAAAACCCATATCAATGGCAGAACTTGTTAGTCGGACAAATAAGGCGCACCGAGCACTGAGTTTTGCCTGCCAATCTGTCATGGGATCAAACCAGCGCCCGCCAGCCATGAAAATTAAAAGACACAAATGCCAAAAGTTGACGACACAGCCGGCAGGAGAATGAGCAAACAAGCGCCGTTGACAACCACAATCAAAATAGCAGACGAAATTTGCAGATGGGGATTCAGTTATGTCGAGAGGCGAGGACAAACAGAAATATTCTTTGGAATTGTGCTCTATTTTTGGCACTCCCAGACGCCAAAGTTATACTTACAAATATCTATCTAGTTTTAACGCAGGCACCAGCAGGATAAATTTAACTGATGGAAAATGACTGAAGACACTCTTTAAAACTGTAGTTGCTTTTGCGGGCTTTCATGTCTGGCTAAGACCAAATAATAAATAAATATTTGCTTTAAACATTTTTATTTTCAACAGCAACAATCTTTCTAACTTCAAAATAGGTAAGCTAAGCTGCTAGAACTGCTTCTCCATTTCTTTCATAAGCCGCAACCAATTAATAGAAAGAACACTTTCAAGAGTATCATCTGCTTCGCTACTAGAAATCTCCACCATAGAACAGAACAATGGCTCGGGGCCAAATCAACGACGACGACACCCAATCCGAGTAGATTTTTGGTGCATTTATCTTTTTTAGTTTTATTTTTGGCTCTTCCTTTGCAATACGAAACCACTTGAAAGGACGGAAGGAAAAACGCATCCCCAGTGGCAGCCAAGCCAAGCTATTGATTTTGCACTAGCCACAGATTTATTTTCACGATTCTCTTTGACCCGCTGAGCAAAGAACTTAAAGGGCACCGGCTTTAAGGGCCCAGAATTGCGGAGGAGAAACTCGGTGACACCACACTCGAGGCGAAGGAGGCTGCCAAAAGTCTTGAGTTGTGTCCAGGCCAGAAGAATTTCGTCTAGCTGGCTGCTCAGACATGTGGGGGCGTGTTTACGAGTATCTGTGTGAACATAATCTGGCTATCACACAGACACGTATCTCAGATTTAATGGTCAAGCAAAGGCAATTTGGCAAATTATTAGAAAATCATTGTGTCACTTGATGTGCCGCACAAGGAAATATGAGTGCCAGTGGCTCCGAAGCAGGTCCACTTCAGTGTCTGTCAGCTACACAATTTGCTGGGGCTGTTGACCCAAATGGAATTGGTTTTCGTATTACTTTGAGAGCGCAGCCCATATTACTATATTAACCACGAATCATATTTTAGCTCAAGAGCTAGACAAAATGAGCCAGGATGATGGGAAGACTTCCAGCAATCGAACAGTGGCGAAAGGGACTTCGGAGTGAGGGTCAACAATTTATGCGCAGTTATTGAAAAAGTTTTTCAATTTCGTAAAAAGCTTTGCCAGAACAAAACTAAGCCACGACAAAAGGGGTTAAAATATGAGCAAGATAATAAAAATGAGTGCACCCATGCCACTCTCAATACGAATCCAAGCATCAGCGTTCCCTTTTATTTATCAAAAAATTATTTGGCCGCATTCAAGGTCCCAGGCAAGATAAGCTGCTGGGAGCAAAACCGAAATTGGGCTACCAAAATAAAGCTCAAGACGAAGTCAAGCACACAAACACCCAAAAACCCGAAAAAATATACACAAAAAATAGAATGAAACGGAACAAAAAGCGACCAAATAAACATACACAAGAGGCCCAGCTCGGTTGCGGCGGCCCTGAGCCTTCAGCGATTTTTCACAACGCAATTTAACAAATAAAAGCAGAAGGAAAACTACAAAAAGGAATAAATAAAAAGAAAAACAAAAACTTGCCTGAAAAGACGCTCACAAATAAAACAATAAAAGCCGCACACACTCACCCACTGACAAGAAGAACAACAACAAGTTTATTACAGATTTTACTTATGTGTTTTTGGTTGCTTGGGTGGGCAGTGGGTGGGGTTCCAGGGGGATTCCCAGAGTGGTTGGACCCGTTTTACCGCAGGGCATTAATAAGGAGCACAACATGGCGGCGAAAAGCGAGTGGAAGTCAATGACATGTGCTCCCAAGAAATCTCCCGCTGATGGGAATGACAAATCTCGCTGACATCGTGTAGGCCTCATGTATTTTCAAGCAATCCCGAAGCTGTGATAGTACAAGGACTCACTTATTTAAGTCCTTGATTTTCCGTCAAGGCAATGTTAAGCTTTAAAAAAATAATTCACTATTGCGAATGCGTCTTAATCAAAACATAAAATAATGATAATATCGACTGTCTGAAAGACTCAGTTCATTGCTTCACATTATTACTTATGTTGTTTTTAGTTGTGTATTTATAGAAGAAAATTTAAATAACTTTGCGTGAGTAGGCAGTATTCTTCTGGCTGGACCCATGTGAAACAATTTTAGTTATTACTTGTTCTCTTCAATTGGATTCGATTCCCTCCCCTCACTAAATAAAAGTTCCTGAAAAAAACACTCTTAACTTTTCTGCGAAACAAGAAAAGAAACCAATTTCGGGGGTGACTCTAAACACCTCACAGTGGGCCGTTTTTCGTTTCGATAAGGTTTTCTTCCACCCACTTTGTCTGCCAATATTTCAGTCAGTCGGGCCGACGAACTGATGCTGCTGCCAAATTGCCAGCTCGTTCAGTCTGACAGTCGAAAGCCAGAAATAAACTTTAATTTGAAAACTTTTATGCGCAGCAAATAAAAGCAAATCGATGGCCGAAAATCGACCAAGTGCCGTGGCAAATTGTTCGCCAAGTGTTGGACATTTTGCTTAAAGACGCCAGACCAAAAGCAGTTTAAGTCCCACATGCATATCCACGTGCCCGCACGTGCCTGACATTGACACAGATGCTAGGTTGCAGGGTTTTTGCAGGATAGCTGATTCGAGAATTTCCCGGTTGTACACTTTAAACAAAACTTACAAAATAGTTTTCAAAAAGCATTGGGTGAACTTGTCATTATTTATTTAAGCACTCACCTGTAAAAAGAAACTATACAAATTCACAAAATGGTTTTCCAAAATCTAGTAAAGACTATAAACAAAACACTGAGCTTGTCTAATTAATTTAAATCCTTAGGGAAACCAATTAAATGAAATAAAAACTCTCAATATTTATTCCTTAAATCATTTTGACTAAATGGCAATGATAAATAATTAACCGAATTTTAGATAGAGTATGGATAGTAATAATCATGTCCTTAAAACTTTTTTTAAGTTAAGTTGCCAAAACTTAAGTCTATTTTTTATAGTGTCCTACCGCACCAGCATCAAAAGCATGTCGCTCGCACAAGGCGAACTGTATGAAGCCAAGGGTAAAGCGGAAGTTTATTAAAACTACAGCAAACAAAAGGGCGCAAAGGGATAGGATGAGAAAAAATAGAGGGTAAATGCATTGAAAAAAGCGCTGGAAGTGCTCTTAAACAATAAACATGCCGTTCGTGCTGAGTAGAGAAGATCCGGGCACAAAAGACACCGCTCCGGCCAGCAGTAACATTTCCATGCAAATAAAGCACAGAGCGCGATAGAGGAGTAAATGCAGCGCATTACGTATACGCCAGCGTGTCTGGAAAAGTGCAACCAGCCGCGACGGGCATAGATACAATTTTCTGTGTGTGTTTTGTTGCACCATTGAGCGCAGCACTGAAGCAAAAAGCAGCTGCAATAGCAAAAAAGCACCGACTCAAGCACTCAATGAAATGCAATGGCACGGGAGGGCAGCCATGTCCTTGCTGTCCTGGCCCCGTCAACTGCATTTGCATCCGTTGATAAAGTCATGTTGGGTTCGGAGATTCGGATTCGGGTTCGTGGCATCTAAATACGTTTAAAATAAATCACAGACGTATGCTGCAGTCGGGGGAAAAAGCGGCAATGCGAAATCCAATTCCAGCTCTTGCAGCGAGTGCGCCTGGGATTTTATTTAAGCAGTTCGCTTTTTATATCCTTCTTGAGGGTATACAAATATTGGTTGTCTAAAATTCAGTACAATTTAAGAACAATCTTTAAAAACCATTAAAATACGTTAAACAAGAAAGGAAAGCTAACTTGGGGGAAAAAAACAAATAAAATTAAAAAAATAAAAAAAATAAAAACAAAAAAAAACAAAACAAAAAAAAAAAAAAAAAAAAAAAAAAAAAAAAAAAAAAAAAAAAAAAAAAAAAAAAAAAAAAAAAAAAAAAAAAAAAAAAAAAAAAAAAAAAAAAAAAAAAAAAAAAAAAAAAAAAAAAAAAAAAAAAAAAAAAAAAAAAAAAAAAAAAAAAAAAAAAAAAAAAAAAAAAAAAAAAAAAAAAAAAAAAAAAAAAAAAAAAAAAAAAATAAAAAAAAAAAAAAAAAAAAAAAAAAAAAAAAAAAAAAAAAAAAAAAAAAAAAAAAAAAAAAAAAAAAAAAAAAAAAAAAAAAAAAAAAGAAAAAAAAAAAAGAAGAAAAAAAAAAAAAAAAAAAAAAAAAAAAAAAAAAAAAAAAAAAAAAAAAAAAAAAAAAAAAAAAAAAAAAAAAAAAAAAAAAAAAAAAAAAAAAAAAAAAAAAAAAAAAAAAAAAAAAAAAAAAAAAAAAAAAAAAAAAAAAAAAAAAAAAAAAAAAAAAAAAAAAAAAAAAAAAAAAAAAAAAAAAAAAAAAAAAAAAAAAAAAAAAAAAAAAAAAAAAAAAAAAAAAAAAAAAAAAAAAAAAAAAAAAAAAAAAAAAAAAAAAAAAAAAAAATAAAAAAAAAAAAAAAAAAAAAAAAAAAAAAAAAAAAAAAAAAAAAAAAAAAAAAAAAAAAAAAAAAAAAAAAAACTCATGTGAAAAGAAACTAAGGCTTTTCTCTTCTTCATTTTCTTAGCTAAAAAATTAAAGGTAACACGTTAGGAGCTTTCAATATATAACGTCATCATAATATTGTTTATTACAGAAAACTTCTTAAAACTATCTGAAGGAATTATTAAATGTCCTTATTTTGAATGAAAGCGAAAAAAGGACTCAGCTCTGAAAGTTTCTTTACTATCTGGTTTATACGCTGCATTTTTTTGCCTTTGCCAAAGTTTTTCTTCTGCCTTGTGCTCTCCTGCACTTGCATTCTTGAATAATGTACTTGAGCAGAACTGCAAGTTATTTGCTTTGTGCAGAGCATTTGATTAACTAACAAAAGTATGCACTAATATAAAAGGAAACAAAGGGGATGAAGTCTGTCATATAAATATGCAATACCCTTGCTGACAAATTTTTACCAGCAACCCTCGCTAATGTCTGATGATAAAATACAGCTCAGAAGTACGAGAAAAATATGGCACAGCAATTTGCAAATTATTTTCAAGCTGGCATAAAATAAACTGACAGGCATCTTTGGAACCCCATCCCCGAAATAAAGAACACCCACCACCACCCCCCCGGGAAATGGTGGGATGCTTCAATCTTGTCCCCGCAAACAGACAGCTCACGTTGTTGCTGCTGTTGTTGCTTCCCCTATTTGTTGTTGGTTTTTGAAATCGACTTTCATGTCAATTGACTTGCGTACATCTGCCTGTCTGAATATCTGACTGAATGGGAAGTCTGGGGTGTTACGTATTCGGGGGTGGAGTGGGTGGCTGAATGTCGCCAAACTTATGGCCCAAATTTTACTGTTATGTAAGCAAACGGCAGCAGATGAAATGAAACGCCTTCTCCTTGATGATATTTGTCAATAAATTTAACGTAAACCAGCCAGAGCCCTTCCCCGTATTTGTATTTGTATTTGTACATAGCTACGAGACGTTGTATGTGGTTCAACATTTTTGTGTGTAATGGCAAGGAAACCATCAACATATAAAGCATATAAATTCCTACATTATTAAATTGGTATGTACGATAGGTTTTTAAATTCCAGAAAATCATACATTTTGTAACTTAACATCCATGCTTTATCTGCTGTCATTCAATTAATTTATACCACACAGAAAAAAAATAAATTACATGATGATAAATTGAAAATTTTAAATTGATCTTTTTTTTTGGGTGTAGGTAAGGTAAAACATTTTAATTAGTGTTTTTCAATTTCTTAAAATAGTAACTTTAACATAAATTCCTTTATAATATAGACCCTGATCCAAAACGCATTAGCTGTTTTAGATTCCATGTTATGATAGGCACTTATAAACTTTTTATTGGTAATTTTCCAATCGCCCACTGAAGCCATCCATCAATGCACTGCAATCTTCCGAAACAGGTTAATATACCTCGCTGTTGGGTTATCAAAATGCCATGCTCGACTTTAAGTAGACATTGACAAATTAATTTGCCGAATTGGGTTGTCCGAGACCGAAAAAAGAAAGCCGAAATACACTTGGGAGGGAAGGCAAGAAAGCATACATTCGAGCGTCATTAGGCCGGCAATGAGTAAATCAAATTTGCGTCGTTTTGGGGCCAGCTGCTGTGGGTTGTCAGTTGACAGTTGGGTTGCTCAGTGGCCTTCCTGTCGCTTGTCTACGGCGGAAATGAAATGACCCAGTTAAATGATTTATGGCAAACACACACACAAAGACCCACACGACGGTTGGCTTGGGTTTATTACCGGGGCTTAGTGGCAAACGGCTGACAGAATTGGCGAATATCCCATTCAGCTTGTATCCTTAAAACCGTGGCGTGTTGAAATTATAATTTCATTAGCTGCAATCAACATAAAAATAACACTGAAGGCAACTGCCAAAGCGCTCTGAAGTCGTAAAGCCAAAGTAGAAATTAAAATGCGATGAAAGGAAAGCAGGGGGAAAGATGTTTAAAAGCAAGTTTTACCTTTTGCCACCTTTTGCATTCACACAACAACAACAAAGGCCAGCGAACAAGAGCGTAATTACAAGCAATTTTTTTACGTTTTATTACAGATTTTAAGCACGCGACGACAACGACGCCAGGGGAGCACTTGGCATTGTAATGTGACAACAGTTGGCTAAAACAACAGAACCAAAACATCGGCATCAGGAGGGTAGCAGGAATGCTCGCTTTTAATTGACATTTGCTCGAGTTGAGTTGCGTTTTGTTTAACAGCAATTAGCATCACGAAAATAGCAGAAAGAAAAAACAAAAAAAAGAAAACACAAAGGAGCGCAATTAAAATTGTAAAACAATTGCAGGACGTTGAATTGAAAAAGGGGCGAACAATAACAGACGACCCGGAATAGAATGATCAAGTTGATTTAATTAAAAATTCAGCATCTGTGTGCAATGGAATTCGAGCACGCAGCTTGAGCAATGGCCGCCGGACCGGAAACGCAGCCATTGCCCTCGGGCAGCATCCGCCTCTGACTGCCGCCGACACTTGTCACATGTTTGGCCAAAAAGGCGCGCACGTGACGCCCCAGCGAAGCCGATGAGCGAACGGATGAACGAGGAAATGAATGAGCCAGCAGCCATATTCAAAATTGAACGTTAAACGTTCGCACGTACCGAGCATAAATTCCAAGTGAAATAAAAGCCAGAACGAAAAACACAACCGTAGCCCTTCCAATTTAAACCAGGAATATAGAACAGAGAGGAAAGTGGGGCGCAAAATGGTGAAAATCGTGAGCGAACGCTGTGATCTAGGCCTGGCCCTTTTCCTGGCCTGGACATGGCTAACAAGGCTGGTGGTTGCGGCCCAACTGGCCGAAGTCCCCACCCCAGCCCGCCAGGCCGCCGAGAGGGAGGAGCAGCAGTTATCCCTGCAGGATGTCGGTGGCCTCAGCTACCAGAGCATCCACCGAATGCTGAGGGACGAAAACGAACCGGCCAGCTTTCGGGGGGAGCTACGTTACCAACAGAAACGCCACAAAAGGGAGCTGGAGCTAAATGCTCCGGCGAATAAGCTCAACCTCACCCACCGCGACTTGAGGACATTCAACAGCAGTGGTGGCCAGTGGAAGGGCGACTTCCAGGTGATCACCGCCATGGATCTGAGCAGCAATCAATTGAGCAGTCTCAGTTTGGACCACTTCCATCAGCTGAGGCAGCTGGATGTGGGCAATAATTCCTTGGCGCTTATCCCGCTGAGTTTAGCCGATAACAATAACTCACTTCCCCTTGTGACGCTTGATCTTTCCTGCAATCGATTCAGACAGATTTCCACCAGCTTCTTTGCCCAGCGTCTGCCTCAACTAAAAAATCTTAACTTGGCCCACAATCAATTGCTAAACATTTCCCGGGAATCCTTCTACAGTTTGCTTGAACTGCAAACACTAATTCTCAGTCACAACAACATCTCGGATATCGACTACGAAACCTTTCTGGCTCTTCCGAATCTGCAGCACCTGGATCTATCCTATAACCGCTTAAGTGGTTCTGCAATTCGAGCTCTGCAGGGAATTCCGGACCTCGTCAGCCTTTCCATCGCCTACAATCCGGAAGTGGGCGTTGCGATGCAGGAGTTTGTGGCATCCTGGAGCCTCAAGGAGTTGGATGCCAGCGGCACTGGGTTGTGCCAGGTTCCAGCGGCTCTAGCGCAATCGGTTAGGACCCTCAAGTTGTCCGATAACTGGCTCAAGGTAAGTTTCAAATTTTATTCCAGTTATAATACTTTAAATAGGTTTTTAATTGTTTACTTTATATTTAATTTTACTAGTTATATTTAATTTGTAATTTATATCTCTTACAATTTTGGTTGGCAATCTATATAAATGAAGAATCTCTTGGTACTACTAAAAAATGATCTTGGATTTAATACTTAACAACTTCGACTTCAATTCCTGGTGCACTTTAAGAATAACGGAATTTTCGTTATGAACATTATCGACATTCAAAACCATAGAATACTATGTAATATTAAATGAAATCGATATTCACATAGGATATTAATTGTTCAATGTTTTTTTTATTTATTACGTGCAAAATTAATGCAGTAATGAAAATTGTCCCCATATAATGACGCTTAGAAAGGTGGGAAAACTGCGAAGGGTAACTCCATGCTTTGATCGATAAATTACGGACTCGACTACCCGAGTCGTGCAAGCCAATGAACCGCAATTCGACGCATTTGCCGGCAATTAACGGCACATTCCCTACAGACACTTGCCATCTTTGTCCTTGGCTTCAGAATCAGATTCAGATCCTGTCTCCATTTCCCTGCATCCTGCAGTCTCTCCATTATGGAAGCTCCCTTTGCCACAGCCGCCATTAATTAGCATCTGTTATGTGGCCTGTGCTCCGCTGCGTGCTTGAGTGCGTTTTCCGGGGTCCCCTGAATTTTCCCCGGCCGCCCTTTTTCCACATTTTCCACCCACCCACCAACGGAGCAACCACAGGGCAATCTCACCACGCGTATGATTTACACTTTGTTATTTTTAAATTTCGCCCCCGCCATTTTGTGCGGCTCTCTTTTGCTTCCGCTTTCGGTGCGGAAGAAGGAAGAAGAAGCAAATGAGGAAGGCTGGAAAATTTTATGTGGTGTTAATTTTAGCATTGGGAGCCATTACATAAAAACAGGAAATTTATATTATTGATTCTTTCGATCCTACAGTTTCGTTTTCTATTTAAGGTTTCACGTTCAAAGGCACACAATTTTTTACAATTAATAAAATGGCTATGTTGATTTGAATTATTCATATTGTTATTTAAATAGATTACTTTTACAATTAGTTATGCAGAGAGAGCATGCATTGAATTGTTTTTTTTTAGATGGCTTGGGTAATGCAAATTATTTATTTATACTAAAAGAAAAGGTGCATTCAAGCTATATTTGTTTGCATATATTGAATACAAAAACTAAATAAAGGTTAAAATTTCATTAATTTTATTATTAAATATGCGATTAACTTTTGAAAATATTCATAATTGATAATATTTTAATGTTGTTCTTTTAATTGACATTTTCTGACATTTTCAAGAAAACCCCCGTTGTTTGTTAAATGAAATAGTATATTATAGCTAATAATCTCCAACGAATAATCCAATTTAGAATAAGAACAAGGCTAGAAAAGTATTTTCCTTGAGTGGCAGTTGCAGGCATTGTTAAGCTGTTAGTCCGGCTAAGAGGACACGCCACTCAAGTCCAGTTAAGAACGTAATTAAGACACAATGTGGCCACACAATGGAATAGCAAAGTGCACTTCTCACTTTTCAACAAATGCGAGTGGAAAACAAAGGAAAATAATAGAATGGGCGCTCAAGTCTTAATAAGAAAGCAGAAGCAATAAGAAAGGGAGCAGGAGGGCACCGGACAGCAAAAATATAGAATAGGGGAGCCACAAGGCCTGTGTGAGCTTGATTGACATAAGCAGCAACACGAGCTGCAGATTAGCCTTCCTCCTCAAATTGCCAACACTTATAGGACACACAAAAAGCAGCAGCAAATAGATTTATAAGGGGCACAAAAATAGACAATCCCGGCTGCATTATGGGCACAAAGCGCCGCAGGTCCGCAGGCTTCGTTTCGCCCAGGTATTATCCTTAAACGGCTTCAAGTGTAGACAAACAAATGCGGCGCATAAATTGAGGCTGCCGCCTTTGTCGCTATGTCGATTATGGCGGAAGCCATAAAAGGTGCAAAAATACCGCTTCGTAAGCTGTTTAGGGCCAGAGACAAAGGCTCCCAACCAGGAGCAGGAGCCAAAGCTTCAGCCTGGGCCTGGGCATTAATAAAATAAGGATAATTGGCATAAGCATAATCACGTTTAAGCCAACAGCCAACGTGCAGCTGAGACGGCTGAGACAGGACGGGGAATTAGAAGTACACTTGAAAGAACCTATTTTTAATTCGTATTTTGCATTCTTTGATTTATAGAATTTGCATTCGTCCAAGAAAATATAGGTTCTTTTTCAACTTATGTAAATTTAATTACATTTTTCTAAGAGCGCTTGAATTTAAATGTAATGTAGAGCCTTATGCCCAATTTATTCTATCCCATATTTTTTTATTAAAAAACAATTTGTTTTGCATTTAACTTAATATTTATACACTAACGTTACTAAATATCTTTCTTATCTTTCTTAAAAAAACATGTTGTATTTTTAAACATTCCAAAGCACTTTTTGCATTAAAATTGCCTCTAAAATTAATAAGACATATTTATTTATTAAGGGCGTTCTGTAATTTGAAAGACATTTTTTTTATTTCGTTATTTTTTCAATGTTTTTTTTTGTGTACTAGCCAACTATCTGTGCAGTCGCTTCTGCTGCTTTCCTGGAGTGGCTCGTCACTGCTCCCGGGTGCCTTTGTTGCCAAGCCATTTTAATTTGTTCGCCGGCCCAGGCCGACTGCCTTTTGCCACCGCCTTTATCGGCAGTCAACACGCAGCCTTTTCATGGCAAATTATGGCGTTTAGGGGCCGCTGGTTGCCCATCCTGAGCCCCCAATCCTCCCCCCGATGTATAGTAGTATCATACTTTCATTTCTTCAGAGCCCCGGGACAGAGACGACGGCAGGCTGTCTGGCTTCCTGGTTGCCTGGCACTCGTTTCATTTAACGAGTCGCGTCTATGTTTACTTTGGTGCCAGACGAGCATTGCTCCAGGCATCGCAGGCATCGCTGGGATTGCAAAAGGGGCAAGTTCGCTACGAGTCCTTTGAAGTAATTATAATGGCAGATTTAAGTTAATTTTTAAACAATGTCGCTGGGACATGCATCTCGCACTTTCCCTCTTTGTCAGCCACTAATCAAATTTCCACAGACTTTTGCTCAGAGCAATAACTTCTTGAGTGCTCACAAAGTCAGTGGCTAGACGGGGATTAAATCATAAAAGTTTTCGTAACCCTTTATGGTCAAACTTCGTAAATTTGATAGAATGTAATCACACATGTTGGATTAACAAAAGGATATATATTTTTTAACAATTATTTTTACCCATAAAAAAGTTAAATCTTTTCAACATTAAAAGGCTTTTTAGTTAACAAATATTGTTTTAAAATTGCATACAATAAGTACCAAATGTTAAATTTTCAAAATTAGAAGTCTTTTTAGTTAACCAAATCTTTTTTTTAAAATTGCATACAATTAGTACGCAAATGATAAATATTTAGAACTAAAAGAGGTATGCTTTCAATTGGCAGGCCATCAACTGCGGCGACATGGACAGCTATCCACTGCTGCAGTACCTGGACCTCTCGCAATCCCGCATTGCCCAAGTGGAGGACGATGCCCTGGGGCGATTGGAGCTCCTCGAATCCCTTTTCCTGGATCACAATCTCCTTGTGCGAGTGCCCAGCAGTCTGCCGCCGTCGCTGGAACACCTGTTCCTGCAGCACAATCAGATAATGGAGCTCCCGCCACAGGCCTTTGTGGGCCTGGTCAATCTGCAGACCCTGGACTTATCCGGCAACCGTTTGATCTTTCTGCCTGCCCTTTCGCTGCCCAAGCTGCTCACCCTGAATCTGCAATCGTCCGGCGTGGAGAGCGTTAGCCAATCGATAGTGCACACACTGCCACAGTTGAGGGATCTTCTACTGGAAGACAACCCCATAAAATGCAGTGATTTGCTGGCCATTGCCGAGTGGGCCACTCCTTGCAGGTCAGTGGATGTGGGTCAGTCGAATGGAAGGTCAGCGAGTGGGCAGGTGGATCTGAAGGCGGAGTATCTGCAGTTCCACGACTTTTATGAGAACTTTAGCAGCCGTGAGTGCGGCGAAAGGAAACCGGAAAATGACACAAAGCCGCCTTCTTGCAGCCTTACAAGTGCAATAGCAACATTAGTGGCAACACCGAAAACTATGTCAAAAGTTAAAAAGTCAAAGGGAGCAGACCTGGCAGCAACATCCGCAGAAGCAGCAGCATCAGCAAAAATTGCAGCAGCACATCCAGCAGAGGCACAGACAGCAGCAGCAGGGACAACTACAGTCGCAACATCAGCAGAAATATCAGCAAGCCCACCAGGAACACCAGCAGTCCCAACAGCAACACCAGCGGAACCAACAGCAACACCAACATCCCCAGCAGCAGCAATGCAATCAGCTGGCAACAGCGTTGCCCAGTTAACCACAAAAACTTTGCGGCCAACAGAAACAACTTCGTTAGAGCAACTGCAGCAGCGGCAACAAATGCCTGGCATGCCGGCCAAAACAACAGCAATGCCAGCAAAGAACCTGCCAAGTTTGGCCCAGACAAAGGCAACAACAGTGGTTCCCATTTTGGCAGCGCCAGCAGCAACAACACCAATAAATTCCAACAAGCCAACAACCGGGCCA
The DNA here is from genome assembly GCA_018153305.1 of Drosophila kurseongensis. NCBI lineage: Eukaryota > Metazoa > Arthropoda > Insecta > Diptera > Drosophilidae > Drosophila > Drosophila kurseongensis. The sequence goes on from JAECXX010000149.1 coordinate 1,055,276, forward strand.
GCGAACATTAGCAGTACCACAAAAACAGCAGCAACATCAGCTGCTGAAATTGTAGAAGCAACAACAGCAGCAATTGAAGTGCCACAAACAATTTTGGGTGGTAAAAAATCTGACAAAATGCCAGAAGATAAAACCCAGGAGACTTTATTAAAATACCCAAAAAGCGACACATCCGGTCAAGTAGCAACACCGCCGCACAAACATGCAACATTGCAGCTGCATGTTAAGGATCGCCATTTAATTGGCACACCGCTGCTGATGCATAAGGGCGATGTCCTTTTGGTGGATGCCGAGCAGTTGTTGCTGCCGGGGACGGCCACCGTGGCGGATGCGGATGCGGAAGTCTTGGACGCCAGCCAACATCAGCTGGCGGAGCAGGAAAAGCACCAGTCAGCGGCTGATAAGCGACAAGCGGAAGCAATAAACGGCGACGCAAAGACGCCGCCGAAAAGCCACAAAAAGAAGCCGTCGCTGAGCATCAAGAAGATGACCTATAGCACCAAACATGCGGTAAAAACAGCAGTCGAAGAACTGGCAGCCACATCAAAGACACCGCAACACCAACACAGCAGTGTAAATACACCCAAAGAGGCGACTCCAGAGGAGCTCAGCACTTTCGCCCAGCTTAAAGCCTATGTGGAGCTGAAAAGCGAATCGAAACCGGAACATCTAATGGACCAGCGAGAGGAAAACCTCCACAATCTCACGGGAAATCACCCGGGCGTTATGTTGCTGGTGGCCTGCGTGTTGTTCATCGTATTGCTGGCTGGTTTGGCCCATGTCTATCGCTGCGAATTGCCCTGGCAGAGGAGCAATCGCTCCGGACAGTTGCGACCGCATCATCAGAGGCACCTCAACGAAACCGATGATGTGCATAGCTTTCTGCACTATCAGGGATCCGTGAGTTCCGCGGGAGATCCTGCACGCCTCCAAAAATGGCACCACAGCACCCGGAGAGAAGCTCCCTACAGCTCCCCCCTGCACAACCTACAAGCTCGCGAGCTGCAACAGCAACGCTGCCAGCAATTCTACAGCTCCTCGCTGGCGGACAAGAGCTCCTCCACGACATCCTCCTCATCGGGCAGCAGTCGCAGTAGCCTGCACTCTCCCAGCAGGGATGACAGCTACTACATAGAGATGGCTCCAAGCAGTCCACCCGCCACCCTGCCCAGTTTGCCCATGGAACTGTTGGGCAGCAGGAGTAACGGAGCTATCGGATGCCGGGCGGATCGAGTGGCCGCCACCGACCTGGGCGGTACGACAGCAGCGGAACCTTCCTCGGCGGCATCCATTAAGTCTGTGAGCAGCAGACTGATGGCCCCAAGTTCGCGGAGGCTGGGCATCTGGTGACAAACCGTCTTCGGCCAGCGACAATATGCGCCCTTTCAGTAGAGTAATGAAGTAAGAGTGAATGGAGTCCGACCGACAATCGTCAATCTGCCAACTAAATCAAACGAGTAAGAAAGATACAGAATGAGAAAATTATAGACAGGTCAAATATCCATGCTTAACTAGTTTTAAATCAATTTGATAAAAAGTGAAACAATTTCATGGTTTTTCCGGGTTAAACTTTTTAAAATATTTAGTACTCAATAAAACACCACCAACCGCGATCCAATATGGGTCATAAAAAAGAGTTCTGCAAAGATTAACAATTTCATTATACTACATTTTCAAGTGACCTCAAAATTGATTTGTTCGTGGCAACAATAATTAATTGACTAGATGCATAACAGAAAAATAACCGCATTTAAAAATATTCCAGGTTACAAAGATTGAAAGTAAAACTCCCAAAAGAATAAAAATGGGAGCGCAGTTGTAAAAAGGAAATATAAATGCCAGCAGCAGCATTATATATATTACTTTGAGTTGGCTTCTGGCTTGATTTATGATGCCTCGGTGCCCACACGTTGCAGGCCTCTTAGCGATTCGGTTAGCAGCAACAATTTGTCATAAATTCCTGTTACGTATACGCCGCATGTAACCGGGCAACGGCGGCAAGGCGACGAGCGTAGACAAGCGGACAAGCCAAATAGCCAACGCCAGCAAAGTTTTACGAGCCATCCGAAGTCGATGCCCATCTTGTGGTCGTCTTTGGGTCAGTTTACTGGCCAAGAGCACCGTGTGCGGGCCAGTTAACTTTATATAAGTGCCTGTCCGTTTGCCAAGATTAAGTGTTTTGATAGTCATGCATATAAAAATGAAATATCGATCAAGTATTAAATAACAATTTAGTTTATGACAGCCCCAATTCAGTAATCAGAAGTTGTAGCGGCAGATGCTGAGCCAGGCGGATAAATCGAAGAAAATTGGTTGAAAGTTAATTCAATATGGGAGATAATTCAGAACAGGGAAGTCATTTCTTACAAATTGGTAATTATCTGTGACAAACCAAAAGGCCATTGGGATTATCTTATTACTTATGAGAGGAATTTGTATTGATATATGGTACTTATTTGTTTTCATTGTTAGTAAGATCAGTTTTAAAACTAATTAGAGAAATTTCTTAAAATAATTTTGTATACAACTTATATCAAATGCTCTCAGGAGATCAACTTTTTTATCATTTTTTCTGAGTGCGTCACTTTCCTGTTCCCAACTTTCAAGCCTTTTCCGACTTGCCTTTACTATCCTTTAGCCTTCCTGTTCATCCATGTTCAATGCTTGACTAGATCTTAACCTACTTTGCCAGCTGCTTCAGATTCCAGAGTTTAAATTGCAATCTAATTAAAGTTTCTCCTCTGTCCCTTCGACAATTTTCACCCATCCCCTGAATGGCAGAAGTGTTTGCTATCTGCGCTGGCATCTAGCATTCTTCACCCCATTCAAAGATGCTGTGGCAGCAGGACCAAAAAAACACCCTCCTTCTGAATCAGCCCGCACTTAACCTCATTTTACAAATTGACCAACACAACATATGGTGTAAATCCAGCCAAATGGCCAGACATCTAATCCGCCACGCCAAAAGTGAAATGTTGTAAAACTATTTGGGGGCTATACGAACATGTATCTAACGGACATCAAAATAATGTGGCAGCAAATCAAATTACAAGACACGCGGCTGGCTCTTCGAGGGTGGAAAATGGTAAAGGGAATGGCCAAATGAACGGCGTTCGAACATAGAACACAACAATTACATTAAGACACGATAAAAAGTTGTGCAACAATCTTGCAACCCCAACCACTGAACTAAACCAAACTAAACTGAACTGAAGATGCCACCACCTCATCCGAAGGACGAACCACAGTCATTGCACAGCTTTTTCAACTTTTTGTGGCTTTGTAATTCGAATACAAGAAGAAGGCGCGTGCTCTCAAGCGGCGGCGACAGCAACAGGAAACAGTCGGAGAAAGTGAAACAGAGAACTAGATTCGGGTTAGAAAGCACTCAGAGAAATAATGGAGACTTATGGAGAGACTTTAATATGGTCACTGGATAAAAAGTTAAAGCACATTTAAACTTGAAGTCTTCGGGTCTTAACCAAACATTTAGTTCAGAGAGGGAATTTAAAAAGATGTTTCCTTTATTTCAAATATCCTTTTTTTGTATTGGGGCTTTGAATGGCATAAAACATAAAATACCGTACTATATTCCAATAACTGTCTGCCGATTGGGGCATTCTGCACATACACTTGTTCAAAAGAAAACTAAATAATTAACTTTAACTACGAACTTCAATATAATTTTGTGCAAGTGGAGATAGATAAAACTTTGTGGGAAAGGGGATTGGGTGGCATTCAAGCAGAGTCCGCTTAAGCAATTCAGAAGGATTTATTTTCGGCCACAAAAGCGAAATGCCCGACAAAGCGCTCCGAACAACAATTAAAGTAATGCTGACCAACAACCCACGCCCGAATGGGTGGGATTAGATGGCAGGCGGGGGGTCCTTCGGTCCAGTCGAGTGGCGTCCGATGCCAGGACGCACAAAATCTTAATTAAGGAACTTCCAAGTGGGCAAGTGTCGAACGGCAGTGGGAGGCATTTTTTGAGAGATTCGCAAGGCAACCTTTTTATTTTTGGCCTGCCAGCACAGCACAAATCGCTACAAAGGAAACCCTACGGCAGAGTGTGGGACTTGAGTGACCCAGAGTCCGGTCGGACTTGGTTCTCGAGCATTGTCAAGTTAAATGAAGGTTTCCTTTTAGGACTTTTTGCTTATGACACTGGCCAGCTGGCCAAGATTTAGGAAGTTTTCCAGCCCGACGCGGAGCAGCGGAGGGCCAACTGAAATGAGTTAATTCGATATTTGACACTTTCGGAGCTCGCATTCCACACAATCTCGGTATGTGATGGGATCCAGACCCCGGGCTTTTGTCTCCCTGCGCAGTTAATAAAGTTGGTCCGGACCAGGACGTAATTATTTGCCTGCTAAATGGCTTTCGGACGACATTTCGGGGTCGTAAATGGGGGCGATTTAGAAAATTATGTGAAAATAAGTTGCCTTTTGTTTGGCCATTGGCCGTTGGCAGTTGGCGGTTGTTGGGATCGTAAATAACGTTCATAATTGGGCAGCCTCGAAAAGTTGTCGGCAGCAGGGGCAAAGGCAAACAGAACTCGAAATAAACATCTCGGCCGTATGGATAGCAAACAATAATTAAACTTAATTGCCCTGTACATTGAAACGTCAAACTGTAAATTATAGTTATTAACATTTACTTGTAGCGAAGTTTACTTGAACTAGCATTTTAATTCCGAATATTGCATGTACAATTTCCATAGAATATGTATTTAAAATTTACCAAAACAAAAAGATTAAAAGTAAAATAGAACAAAGCGGCCGCCAGAAAAAGCCGTTCGAGTAACGTTAATATTTGCATTTAATTTGTCGAAAATCAAACTAAAATGCGATAAAAACCCACAATAACAACAAAAACTAATTGCCAAATATTTGACGTACAGTTTGTAGCGTTAGCCATTAAAACCTTTGTATGTACGGTTACAGATACATCTATACAAACAGAAACAAAGAAATGACAAAAAAAGAAATACATTCTAGCGTAAAGCCGAGCAAATAATTATTAAACAAATACTTCTATTTACAAAAACAAATATTTAGTTAAGCCAAAATGACGCGCAGCATTTTAATTAAACAACGGAAAATCGAAAGCTCTCAAAAACAGAAGCGAAATGCAAAAATTGCAATAAGTAAAGGTAAACAATAGTTGCAGACATAATTTTCCATGTGTAATTGTAAATAGACAACCAAAACTAATTGTGAACATATAGAAAAAAGCTGGCCAAACCAGCTAACAAACAAAGAGTATTCGAAATAAAATATCTGATGGAAGAGAAGTTCCATACACATACATATATATTAATGTTAGATTTAGTGCTGCCAAAATCGTAGCGTAAAGGGTTGATAAAGCAAAATAAAGTATATATGTATGAAGATTTAAAATAACACTACTATTAAGTGAAATGTATTATTGATTTAGCAAATATTGATAGCAATTAAACGTGTAAAGATAACATGGCAAACATTTTATGAAATCTTCTCGAAAACCAACACAATTTTAATGCAAGCAACAACCCGAAAAAATGTGAAAATAATAAAATTGAGAAATTTAATTTGAAAGAGTAAAATCCGCATGGCATCACTGGCATTTTCATTTGGTCCTGGGATTAAGTTAACATACGATATGCTTTATTGTATGGGCAGAATGCAAAATGATCCGTTGCGTTCCTTGTGCAACGAAAGAGAATATCAATTAAGTGAAAGGAAAGACAACGACAAGCTCAGAGAAATGAAGATTGGAAAAAGGCGAATCAATAACGTCGAATTAATTTCATGGAATTTAAACCACCCCATATGGAAAACAATTGCCTTCAGAGCTCGGAGCCAACTTGAAATGAAACTCATACCCAATTATTATTTGAATAATTTATTAAAGTTCACCCGGTAACCAATTATTTTATATAATTATTTCCTTTTCTACGGACATTAATGTTACTTTCCTACTATAATTATTAAATACATTAGGCGCGATTATCAAGATGAAATATACAAAAACATCCAAGGCTATATTAAAGTGAAACACACAAAAAAATGTATATATTCAAGATTAAGGAAAGTCAAGATTAAACCAGCCGAACAGGGCAATAAAAATAAACGTTAAATTAGTGACACATGCGCCAGTTAAGCTCGACATAAATGTGAATGAAGCCACGGCTAAATTATGCCAATACACACACCCCAGACCACCAGAAAAATTCCCGGGAGGAGGTCAAATGGTCAGGACCGAACAAAACGGGGGACATTTTTATTTCAAATCCAATTATTTCACATCGAAACTGCAATCAAATGATTGCGTTCAGCAACAGGAAGCGTTCACATGTACATAAATACGTGGTGAATGTTTGTGTGTGTGTGTCGGTTTGCGTGTGTGTTGGTGGACAAACGACGCTGTGAAAATGGCCGACAAAATGAAAGTCAATTGGTTTTCTTCTTTTTTTTTTCTTCTGTTTTCATCTTTTTGTTCTCTTGCCCTTTGGTGGCGTTTTTGTTTCTTTCGATATATATGTCGTTAGTATCGGGGAAAAAGGAAGAAAAAAAGGAAAAACTGTCGCCACATTGGGGAACTCGGCGCACATGTCAAGAAATTGTTATGCGCCCTTGGACATTCATTCGTATGGGCGGGAATTAAATATTCAATATTGCAGCGGCACAAGCCTCCGACATTCAATAACGTCGAAATTCCTTCATGCGGTCGGGGAGAAATGCGTGCCCAATAAAAAGGTTAATGGTAAAATAATAAAAATATAACGAAATTTGTGACATGCGGCGACAGTTTGATGAGGAAATGTCATTTCGTATCAACTTTTTTGCTCCACATTTTGAAAGGCCCAAAGGTGAGAGGCAGTGGGAAATTCGTTCAAATTGGTTGGCAACCCACATTTTGCCATTTACCTTGCTGGATCATAAGTGCTCTGTCAGCAGCTAATGCAGTTGACATTTGACTTCACAAAGTGTAGGCCAGATGGATATTATCTCTAGTTAACCCAAATAAGCGGAGCAGTGGAAAAACCTGTGGATAGAGGAACTATTTAACCACTCGAACCATACCTGTGGTTATCTGAACTTATATAATTGATTGCAAATGATATTTACTATGTTAAAAACACTTAATTTCAGTTGTCCCCTTTTAATACAAAACATCACATAAATATGTGCTTTTCAGTTTCATATTTTCCTTTCTTCTTATCAACGGTAAACTTGAAAATAAAACAAAACCTATAGCCTGAATAATATTGTTTTCTTTACCTCACAACATTAAAAATTATACTTACGCAATACTTTGGAACAAGTTACATTTTACAAATTGAATAATTGCAATGTTCTACATTTTCCCCTAATGAGTAAAAGAAAATAAAGCGCAATGGAATAATTGCCTTGGCAGCCATTGAACTGTTAATTTTTATGCAATTTACTGCAGCGACTGCCCAAACCAGAGTGAAAAATGTTTGACTTTGTTTATGCAAGCGTGTGCATGTTTTTGTATATGTAAGAGAACACAGCTGGGGGAAAACTTTATCTAATTGATTTTGGAGCAGTGCAGCCAAATGCTGCTCCATTAGCGTCGCTCATGCCGAACATAAAAAACGGAAGCCAAACTAACGTGTTTTTTTGTCCATTCTCTTTTTATATATAAATATGCGAAAAATTCTGCGGGTTCTTGATGTGCTTTGGAGCCCATACAGATACACCCAGATAGCCGTACGCAGAGGGGGTGGCACTGGCAACTTTAAATTGCATTCATTTTTAATGCAGCGCCGCCAAAAAGCACGGCCACATTACGTATACGCAACGTAGTGCACTCTAGGGACACATTGCTTAATTTCAGCCCCCGCCCCGACCATCATCCGCCCAAATGCGTGCAGGGAGAAGGGAGCAGAAAACAGCGATCCTGGGGGTGTCGCAGCCATGTGTGACCCTCTCAGGACATCCAGGACACCGCTACACACTGTCGCACTCACGAATGTCGAATGTAAAAAAAGGCGAGCACGCATTATACAATAAACCCAGAGTTTTTATACGCTTGATGCGGGTATTTTCAACATTATTTTTTAATCCTGTTTTTTTAATTGCGAAAAAAAATATTACATCCATATACAAATATTTATGGATTCCTATACTTTAGATTTAAACGGATTGAAACTTGGTTGACAGTAATAACTTTTAATAAAAAACTTTATTCTTACGAAGTTAATTTTCTACAAGTAAACAAATATTTAAAGATATTAACATTGTAATTTAACTCAAATAATATTAATATTTCGAAAATAAAATTCCCGAAACAAATATTTAACAGAATTAATTTTATATTGCGAATTTTGCACAATTTAAAGATTGCTGTACAATTTCACCCCGTTTTAAAGGAAAATATTAGCTAATAAGTCTTAAATTTAAAAGAGATATTTTTTATTAGCTTTATCAAAGCAAGGAGATATGTGGTTAAATCAAAATATATAAAGAAAAATTAAATTCACATGTGCAAAGGTTTGATAAGGGTATTTCAAACTAGCCACATGTTCCTGGAAAATCAAACCTCGGGGATGGGGCGGTAACGATTTCATTTCATGGTTTTGCACTCGTTATGACTTTTGCCTCACGCATTACCTCTTTCTATTCCCCTGTATTCCTCTATCGGGTCTCTCCTCTTGGCTTCCTTTTTATTGTCGCCCAGTTGCGAGCTAGTGTCCCCAAAGTATGCAACGTTTTATGTTTGCTAGAGGTAAAATTCCGCACACAAGTTTTTCCGTTTTTTTTAAGCAGCATTCTAAGGTCTCTGAGTCCGCCGATAAACTTTTTTTGTTTTTCAATTTAAAGTTACATTTTTCGGTTACTTTTTCACATTACATATTTTGAATGTCATTGCCGCCAACTGTGGCCGAGCAGTGCGAGACCCGAAAATCCCAAGAGAAAAGTGAGAGCGCAGGTGTGGTTTGTGCATGTTTATTTATGAATAGTAGAAAAAACAGGGAGACAAACGGACAGAGGAAAAAACAGAGGCTAGGCGAACATGGGCGGTGTAAATTCAAAAATAAGTAAATTTAAATTCATTCTGCACGTAGCCAATTGCAACCTAAAAACCATATGAATTTATTTTTATGTTGCAGAAAGCCTGCTGATATTTACACGCTTTTGACGGTTAAAAAACATGTCTTATCAAAGTTATCAACAGTGAGGATTAGCCATTATATAACATTTTAAATTCATTTCATATGAAGTCTTTAAATGCAAACTCATTTAATAGATGTGTGTGCGTATTTGCAAATAACAAAACAAAATGGACTTTGAACTCGATCATTTGATTTAACGTGTTATTGCACAAACCAAATTTAAAATATTTATTGGTATTTATACCATTATTTTAACGTACATATATAATTTAAGTGAGGAATGCTTTGTTTTGGCATTATTGAGTTATTTTGAAAATTGAAAAACTGAAAACACACTCTGGATGATGAAAAGCCAGCCATGGAGATGCCTAAACTAATCAAGGTGAACGAATAGAGAGCTATTAAGCAGAAAGTTACGACCCAATAAAAATGGCCAGAAGAAAGGCAAATCAGTGTCGAGAGAAGTCACCTAATTGAGTAAGTGTCATCACCGGACCATCCGCATCCAGATCCGGATCTTTGAGTTCACGTTGTACATATACACATGTGTGGTAGAGTGTGCTGATGGGTGTTGTGGTTGACGTCTGGTATCGCACTCTTTGTGGCAGTGGATTTGGAAAACGGGGACAGCAGACACGACACGTCAACTTGCAAATATACTGCTGGCTAGGATTGACACACTCAAAAAAATAGGTTTTTAAGTCAAGATTTCTTTTAAAATATTTTTATTTAAATACTTTTGAAATAACTATCAAACATAATATTAATAATATAATATTTTGAAATATAAAGTGACAATAAAACATTTTAAGATTTTATTTACTTAAGAAAAGTCTTTCCAAATAGACTCGTTGTTCAGCAAAGATAGGTTGTTCATAAATGAAGATTATAAAGATCAAGGTGAAACTTTCATCACTCAAATATATGGTCATTCAGATATCATCAATATGTTAAATCAGAAGTTTTACTAGTATGTTTAAAAACTAAGGATACAATAAATATTATACTTCTTTTTCAGTTTAGGTCGCGACTTTATTCTCTGTGTGCAGTTCAGCTTTGTCCAAATGACTCTGTTCTTGCTGTGTGCTGTTGTGGATATTTTATTTCACTTTATTGTATTTTATTCCTTTCCTGGCCCGTATTTTTTTTGCGCACTTTCTGTTGTTCTTGGACGAGCTTTGTTGTGTGCTTTTGTTTTTATTTGTGTTCATAACATAAACTTTGTATTTTTATGCGATACAAAGAGTGGGCAAGGAGACAGGGGATACAGGACTCAGGACCAAAACAACGACAACTGGAGAGACCAACTTGTTTGCGCTGGGAAATCAGTTAAGGACTTGGCGCACAGACTTGGCAAGACTTGAAATAATACACATATACACAAATATATTCACTGTCCCCGTTAGCACTTGGCACTTTTTGTTGTTCCTGCTTTAACACTTGAGTGGATTTTTGTGTTATTTTTGTACGAGTCCTGGGCGTTGATTTGGCTCGCCAGGGGGATCCGGAAGCGGCGGGACAAAGGACTCTTCATTTATTATGCGCGCCACAAATCGAAATCAACGAAGCAACTTGATTAAGATTTAACTAAGCAAACAGACTCGCATGCAGCAGTCTCACACCACCTGCGATGTTTTCTTTTCCTCCGGAATTAAGTTTGCATTTCAATTTGAAATTGAAACAAGGATTGCATATGTATACAGGAGTACGGGTTCAGGCAAGTGTTGTAAATTATGCAAAGTGTCAATGCCCTTCCTGTTTACCTTGCCCACAGGCCATGGCTTACACAAAGCCAATTTAATATAAAGTGTAATAATTAAATATGAAGCATGAACTTCGAATCAACTAAATGTGCATAAATAAACAAATGCCCTTATATGATAAACAAACAAAATAAACTAAAACAAAAAAAAACTCACAAAAAATATAGAATCATACTTAAATTAGAGTCACACTTGATCGTTTTTACGCTTAATAGCACTTTTTACAGGACATTTAAATATTCGCTTTTTAAGCTTAGAAAATTTAAGTTGGCATCTTTTTTAAATTTAATTTAATTTATTTCCATAATATTGTTCTATCCTATTAGAAATATCTTGTCTTTCAATAAAATCCACAGTTTTGTAATTCCACCACCTGCATAACTGAACTAATTCATTTCATAAAAACGATATACGCGTCAATTTAAAGGGTATGTCAGATAAAAAATATTAATTAAAGCCAAACCACAGGCAGGGAGGATACTACATGAAGTTTGCGGTGGCCGGTAATTAATAAAATGTTCGAAGGACGAAACGCGGGAGGGACTCTCTCACGCCCAATTCAATGGCCACTTTGGGGACTGATTCGGCTTTTATGGCCCGGCATTAGCATGGGCATTTTATATAAATCTGCGGGCAGGGAGACAGTATTTTTTTGATGGCCGCTGCCTTTGGTAAATTGCATATTGTTGCAGTCGGCAAACTGTCAACTGAACATCAATCTATTGACGGCCGGCGGGCGTTAAGCTGCCCATCGAATCCCCTGGTCGCTATTAGAACGGGTCACGCTTTTGTTCGGGAGCTTAACGAGCTCAACCCTATCGATGGGGTAAAAATAAAACCGATGACGCAGACATAAAAGAGGGTTTCAAATGCTTTAAGCGCTGCGTTTGAACGCCAACGGAGACTCTTTCATGTGGACCCACGGACGGACAGGCGCTTCAAGGCACAGACACGGTCGAACCAGTAAAAGGATGCGCACCTCACCCACGCACGCCCACACACCCAGCCACGCCCACTCGGACCGCCTCACAGGCCATTGTTCGTCCATTGTTCAATCCATTTGTAAAGGAACATACTTTAAATTGAAATTTAATCAAATTTACCACACAAAGAAACGCCATGTGCGTTGAAACTGTGTAGGTTTTTTATAGTTACAATTTTAAGATTTAAATAAAAATAGTGGTGGCGAATTGGTATTAATTATCCAAAGTAATAAAGGCAGTAATGACAAACTTTTCTTGAAGATAAACATATTAATAGTTAAATATATACTTCGCTGCATTGAAAAAACTAAAGTTAAATTATAATAAAGCCTTAAATAAATAAACTACAAGAATTCAAATTTTCAATCAATTATCTTTTTCTAAATAAATACCGTTTAAAATTGTCAATGCTTTGATCTCTTTATTTATACAGTTTATTATTTTAAAAACTTTATACAAAAGAAGTAGTTCACTTTTCTCGTAACTCTTTTTTAAAGACCAAACCCGATATAGACCGAACACAAAAACTCTTGATATAAGTTTGCTTTCACAACGGAAATCATAAATTTTGGCACCCAAAAATCTCGATTAACTGCACGACGCAGCAAAAGTTGAAAACTTTTCCGTTGGGAGCGACATCTTTTGCGTCCGTGTATTGTTCATATTTCATTAAAAGACAAAAAAAGTGTCATCCATGGTGGCTTTAAAGCGCTTGTCAAAAACTTTTTCCACATACCACGGCATTCAAATTCTGAGAGGCCAAATCCATTTACGGAGAAAACTGCACCGAGGCGATAAGATTCATACATTTCAAAGGTAAAGGATGCAACATATGGATGTATGAAGAGCTTGTCAAAACCCAAAAGCCATTAGAAATGTCTAAACAAAATCGCGCGGCTTTTGCATTTCAGGTGCACTGAGGGCAAATTGAAAAGTCATGTCAAGGATAAACAAAATTCTCTGTTGGATGGCAGGGAAGAAAATATGGGCAGCGGATTGTCAACGCTTCGCTGACTTTCAAATTGAACGAATACAAACAACAGGAATTTCACAAACCAATGCACTTGGCAGGAAGAGGAAAACAAAAAATGGAATAAAACAATTACGCGTTTAATATATTTTCATTTAGTCCGGCAAGGCGAAGAGCTGCCAGAAAATAACGAAGGAAATATAGGGATAAGGGATAGGAATGGGGAGCTCGTCCTTTGCTGCCTCATTTTTTACTTTTAATGAAGCGCAAGAATTTCTGTTGGATAATTTGTTAAGCGAACTTTGGCGGCCCAGAGGACGAGGCATCTTGGCCAGAAGGCAAAAAGCCAAACGGAGCCTGCAAAAACTTAGACAATGCAACAAGGACACAGTCACACACATACACACACACACCGACAGACAGAACTGAAAGTTGCGCTATAATTTGGCTTATTTCGGCCAGCAAATTTATAGAGTAGAGATGCAAAATGCTGCACCGGAAGTGGCCCCAACTGCCCAGGACTGTAAGACACAAGAGCAAGGACGAAGGACGCAGAACGGGGCAACAGACAGCGCAAGATAAATGACACGCAAAAGCCAAGTGGCAGATTTTCATTTTTAATTAAAACAACGGTCAGGCAAAGCTTGTGCGAGCACGCTCTTCCATAATGCATAGTAATAAACAATAATTAAAGTGCTGGCAGGGGTGGAGTGGTCCTGTTTTTCTCCCCACATTTGCCACTGTTTTTCCACTTCCTCCCGCTTTTTCACCACTCACCTGTTGTAATGTTGTACATGAAAATCTCACGCAGCAGCAGCAGCTCGTCTTCCGGTGCAGCGGAAATTGCACCGAACACTTCGTTCTCCGGCCAAACTTCCCTGCGGAATATAAAAAAGGGATCCGTTAGAAAGAAAACAAAAGAATGCATTGAATTAAAGTTTAAACATGGAAGTAGCGAGGAAATAGAATTATCAACCAGGGCGCAATGCTACCAAACCTTTAGAACTACAAATAAGTTAAAAGTTATTTGGAGAGTGAAATAAACATTATTCTACATGATAAGCAATATTTTGACTTAAGTGGGTCTTATCAAGGTAAATCGTAAAATGCTTGTATTTTCTTTTCGAAAATTGTACCCATTTGTATTATTAAAATGTAATGTATAATTTATAGAATTTAAACTTTCATTTTGGTCAAATGATTGGACTAATGGTTACCAAACATTTTTAATAAACAACAAAGGGATGTAGAAGCTGATTGCATTGAATTATAAAGTTTGCAATTCATTCGCATAGTTTAGGCTTTGATAAGCAGTTGTTCATTTTGATTTATTGAGCCGACTAATATCCAAGCACATAAAACTCCATGTAAATGTCGAATTTTCATTTTGTTTTGCATTTCAAACTAGCAAACTGCCTGTTAAAAGCTAATACTTGCAGAGTTGCTGGCTTAATGAAATCATTCGATTTAGTCGAAAATTCCCTTCAAATTCGACAAACATAACTCTTTGAATAGGCCTGTATAAATCGGTATTATTATCCCCATCCCAGCGTAAAAAAAATAGCAGAAATAACAAGCGGGCAGCCACGTCATGATGCAAAAATCGGAGCGCTTTTATTTCAGGCAAACTGAAATTGATGCGTTTTAAATTGCGTCAGGATACCGTGCTTCTTGGCCAGCATTTCACATGTGTGTGTGTGTCCTGCTTCCTTTCCTTCCCTTTTCAGAGCCAAACACAATATAATCCCCACCGCTCTGGTGATGCAGCGTTGCAGGCTTTTCGCAACGTTGCCACTGTTAATTTAATATTTGAAAGCAGCTTAATATGCAACGCACAGCAAAAACATAACGAGAAAGAGATGAAGCAACCAGGATAGAGAGAAAGAGATAGCACGGGAGGATCCGACACTGAAATTACCCTAAAGGATATTTCATTAAAATGATATAAACAGGATTTAAACATTTCTTTACTTTGAAAAATATTGCATTGAATTTTTTTATAAACTCAAAACATTTCTTGTTTGGCTTCAAATATGAAACAGAACAAAACTGAAAAATAGCATTTTATAATATTTTTTGTGCTATCCCTATATAAAATGTTATCTTACTATTTTGTAGCTTATTTTTAATTAATTATTTAATTGAATAAGTTGGATACGATACATTTAATGAGACTTGAACATAAATTGAAAATTTTAATGGTTACAGCCTTTCATCCCCACCTTTTTTGACTAATAAATGTAAGCACTAAAATTATAATGAATTCGAATGCTCTTTTTGTCTCGAGTTCCATATTCTCAAAGGGCCAAATTTGTGTAGCAGTGTCCTCGAACGGCCTTGCCCGCTGTGGCAGTTCAAAGCGCACTGTTCTTGGCCATATCAGTGGCAAGCAGGCAGGAATGAATAGGAAGAGCAAGTCCTCCTAAGCGACATATTTATGCTTATTTGTGGCCGTGCTTGTAGGCGATAGTGCAACTTATGTTTCCCGCTGTCGCCCAGCCAATAAATTGACTGACATGGCCACGGCTACGCCCCTTGCGCCATGTATGTGTTCGTTCTGTAATCCTGCGGGTCCCATTTTCTGAGCTCGTTAGTTACCACCAGCAGGATACAACAATGGGCCAAACACCATCCGTGGGGTGGGCAGAATTTTTCGGTTTGTGCCATCATTTGCGTGTGCTCATTTAAAAGTTATGCGACATATTTTTCGTACAACTTTTACAGCCATGCGGCCTGGCGATAATTAGCGGTTTTTAGCAAACCAGTATATTGGTCAGGGACGAATATTGGTTAATTATGGACCATGAAAAATCTATGAAAACCATCGGGATGGTGGTTGGGGCTTTTGGCTTTTTAGTTCGATTATATTCAATATTGTTGTGCTGTGCGGCCAGCGGATAACACATTTAGTGAAAAAATGTTTGGAGCTAGGCTAAGCATATTAAATCACATTGAATGAAACTGGATTATTTATGAAACGATATGCCGGCCAATGCAGGATTATGTTAGCTCAATTTCCAGGGGTTTTACCAGAAATTCAGTGATTAAATTTATAATAAGCTATTATGAAATGTTTTTAATTTTCCAGCTTTTCCCACAAAAAAAAAGCAATTTTAATAACTTAGGGGAGATAAATGTCATCTGTCTGTCTGATATGAAGCATTGCAATTGCATTAAGGTGCTTAAATTTCTAATTATATGCCGGCATTTTTAAAAGTGTATTTAAATTCCAATTATATATTAAAACATGAAAGGAAAGCTAACTTCGGGCGGAGCCGAAGTTGATATACCCTTGCAGAATATTCTGTAAATTATATTCTCAAAAGTTATTCATTTGATGCATTTTTAATACGCGATCAGGACGCGATCCTGATCAAGAATATCTATACTATATAGGGTCGGAGATGTCTCCTTCACTGCGTTGCACATTTTTGACCAAAACTATAATACCCTCTGCAAGGGTATAAAAAACATATAATAGAAATTTGAATAATAACTCTAAAACTATGGTTTAGAGGTAAAAAATGTACATAAATTAAACGAAACTGATACGTTTATAGAGTGCGCAAGTCATGCAGATGCATATTAAATACCTGCTGGAAAACTTTTATTCATTTAAGAATTAACTTGCTTTGTCTACAACGATCAAATAATATAAAATAAATAAGATTTGTTTTCATTAATCTATTTCTTGGATAACACACTTCACAAATGAAATCGAAAATGCTCCATTATTATAAATAAGTAAATAAGTACATGTTTTTCCTAAATTCAGATGGTTTACTTTGCAGCGCTAATGAACTTTTTTGAATTGAGCAAACACCAGCCGAGTGGTGGCTTAAAAGCTAAAATGATAAATATTTCCAGTCAACAAAATCAACAAGAGATGTGCAAAGGGGAAATAAAAGGCGAAAGCGGTTCGTCCCGTTGCTATGCTAAATAAGCGCATCAGCAGACGCTTAAATAAGCTTAGTTAAAAGGCGGGCAAAGTGGGCGGGACAGCGGTGGGTGGGGAACTGAAAGTTGGAGCCAAAGTGAAGTTTGAATAAACATTTTGCGCATTTACTTCACTTAAAAGTTTGTTTTTTCCAAGCACATATTTCTGGGCACCCATTAAGCCAACGTCGGAGAAAGCAAAAGCAGCAGAAGGAAAAACCAGAAACGCTACCAATTTTAGTTTTTCCCTCTCGCCCAACTTAAATGAAAAACCCCTAATAGTGTGACTTGGCAAGTATTTAAAAATTCTGGGCAGACACACACTCGTGCACATCAGCCTCAATGCACTTACATGCCAGGCCAGACACATATGTGCAAATGCGTGTTGTGCTCACAAACTCCAGTTTATTTTCAATATTTTGCTTACCCAAAAAGGTTCTTATTGCCAGCTAGAGAGGAAATAAAGCAGAGTCCTATAAAGTGGATAATATACCCTGAAGCTTTAAATTTACCATGCAAAAAATATATGGTGGCGAGTTATGTTTCTTTGTTTTAATATTAATACATATTCACTGGCATTAAGAATAATAATTAAAACATTTTGAAGATGTGATTTCAAATTTTTTAAAAATCAATCAAAAAAAAAAATTTAATTATTTCATTTAAGAAGAGTTGAAACATATAAAAATAATAAAACGTAATATATATATTAAAAACCATGTTTTACATTATGCTAGCTATTTTTGAAAGAACTGAAATATTTTGAAAATATAAATAGTTTAATCTGCTTAAGTAGTTTTTAAAACCTCGATGTGTAAAATATAAAATGTTTAACAAATACCAACCAATGGAACTCTTTCCTAGGGAATGCAAAATAAAGTGAGTGTAACCCCCAGGACAAAAAGTGCTAGGCAACGGGGCACAAAAAGTTGCAGACAATGGCCAGACAAAGGAGTGGGACCCGGGGGCGTGGTCGTGGGCAGTGGCGGCAGTGGGTGCAACCTTCGGGACTGCTCTATATGCATATCGCATTTTAATTTATTAGCACAAAAAGCGTCTAGACCTTTTTAAGCTGCCACTGCAGCAGCCGAGTGGCAAGCAAAAATTGTATTCATTTTAATGCAGCGCTTTTCGTTGGCAACAATTAAAATGTACATAAATTTCGAGGAAGCATGTACATTATTATGAAGCCCTCTCACTGGCAACACTTTCCTCCAATACACCCAATCAATTTGCACAGAGCAGGAGCCTCCAGCATCGAGGTCTCCTATTTGCAGATGCCATCGATTGGATTCCTTTGAGACAGGTCTTCCGACCAGAACCAGCAGGCAGCAGGTGGAAAATTTTAATGAGGTTGTAATTAAATGACTTGGAAATATTTAAGCCACGTTTTCGATTGCTCCGGCACCAGCCTTTGACACTGCGACATCTGCCGAAGCTTCTGTGCGGGTGGTGTTGGCCTTATTTAAATGTTGACGCGCAAAAGATAAATTATTTTCACGCAATTTTCCCGAGTAAACAATAAACATTTCTCGAGCGCGTCTTCAATGGGCTTTACATAATTGAGCGGGCAATTAAATTGAAAGGCAAGTACATCCCAACAGAGCGAGGAGCTCCTCTGACCTGGTTCCATCCACATCCACATCCACCTCACCTTCTCTGCGGTTTCTTGACTGAAAAATTGCAGGCGGCAGGGACAAAAACCGGGAACCGAGAAATTGCCTGAAATGCAGGGCACCACCGACTCTTATTATCTGGCAAAAAGGAGCGCAAGGACAAGGAATTCCGGGCACTGCCATTATCTGTAGTTACCGGGGTGCCAGCGTGCTCTGCCTTAACAATAAATAAAAACTATTTAATTTAAGGGCAACACAGGACAGCGACGGTCTTCGTGCCTGAGAGAAAAAATATGAAAAATAAACAGGAAGAATGTAAAATTCGATAAAAGCCAGCGAAGTCTCGCACAAAAGGACACAGGACGAAGCGGATTTTTTCCCGTTTTGGCTAGAGTTAATTTATTATGCGAATTGCTTTCGTACCTTTTCCATCGCCCAGTCAATGTCAAGTTATTAAAGAGGGATTTCAAGGGGATTACGTCAGAAGCTCTAACAACAGAGTTCAGAGACCAGCCAATGGCGTTGTTAATGTCCACCACCCAACTCACCTGGCGGCCCGCAGAAGGGCGATGGCCTGGTCCAGATTCTCGGAACGCAGCAGTTTATTTATGCGAATCATGCAATCCTCTCTGAAAGTAGGAGAGGACCAAGAAATATAATAAGAACACGTTGCACAATTGGAAACCGAACTGGCTGCGGGTTAATAATGGTTTCTGCAGAGAGTAAGGAAGGAAATAAATAGGAATAGTTGCAACGAACTCACCGCTGATCATCGATGGGTTTCTCGGATGCAGCATCGAAGGGCACCGGCTGCTCGTCCTCCGGTATTTCCAATTCTGTGGACAGCAGGCTGCACACTTCCGTTGCCATTTCAGCCCATTTGCTCGACAATTCTTCCTGCAATTATGCATTAATAAATTATTTATAATTCGCTATTGTTTGCAAATGGATAATCACAGAGGGAAATTAGTCGTTACGTAAATATGAAAGCGGCAGAATTAATTATACCACATAGGCAGTTATATTTATAACCAAATATCTCATAATACTTGCCAGCTATTTGCAAGTGATAGATAAAATCGATTTAAAACAAAACTAATGAAATGTATTTATAATTGGAATTCGTTTCTATAAAATAACCAACTGCTATGCCCAGAAGCATAGCAACGTTTACAAAGCAGTTAGATAAAGAAACAAATTTTAAATTAGTTAAGACTGAAAAACAATTGTATGGCACCTACTCTAGCTCTTTCCTAAATATATGCATTTTAAATTTAATTCAATAATGCTTAATCTCTGTATTGGTATTTTAATTTTATCTATCTAGACCAGACCAGAATTTTAAATATGCTAATTATATTAGTCTTTGAAAAAAGAGATACAGACATAAACAATTGTTTTCGTATTTTTTGCCTTTTTTGACCTGTTAACAATGCATATTAATTGAACATAAATGGGCGGTGTCCTTCTAAACACAAGGGCATGTAAAATGGTAAAGTATTTTTATTTCATTAAACTTTCGATCCAATAGCAAGGGGAAATTACTATTTATACATGAGAGACAATACATCGTTGGAAAAAATCAATTAAATAGCGATAGTAAAAAAAAACTAAATAAAAAATAACATTTCATTGGGATTAAATAATACAATGGTATCTTAAAGTCGCTTCACTACAATGATTTTTATTTATTTGTTTTATTTGATGTTTGCTTTTTTTACACGTTACACAATTTCATACATTTTGTTTATCGCTCGTTTTGCTTTTCGCATGTTAAAAGGGGAGGAACATGCAAATGTTTGTGCCGTGTGGCGTTTGTCATGTTTTTCGCTCGGCAGCGAGGACAAATATTTATAAATTAATTGTTGAAAAATTGATGCGCTGAACGCGTTTGCGTGTGCCAATAACAATAGCACAACTACACGACCGCAGCTATACAAATAAATATGTCAAAAATTAACACAATTGAAGGTTGCAGCAAAAAAATAAAATTAATCTTGTTCGCATCAGCTTCCACATCCCTTTCGAGTCCACATGTCCTTTGCCCAACGAGCACCCCCGGAAAAAGGACCAAACCGGAGGCCACAAAATGCGCAGAAAATGCCCAGCCTTTGCAGGTTGCAGTTGCAAACAGTTGTGGAAACTCCAAAGGCCAGTGGGCACTGCCCGGAAATCACGCTCAGCGGTGCGTCCTGTCCCAACGCGACAAAGTGTGCAAAAACAAAAGATGGTTAGAAATACAAAAGGACCGATGCACCCAGAAAAAAGTTCGAGCTTAAAATACTCTGAAAGGTTGTTTTCTTTAATTTTTTAAGAACAGTTTTAAGCAGCTACAATGTATGCCTACTTATTCAGGTGAACATATACAGAATTATTTAATCAAATTTAATAGGTTTTATAAAAAAATAAATAAAATTAATCAACTAAATATTTATTTCAAACAAAGTATTTTATAATATTTATAAAAGCAGTAATAGTAGTACTGTCTTTATTTAAGCGTATGTCGGAAAAAAAGTAGTATTTAACGCAGCACAGAGCTTTTTGACAAGGGTCAAAGCTGCAAAAAAAAACGGAAGCCTTGCAGAAATCCTGGCGAAAGTTTTTCCCATTTTCTGCAAGTGTGAGAGTGTGTAAGTTCGCGGGTGCGTTAACGAAGGTCACTTGCAATTGTGCACCATGAAAATAATACGCACACGAAGTAGAAAGTACACAAAAGCCCCAGTCGTTAAAATTGAATAATATAGAAACGTCGTTGGGGTAGACTCCCGTTTTTTCGTCCTGTTTTCTTCCATATTTTCAGTCAATTAAATTTCATGATCAAACACATAAATCTTTAACGGTCATCGCATAGACGACAATTGTTTTTTCTGTATTGTATTTCTTTGCTTTGTTTGCAATTCGTTTTAAATTTTATTGGCAATTTAGGTCGTATTTTATGGCTTGCACAGCGGGTGCTGACCAGCAGGCTTAAATAAAGTTATTTAATGCGGCCATTTATTTTTAAAACATTAAACAGGGTATATAGTATATCAAGACTGCTATTATTTTGAGTAATTTTCGAAGTTTTTAATCTTATATTACAAAACAAAAAAACTTCGAAAAACTTGATATTTATTTGTTTAAATTATAAAATGTAATGAAGGTGTTATATCCTTTTTTTTTTTGATTCTTTTAATTTGTAATATGGCATTTCTCACCTCAGTGGGTTGTGGTGCAGTTGACGGTTTGGACTTGGTCGCCGGCTGCTTCCTCTTGCGACCCCCACCACCACCGCGCCGCTTGTCCTGCACCACCACAGAGTCCTGGCAGAAGCGCTCCATCATTTTAATGAAAACGTTGGCCGTTTCCACCACATCGCGAAGGAAAACCCTGTGGAGATGGAGTGAAGAGGTTAGTTAACAAAATGAAAATATATTGTAATTAAATTCTGTATTATTTGTGTGCACAGCACATGTATTCAAATTGAATTTGTTGCATGTTGGCACCGTATCTTTATAAAAAATGCATGCCTCATTGCACAAAATTCAATTAAATGTGGCAAATGCTTAACTTTTTTCAACTCAATTTTATCGGGTCGAATTTAAATTATAAATAAATATTTATGTTTATTCCGCACCTTCAGTAATTTACAAGCTTGGTTGTTCAATAAAGTGATCGAATCAACATTTAAAGGGTTTGTCGCACTAATATTTAAATTTAAATAGTTTTCACCTATGCTTGAAACTCCTATAGAGAAGCTATAACATGCATTAATTAGAAAATGTTCAGTACATCTTCGGCTTCAGGCGACATTTATAGAAAAAGTAATTAAATCCGAATTAAGATACAAATATTTTTCATTAAATTTCAATCAGAGTTTTAAACCAGTATATCACAGTCAAACATGCGAACGCCACAAAAATTTTGCAGCACAATCAGTTTTTTATGAAAAACATTTTTAACAAGAAAGGAAGCAGACTTCGGCAAGCCGAAGTTTATATACCCTTGCAGTTATTACAAAACGACTAATTTTCGATTTCTATACCTATATTACTTACTTATTGATATTCCTATTAATTTAATTAAAACCGTAATTCCGTAGTATTTAAATATTACCAAATCCGAAAGAACAACAAAAAAACAACAAAGTTCTATTTTTACATTTTTTTCCGATTTTTCCTATGGGAGCTATATGATATATCCCGATCCGGCTCGTTCCGACATATTTACTACCTGCAATAGAAAGACAACTTTTGGGAAAGTTTCAACCAGATAGCTAACTGAGGGACTAGTTTGCGTAGAAACGGACGGACGGACAGACGGACAACGGACATGGCTAGATCGACTCTCCTAGTGACTCTCCTTTTGACTAAAATTATAATACCCTCTACAAGGGTATACAAATTGAACACCCACAGTACCTAACAGAACAACAATGGATTACTCGAAGTGATTATATAACACACACTAAAATCATTTAAAAAATAGTTTTTCAGAATTCACTCTATTTTCGTTGAACAAAATCTATTGAAAATATGTGTGCATTTAATAACGGTAATTCATGGAAAAAATTCAATAAATTTTATAAATTCATGAAGAATTTCATATGTATAAATCAAAGTTGAACATCAATAACCTTTCGGTGTTTATTGAATATCATCGACTACATTAAAAAGGCCAAAAGCTGCCCCGCCCCCAACAGTCTTCCCGCCCACTCACCGGCATCGAGAAAAAGTTCCCCAGCATGACTGGCTAACTAACCCAACCCGATTCGGGCTGAGTGATGATGTGGCCCCTCATTTTGGCGGTGCCTTTGCTGTCGAAGTCGATGACGCCTCCAATTAGCAAATTACCCTCAAAATGTGAAAAGGCAACCGAAAAAAAATGAAAAAACGAGGCAGAAGACAGCCGCCAAACTGCCAAAATCAGCTGCCGCTATGCAGACCTAACTTCCGCTTTGTTTTTAGCCAGCCCCAACCCGAAATATAAAAGCCAACGTCATTGTGCACGTCAATTTGTTAAAATGATTGATTGTCGTTTGAATAATGAAAATCGCGCGAGTCACCGAAAAGGACAATTCGAAACAGGCCCAGTATGCAAAGTAGGCGGGCCTTAATGGGTCCCAAATATAGTAACCAATAAATAGAGATGAAAAAGCTATGTCAAATCTGACCTTTGTTTGAAAAGTTGAATGTGTTATCTATTTTGACAAGGCATTTAAAATTTTTAGCTATTGAATGAGTTGAAAGTTAAGCTGATTCCTTAAACATACCAGAAACTTTGAGTGGAAGGCTATTAAAAACATTAAAATATTATGCATAGAATATGTGAAATTGATTGCGAAGATAATCATTTTTATTCTATAAATAAAATTATGAATTATTACTTTTTAAATCGATTATTATTTTTATGAGTTTCAAAAACCAAGTGTACACTGCCCAAGCTGCCGAATCGCTGCAGCGATTTCAACATGATTTGACAATATTTTCACGAGCATACGTGGGAGTAATCCATATTCAAGTCGTTCAGCGTTCACCACTCTAATTGCTGTGTCCCAGGTCCATAAAAGTGGCAACATTGCGTTGGCGGTGAAAATGGGAAATGGCCAAAAAGGTCGCGGCGCTGTCACTCCGGCGATGCCGCTAAAATTTATGCAAATTCATTGCGAATTTTAATGCCCCGCGTGAGCTTCGCTGCAGGAGCTTCCAGCATCGGTATTTTCGAATGCGGTCAATGTGCCACAACGCAGCTGGCGAGGTGACCATGGGAGCCGGCGACCGGGGAAATGAATTTGTAATGAAAGTGGTTATCCCGGCCAACAAGAATCGATGGCATAGATGCATAGACATTTAGCCAAATTAAACCGGCAAATAATTCAAAAGAGTGGGTTTCTGCGACATCTAATAAAAATCAAACGCATGTTCTAACAGTACGCACAGGAAATTCATGGCAGTGATGGTGTTTCGATGTTCAAAACTCATTGGTGGATTTCAATAAGTTATAGCCTAGGGTACTAAGAAGGATGCTATGGATATATTGTTTTAAGATAAGTCTTAAAAGCTGTACCAAATCTAAATAAACATATTCAACATTTGTAGTAAGCCTTTTTCGACATCTTTCGTTAAAAATAAATTTTTGAATAACAGATAATTGGAGTTTTTCATCCTGTGGTGTCTTAAATTCAATAATGTATAGTATAAAAAACTCTTTCTAAATCGTAACGAATTCCTTTAGAAACTTAAATTTAATTAATTAGATGCTCAAAAAGCAACTGAAATTATAAGATCTTAACTAGGAGCATTAATTACTATCAGTCCTAGTGCTTACGTTAGTTACTTCACAACGTTTACTTAACCACCTGAATTTTGGTTTCTTGCTGAACTATTCTGTCCAATTAGGAGTCCCATAAATTACACATCTATAATAGAGCTAAACAAGCCGAAGATTAAGCTGCCGCATAAGGAGTAGTTGAATAGAAGCCAGTTGGCATTTATCAGCCAATTGCAAGATATTTGGCCATTTGTATTGATCAAGAACTGTCAGCAGTGACCACAACTGGCAGGAGTTTGAGTCCGGAGGTGGTCGGAGTCGCAATTGATGATAAAAGGGCTCAGTTGACTGCAAGGCGCAACCGACAGGCGGTGAATGGATTGTGGTGCACGTGGATTTGAAATTTGAGTGGTGCTATGTGTGTGCACCCCTGCCTCCGTGTCCATATCAGTTCCTGTCTTGTTTGCGGGTGCTGTGTGGTGCACATTTGATGATAACTGAAATGTGAAATGAATCAAGCGCAGCCACGTTAGCGGCGATGTCACCGCAAAGATGTCTGTGGCGGCAGCATTAACGTAGCGCAAAAACTGCTGGTAGCTGCGGACTTTGGAGGCTCCCACTACTATCTAGTGCTGAAAGCTTAGCTATTTTGCCGCACTCTAGTGGCTTAGAAGTCACAAAAATTGGGAATATGGAAACGCTGTTATATCATAGCCCTTTGCTAATATACTTTAAACCTTTTTTCCCGAATCAGCCAGTCAAAAATATCAACTTGTATATTGTAGCTTTGCAATATCAACTGCATGCTTTTTTCTGGATGTCAGCAAATAAATTGAAATTTGATTTAAAGCATAGGTGGCCATAATCTCACGCACTTATACTATGTGCATTGCAGCATTTGAGGCCTATCATAATGAATTTTCCGCAAAGAAATGCGTTTAAGGTTCAGTACTCGAATTTTATCACTCATACGCACAGTTATCTTTGATCATACAAACTGTTTCTAACAGACATTATGTGTCGTATGAGTATTCCGGAAATTTTGAGACCATTTCCTAACATATTAAACTTAAAATAAAATATTTTCATTTTCGAATAAATAAATTTGACTAACACATTAAACGGAAATGGCATTTTTTTTATAAATCATTTAAAAGCAAATTGCATTTAATTTGGAGATAGATTTTTAAAAATATTTTTTTTAATTCAGAATAAGTAAATGTAGGTTTTATGTCATATCTCTCTACTCAAATGAATAGTCAACACTGCTAATGGTGGTGGTGCTGGTGGTACTGCAGACGCTGATGCTGGTGGCACCTGACCACAACGCCAAGTAACCGCAGCGGATAAGCGGGTGGGCGGTTTGATAGTTGCACAACATATTGCATGCCACAAACCATTTTACAAGCGGATCCAAATCGATTGCCCACCTTTCCCGCCCTAATGATGCGCAGGTGCAAATCGAGTCACCCCCAACCTTTACTCCTACTCTCAGCTCCAGTTATACACAGAGAAAAAAGATGTAATAAGTTTACTAAAATAATTGCATGTTAAACCATGTTTACTCGTGCACAACAAAATTACATTTTTTTTAGCAAATGAAAAGCGGTTGAGTTCGCTTTAGCAAAGAAAAGTAAATCTTAATATTTTCCTTAATCTGAAAAAACAAATACAAAGCATTGTAGTTAATTTCACTAAATTATTGATTAAACTTATCAAGGGTATAAAAATAAGAACAATTTTAAAATAGTTAAAAAAAACACACGTATATCTGAGGAATAAATCGTTAAAAATTAATTTGTTTCGAAAATGTTTAAGCTGATTAGGTTTGTTTTAAAAAGAGATATCTTTCCATTTCTTGGTTTAAACTATCTTTTCTCTCTATGCACACATACTCAATCTCAAGCACATGTGACCAACGAAGCCTGGCGTCAGGACAAAGATAAATCGTTAATAAATTATTTATAATTAATTTGTATGCACGCGGTTTTGTAACTTCTGGCTGCCCTGCTGTTGTTGTTGCGCCTGATTTGATATTCGCGTTTACGCTGATTAAATGGACGTCGACAGCCACAACGGCAGGGAAAATGAGAAGAAGAAGTTCAAGTAGCAGCAGGTTGAGCATACAGAATTAATTAGAACACTTGGGTGTTTTGGGGTTGGTCAGCAGTGTTCAGGGGTTTGGGGGGTCAGGGGTTGTGGATCGGGAACCTGAAATCTGGAGATGGGGATTGTCTTCGCGCCGAGCTTGAGCGCATGTTGAATAAATGATAAAATGTAATTGCGCACCGACACCGACCGGCAGGATGATTATTTGCGGGCAGTTTCTCGGGATGTTGTTGGCATAAGACGTTTATAATGAAAATATTATTAATTATGACAGCCACAACAACAATGACTGATGGGCGTCGAATGATAGTGTTGTCGCTCTAGCCATTTGATGAATACTTTATGGTCACTCGAAAGAGAAAATGGCACCAAAAATAAACCAAAATAAAGCAGTCAAAGGTGCATCCAGCTTTTAAATTAAATACCTTCCTTCGTCTGTTCTACTCGTTTTATTCATTTTCGATTTATTTTTAATAGCAAATCTTTTTTTTGAGTATTCAAATATTAATCTACTATATTTTTCAGTAAAAATCGATAGATTTTTTTATAAAGTGCTAAAATGCTTTCGAAATTAAATAGTTATTATTGTTATAGCCTAAAATCCTTTTCGATATAATTGTAAAAGATTTATAGGCCCGCTGTAACTTATTTTTAACTATTTAAATACTGAATTACTATATTTTTTAGTACAAATTGATATACCATTTTTATAAGGTGCTAAAATGCTTTTGATATTAAATAGTTATTATTATTATTATCGCTTAAATTCGGTCATCACTGTCGCCTCTAAATCAGCGACAAAATGGGTGGCATTAATCTGAGAGAGGCAGATAGGTGGCACGGACCGTTTGGCGGGGTCATAAATTATTCATCTTGACACCGAAAAATCTTTAATCTGTCAGATACTCAAAACACTGATTGCAGTTCAAAAGGCAGCAGCATTTACATGATTGCCAATTGGCCTGCTTAATTAAAAGCTGTTCAACTCGCTGATGACGCAACTTAATGTTTAATCGATTTAATTCTATAAACCAACTATTTTCAACTCGCTCCGCATTAATCATGCTCCAATTAAGCCACAGTTGCTGCCCCAGCGACAGCCCACAGCTGCAGTTACATGCCAGTATCTGTATCTGCGTTTTGTATCTGGCATCGCAACGAGTTTCCTGAACCCAACCAACCCATCCTGCGAACCACTGTCAATTCCATGTTTGCGCGCTAAATTAATTTAGTCAAAGCTTTGAATTCGCCAGTGCCCCACTAACAGACTCTCAGACCGACTAACTAGAGCCCGTCCAACTGGCTGATGCGATGCGTTGATAGTCGACAGTAAAACCCATCAGGCACACAACAATTTGTTTATCAGTTTATGTGTCATCGGATACAGTGGAACATTTAAGGAACGTTCAAAAGTCCAGGCATTTCAATTGGATGAATTATCCAACTTATCATGTGAACCAAGTTCGATACATTTTTTAAAAGATATTTAGGAACAATAAATGTAATAACTAAAATAAAAGTATTGTAAATAATAATAAATTGGATTGCATACGACAGAATTACATTAATCAATCATGATGTAAATGGTGTTTAAGGCAGATCTTCAGCTTAAAAGATTATGTTTGCGGTCGCCAATGGTGTTTTTATATGTTTCACTAAAGCAACAATGCCCATACTTGAAACTTTATCAAGAAAAACACCGTAAATAAATGAAAAGAAAAACATCTACCTGTGGCGTAAAAATACAAAGCAACATATTAATTATTAAATTTAATTCACATTTTAAAAACATGTTCGTTCAGGCTTTCTTTTAGTTTTGTACGACATTGTTTGGCAATTGCTGCGTTTATTTTTGTGTACAATAAGTAAATTCCAGCCATGGACCGAGTTCAATACGATGTATTATAATATATCAAATTCCATGTTTTAAAAAGGCTTTTTATTTTGTCCATTTTTCTTGTATAGAGAAACATTTTAAGTCCACATAAAAGAATTCTTTATGCACAAGTTGGGTAATTTAATTAAATGAAGAGTGACAAGCTCAAAAACTTGGACGACCCATGGTATCTCTTTGCCACTGTCATTCGAGTCTGTGACACAGAAATAAGTTTTCAGGCATTTATTGCAGGTATCACTCTACATACAGCACTCGGAGTCGAGTCTGTTTGACAGGCGAATTTGTGCAGCCATTTAGAAATATTCAAGTGAGTCTAACTCTTCATGTTCGGCACTAAAAAATTGCAATTATCTAAATGGATTGCGTAGTGGAAGTTAGTTAAAAAGGGTTTGCGCTCACCCATGAATTTATTTTCTTTTCAGCAGCTTTTAAAAACCATGCAAGCATGGAAAAGTACGATAATATTCCTTGATGTCTATCCAATTGCTGGAAATAAGTGGGTCTATATGATGTGTTTGCTGTGTCAATGAACCTAATCTTTCAGATGAACTCAATAAAATGTAGGTAATGAGTTAAAAACACTCTAGACCTGCGGGTAAATCATGAAAATCCCAACTGAATCTGTTGAAGCTGCACTATACTCAATGCTCTGCAGCGATTTATTAAGTACCCGCAGTGTGGATCGAAATAATCTCGATTCAGTTCCCGTGCGGTGAACGCGCTGTTAACTCGGCAATTAGGATGCAACCAAGGTGCACGAATAGCCCGAAAAAAATACACTACGCTACATGGGTTGGCTTCCAGCAAATGGCATAATTTTTATGCCAGAACACGCGTGCAGCACATGCTTGTAAAATCAATTAAACTTTTAGCCAACTTCCATACCCGCCGCACCAGGAATGTGCAACTAGTTAATTTGGCGACTCCTGCTTTTGGAGGAGCACACGCATATATAAGCATTCCACATTCACTCCATTTAGTGGCAGTGATGCCGGCAATACATTAGCCAAAAAGGTCTAAGAATTATTCATAAAATGCGCAACAATATATAAAATGCATAACCGTTAAATTTTCCATCTTCAGAAACTAGTTATAATATACTACTTAACTGATTTAAATAAATATATTGGCTAGTAATGTAATGCAATAAAAACATTGTTAAAATGTAAATTGACAGCCAAAAGGAATACAAATATATAAGGTGTTAATTCTCAATTGAAGGTATAGTAATGCAATTATTTTTAAGCAATATAATTGTGTTTAATTTGTTCCCTGTTCCCTGGAATGGAATATGGAAACCACTAGCTTGGCAGCACTATCAGGAGGCGTTGGCGACCCAGCAGACATCTGTGCAAATAGCCGAACAAACAGAGCAGGACTCAAGACAAAGGCATGCCGCCAAGACAAACAATGCCTGATTGTCGGGGCGAGGTCCTGGCAGAAAGGGCGATATCCTGACAGGCTGCACTGCATATTTCGGTGGGGAGCAACTACACCGAGTGCTCGTAGTAATCCCATTAGAGGATGTGTGTTTGGCTTGCTTATTTGCGGATGCCACGGGGTCGTGGCCGTTATCTATCAGAAATGCAGCCAGGCCGGGTTTGGGATGGTTTCCAAATTCGGTTTTGGGATGAGGGCTCTGGATTTAGCATGGCCAGAAGGGCAAGTTATTTCCAATCGGAATGTATGTGCATAGCTGGAATAGTTATTCGCTCGGGTACTCACTTTGTGCTGTGCGCCTCATTGTAGTTCATTAACAAATGCAGCACTGTCTCCCGATACTCCAGTACATAGCACACGTTGTTCAATAACATATCGAAAAGGGCCCGCGCGTTGTTGTCATCCTTCAGCTTTTGCAGTGCCAGCAGGCTTTGAAGCAATTCCCGGAATGTCTTTAATTAAAAAATTGGTAAGCATTAACTTGGCAGACGCTCGAGCATTTGATTGGTGAGGTGAGCTGAAGTGAGGTGGGGCATGGTGTGCGGTGCATTGTAATGAGGACTGGATATAGCTTTTAGGAGGGGACCACACACATGTTAGTAATTATAAACGCTCTCGATTCCTTGTGGACAGTCCCAATATCCTTGGTGTAAACAGAACTGATTGGGCTTTGTCGATTTGGCTTGCTTGTTAAATGGTAATGAAGCTGGTCAGAGTACCATTTAATCATTAGTTTTTACCTAATTATTTAAAAATAAACTTTTATGGTAGTGACCAAAAAATTAGGCCAAGTTCCGAATACATATTTTTATCCAGTTAAACATTCCTTTTCCTTCAAAAACCAATGTCAGATAACCCATGTGTGATCCATTTAATTGGTGTGAGATATAAACTCAAATCTTGAGCTGCATGCTCAACGAAACCTTTGGTGCCAGGCATTTTTAACTAATCCTCGGCAAAGCTCGCTGTTCATTTGAAGTTTCCCCCATCATTCCGGTGAGCTTAAAGGATGCGTGGAGCTTGGCTTGAGTACTGGAGCCGAGGGCCGAGTAGCCAGTACCAGGCAGCAAGCTTAATCCAAGGCAAACGTCGAGCGGCAGCTGAGTGCCCCAAAAGTGCACTTACTGGGCCAGAGCAAACAACAACAGACCCGCACACACACTTTGCACTCGGCTTAGAGGGCACCCCGCGAAGGGGGAGGGGCAGCAGGATCAGGATGGCAGGATAGGGATGGGATGGGATGGAGAAGGACCTGGAGCTGGATCTGGAACTGGAGTGACTTACCAAAAGGGCTACATGCAGTCGCTTGGCCCAGAGACGCGCCTGTTTCTTGTCGCTCACAATCATGTCCATGTCATGTTGCATGCGCGTCAGGACCCAGTGGAAGCATTGCACGCTCAACGATTCGCTGCGAATGAAATGGAAAAGCCAACACGGTTACGTTACATACAAGAACACAGCAAGAAAAGTGTCAATCTTTTGTATCAAAAACAACATTAAAGTCCAGTGCAATAATTTGAATTTAAACTAGAAACATCGGTCTATTTAAATATAAAAATCTCATCCCCAAATACGTATTTGGAGTAAATCAAAATTCAGATGACAGGAATTTGTAGATTTGAAACTTTGAGAGCATAACTTTTTAATAATGGTCCGATTTTAAAATTTCTTCTACATTTCGATAGGTATTGATAAACAAAATAAAACTGTAATATTTAAATTTTTAAAATCACGATTGTAACCTGTAAACACTTTTTGTAGTAGATTCTGCATGCAAAATGCAATTTCTAGCTTTTATAGTTTCCGAGATCTCAGCGTAAATCGGACGGACAGACAGACAGACAGACAGAAGCAAGAGGCTAGTGATCCTGAACAAGAATTACATACTTTATAGGGTCGGAGACGTCTACCTGTTACATACTTAACTACTATTCGTTTTGAGTAAATTTTTTGAACGTCACTATTTTGTTTGAACTAGTGTCTTTTACTAAGTAAGGTAATAAAAGCAACAAGGCCATTTTTGTGACATATTTTCTAATTTCTGCCAATCTGGATCCTACATTATTTAAACTGATATATTGTTAAATATTTTGCTTTGAGTGCACCTAGCATCATATATGGTGCGACTGGATGTGTTTGAGTGCATATTTAAGTAGTAGATTTCTGCATTAAAGTTGGCCAAAGTTGGTAACAAGGAACTGGAAAACAGGTAAGCAGCTTGCCGTCTGCCACTTGCAACTCGCACAGCGAAAAACTCATTAACAAAATTAATTTTTAAGTAATCTAGAATTGAGCGCCAGCCAGCCTAAGTTCCAGTAGCCCCTTCGCCTTCAATATTGCGGGGACCAGTGGGCGTTGACATGCCGCACGTTTTCCGGTTGCCACCCACCACCAAAAAGGCCACCTAGCCCACTCCTGCACCACCCAACCATGCCACCCACTTCCGGTGGCTGCAGCATTTGCCTGCAACTTGGCTAAATTAGCAGCGCAACGTCTGCTACGACCACCATTAAAGTTTTGCGACAACGTCGAGAGCATTTGAAGAGGCATTAAAAACAAATTAATTACAGATGTGCGGCAGCAGTAGAAGCAGCAATAAAAACCGAAATAAATAAATTATAAAATCAATAAAAGTGCAATGAGCAGCAGCACGATAATGTGGGGAAGGAAACAAGCGCAAATAGCTTTGATTGATGTTGAAACTTTTATCGGAAAATTGTAAAAGGCAAAGAACTAATTGAGATTTTTACTGGGTGCACTCAAGCAAAAGAAGGTAAAAAATATAGTTTAAGTAGTTTAAAGTGGGAGAAATACTTGGGACTATACAGGAATAAATATATTATATTAAATTAAACTTGTTTTAAGAGTCCTATCCATTTCGCATTGCAAGGACATCTCCTTTGACTACTTTAGGAAGTTTCTGCTATAAGTTTAAAAGTATTTTTAAGTGCGATCAAATAAAATTTGTATTTTTTTTTTAACCATTGGTTATAAAAACCTTATCATTCTCAGACTTTAACGACTGATTTCTGTATCAATGCTATGTACGTGCACTCGCATAAACAAAATGACAAAATCAATTTCACTTTTTTTCGGGTTGCTGGTTGGAAAAGTTTGCCCATCCAAAAGCCCATACATTACAGCAATGCCATGCTTTATATAGTGCAAAATCAGTAGAAAATTGCAGACGATAAAGTAAGTTAAGGGCGGTGCGAGGGCAGCGTCAAATTGCATTTGAGGAAATAAACAGAAAGTTTTATGGTTGGCGAGTATATACATAGATGCGTACTATATATATGTATATATGCGAAGGGGAAAATGAGACAAAAAAGTCTGATAAAAGGCAGAGGGACATTGCTGAGAATGAAAACAGGAGCAGAAGTTGCAGAGGCAGGAGCAGCCAACTTAGAATAGTGCGAGGGAGTCTTCAACCATCGGGACGGGGAAAAACTGGGTCTGGGATAACTTTGCGCCAACGGAATGACAACATTTTTGCAAAGCTTCATTGTTGTCATTCAGAAACTAATTTGAAAGTAACCAAAACAATTTTAAAGAAATTTCCCACCACACAGCCAGCGAAAGGGACCGAAAGGGAGCCGGATCCGGAGGAGGAGCAAAGTCAGCCGGATGACAGCATAAAGAACGCAAAATTTTATTAACAGCATGCTGGACAAGAATGAAAACAACAAAAGTACAGCTAGGGACAATATATACACTGGGCGATAGAATTTTCATGAAAAGTATAGCTGACTTTCAGTTATAATAAATACAAGTTTTTAAAAAGTTTGGAATAACATGTTTGATTAACAATAAATTACCCAATTAATATTTCTCCATAATGAATGGCTTTGTATTAATAAAATATATCAATGATCTTTTTAAGATTGTTTTGATAAAATAATTTAATTTAAAACAATTTTTTTAATAGTAAAAAATATTCTATTTATTATAACATTCTACATTACAGTAAGTAATTTTCCTGTGTCGCAAAATCACGGTTGCAGTACGGTTGCTTTGACAACTCTGGCCAAGATATTATGGGGCATGTTGTGCACTCCAAAATGGAACAGGGCAGACTAGCAGTTGCTGTAAAGTGGCCAAGTGCCGTGGGTCAACAATTGGCGTCATGACTTTGATTTGTGCATGTGTTCGTTGTCCCCCGCCAGAAAGTAATGCAATAAAACTCTAGTGACGAAGCGCTGATGTCGAAGACCGAACAATGACATACAAATTGTGCTGTGACCGCAGTGAAGCAGGACCTGGGGAAATTCTTGGGGCCAGGGCTAGGAAAACGCTTTACAAGTGCTCAAAGGAAAAGTGCGACTGCCAATGGAAATTGTCATCATACTAAAGTTTATTTGCTGCGCACTTTCCTCTTTTGATAAAAAAAAGTAAGTGACAGAAAACTAGAAAATAGAAACCACGGGAATTCGCATAATAAACGGTCTGCACTTCTCTCGCCTCAGCAGTTCAGATGATGTATTGCCCGTTCAACAGATACAAAATAAGTATTCAAAGTTTATTTGCTGGCAAAAATATTTCAAGCCAATCAATTTTAAGTTGGGTTGCAAAAATCACAGAAATCTGAATATTAAACTTTATAAACTAGAATTTAAAAGTATAAAAATAAATTTAATTAAATTTGTAGATAAATAAGAATCCTTTTTTATATTCCGTTAAGTCATGCGCTAAGAATATATGTAATCTAGTTATAAACCGAAATACATTTTTTCTAACGCACTTGTTGTTCTTCCTAGTTTTCGAAGTTTTTCGGTATTTTCAAGGCAGCTCCATTTAACTTTATACACCAGTATGATTTGGCTTCTTTAAGTTAAAATGTTCACAGAGAGCGGCCAGCAAAATAAAAGTTTTGTTGAATTTCGTTCATTTGAAGAGTGTTGCAAAGTAATTTGATTAAAAGCCTTGATGAAGTCGATTCGAGAGAGTTTCTTGTGTGCCCGGGATTTGCATATCTGCTGACTTGGACAAAGGACGAGGTCAGCTTTTCATTAGCCACTAAAAGTATAGCTCGTTCATCAGCAGCATCATCATATCACTTGTGAAAACTTGGCTTGATCTCCTTTGAAACTCGGCAGCGATTCATTTGAACACTATAAGCAAAAACATCGCATATCTGGGGCAAGTCATGCTCTTGCTAGAAATTTTTTCCGCTTGGATAAGATGCGTCAGTGATGCCAAACTATCTTAAACCTTATAGAGTTGGTCCTTTAATCTTATATGTCCAGTTCCAATTTGTTTTGGTATATATTTGAATACCATTTGTTTGAGGAACTGTTTTTACCTCAAAACCTTTTAAGCTGTCATTAATATCACGATACTTTTATTAGATTCCATTACTAAATCAAAACTTTTTTTACAAAACGCGCTTTAAGCCATTTTACTTGTCAATTCTTAATTTTGAAAAAGTGCTCAGACAGATCACTTAAAAGCGAACTAAATCCAGGGGTGATGTTCCTAGAGACAATCACCAACTATTCTTTTTTCGGCTATATCCGAGAAATAATCAGCTCTGTTGGAATCCCACTTGAATGGCACTCACCTGACTAACTGCAATTGTAGACCACTCAAACGATTGAACTCCATGAAAAATCGTATGGCCCACAATAGATAGGAGTCATCGTGACTCGACGAGCCGGCGTTGCGTTCCAGGACCCGACGCACCTGCCTCACCAGTGTGTTGTAAGCGGAGCGCAGCACCTCGATGCAGTACTCGCGCAGGCACAATCTGAAAAAGCCAGGAAAACGTACGAAAAAATGTGAGAAAAATCTAAAAGCTAAAGGAAGGGAGGCAGACATGAAAAATGGTTATACCACAATAATATTGATTGAAAGCGAACGCCCTCTATCAGTTTATATAACAAATGCGGACGCTGCAACGGCATTTGGCAGCGCTGATGCAATAAATTTTGGCCTGGCCAATTTATTTGTGCAAAGCTGGCTAAAAGATGCAGCCAACCATCCAACCATCCAACCACCCATCCCCAATCCTTTCGAGCGGAGAAGAGCAATCTCTGCCAGCAGGCGAAACACAAATCCAACGCATCGATGCCGACGCGGATTAATTTATGCCAAAAAGGAGGCGAAACAGAAAAAATTGGCATCCCCCTTGTCGGCTTATTGCAACATGCACTTGTGGTTGGCTAACAAATTGTTGGGGGCACGGTGCTCCAACACGTGACATTGATGAACTTTCGCCTTTTCCTGCGCCTACGTGCTTGGGCTTTCTGACTCGGCCATTCGTTTGCGGTCGAATGGGACATTCGGAGTTGTCTAATCACAGCCAGCGGGGTCGCTTCGGTCACATTTGTTCTGCTGCATCAATTTATGGGCGCCCAAAGATTTGGCCAAGCGAACTGAGGGCTAAGCATCTTGCCCCATAAACCAGGCCAAACACTGGCCGTCGGTACGAAATCGGTGCGGAAAATGGGAAAAACCTTTTGAGGATTTTACTCGAAAATTGCATGCCTCGCCGGCCAGAGATCCCAAAGTCGATGCCGCTGGCAATGGCGATGCTGAAAATACCGATGCCGATGGCGCCGCCAAGTTGCTGCTGCAGTTTTATCTCTGCTAAGGTTTTTATGCTCGCCGTCACAAATTGAGAAGAACTTCAGGGCTCCCTAGACGAACTGCAAATGCTCTGTGGGCTGGTGGAAATATTATTACCAAACATAATACAAAAATAAATATGAATTAAAAAAAAATTAAAAAAAATTATAAGTTATTCGCACATTTTAAACACTGATCTACACCTTAGCGAAGTTTTAGTATTACAAATTTGTAACATAGAATTTATGTTCCGTAACTTATTAGTTTACACAAAAGCTAACATTTTAATGGTGAACATACATTTCATACATTTACGAAAACAGCATGGATTATTATTTGTGGGCATTCGCCAGCAACAAGAGTATATTTTTGTGCTACCAAAAACAAAATTGGGACCGTGGCGAATGCATTTACTGTAACTGTTCAAGAAGGCCCGGATAGCACATCCCGGGCAGCTCGGCCTGCGGTCGCGGAGGCAGATCCTTTAAGTAGTTTGTTGGTTAGCAGAGAAGCATAAAATACCTGCACCTGGTGGCCATTAGGGGGAGCGGCGACAGAGGCGCTCGGCGCCAAGATATTGTTTAGCCCGGCCAAGTCAGGCGGAACCTGAGAGCCTGGGCGCCCCTAGCAGCCAATATCGTTTGTGCGATTCTATAAAACAGCAGAAATTACAGGCAGTCGGGGCGTCGAACGGGGGACGGGGGGGACCGAAAGGGCCAAAAGGAAATGGCTTCATTTATTATTGAATATTATTTTATACGCTCACTCGCTCGCTTGCTCACTCGCTCCGGTTGAATCCCTCGGATACGGCTATTCTGGCAGCGTAAAATCGAAAATCAATGGCCGGGATGTGGCCCCCCAGTCGGTTGGTGGCCATAACAATTCCGATGCTAATGGCCACACCAGCAGCCGCACAATAGGCATCGCTCGGAGCCAAAGTGCAGGAAGTGGCCGCAGACAAATGGATATGGCAGTGGGCTATGACCGCGGGACTTACCTCACGGTGAACGCACTGCGGCGGGTCACCTGCGCCTCCTCCTTGATGTGGCGATGCGAGCGCTTCTGCTGCTCCTTCTCCCGGTCGAAGTCGATCGAGGAGACCCGCTCCAGCGCCTGGTGGCAGATCACGTCCCGATCGGAGACGGACTTCATGTTCCTAATGACGTAGGTGCCGCCGAAGCGGGAATGTCGTCCGGGCGGAGGACGAGCCTGACGGCGAGCTCGCTCCCGGCGTCGAGCAGCCAGGAGCTCCTGCTGGTCCCGCTGCTTCTCGCTGAGACTGCGCTGCAGTGAAGCATCGGCCAGGGATTCGGCACTCTGGAGTAACGAACATATATTGGTGAATTAATTAAAATTAAATAAAAAAGCAAAGGGAGATATAGGAATATTAAATGCAGATCTTGTGAATTATTAAGTATGGCTGTGTTTACCTTTTATGGTTCATTAATTCAATTTTAGAAAAATGTATAATAATTTAAAAATAACAGATTTGAGATCATATTCACCAACCTTTTCAGCATTAAACGAATTTTTTTGCTATGCATATGGTTAAATATCATTTAGTTAGTGTAATCTTATATGTACATATTAATTATGCTTTTGATTTGTATCAATTTAAACATTATATATTTTGGGTAGTATTATAACCTCATAATAAAAACATAACTAATTTGTCATGATTAGTGTTAAATATCCTGTGCCTATAGTTAAATCATATTCATTTTAGGTGTCATTAACCAACCTGTTCCCTGAACAGCAGGCACACGATTTCCAGTCCGTGCAGATGGAACTGCTCCTCATCCGGCGAAGAGATCACAAAAAGCACCAGGTCCAGCATTCCAGTTTGGTGCAGGGCCCAAATGACCTGATCATGGAGACTGGCATCGTTGTCCGCCCGGCACTCAGCCTCCGGATTCGCTGGCACCTGCAGGACATTCCGCACCAGGACCAGGATGCGCTCAATCAGCAGATTCTGCTCCTCGCTGCGAATTGCAAAGTCCTTAAAGAAGAGAGACAAAGTATGCCATCAGACGTCATTGTAATAAAATGTTGCTGCAAATCCCAGTGTAAAAATCTAAGCACCAAATCCCGCGAGTCAAGTTAAAATAATCAAATGAAATTAAATTAAATTAAATTGCAAATTTATGTAGCTCGACTGTAAAACGGAAGCCCCGACTCAGACCAAGACAAGCGATGGGACCACAACAAAGTCAAGTTGAAATCAATTTGAGCAGGGTGTGGGCGAGAAGAGGAAATGCCTGTGCGGCCTTCGGGAGGCAAAAAATGTGGGTGGCTGGGTGATTGGGCGGCTTGACTGCTGGGCGGTTGGAGTTCCATGGGCGCAGCAGGACATTACAGTTGCTGCTGTGAGCTTAAAAATAAATACAACTAATGCGGCTTTTGTGCCTACAAGCCAGCTGTGACTCCTCCGCCCGGACATAGACACCAACCCATGTGCCGGGAAAACGGGTCTCCAGACCTCAGGACTCCGAGAGCCCATCTCAAAGGCAAAGTTAATAATGACTTCCGTTTTTGGTTTCCCTACGCAACAACAGCAACAACACCGAGAGACCGGGGAGGCGGCTCATTCAAAACTGAAAGCTTTCCTTCGGATCGGAGAAAGTGGAGGAAGGGGCACGGAGTCTCTCCTCCTCCAGCCTGTCCACTTGGCTGCTCGCCGCGCATACATCAAAGCGTGTAAGTCGGCGCGACGCAAATAAAGAAGTATAGCATAAAAAGTCAGCAACGACTTTACACTCAAGGAAATGTAAACTACAAATAAATGAAGTTTAAATACAATTAAATTTAGACAATATTTAATATTAAGTCGAACCTCGCTGATCCAAATCACTAAAAGAAAACATTAATAATAAATATATTTAAACAAGTATATATCTATACTATCAATTTATGAGCAAGGAATTTGAAGACTTCAAGTAATATTTAAAGCAAAGAATTTGAAGTACACATATATAAGTTTTTCTAAACACACACAATTTAGAACCAGTCAAACCAAAATTTTAATTCTCTTTTAAATAATCCCAACAACAAATTAAATAATTTCTTGTCAGAAAAGTATTTCTGTAAAGATTTTAGTTTCGTTTAGTTTTCAAGCCGATTGATAGTGTTTGATAAAAATGTTATCTCAACTCGAAAAAATAAATACAAACATTTTAAGTCACTACCTAGTTCTTAAAAATTTGTCTAATATGAAGTGGAAAAGTTTGTTTTTCGACTAATATTTTTTTTGCGTGCACCAGCTAGGAGGAGGGGCGGATCCGCCAGAGGCAACGGCGGAAAAATCCTCGTACACATTCATTATCAACGACAACAGCCACACAGCAACAAGAACAAATAGACAGCCGCCATATAGAAATTCGCCTGCATTTAACCTAACAAAAAAACAGAAAACCGAGGAAAGCGGCACAAATAGAAGGAAAAGCGCTCCCTAAAAAATGGAAATGTAAAGAAATCCTCGGGCGACTCTTTGGCAACGCTGGCAACGCAGCGCCATGAAAATCCTTTGCAATTGCTCCCCGGAGTGTTATGAATGTCGATTCAATCGGCTTTAAATGAATTTATTTCGTTGAGTTGGCCATGGGTTGTGGAGACTAGGAGCTTTGGTGGACGGGCACGCTCTCTCATCTTTGAGATTTACGTTTTTACTTTTCGGTAACCAGGATTTAACTTATGATAATTGTTAGGGACATCTACCCTCTATTTGCTTTGGATTGTTGTCGTTGCCAAAAATAGTTGAGCTACACATTTTCAAAAGCTCATACATAAATTACGAACAAAGCACAATAGCTTTTTTTTTATTTTTAATTATTTTGGTTAAATGCCTGTGGGGCAAATGAGTTCCTTTATACACTATCAAATTGTTTTATTAATGTTCGTTAATATATTCCGTGAAATCATAAATTTATATTAATATGAATAATATGTGGGATTTTTGAATGCTATGTAAAATCCAACAATTCTTTTTTGGATAAAGTTCAGACCTTAGTAATGTAACACCTTCTCATGTTAAGGCTACATTGAAATTACTACGCATTTGATGCAATTTGTTATGTAAAAATAAATTCAAAAATTAGTTAGGGCATAAATAATTTGATTATTAGAAATACATCGATGTAAACTTTCAAAGCTAGCTTTAACCACAAGAATCAATATCAAAGAACAATATTTATTAGGGTATTCATATTTTGGGTATTGTTTTAGGTAACTTTTTTTTTTATTTTGTTCAACAATCAATTGAAATTGATTGAAAGCATTGGAAATACGCAGACTTCCGCCTAAACCAACCAACCTGCACTCACTCTCATCGATTGACAATCATTGTTACTGAGTTTTAGCCTTTGTGGTTTCGACAATGTCTCGACCCGCCGATGTTTGTTCAATTCTATTCGTTTTTTTCTAGTTTTTTGGCAACATGGTGCCGACATGACTCTGTGGATTCGTCTGGGCCGCAATGAAATTCCTGCGTCCAACTGTGCCGCGTTTGATTTGAAGGTGCCTTGTAGTCATTGGCACCAAAGGGAAACCTCCAACTGTTCATGGGTGTTTATTAAATCGACTTGTTGCGGCCTTTTTTCCATGAATGTCGGGAAAGTAAAGGGAACCCTTTAGAGATTTGATTTCATTCTGTGAGATATTTTAAATTAAATTCCATTTTTGGAACTTTAGCAGTTCAACTAGCGGGAATAAAAGAAAAAAGGGTGCAGGGAACGAATAAAGAAGATAAAAGCGAGTAGATATGAAGTTCAAATTAGTTATGAACCCACAAAGGAGACGAGCTCAGTCATAAAGCCAGAACTGGCCAAAACAAACTTCAAGCGGGGATGAGCAATGTGAAAAGCATTTTCTCTTCCCACTAAAACTTGACTTCTGCCAGCTGCAAGGGCCATTAAAACTTTTACGTACCCGCTTGCCCATTAATACATAGATTATAAAGATTACAGGAATAGTTGCGCAAATGCCGAAACGATAATTGCCAGGGCTTTAGAACAGGAGGCCAAACGACTAGGGTGGGTCAATTTATGAGGACGAAAAACAACAACAAATGGTTAGGGATGAAAGATATTTTGAGTTAATAAATCCTATTACTCAAAAAAAAAGAGAAAAAAGAGTACGGAGAAGAATCATTATTAAATCTATAAAAGAGGAACTATCAAAAAATTGTACCTAAATTTAAATCATTGACTTATGAAACTTTAAAGCGAATCATAAATGCTACAAGCAATTTTCAAAAAACACCAATTACTACAAAAAAGAATCTTGAAAATATATTTTGCAAAGATTTTAATAATAATAAAGAGAATATTTTGACCTACTAGACTATAGGGGCATCTGGAAATAATCATTGATGCTACATGGACCCACCCTAGTGAAGACTAATTAACCACTAGTCTCAAGCCGGCGGCTTTTGAAAGTCTATTCACAAACATTTGACAGAACAGCAAAACACGAAATCATCATCACCAGATTTGGAATTTGGAGGTTCGCCGCAGCGGGATAGGCATATACATATAGCCCAGCTGCCAGCTAAACGCCATGCTGGTACATGGCGAATAGGAACAGCATGATGACGAAAGTCATGGCGCGCTGGTGGAGCGTGTGGTCCATGAAGGTGCGCCGCATGGGACGACGGGACAGCTGGAGGAGCATCTGGGGGGGCAGCGGCTTGATGCGCGGCATCGGCTCCGGCGGATACTCAATGTAGCCGCGTAGGAACATGGCCGCTTCGGGCAGGATGGCCAGTTCCCTGACATATTCGCTGCTCATGAGCAGCCTGCGACGATGATCCTCGATGGACTTGCAGCACTTGGTGGGCTCCGTGATTCTCGTTTGGCGGATGGTGATGAGGGTGTTCTCCCCGATTCTCGACTGGCAATACGGGCACTTGGCCCGCGAACCCTGTGTGCGAATCCAGTTGCGGATGCACTTCCCGCAGAAGTGGTGGCCACAGAAGCCCACCCTCGGCGAGCGGGCAGTGCGCATGCAGACCAGGCACGTATAGAAGCTATGCTGATCCTTCAAGAGCTCCCCACTATCGCAACTCTCCTCGCTGGTATCCTTTTGATTGGATTTGTCTGCCACTTGACGGACTACTGCCATGATTGACTACGTCTCTAGTCACAGAATGAATTATATACTTGTGTATCGACTAGTACTCACTATTTCCAGGGCCTGCTTGAGTTTCTCGAAGAGGGAGCTCCATACTTTGTCCCTTGCAAAGGCTGCTTTGTAGCCCTGTAGGATGTCAATGAGCTCCATGAACACCTTCCTGCCGTGATTGTCCTTGGGAGCACCGTCCCTGTAGAGCAGCAGCGTCGGGTTGGTCAGGATGACCAGCAGGCGGATGAGCAGGTCAGAAAGCTCCTCGTGGTGCACATAGTCCGGCAGCATGTAAACCAAGTCCGTCTGGAGCACCTTGGACCTGCCCAAATGGCGGCGATATTCGTGGTTGTCCAGATCCCGGCGCAGTATCCAAATCAGGTGCTGGAAACCCAGTAAAATGTTACATTTGTTGTAATTTGCGGTAGTAAATTAATGAAATACCTTAAGACTTTCGGCGGCATCGGGTTCCGCCTGATATTTTTGGCCATCACTGTAGCCCAAGGCCGCACATGTGGCATCTATGTCCGCCAGCAGAACCGACATCTCGAAATGCACTTATCACTTTTGTAAAACAATTTATTTATTTGCGAAATAAACAAAACAAATTTTCACAATGTTTCTGCGTGAAAATGCGCGCGAAATAAAAGCAGCTGTTTGCAACAGCTGAGCGATCGATTATAGGTGCAGCACCCCACTAAACTCTAGCACTGCCTCAATCCCTTTCAGCGAAGACATGAATCGATAACTTAGATCTACAATTTTCCTATTGTAAATTATCGGTCGTTTATGATCGTAGATTTGAGGCGTTTTCAAAATCAATTTTAAACATGACTTTTTCAGTTTT
Source organism: Drosophila kurseongensis (assembly GCA_018153305.1). Classification (NCBI taxonomy): domain Eukaryota; kingdom Metazoa; phylum Arthropoda; class Insecta; order Diptera; family Drosophilidae; genus Drosophila; species Drosophila kurseongensis. The sequence continues at coordinate 1,098,891 of JAECXX010000149.1, forward strand.
CGCTTCAAAAGAATAAAATAACACAAGAGTTATTTACAGGTTAATAATTATTCTAAAAAAAAACAATATGCCATTTATCAACAAATTTTACAATTTTTTATGAAACAGAAACAGCATTTTAACAACAGTTTGCTTCCCAATTATTGTTAGTTGAAGAAAATTTTTCGCAGTCACCTAAACCTCTTTAATTGACTGCCATAACTATTTTCAACAACTACACTTTTCAACATCTTATAACAAATTCATAAAAAATAGAAAAATTAAGGAAAAAAAGATGTTGCTTTTGCTATAGGATTTTTCGGAGTCACCAAAATCTCTTTTAATTGAATGACATATGTAACTATTTTCAACTACTACACTTTAAACATCTAATAAGAAATTTAATATAAATTAAAACACACAAAATAAATGCGGTTATTTCTTCTTAAATGTTTTCTTTGTGCAAATAATCCATATGTGCATTTGCATAAAACCAATTCCCAATGCGAACTCTCATTCGTTTCCATTTTAAATCGATTTAAATCGAAATTATTTGCTTGCATAAGATGCACACCCAGGCAGAGCAATTTATTTGGAGAGCGGGAGATAAGATCCTTCAAGGAAGCAGAAGGAAAGTGCCTTTTCTGTGTGCTTGTCTCCCAGTGCGGTAAATTTAAATCTTTTCACCATTTTCATTAGTCATTGGAGCAGGAAATTGCGAGAGGCCAGACCATGTGATTCATGCAAATAGCCTTGGTCAGGATTGGTCGGGATGCAGCCGCTCTAATCACCCGGACACATTAAAAACCAAAGGCAAAAGAAAAGGCGAAATTAAAAGCAAACATCGAGGCTGCCGTCCAGGATGTATTTACCTATGATATGAACAAATAAGCCAGCAAACTTTTCCCAGGAAGGATGGAAAACTTGGGGGCGGTACCTGCTCGCCCTGCAGCGCTTCACTTGCTCTCTTGCCTCCGCTGTCATTTCCCTCGGCCGAAGAAGTTGAATTTAATTAACTAAGTAAATGCCCAGACATGGGCCCGCTTTGCTTATTTATCAAACTTCTCAGGACGACGATGATGGGCAACTAAAACACGGAGAGAAAAATAACTCATAAGAACTTACCAGTCAAGAAGGTCCTAGGTCATTGATTTTAAATCTATTCAAAATTTTAATGGATACTACCTTTATAGAGATATTGGTATAAAAGTACCTACCTTGAAAGCTATAACGATTATAGCACTTTTTATGCTTTTTGACAAAGCAAATAGTTAAATGGAAACGAAACTAAAAAAATATAACTGCTTACCTTTTTTCATTGAATTCAAATTAATTATTATTATACATAGTTTTCCATTTATTATTAATTTTTTGTGAACTCATTACTTATTTTATAAATCAATCAAAATTGAAAACTGAAAATAAATTAACAAAAAGTATAGTTTTAAACAAACAAAAAATTCAAGAATAACAGTTTTTAAACAAGAAATCACTTTCCAATGTAACAATATTCCTCAGTGTAGGACTTCGGCCAACTACAACAACTTGCTGACCAAATAAGCAGAGCACGTCAAAGCGCCCAAGTTGGCAGGAGTGCTCCAGGGATCGCTCGGCTCACTGACTGAATGACTGAATGGCTGACTGACGGACTGGGCGAAGGACACTATGCAAACCTGATTATAATGTGTCAAATCCATTATGTGCTGTCAGGCTTTTAGGCACAAAAAGCGCTCCCCTTCCCCTGAATCATGACTTTCTGGGGGTCGGCGAACGAATGTCTCAACTTTTGAGGCAACTTTGGCCCCGTCAGGTTTTGCTGGCCAGACAAAGTTAATTATAATTCCAGGCCGTAGTTAAGCTGTCGAGTGCCGTAGGCCCAATTAAATGCATCGCCACAGTGCACACAATCGATTGTCGGCACGTCCAGATTTCTATAGCTCGATTTACTTGCTGATTTGATTTTAAATGAAATTATTACATTCCTTTTTTAATGGCTAAGCCTACAGAATTTAAATCAATTGTGTTCTAATCTAAGCATTATCAAAATTATAATTATTTTCAAAATAGTGCAAGGAAAATTACCCCTAACAATCTAAATTAAAAATTAAAAGCCACATAAGCTCCTTAAGCGGTTAACAAGAATATTTTTGAAATCAATATCTGATTATTTTGTAAATCAGAAACATATTAATAGAATGAATGATTTGCATACCCTTGCAAAGGATATTATAATTTCAATTAAAAGTTTGCAACACAGTGAAGGGCACATTTTCGACCCCATAAAGTATATATATTCTTGATCAGCATCACAAGGAGAGTCGATCTAGCCATGTCCGTCTGTCCGTCTGCCCGCCCGTCCGTCCGTTTCCACGCAAACTAGTCCCTCAGTTTTAAAGTTATCTGCTTGAAACTTTCCCAAGAGTTGTCTTTCTATTGCAGGTAGTATATAAGACGGAACGACTATTTCATATGGCTCCCATAGTAACAATCGGAAAAAAAAATTCAAAAAAATTATAACTTTGTTGTTGTACCCTTGCAGAGGGCATAATAATTTTGGTCAAAAGTGTGCATAAAGTATATTTATTCTTGATCAGAAGCGCCTCCTGAGTTGATATAAGCATGTACGTCTGTCTGTCTGTCCGTCTGTCCGTCTGTCTGTTTCTACGCAAGCTAGTCTCTCAGTTTTAAAGATATCGAAACTTTGCACACACCCTTTTTTTTCCTTTGCACGCAGTATATAAGTCGGAACGGCCGGGATCGGGCGACTATATCCTACAGCCGCCATATAACTGACTGATCGGAAATGCCATAATTTTTGTGTTTGTAAAGGTAGGAAGTTGGGATGTTTTATGGGTTTTATTTTTGGCCAATCAGTCCGACCTACCAAATCGGATCGGCCGACTATATCCTATAGCTGCCATATAACTGAACGATCGGAAATGCCATAACATTGATGTTTTTAAAGTTAGGAAGTTGGGATATCGAATGGGTTTTATATTTGGCCAATCAACCCGAAATAACTATTTCTTCTACAAATTAATACTATGTAGAATTAACACCATCTGAAACCAGCTTATATAATTATAGATTTTTTTGGTGTAGCTGTTTGAATTCGTTAAAATTTAGTATTGCTTTTCTCGTGAAAATACATCGGTTCCATTGTTGCGTTTGTTCTTCACAAACTCGCCATTAAATTGGAAATCAAAGGGGTATTCAGCCATATGTTTCCAGGTGTAAGGAATGGGGGGATGTGCTTGGTATATCCAGAAGCAGCAATAGTTTTCAATCATTTTTCCCGTAAGGTTCTTTTCATCGGCAGTCAGTTTGCGAACTTGACGAGTCCTTCCTTCAATGCGCTTCAGCTGAACAGGACCCAAAATGTCCTTATTTTCACGCAGCGTAGTTACTTCCACAGGGACTTCGAAGTCATCCAGAGCCTCCAGTGGATAAGTGATTTCCGGCAGAATAAGAAATGACACTAAAACCAAATTAAACTATTTGTATTGGTGCTTAAGCGATGCGGGGAGGAACTACCCTTCCTTACCAACAACTAAAAAATATCTATTCATATTAAACGTCTATTAAAGGCGAAATATTTACTTGTAATAAATAGGTCGTTGAATTGAAAAACAGCTTTACGATTGTACATTTGGGCGTGAAATTATAATTATTTCATTCGACACACTTAAGCCATATACAATACATAAATTTTACATTTTCAGTATTATTTTAATAGTCAAAGTCCTAACAGCTACTAAGAAGAAATTAGCATATTATTTTCTTTTATTAAATCAAAATAATTTTGTAAGCATTAAACTAAGAATTTAAAAGATATAAAATTAAATTTAGATTCAAAATCTATTAGCTTTAAAAAGATTATATTTATTGACCAATGTAAAACCATAACGAGTTTCCTGAAACTGATTTAATAATATTATTTTATTCACCCTTGGAGTCAAGTCAAAGGCTAACGAGGCGGGGAGAGTGTAAAAGTTTGGAAAAACCACCTGGCCCATTCTGTCACCAAAAAAAACAGGTCCACTACGAGCCTTAATTCCCGCGATCGACGTCGCCATTTGGAACTGCTCGTTAGTGGCTCCTAGTTTGCTCCGGGTGAACCATTGTGAGTACTCAGCCGGGCTCGGCAAACAAAATCCGGCCGGAATGGAAGGCCCTGCTGGCCGACTGCAGCCCAAAGGCAACTAAAAGTGCAGCGGAATAACAGCATCTGACAGATGTCAGCTGCCATGTTGGCTTTGCAGCTTGTGGCCGCCATTTTGCCAGCATTTGGGCCACCTCACAACTCGACGCTTCTGCTGGGTCCCACATCCTGTTCCCAACGAAAGTGCTTCCTGGTACATCCTGGTACCTTTTGGTACCGAGTACCTTTCGTGGTACAATAAATTAAAATTTTGACTTCCGTTCTCTGCGTTTGTTATTATTATTATTATATTATTGAACTTTGAAAAGTGAATTAATTGTCATTTACATTTTGCTTATCTTTGAGTTTTATTATTTCATTTAATAATTTATAATTTATTTTGAATTTATTTAATGGTTTCGATTCCAAACTTATACTTTATAATAATTAATAATTTAACGTTTAATTTTAATCATAGAATAATGCCTTAAACAATTTTATAATTTAAATTTCAAAGACATTTCATTTTTTTTAGTTTGACTAGATTTATAACATTATAATAAATCTATGTATTCCATTTCAGCATTATATATATCTACATTATATATTATTATTTTATTATATATCTATTCAAACTTTTTATTACAAAAATTAAATGATACTCAGATACAAGTTTATATATGATATATACATTGTGGAGTGTACATTTCATAGGGGGCTTTCCCATCACTGACTGTCCCTTTTCCTCGCCAAAATTCAATTGTTTGCAGAGCCTTCATCTTGCATTCTGATTGCGTGGCTTAATTGCATAGCAGCCGCGAACTGGGCCAGATTTGGATTTGGTTTTGTGTTCGGCCGAAAGGTGAAAGCGAAAGCTGAGTGCGCTTCTATGGAAGCGCGGCCAGGACGAAATAAAATTACCGCCAGGCCACAAGGAAAACAGACCCGAGCTGCGTGTGGCTTCCTTTTCATCCTCTCGAAACAAAGCAAACGGGGCAACAAGAAAAAAAGCTGGGAACAAAGCAGAGAAAACAATTTCCAAACAAATAAAACTTACACCTGAGACTACTGGTGGCCCCGCAAGTGTTCTGGTCAGTCGGTTTCGGTCTCACAGCGGTTGCCCCGGGCGAAAATGAATTGTTGTAAATCAATTTGTACCAGACCAGGACGACAACAACAGTGCGCAATTACATGGGCATTTTTCAATCTGAATGACGGAAAATGAGAGTACTCTAACCATTTGCTTTGATGGCCTACGATTTGTTTAAAAAGTATTCCGCTCAAAAAAAGTTCTCTAACAATTGACAAGCATACTTTTCGGGGCTGTCGAAAAAATTTAATTATTGCCTATAATGATTGTTGTTGTTAAATTGTCGTTAAATTTCAAATCAAATTTTCATTTTTTATCATGTATAAACATCCTTTATTCAAACTGTTAGATTCCAAAGGAAGGTTAAAAAAAGATTAAAAGGGAAGTAGTAGTAGTAGTCGTCCCTGTTTTTCGATAACTGAAGTTATTTTTTGTTTCATTACTTTGTCTTAGGAATGGCAAATGCAACTAAATGCAAGTAAAATTTTAATTATTTAATTGTGTTTCGAAATTTCGTTTGCCAAAGTGTGTTTAATCATTAATTAAAGTGTATTATTGAATAGGTGTCAACCAATGTACTATTCCCCACAATTGCAGGGCATTCAGGCGGAGTGCATATCCACCCCAGAAGTGTCACGAGATGAAAGCGAAAGTGCTGCAAAGGCAACCCTAGACTATATATGTAGTGCACAAGTTAGACCCACACTTTTCGCCCCTGGGCTGGCCATCGCCCCATAACCGCTGGAAACAAATCAAAGGGAAATTGTAAACGACAAGTTAATCTCGCTTGAAGTATAACCGGAAGCCATTTTATGACCCAATGGACAATGAGGGGAGTTGGAGATCCTCTCGCACAAAGGGAATATGTGGAGCTGCATCCTGCGCACATTTGCACCGAGTCCCACTTAAATAAAACAATTTATTCCGCACATTCGGCTGGATCTGCTGCAAAATGAATTAAAGTTCAATAAAATGCGGAAAAAGGCCGAGCTTTTTGCGGGGTAAAAGGAAAGGGAAAAGTTTCCTTTTCGCCTTGGCTGCGGCTTGTAAGCGTCTTTATCTGCCTTTGGCCTTCGATTCTTGGGTATTTTTATTTTCCTTTTTGTGTGCCCCCGTTGTTGTGGCAGCGTTTTTCATGATGTTTGCACATTCGCTCCTTGTACCGCCCGATTTTGAGTTACAAAGCCAAAATCTCAGCAATCTGGGGCCGGCAACGAAAAGCTGGAATACCTTTTGCATGCTTCATTGGCGTTGCCTTTCTGCTGAGTGAACATCAAATGGGATTTGTCTGCCGGGCTCCGACCGCCGGACATATGTATCTGTATCTGTATCGTGTGTGGCTTCCTGTTGCGTAACAAATCAATGGTGTGTTAAGCGCACACCCACGGAACGCCACTGATAGATGGATGTTTATGTGCCAACAGGCAGCGTCATCCCCTAACATGGCCCATTAAAATAAGCCAAGGTCTCGGTTATACGTCCGAATCTCACCTTGGGTGCAAATGTGGCACTGCAGTTTGCGTAGCGTGGACTGCACTTAGGCAAATTAATCCCATCAACGAGATGATTGTTAACCGCAACCGTAAACCCAACTCAAACGGCGGGCATTTGACTTGTGTCCTCGACAAAGAATCCTTTGAGCCCGACTCACACAACATGCGAGGCCGGATGCCTCCCACAGGTGTAAACAGTCATAAATTGGGTCGAGATTCACCCTTGACTACACTAACAAGAAACTCTTTACAAACTTAACAAAGGAGAAATAAAACGGGATTTTATTCCAAAACTGAAACACGTTTTAAAACACAGATCTTCCTTTCGCATTTTAGGCATTCCGTTTGCCAACAATATAAGCAATTTTTGTATACCATTTTGATTGTTCCTTTTTTATACTTGAAGATAAGTACCAAATTTAATAAAAGCAATTCAAATTGATTTTTATACTTGAAGATAGGTACGAAATTTTATAAAAGCAATTTAAATTGAGTAACGACATTTATTAAAAAATGTTTCTTTTTGCGTAAACAATTTTAAAACACATTAAGGGATTGCATTTTACGATTTCCTTTTGCAAAATATGGCGTATTTAAATAGGAAATAAACAAATATTGTTCTTAAATTAAAAACCACAAGTTTATGTGGCTTAAAACATACTGTATAGAAGTTAAAACTTAAATAAATACAAAATATATAATAACATGACAAACTATATTTTTGATTGCTGCGGATTTGACAAAAAACACCATTTTAAAACTTTCAATTTTATTAAAAGATGCTATCTAAAATTTTAAATTATAAATAATATATAATAATATAAAATAAGTAAAGAATAAAACTACATTTAAAAAATATTTTTTTTCCTGCAAGACAAACAGTTAAAAGTAAAAAGATTGATTAGTTTTTTTTTTAGTTTCACAAACAACAAAGAATTTGTTTAGAATCATAAAGAACATCCTTCAAGCTGATTGCAGAGTTTCTAAATTTTCGACTTGAGTTTGGGTAATAAAATACCTTATTTAGTCGTATTTGTGTGGGAATGTACATGTATGTGTGCGGATTTTAATCGCATCTTGCCCCTGCCACCACCACTTTCTTCCCCCTTCGATGCCTCCGCCTGTGTATCTTTGTGTACATTTCGTTTTTCCCTGCCATTTATTTGTTTTTTATGTTTTTTGAGCGTCTGCCAGGCGCATAACTCAAAGTGCTTGAGCTTGAGCCCTCGATGCCGTGCAGATAATGATGCTAAAAGTGTCGCATCCGATGGTGGTGGGAGGTAAGAGGAGGGGCGTGGCCTTCTCGGGTTCAGGTAAGCCAATGCCTCACACGTGAAGCAGGCAGGAATAACATATCGAAAAATGAATTTCATTGAGTGGGGGAAAGAGCCTCCGGGCTGGGGAAAGTGAGAGTCAGCGAAATCTGTTTCAATAGCTTTTATCAGGGGGTTTTTCGGGGCTCTGGAATGGGTGGAGTTACCCTGCCAAAGTCATAAAATCGCGAGAGGAGCTACAAAACATAAACAACAAGCAACAACAACAGAGGAGGAGCAGCTATAATGATGTAAAATATATCGCCGAGATTTAGGCGACTTGAGTCGACTAAGGTCTGCTCGTGTGCTGATAAAAGCCAGAGGAAGGGGGAAAAATAAGGCGAACTGGCGGAAAATAAAATAACGAAATGGGAAAAGTGTTGAGAGCGCGTGGCGAGCACTTCAAAGTCACAAACAAATGCATAAAATATCGGATGGCGGCTGCTGCCACCAGCTCGATATTATTCAATTTGTTCTAATAGCCGCGCTTAACTTACCCGCCGTCACACATGGCGTATGCGCAACGTTTAGCGGCAGGAGCTCAGGAAAAGATTTGGCCGCACTTAATGGCCGCTGAAGTGTATTGATGATGTCGCTGCCGCCTCGCAAATCTCGCAAAAAACTCAAGCATTTCAACTTCAATGATGCGCAATTTTATGCATAAGTCTTTTACATAAATTTCGCCCCCGAAACGTTTATGTCTGCACGAAAGGATTTGCCATCCAGCAAGGAGATTGTCTTCCCAGGACTTTTAAGTCACTCTCGAACGGAGCGATGCGAAGTGCGTAAAAACGTTAATACGCCTTTGATATGCGCCCCGTATTTTGCCAGCCTCTTTGATTCACATTTATGACATTTACTGATACAATTTAGCAGAAGGCCAGGCCTCGGGAAAATACTTTGTATTTATGCAGATCAAGGCGAATTTATTGAAATTGTTGAATACTTTGCCGAATTTATGCGTCATAAATCTGCTGAGATTTGGGCTATAAATCAGGCTCAATCGAAATATTCCGAACTCGATTCTATGGTCAAAACGTTAAAATACACCAAAGATTTAATTAAATTTGCCATAAATACCTAAATAAATATAATATTTGTAATATAAAGTCACTATTAAGCCAACAATAATTTAATTATTTACAAGACTGCAAAGTCCGGTAAATCTAAAGAAGTAAATAAATCCTTATAAAGTTGAATTGAAACTAAGGAATAATTTAAGTAAGGGTAAAGTGGGATTCGTTGAAAATTAAAAAATAAATTGGTGTAACATTTATATATAATATGTATAAATTTGAAGTTGTAAGAAAAAGTTAATAAATTATTAATTTAGTGCAATTTAACATTCGTCTAATATCTAAGCTACATATTTAAGTAAAGTGAACTAAGTTAAAATTGCGTCAAAGAAAAGGCAAATTGTTAAATAATATTAAAGCTATTAATATATTAATTTTAAATAGTCCAGTTCAAATAATAGAATATTGATTATAATATTTGGTTAAGTATTTGCATATCCATAGAAGTAAAGAGTTAGACACGGTACAAACGTGATAAACTATACACACACTTTCGATTGAGCAGTGTATCCTTTAACACAATTTCAATTATCAAGCCCATAACTTGAATCTGGGAAACCCACAGAGTTGAGACATTTTTCTTGGGCCCTAGTTTAACCAATCCGCAATTTGTTCAGTTTCGATTTCACAATTTCCAATTACCATTCGTGGGAAAACAGATAGTATGCGTTAAAGGGGTTAACAGGGTAAGGGAAACTTATTAAGTGATAAATTTCGGGGCACTAGCGAAAAATGTCAGAGAAGGTCAATCGAAAAGCGAAAGCTGGGGCGAAAGGTTGGCGAGCTACGTTTCTCCGGCACCCACAAGACCCAACACCCAACACACTCAATCAGAAGTCCGTCCGTTGTCAACGAAGCGAGAAAGGAGGCAAGAAGGACACCGCCTTCAAAGTTGGCCCAAACGAAACGAAACGAAACGAAATGAAAATGGCGCAGAAAACAAAAGCCGCTCAGAACAAATTACCAGAGTCGTCTTTTCTATGGCTTTGCCCTTCTGGCCACGTCTTTTCCATTTGGTCCATTCCCTTTGCAACTTTCCTGTTTCAACTGTTTGCCAATTGCACTTTTCAACTGGTCCCATTCGGTTGAAATTTTTTTTTTTGCGAAGATGGCCAACGTCCAGCCTTAATGCCACCGTTAGTATGTTATGTTGGGTCGCTGCTCCCAGGAGGCAAATGTGTGTACAGCTGCGTTCGGGCTCAGTCAAGTGAAGGGACCCAATTGGGTATGGGTCTGCTTTTCGTAGGAAAAATGGCCAAGTAGACAGCTTTTGGACGTCCAAACCCATTGGCCCATTTAAACATTTATGTAATAGGCTTGAAATTTCCATTTGGCAGCCGCAAAAACTGCACAGCTGTATATGCCACAATGAGTAGTTAGAATCCGGCCGGACACCTTCGAGTCTTAGCCGGAAAGGGGAATGTATTCCGTCTGCAGCTGCACCTGCACACGTGTATTAAAAATTTAAAGCAGTTCCCCAGTTTCCCTCGCACAACCGCAATGAGTCTTAAGCAGGTAATCCTCCTGACTATGACCCACTCCTGGTTATTATTCAGTTAGAGATGAGCAAGCGAATTGGAGTATCCTGGAAGACAAAGGAATCCCCAGAAAGTTTCGGAGACACTGGATTTATAAACGAGCGCAGTGAAATTGGGCCAAAAGGAAATGAGGAATTATAAGGAATAACAAAAAGGTACCATTGACAATTTAAGTTCGGCAACTCTTTTTCAACGCGAAAACGAATGTAAAAAATAAGTAATTATCGTTAAGAGTTTACCTGCCTTATTTAAAACAATTCTTAATTCCATTAAATTTGGATGATAGATCCGCCATTTACCTCATTTATTTAATGGCTAAGGAGCTTTACACTTTTTTAATATCTAGTTTTAATTTTAGCACGTAACTAAAAATATAAGGCCGCAATAAATACAAATTTCTTTTCTATTATTTTTTTACTTATCCAATTTCCATTTCCTTTAGTTTAAGGAATTGGAGAGAAAGTATAACGACCTTATGATTGCTAAAATAAAAATACCTAAACTTAAAGTAGAAGACTTAGTACTTGTGTCTTACTAGACGAATACATGACACACATACTTTGAAGGCCTAAAAAAGTTAATTCTCTTTTAATCGAACTTTCACAGTGCCATAAAAAGTTCCCTACTGATGTCCAATAAATTGAAAGTCTGCAAAAACATTATTAAATTGATTTCATTATAACTTTTGCCGTCACCCAGCAGCATAAGCATGAATATATTTAACTGGATTATGTCACCATCGGATTCGCCGCCTTGCATCTCTGGCACTGAGCTCGCAATTCATTTAATTTCAGTATGCCACTGGCACACACTTTCGGGTTCGGGCTTGCATTAATTTGAAATGCGACCTGGTCGCCACTGGAGTCCTTCCTTTTTGGCCAGGACAAGAGTGGAAGATCTGACCAAGCTGGCCAGCTGGCACGTAAGCTCGTTACGAATTTTAAATTGAAATACTTTGCTCGGGCAAAGGAGTACTTGCGTTTTTTAAACCGAAATTAGGTTTGCATTCCGAAATGTTTCCGATGTTCCTCAAAATGGCGCAACTTTCATTATTAAAGTGCAATTCGGCTGGGGCAAGGCCAAAAGCCGCAAAAGGAGGAGAAATGGATGCTCTAGGGCATTGGAGCAGGAATTCGAGCTGGAGCAGAATGCAACTCCCACGTCTGTTTTTTGCGTTTTGCTTTTGTTCATTTTTAATATGACTTCTTTGCCTTTTGGCCATTTTCTCTCCTCTGGCTTTTTTTTTGCTATTTCTGCTGCTGTTGGCCAAGTTGTGTCTGTGAGTGTGCGTGCTTCAGCCAGAAAGTTGCGGTTTACTTGCACTTAAATTATTGCATCGAGGCAAAGTCCTTGAGCTTCAAAGGCATTCGCCTTTTGGGGGGCATGGCCAGATGGCAATTAAATAATTTGCGGTCTATGGTCTATGTGCTGGCGAGGCGTAAACTTTTCCAAATGCTTCAAGAAATAAATTAGCCAAGGGTCTGCCAACTGAAACACAAAGTGCAAGTGCTGTGGCAATTGAAAAACGCCAATTAGCCTGGCCCAAAGGGGTCAGGCTTATCTGCAGATAGCATATCCCTAGAAAAAAGCAGCCTATTCGGCCGGCTCACACAAAATGGCAGGCAATAAATCAATGGTCGCTCTGCCCCACCCACACCCACACCCACACCCACAGATTGGAGCAACTATTTCATCCCGGGCCAAAAACTTGGCCAAAAGGGTTGCCTCCGCTTTGGCTTACATGTTTATGCTGCACCAGCAGCAACTTTGGCCATAAGCAAACAGTCTGAGTTACGGATGCGGCATGTGAGGCATTCGGGTCTGCGATTATTTTTCATTAAGGTTAAACGCTTCGATAGAGGCCGTATAAAAGATGAAGGCCTCGATTTGATTGCAGTCAAAGTAAGTCAAGCATAACATTGATATATATGTTCCGAAGAAGGAAAATATTAATAGATCTTTTAGGTAAAGCAGAATCGCTAAAAACCTATTTGCCCAGTTGGATTTCTGTCATTTAATTTTTGTTCTTTGTTTCAGTGGCTCAAAAACTGAACGGAAGCTACTGAAAATACGATTGAAGAAGCCAAAAATAGAAACTGCACAGTATGAAATTAATACTTAATCTTTAAAAGTGTTTATAGTTTATTTTAAGTAAGCTTTTCTTCTCTGTTGGTAAAATTAACTGTCAATTGTAAGAAATTTAGTTGTTTGATCGAGTTTACATGGAAGCTATAAGATTTAGTCGTTTATAAATTTTATGACATATTATTGGAACCCAATAAAATGACTATATCTTGAGATATATGCAACGTCCTATTTAAAGAAAAACTAAAACGACATTTCTGAAATGGTTAGAAATTACTATATCTTCGAGTATCTGCATATATGTATTTAGGTATATGATTAGACGACCGATCCCTGGCGTTTGCGAACATGGTATATATATAAGATATAATACAATTGCGAAAGTTTTAAGTCTCACGCCTTTAAGGTTTAACTATTTAAACATTAATTAATATTTATACTAAGAAACTGAGACTGGTTATGCTGATCAAGAATATATATGTTTCTCTTTGTTTTAAACAAGGGTATAACAGGAGTTTCTTTTCCAACACTGTTTTGTAGAAGTTTAAAAAGAGTGTGTAACTTACATGCATAACTTGCAGCCTGTAACCACCAGATGGCGCTTAATACAAAGTATAGAAACCGTGTATAAGATACATTAAAAATACGGTGAGGTGCTTCGTCTTATACTCTAAGTATAAGTATAATGCATAGTATAAGTAAAAATATAAACGTCGTTGACGGTCTGGCAGCACTGTATTTTCGACATGGTAACACGACACACAGATTTCAGGTCGGGGCAATGTTCCACATTTGGGATTAACGCAAATATTGGCGGTAGTTTTTCTTTAAATTGCCGTTTTTGTTTTTAAATATGAACCTTCTGCAGCTAAATACTTCCGCCATGCCGCATCTGCGTGCCGACATGGACAAGCACCTCCCACAATCGGAATCCTCAAAAACCTGGTGAACTCGAATTTTAAATTATAAAACTTTACAGCAATCATATACGATTTTCTTTGCAAAAAGAATCTCAAAACAAGAATATTTCCCAGTGTTTATTAAAAACTAGACTTTAATGATTTTTTGACTAATCGTGTAATTTTTTTATCTCAATTAGAAGAGTAAACATATATAATTTTAAAATATTGTGAATCACACTTTTCCGATCCACGTGAGTATGGTTCGGAATTCCATTAATATCTAATATCTTAATATCTAATAATACGATTACCGTTCTAGACGATAAGATTTTCCCCCTAGTTCATTTACCCAAGGGTAGCGTCATCTTTGTTGTTAAAATTAAAGCTAATAGTGTTCGGAGGGTAAGCATTTACTTTTTCTTGGACATTAACGTTGACAAGCCATAATAATAAAAAGGATCTAAGCTTTTCCACTTAACAACAAATGTTTTTAAATGTTTAAACGCAGAGAAGAAAAGGTTACCGCTTATAAAATCCAATTGGTGAATTTCGAATTTAAAATTTAAATGCTCAACATCGCATTCTCCGGAAAAACAAAGCACCCAAAGTTTAGCGTTTTTTTTCGTTGGAACTTGATATCATTGATATACAAAATCAGATTCTTATCAATTAAGTTCAAGGGCTTACGAGTCTTTAAAGTCATTTGGGGAAAGGGAGCTCCTTTATCTATCAAACCAAACAAACTGATTGTAACATTGACTTTTGTTTCGGTAAACAAATTATTGGTTTTTGGAAAGTCCTCTTGAGGGTCAAGGTAGTAACCAAAGTTGTTATAAGAAAAATAAATTATTGAATTTTATTAGTTTATCAGTACAGCCTTAATTAGCATTAATTTACAAATGATTATTATTAATAATGCTTTGGCTGCTGATCACACTAATATACCATCAGTTTCTTGGTAAAGAAGTGTTTTACCAACCATTATCAGGGGTCTTAGATATGATTTCATGTTTTACATGTGTAATTGTCTACAAACAACTTTTCGAATGTTTTGCGCCAGAGCACATGGCTGTTTGTTAATATGAATAAAAGACTAAAGATAGTGCGGTGTTTAGTCAGTCTGTTAAAGAACTCCGACGGCAAAAAGCCATGTTCAACTTATTCCATCGAAATCTGTAATGACTTTGCTTTTGCTTCATAGTCGTAATTGTAATTATGTCCACTTTGGTGACCCCAAACTATGACGTTAGACGAAACCGATATGTGCTGTTTATCAATAAAACAGTAGACTTACTTTTTGGCAACTCCAGCGAGGGGGAGTACAACATTTTATCAGGAGAAAGAGAGCATGACAGCTACGATAAGTAAGTGTCAATTGCTGTTTTGAGGTTTTTCCTATTAAGCATCAGTATTGTTGATAAACCAGCACACTTTGCTCATGGCTTGTAGCAATAAACTTTAAAAACAGTGCGGTGTTCAGTCAGTCTGATAGCGAACTCTGAAGGCTAGGCAGCCATGTTCAACTTATTATATCCGTTTCTGAAATGGCTTTGCCTTTTATTCATATTTGGGCATAACGCAAGTATTGGCGCTTTTTGGCCGCTTTTGCAAGGCGTTACGGTACTCTCCGCGTTTTCCTCAAAGCGGTCATACTATTCTGACGCCATTTTTAAAGTTTTTCTTTTAATTGTTATTTTTGTTTTTAAATATAAATATTTTGTTTCTGAAGCTAAATACTTCTGCCATGCCGCATCTGCGTGCCGACGTGGACAAGCACCTCACACAATCGGAATCCTCAAAAACCTTGTGAACTCGAATTTAATATTTTTATAAAACCTTACAGCAATCATAAACGATTTTCTTTGCAAAAAAAATCTCAAAACGAGATTATATTTCCCAGTGTTTATTTAAAACTAGAGTTTACTGATTTTTTCATTGTTTCATGGTTCATTTAAA
This sequence comes from Drosophila kurseongensis, assembly GCA_018153305.1. Taxonomy (NCBI): domain Eukaryota; kingdom Metazoa; phylum Arthropoda; class Insecta; order Diptera; family Drosophilidae; genus Drosophila; species Drosophila kurseongensis. The sequence continues at coordinate 1,114,464 of JAECXX010000149.1, forward strand.
AATTTACCAATCGTATAATTTTTTATCTTAACTAGAAGAATAAATATATATAATTTTGAAAATATTGTGAATCACACTTTTCCGATCCACGTGAGTATGATTCAGAATTCCATTTATAAATATTTAATAATACGATTATCGTTCTAGACTATAAGATGTTCTCCACAGATTCTTTACCGAAGTGCAGCTAAATCTTTGTTATTAAAATAAAGCTAATAACTCTAGGAGGGCAAGCATTTATTTTTATACCCGTTACTCGTAGAGTAAAAGGGTATATTGTATTCGTGCAAAAGTATGTAACAGGTAGAAGGAAGCGTTTCCGACCCTATAAAGTATATATATTCTTGTTCAGGATCACTAGCCGAGTCGATCTAGCCATGTCCGTCTGTCCGTCTGTCTGTCTGTCCGTATGAACGCTGAGATCTCGGAAACTATAAAAGCTAGAAGATTGGCATTTTGCATGTAGATTCTAGGAGTTCCTACGCAGCGCAAGTATATTTCAAAAGGGTGCCACACCCCCTTTAACGCCCACAATCGCTTATATACGATTTTAAAAATTTAAATATTTCGGAAAAGTAAAAATGCAGTTTTATTGTGTTTATCAATACCTATCGAAATGTAGAAGAAATTTTCCAAATCGGACCATTCGTTAAAAAGTTATGCGTGATCAAAGTTTCTATCTCCATCTCCCTCGCACTCCCTTTACCTGAGTAACGGGTATCTGATAGTCGGGGCACCCGACTATAGCGTTCTCTCTTGTTTTTTGACGTTATCGTTGACAAAAAGGACAAAAAACTTTTTATCGTTGATTCACCAACTATTATCAGGAGTCATTCGATATGATTTCATGTTTCACATGTGTAGATGTCTACGAACAACTTGAAGAAAGTTGGAAACTACTTTTTTAAAATAATTAGTTTTGGACATCAGAAAATGAGCTGATAACGCCAGAGCACATGGCTGATGGTTAATATACATAAAAGACTAAAGTTAGTGCGGTGTTTAGTCAGTCTGTTAACGTACTCCGAGGGCAAAGAAGCCATGTTCAACTTATTCCATCGAAATCTGAAATGGGTTTGCTTTTCAGTCATAGTCGTTATTGTGATTCTTAGTCTGATAAATCAAAATGCGAATTCTCGGTACCGGAAGCACAGAGTTTCGGAACTCAATGCGGATATATCGGATGGGCCTGCCACTAGTTCACTTCTTTCCATTAACACTCCGAAAACAGCTCCGCATCTTTTCTTTGTGGAGTCCTCCAAGTGCAAGATTCCTTATGTGGACGCCTTCGAGGCGGATGCCATGGCTATTTTCCATCCCGAGCATTTCGAGGTGTGTTCCAACGAATCCGCTTTGGTGACCCCGATCTATGATATCAGCCGAAAGCGATATGTGCTGTTCATCAATAATACGTTGGGCTCACTTTCTCCCAACTCCAGCGAGGTGGAGTACAACTGCTATTATCAGGAAATCACGCGCGATTCGAGCCACGACAGCTACGACAAGTAAGAGTCAATTGCCGCCTTCAGATCTTTCATATTGAGAATCATTATTGTTAATTGTGCTTTTAAAGGGTGGATCGGAAGTATTTTTCGCAGAACTACGAGGTGCCGCTGCATGTTCAGGGCTTGATTTTGGCCTGCCATCGTCTGGGGAACGAGTCGGACATCCTGCAGAGCGATGCATACTCCCTCGTCCAATATAAGCCACTCCCCAAAGGACTCTCGCAGAAGCCGGCTAGACGGAAGCCAAGCGTCCTGATGTTCGGCATAGACAGCCTGTCGCGGATAAACCTACGTCGAACCATGCCAAAGGTTTTTAACTTCCTAACGGGCAGCGGTTGGTACGAGCTGCAAGGTTACAATAAGGTAAGTGAAATAACTTATTATCAAGGGCTTATATTTTAATCTAAATGGTAGATAGGCGACAACACATTTCCCAATCTAATGGCCATCTTGACTGGCTATAATCCGAATTCAGCCTTGGAAAAGGTGTGCGACTGGCACAAGAGAGGGTGCCTGGACCAGACCCCCTTTATTTGGAAGTACTTCCGGAATGCCAGCTATCTGACAGCCTACGCCGAGGATGAGACGGGCATGAACACATTCAACTACATAAAACCCGGTTTTGTAGAATCCCCCACCGACTATTACCTCAGGCCCTTCCAGAAGGCCTTCGAATCGGACCTAAATACCTGGAAATGCAAGGACTGCTCGATGAGGTACTGCATCGGCAGGCGGATCACGAGCAGCTACGTCTACGACATGGCCAGAGATTTTGCCAGGCGGTACGTGGACGAGCGTCCCATCTGGGGTCTGTTCTGGTCAAATAGCTTCAGCCACGACAGCTATCAGATGCCCTCCAAAATGGAGGACTATGTGCTGCAGTACCTACTGGATTTCCAGGCAGATGGAGTGTTCGAACAGAGTATTATGGTGTTCCTCTCGGATCATGGATCTCGGTGGGGAAAGATCATGTCCTTGCCCAGTGGTTTTCTGGAGGAGCGGCTGCCCTCGATGTTCATCTACTTGCCCCCTTGGTTCCGGGCTCAATATCCAGAATATGCGAGTGCCTTGGAGGGGAATAAGAACCTCCTAACCTCCAACTACGATCTGCACAACACCCTGAAGCACATCATCGAACTGGGCAACAGTCCCGACGACCCCAAGCTGCCCGGATCAGCCGACTGTCCCAAGTGCCAGTCCTTATTCCATCCCATCGACGAGTCTAGAACGTGTGAGGACGCAGGAATACCGGAGCACTTCTGTACCTGCGTGCCCTACAAGAGACTCCAGGCGGATTGGGCCGAGCGCATTGCCCCCCTAGTGATCGGTCGGATCAACGAGTATCTGGCCGGCAGGAATCTCAGCGACATTTGCTCGGAGCTCACTCTGAGTTATATTCACGAGACAGAGATGAAAATTGAACTGGATCAGAATTTCAACGAGGACTTGACCATGGTAGAAGTGGGCACCTATCGAACCATGTTCAAGGTTAAACAGAACAGAGCCGATTTCCGGGCCACCGTTCACTTCAATAATGTGACTAAATCAGTGGAAGTCTCGGTGCCCACCATAAGTCGGCTCGACAGTTACAAAGATGTTTCAAACTGTGTCGACGACAAAACTGACAAGATGTATTGCATTTGCAAAAGTGATCTTAAAGATAAGTCTAGCTAAATACTTACAGAGACTTTTTATTAAAGTAGCAAAATTATATTTTGACTTCTTCGTTAGGTCTTGCATAATAAATGACAACATATCATGGAGAACAGGTAAATATTTGTTCTGTTTTTAGGGAATGCCAACAACGTCATAAAACCAAAACTTAAAGTGTGGAGTACTCCTGAACTATCTTAGGCTTACCCCCGTAAACATCTGCTTTTAATGTGTATTATTTATAATAATACGTTTAGCAAACACCAGAAAAATGTGGAAAACGTAAATCCCACAACAATAAAATTCCTATCGCAGTCACAATGGACTATATGGCAGAATTAACTTGGGTTGGGTCGTGTAGAGGTTCTTCCGTCGTTGTAGGTTAACTCCACCCATTGGTGCCCAGATATGTAATTAACGATTTTGTAATTTCGCTTGGGAATGGGTATTCTGTTCTTATTCGACAAGTGCATCGGGGTGAAAATACCATTTTTGTCTGCCAACTTATGCACTCCCATTGCATTTGCAGACCAATATTCACGTTGGGGACAACATTTCTCAGCTTGTTGCTGTATTCAAGCACTTTTCAAGGGGCAGTGTGACAACCTTTGGGATTAACGCAAATGTGGTCACTTTCGGGCCACTTTTGCAAGGCTCAACGGAACTTTCTGCGTCTTTCCAAAGCGGTCATACTATTTAAAAAAAAATATTAAATGGCTTTGAGTAATAAAATATTTTCCTTTTTAATCTTTTATAAAAATCGAAAATCCCGGCATAACTTTTGGCTTCGATTTTTCCACCAGAATCAAGAATTCTACCTTACCTACCCAATTTGACACAAAATCAAAGATCCAAGCTGAAATTAACAAAAATAAAACATTACATAAAAGTTTTGAGAAAAAAACAAACTAAAAAGCGTCAATAATTTTTGTAAATAACATTTTATTTGTAAACTAACATTACTAAATTAAATAAAAACTATAAACTTTAGCATCATGATTTCCAAATGTGGCTTATAGAAACAATTGAACACCTGTTCTTTTATTGTTCACCCACATAATAATTTGTTTATTCAAATTAGAAAAATTTGCGATAATAGTTAATTTTACATTTACAATTATTTACTTGACTTATGAAGATCATATTCGATATCTGCATAGTGGAGCGGACCCTGCACTATTTACACATTATTGCATATTTATATACATAGATAGATTCATAGATCGTATGAATTCATGGTTATGGGGCCTATTATGGTATGCGCATGACGACATAGTTAAGTAAAGGTATGTGCAATTAAATTAAGTTAGTTTTAATGAACATTTTACAGTTAAGACTTAGGTCTATTTATTATAGAATTTGTATTTGCTTTTGCATTTGTTAACAAGGATCTTTATTTTATTAATTTTTTCGTTTGTTTTGTATCAATTTCTTTGTAACTTTACACTGAACTGTTGGATAATTAACGTGAACGCAATGGGGGTAATAAGATATATAATAAATAAAAGAGAATAGACGGCGGCTAGAAATTCAGATGTTTTGTGGCTCAGCCACATATTACAATTTGGAACTGAGAACTGAGAACTCAGAGGTGCACCAGCGATATACTATATATATAACATTGCAACAACTTGAATCCGGCGGAGGGGGGAGCAGTCGACGTTTTATAAACAACAACAACAACGGCAGCAACATCGAGTTGCTGTTAATGCACAAAATCGTTGGGTATATAATGCTGCGGCTCCACAATAACGCTGGTGTAATGGGGCGTGGCCACCACTGCCGCCGCCGCAGCAGCAGCATTTACGCTCTTGAAACTCTCCGCGAAATCGCTGACCACTCTCTGATATTGCTGCTGCTGCTGTTGCTCTTGCTGGTGGGGCATCACATAGTGATATTGCTGGTGTTGCTGCTGTTGCGTCTGCAATCGCTGCTGCTGCTGCAGGTGCTGCTGCTCTAAAAGATGTTGCTGCTGCTGCTGCTGTTGCTGGTGCTGTTGCTGGTGCTGTTGCTGCTGCGAACTGTTGTCGGAGAAGTAGCTCAGCTCGAAGTTGTGACTGAGATCGCTGTAAGTGGTTTGTGAGGGCGAAGTTCCATTTACAATCGAGGCATTGCCGTTGGACAATTGCCGCTCACTTTCCGAACTGCTGGAGCAGCTATTCGAATTGGCCGAAAATGGACGAATCATGGAGGTGGCCACATCCACCGTGGCATCGTAGTCGTAGTAGTAGTGATTGTTGTTATTGTAGTACAGATTGCCCGTGGTGGTGTCCGGATATTGCATCTCCGTGGAGTAAACACCTGAGGACGAGGCTGAGGCACTGGAGCCGCCACCCGCACTGGAGGCAGTGCCTCCACCCACACTGCTGCTGGAGCTCACCACAAGGTCGTTCAAGGGCGGATAAAGCTGCGTGTAACTGAGGCTATCGTGGTCCATGCTCCCCGACTGCTGTTGCTGCTGCAACTGATGGTGGTGCCACACGCCGTTGTTGTTATTGTTGCTGCTGCCATTGTTATTCGCGGGCACGGGCGTGACTGCATTGGGCGGCTGCAACGGCAACTCCGGCTCGAAATAGGGATCCAGTTTTGGACTGGCACTCAGGGCCAGGGTGACAGGCGTTCCCGGACCCACCGGCTGACCCGTTGCTCCGGCGCACTGAGGCTGCACCCCGACCACCGGCTGTTGGGGCACCACCACTTGGACCTGGGCCGCCGCCTGGGCCGCCGCTGCCGCCTGTGCCGCCGCTTGAGCCGCCGCTTGTGCCGCTTGTGCCGCCTGGGCCGCTTGTGCCGCTTGGGCCGCTTGAGCCGCCGGCGAAATGGGCTCACGCTTCACCACTCCCGTCTGAATCTCGTTCAGCACCAAGTCTTTCACCTCTCGTTCGCTCAGCACGTAGTTCACGCTCACGATGAACACCTCTCGCGAAGATCGCGAATTGTGCACCAGGGTGGCATACGATTGCACCCACACCCATCCACCTCCTTTGGTCAGGAAGCGGTAGTATTTGGTGGTCACTTGTCCTTTGTACAGCACTGCGGGGAAAGAAAAAACAAATTAAAGGTTAGAACTTGAGAAAAGAAAAATTAATCTTAAAAATTACATGAAATACACTAAGCCATTAACGTTAAATAGCATTTGGATTTTTAAATACAATTATTTAAAGCTTTAGGCGTAAATTAAGCTTGGACATATTCCCAAAAACAATATATTGTAATTTTTAGTTATTCTATTTTTTACTATTATCTTAAAAGTCTCATATTCTTAACTTTACTTTACGTTTGAAGCCCAAATTATATTTGTTGGTAAATAATCTTTATCTTATCTAAGAAAAAATTGTTGCTATTAACATAAAGAAAATGATTAATTAATTCATTGACTTTTTATTGAAAACTGTAATATAATTATTGAAATATATTCTTCGGAATTTTTTGTAATATCCGGAGGGAAAATTATGACTTATTTTAAACTAACTGTCGCCTAGACGTTTTTCTCAGTGTATGGCTTAGTGCACGATGCAGTGCAAAGGATAAGAATGTGTTTTCTTACGGATTTGATGGGAGCCGCGCATGGCCATTATGTCCGTGGCGTGGATGTACTGATACAGGGTCTTCTCGATGAGGTCCTGCGGCTCGTATCCGGTTAGCTGCGATACGCTGTAAGCAAATAATAAACAGGCGACAGGAGTTAGGCATAAGTTTTGAGGTCGAGGGCACCGGTTTCGCTGGCTTGTCCAAACAATGAATGGTCATTGGTGTTGCCTTTGTTGTTGGTGTGTTTTATTCGGCTGGTTTACTTTTGTCAACTCCAATTCAATTATGCAGAAAAAACAAAATAGCGGCGAAAAAGGGGCTGATTTTTGCTCACCACTTTGGGGTTGTTCGGCGCGAAAGGAAGGGCGCCAGAATGGGATGGCAATATGCCGTGGCATCATGAGGGTAATTGAGTGACAATAATGTCAGACAAAGTGGGCTGGTTTTTTGGCCCGCCAGGCACTTACACTGAGTCCTCTTTCCCCCTCAAACACTCACACACACAGACACACAGCAGCACAGTGACAAAAGGAAATCAAGCTCAAGAGGGAAATGATTTGTTTTTCTTTTCGCCATGTCGCCCCGTCTTGCTTACATTTCCTTTTGCTATTCATTTCTTTTTTGTTTTTCGGCACTTTGAAAACATTATCTTTTTTGGGGGCGGTTGCTGGAACTTTTATCGTGGTGTAAAAAGCGAATTCTGCGGCCCGTTTAAATATTTGCCTAGTGTCGAATATACGGCAAACATGCAAAGGATACTTTCAAGGATTTTTTGAATGCAGTGAAAAAAAACACTCTGTAAATATCATTTCGTTGAAAGAGTATGAGTGGATTTAAAAAATTGTGTTGAGTGTTTTATTTTTAAAAATCTCCTGCAGCGTAAAAAAATAGTTTCTTCTAAGCCATTGTTTAATAAAGAAGCAAAAGCATTTTAAAAAGGCTACTTTAACTTAAAATGTTAGAAATGAGTTTTTTCTTCCGCATTTGATTTTAATTGCCAGAAATTAACACAGCCTAATAAACACCCAATCATCTATCCGTATAGATTTTAAGATAGTATATCTAGGGCACCACTCACCGTGCATCGAAGAAGATGAGCTTCATGTCCAGCTTGGCCCGGAACATAAACATGTTCTGGTGCAGCTTGATTTCTGTGATGGCAGAGGAAGGCAGCGAGTGACCGACGGCCACCAGGCCGAGATTCTGGATGAGGCTGCCCTGACCATCGCCGCGATCGGGATAGATGCGAGCCTTCAGATAGCCGGAGCAGTGTATCACCTGCAGAAAATAGTAAAATAATTAGTTTAGAACCAATTTAAAACAGAGTTTCTACTTTATTTTACTTTACTTTAAATTGTGGTGAAACAACACTAATGAATTTAAATGTTTAAACAAAAATTGTTTATCTGGCATTTGATTAAAGTAAAATTTTAAGCCTGTAGATAAATTTATCATTTGCATTGAATTGGTTTGGTAGCTATAATTTAAGTAATTTCAACATAAAGGAAAATAGTTTTATAATAATAACAATTATTTAACACCCTGGCTTTATAGAAAGTTAAAATAAATCGTTTTTTATTTATATGTAACGATTTGAGATCTTGAATACGTTATGTTAAAACACAGATTATTTTGATATAATTTTACTATCCCAGGACTACAATTTGGTCTTTAAATTTACAAATATAGTTATAATTACCTTAAAACCGGATGTGATAAGGCCGGCGTTCCTTTTGGCCAGGACACACTTCATGCGCAGGAAGAAGGTCTTCTCGATCTCGATGGTGTGCGATCCGCGGTCGTGGTCGTAGGCGGATGAGTGCTGGGATGGGACGCCATTGGGACTGCCGATGGGCGTGTGCGTCTGGGCGAGCTGTAGGGAGTTGAGAAAGGCGGCCTGTGGCGTGAGTACAAGACAGAGTGGGAAAGGGGCATTCCAGACAGAGACAGAGGCAGAGACAGAGAGAGAGAAAGAGAGGGCAGACATTGTGAAATGTTTCGGAAGACCCTGCCGAAATCTAGGCTGTACTCACTGGATGCTGGTTGATGTGCGGATGCAGCGACAAAATGGCATTCATCTCGTCCTGATCGTAGTTGTGTATGTACTCGAATATCGAATTGCCCGTCAGTTCCACCTGGTTTTTAAAAGAGTAACAAGTTAATATGTGTTCAAGCCAAAAATAAGCAGCAGTTTTTGCATTTATGTATTAGTATTGCACGATCATATTGATTTAGAATTTAAAGTTTGTGATATTGAAAATTATATAAGCGTTTCAACATTTTTAAAATCTAATTTATTTTCAGCGTTAAGTAAACAGAAATGCATTACAAATGCTATAGCACTTTGTAGCTGAATTCTTAGCCAGCGGTAAGTGCCAATTAGTGGGCAAATGCAAATGAATCGTCTTTTCTGTAGCCACAGGCCCATTGACTTGCAAATGCAAGTGCTGGCCAGGATACAAAAAAGGCAACGTCAGGTGGCCCGGCAATTTATGCGCATAAATCAGGACAAGAGATCCGACACTCCACTCACCTGACTGAGTCCCAAATGCACGGAGGCCGTTTCCGAGATGTACATGATTTTGCCATCCGGAGCCACCACGAAGATGAAGCCGTCCAGTGTTTGGAGCAGATGGGAGCCCAGCTCCTTGATGGTAGGACCCCGCTGCATGGTAGGCGATGAGCCCCAGGCTTCCCCGAGTCCTGAAAGAAATAAGGATATAGATTTTGATTAATGTGGTCATAAAATCTGTAGAGCTCTCCAGTGGTTTATATTTTACTTTTAAATGTACATTTTAAATTCTAATTAATAAATGTACATATGAAAGGCAACAAATGCTTAAGTCGCAATAAATGGTAATCATTTAAATACAAAATACAAATAAAGTTCCAGTTAGTACATTTGCACTGGGTCAAGACCGATTTGCAATGATGTTGACAAGTTTCTCATAACGCCACGAATTAATTGTTTGTCATCCGGCCATAGTATCTTAATTCGCAAAATTCCCACCAGCAGCAGCAACACACGCCCTACTTGCCACTGCTGACGTCTAAATATTATTCCCAATTAAAGTCATCGAGCGCGGTAGGTGGCCCATTCACAGCCCACAATTCGCCCACTTCCTCCCCCCTTTCAGCACCATGTACATACTGTATTGTCATGTATATACCACGGCACTTCCTTGGCCCGTCCGGATCTCGTTGTTTGTTGCCTATTATTAAAATAATTATTTCAATAAAGGCAGAAAAGAAAAGCACAAAACGGTGCGGCAACAATGGGAGCGACACCCACCCACTCACACCCCTCTTGAGCAACCCTCTTTGTCAGCAGAAAATCTCAGTGGCGCACACTCATATGTGTGTGTGGGAAGGGGGGGGGGATGGGTTGTGGTCCGGGAAAATGAGAAAGGGAGCGAGATTTCCAGTACGGCTCTCGTTGCTCGTCGCTTTTTGAGTGAAACAACAGCCGCCATTGTGTTTTAACCACCCCCAACCAGCCACCCACTCCAGCCCACTTTATCCTGCTGTTTATTGTCTGCCCATTGTTGAGTGGTTTTGCCTGGCTTGTCCTCGCAAACATATGCTTTAAACAAACCTCGCCGTTTAAACTTGAAAACTTGCAAAGATAAAAAAGTACTGCGACTGCATAGGAGTTAAAAGGAAAACAAAGGACTATGTCCTGCTGTGCGGATACGTCGAGGTTGGATTATAATGAGCGTGGCGGTCGCGTGGCTGTCAAACATTCCGCATCATTTGCCATAGCCACCGGGCGTAATTCACACGAGATGAAAAGCCAAGACTGGGGCGACAAATTGAGCGGCAATCAAGTGAGTTTTCCACGCAATAAAGGCGGAAAATTGCGAGTGCAACACTGAACTTACCATCGGGAAAGACTTGACGCATTTTCAAATACGATGTGGTCAGCCGGATGACGGAGGCCTTGTCCAGTTGTGAAGTAATCGCCGCTGGCAGCGGCAGTAATTTGGCCAATTGGCAGAATTCCGTGTTTTCCTTTTCACGTCGAGTGCGTGCCGCATTTTTGCTTTTCTCCTTCATGGCACACGTTTTGGCTATATCTGAAAAAATAAATCGAAATAAAAAATATATATTAATTACATATATAAAGGAAGTTTTTGTAAAAATTATTCAGTTTACGGAACCACAACCGACCATGTAACCTGCTCTCATAGCAATCCTTGCGCACTTTGCGATGGTTTGTCATTTTAATGTTTTTTTAGTACAAAATTAAATAGTCCTGGATGAAACTGTTATAGCACTTCCTTAGCACTTGCTCATGTCCCTGCAATCACCTGTTTGCAACTGAGCTGCTTTCCTTCAGGACAAGCAGTTTTAACAGTTTCCAAGCCGATCCGAAAAAGGACCTTCTACCTGATCTGGGAGAACAACCTGCCATTGGCTGATCTCAATTTTACCTGTTGTCTGAGCAATTGACTTTTTGCACTGTTACTAATTCGGCCAGATCCTTTTGCTGAATGGCAAACCGGAAATAGTTGCCATCTCACTCGTGCTGACTCCTGCATTCAACAGGTTGACTTTTGCCGACCGCAGGAGTTTGACTTATATCTATATATATTCGTGTGTCTGTATGAGCACATAATACTCAAATGATGTCCCACGCACACAGCCACACGAAACGAGAGTTTAGGAGGTGGCATAATATATGTGAACCGTATACATTCGGGATGACCCACAGCCAGCATCTTGCCATTGATAGTTTTCGAACGTGATTTTGGCGCAGTTTTGCCAAAATCTAAGCCATTGGGACTCCTGCTGCTTTATTTTCCATTGAGTCACTTTTTTTGGGAGTTTTAAAGAACTTGGCCATTTACCTAGATTTGCCAGAGTGCAAAGATTTCGCACGTAATTACAAGTTTATTGACACAGGTCACGTATTTTTAATGCATCTATGTCTACTAAGTGACATTAAAAACCCCATATAACTCACTGGAAAACGTAGTTCTAAGTGCAATCGGTATTTGTTCGAGGTTAAATTGATATTCTTTGGATCAAATAATTATATTAAATCGGAATTTAAATAATTTCATTTTTAAAAATTAATAAACTATTTTAACTATTTTTTTTATTCTATCACAAAAAATAAGATAAAGAAGTATATATAAATAGATTTTAAGACAAGCTCGACAACTATTAAAAATAATTTAACAATATTTTCTAAAGCATTGATGGTTTTTATGTACTGCGAGCATTGACTCTCAGTTTTATATTCCTTTGCCATCAAGAAATGAAACATTTGTCAAGAGTCGGAGATTGAGGGAATTGCCGGCATCCGTTACGCATTCGCAGGAGCAACAGATTTGCTCAACGATCGTAATCCCAACGAGTATTCCGCGCTAATCCGCAACGCAAATGTGCCAACATGCACGTCTGAAGTGAGGTTGCTTCCCTTTCTCTATGGAGAAAACCAGGGGAAATAGGGAAAAACGGAGAGGCGTTCCCATTTAGGCCGCGATTATTATAAATGCCCCGACCCGCGATGAAAATAAGGACAGGAGTCAACCAGAGGGTTGAGTATCATATGGTGCGAAATCCACATAATAGCATAGTTTACGAGCAGTAAGTGGGTCAAAATTATTCAGGATCTATGCTTCTTATCCTAACGAACATTACACCATTTCATATAACCATAAATTTAAGCATATCCATTGATATATCAGCATTGGTTTCCTTAATAAAACAGAACGGAAGTGAGAACCTCAATTCGAGAAAAGGGAAATCAAAGACAAAATCCAATCGTTAATTTGTACAACTATCTACTGAAATATGGGACATCATTAATAACGAATTAATGCCCTAATACTCTTTGTAATATAAAATGGCAACCAATTTCATAAGTTACTTAAGCCATTTACACTTTTTAACTCACCAATTTATTAAAAACTATCTTTGTTTTTTTATCTATAAAAACGACGATAAAATGTAGGAAATAGATTCGGCATCACTCATTGGTTATAATTTAATATTATTACAAAAAAGATAGCTAAAAATAAATCTTAAGACTGAAAAAGTCCCCCCTGCCAGTATTTAAACGAGCAACTCAATGATCTCTTCCCGGAAAGCGTATAAAATTAAGACTCATGCTTCGACTGGCAACTCAATGAACCGGATCTCAAGCCGAATCCCAGCCTCCTCCAACCGACTTGACCTTAATCTGGTTACAGGCAAACAGCAAACTAAAAACAAACGGGTAAAAGTTTAAAATAAAGTCAACACAAATGTTCACACTGAACTTGAACTACAGAGCGGCGAATGGAGAGAGTGTCGGGAGGAGGACTATTTAAGGACAGGTAGGACACGTAAGATTCCCACGCAGTGGAAACTAGAGAGTCCATAAAGCAATTAACAGGACACTGGACGCTGGTCCATTGCTAATGTGGGTGTTGCGGGCGAGGCGCTGTTTCCTACACATCCTACGTATTCCACATCCGATCCTGCTGCTACTTTCCCATCGGGACGATCCACAGGTATGCATATATATGCTAAAAACCCGCTGTTCGCAGCTCGGTTCTCACGCTAGCGCATAGCCAACCGGGAATTTCCAATCGGCCAATTGATAACCAGTCGGGGAAAAACGGCAAAAAAGCAGCACATGTCCTGGAAGTGTGAGAAACTTCCGAGGCAGTCAGGTATACCTATACCTGGTACTGGTACCTCACCGAGATTCCCACACATACCCAATATTTCCTATCAGGTGGGAAGCTGCGGAAAGTGGAAAGCGGAAAACTGGCCATACGTTGTAAATGTGCGTAACATATGCCGGGGCCAAAACGATAAGAGCTCTGCTCCTGTTAATGCCAAAATGTGCAACCACTTGGAGAAAAATGTATAAGGATCTAAATAGAGTTAAGCCACTTATTTTGACCCAATAACCACACCTTAATTCAAAAATTTAAACTTATCAAGGGACGAAGTATTATAAATCTGAAAAAATTTTAGTTTTTTTTTCATTAGAAAAGCAATTTTGTAAAATGTTGTTATTAATATATCATAATATATATATTATATATATATCATATAATCATAAGAAGGAATACGATTTAATTTAAGGGAGTATTTCAATATATTTTTCGTATTTTTTATAAATTGATTATTATCTTGTTTTTAGGGTTGTATGTACACGAGTTATAAAATAGTTTTGAAGTTTTGAAACTTTTTCTTTCCATTTCTTAATGTCAAAGGATGATTTGAAATTATTTTTAATTAAGACTTAAACATTTTCTAGCAGTGCACTCTATCACTCAACCCCCACGCTTTTGGTCCTTGCTCTTTTCCCGTGTGTTTTTCCAACGCACATGAAGTTTTTATCTTGAAACAACAGTCGACGTCGCGTCGCTGAAGGGGCAGCCTCCCTCGAAATGGGTCGCAAATTTTAATGCTCAGCTCGCGCTTAATTTTCGGATTAAAACCCGTAAAGCAAACAGCGGCTAAGGACACCACCAGACCAACTGGATGCGGACTCGCATCCGGACTGGTTGCCTCCGTACATTAACCCAATTTCAATATGCTTTTTGATTTGTTTGCGCGGCACTTTAACATTATCAAACAAAAGTTTATGCAATCCGAGGGGTGTGTGTGTGTGTTTGGGGGTGTTGGGCGTACGTTTTTAATTGCCTGCAATAACAAGTAACGACGGTCATAACAACAACAGCAACACCAGCAGCAGCGGCTCAAATCTCAGAAACGAGCGAACAAAGCGTTGCCTTTGTTTTTGGTTGCCCAAATCCGCTAATTGCGCACAGTTGTCGTTGTTTTTGCCCCCGTTAAGACTACAATTGGCCCTTTTATGGCGCCCTAAATTATGCAAGGAACGGCCTATTGATTACCATAATGGTTTGTGAGCAAAGAATTAAGCAAGGATTGCTTCTGGGATCCAAGGGTTCGGATGTATAATCGCCTGTTGTCACTTGGCCATCAAAGTCGGTTCCAAGAAGTTTCAGGAGTGGTAATTACCACGACATAATTAAATTTGTATATATTTTTTGTTTGTCCCTATTTATAAGTCTTTATTTATATGGTATAATCCATTTAAAGGATTTAATTAAAGGAAAAATAAAATTGCAGCCATCTTAAAAAAATTTAAACGTGTTTTTTTAACATAAACACAAAATAGAAAAATGTTCAACAGTTTTCGAGATTCTATATGAAAATACTTTTAAGCCAGTTTTCTTTTTTTCATGAAAGTAACTGTACGTATTTTAATATAAAATTCTTTAGTTTCCTAAAAAGGAAGTCAGAGGAAAAACAAAAAATAAATCAGAAAACGTATTAAGGTTATTCTTATTTGAATCCTTTATTAGAAAGAAATAAATGTGCCTTACATGGACATTAAATGCGCTTAATTGTGCAAAATACTGTTGACAATTAATTGAAAAGGTAGTTTCAAACACTGAACTGGGTTTTCAACCAATTTTTAATTAAAAACAGCGCTTGTATTTGTTCTCTTAAATCAATAAGGAAAATATGATATTTTTAAAAGCACCATCGATGTAAGTGTTCACTTTTTATTGCAGGCAATAAAAACCTCGTAAAGCTTTGCCAAAACCAACAGAATATATTTTAATCCACTAGCCGTGCATCAGTGGCAAATGCTCGTATAAACAACAAACAAGTATTTAGTGTTGTGCGTCTGTAAATTGGAGCTGAATTCCACCGCAATGAACAACGCAACCAATATAATTTATTTAATATTAATCCGGAAAATTATTTTGTATGGACTTTTACGTAAATCAGAAATAAAACACAACCAAGGCAAACAAGCAGTAAACAACATGGGAGCAGCGAAGTGAAAGCAAATAAAACCCAATCGATCCGTCTGACCAAACCCATAATCGTAATAATAATCAACCAGCACATCATAATCATTGTTTTCATTACACTATATTTTCAAAAATAATTATGCATGTATTTTATTTGTATTTGTTCAACAAACATAGCCAGAGCTGCCGGTTCACAGCTTCCAGTTCGGAATTATGTGTGTGGGGGGAAAGTGGAATGGGGGGCGGACAAATAGCCAGAGCAAATACGCAAAGCGATGAGGCGTTCAAAATGCAAAAGTAAACTTTCAAATGAAATAAAAAAAAAACAAGCAACAACAAATACGGCAGCAGCGAAATGTGTACCAGGAGCAGCAACAACAAGAGCAGCAGCCAGCCAAGCTATAAATACGGAAAATCTCGGAAATATCACGTAAAATCGATCAACAATACAAACTTGCAACCAAATGGCCGATGGGCCCCATAGGCCATAGAACAATACCAAAACCAACACACCAATCCCGATTCCCCCTTGCTCGTGGAAAATCAAACAAGTCAAAACGCTGCTCGCCAACAACTTCAAAGGGTCAAATCGATAATCATAATTTGAGGCCCCGAACTTGCAGCAGCATATGTATGTATGTACGTAAAGTCCGACCTCACCTACGCGTAAATACCCAAACACCTCCATTATCACTTGCGAGTACTGCACGGGGTGCAGTCCATCGGAACTGGACTTGTAACCGAGCCGCCATCCATTGTTGTCATTGTTGGTCGTCGTCCGTACGTGATGTTCACCATAAATTTGAATTTGATTTCGAATTTGCTCTAAAACAGCAGCACCACCAGTGGGAGCAACAACACAACGGCTTGGAAACCGGCTACCATCGCTGATGGTCGACTCTGAACAAATATTCACATGGAATCTGGCAAATAGACCAACCGAACGGACTTGTAAACATGTTACGCATAGTAGTCGTAGCAAATAAAGCAGAAGAACGCGGTTGACAAGTTTGGAGCATTCGAAAATATTAATTCTAACATTTTGAAAGGCTTATAAATATATACTTTTAACGACTAACATAAAACTATCGATGAAAGCTATTCGAAAATCTCGATATACCTTTTGTTAAGTTTAACTATTGCATTCAAATAATAATAAGAATATTATTATATATATACTTTTTATCTTTTCAGCACTATTTATTTTATTTTTACCCAAGCTCGTTTGCTAGAAGATATTGTGTATAATTCAAAATAAAATTGGGGTTCACTTTTTTTAAGATTTAGCTTCAAGGTTCTTAAACTATTTTTAAATTGTCAAAATTAAAAAACAAAACTAAAATTTTTTTAAATTTTGATTTAGAAAAATGTTTAAAACTTCATTTAATGCAACAAAAGAACGTTTTAGAGAAGTTGTTCCAGAAAATCAAAAGATGGTACAAAATAACAAAAACTTTTGAGTTATAAATTAAATTAATCTTTGTCTTTAATCAATAAAGATATATATTGAACGAAATTTAAAATCTACGTAAGAAAAGTATCTGTCGTTGTTCACGAAATTTTCCGAGAAGTTGCTTGTCATTTTATTATTAATGACAATATTAATTCCATATCGGAACTGTTCGGGAGCCAATCTACGGCGTATTCATTTAGCAGTTGACGATACCATTTTTCCGCTGCAATAAAAACGGCTAAAGCAAAAACAACTGCAATAAAAAGAACAACAACAGAAGAAACTACAGCTACAACAACAAATACTGTGGCTCAGTCTTACGCTCTGGTGTAAAATGAAACAAAAGTATGGTTGGAGAAAAATCAATACAAAGTCACGTTTTAGAGAAAATCACGTTTCATTAGATACCTATGGGTATACACAAACGCGACTGCATATATATATAGAGAAATATATATACCGAGCAAGGCATTAACATTCCATTGTGGAATTGTTTTATGTAAGTAAAAACTATAATTTAAAATTAAAATTACTTTCAAAAAGTGTTTTGAAATTCAAATGCGGATGTTAAGTAAAAGGCGGGCATATTGAATGTCTCCATTTGAAAAGTACATAAGCACCAACACATGGATTTGGCACATGAATATATAATTTCGTTTTTTCTCTGAACCGCAAGCTCACCTTGAAATTTACGACTCTTTTCACTTTCTTATCAAGGCTGCTATTTTTGTCTGTGACTTTAAAAGTCTAAAAATAGTTGAAAAACCAATTTTTGGTAGATGATCAGCTTGCGTGAAAATGGATTCCTCCCCCAAATAAAATCCCAAAAGGAAATGGAGGTGTTAAAGACTTTCTAAGTCCTAGTAATTAGTTGGTTTCCCTAAAATGGTGTTGAAAATGCTAAGATTTTTGTGTCCTCATAATGGGATTAAGTGACACTTAGAGGGGACTAGAAGGGATGATAAATTGCTATTGATTAAATGGCATTAAATTTAACCGCTAAAGTAAACCGATTTTAAAAGCAATATAATTTCGTGAAATTGTACGAAAGTTGTTCTGTTATTAATTTAAGCAGTTGAGAATATCGAAACCGAAAACTAAGGTTTTTTCATTAGTGTTATAACTTTGTCAAATGTATAAGGTAAATCAAATGTTTATTAGTCATTGAAGAATAAATCTCCTACAAAGTATGTTACTAAGATTACCTCTCCAAATTTAAGAGCTATCAAAACGAAGTTTTTGAAAATCGATTTTGAAAATGTTTTGGGTCAAAAAGGTGTATCTTAAAAGTTATACTGGTAGATAATTGTAAAATAGTCGAAACTTAGTTTATTTCAAAATGATTTGCTGAGTTTTTTCAATTCTAAATGACTAAATTCTAAAGCTAATTTAGGAAAAATAAAAATATAAATATAATATTTTTGTGTAAGCACATATTGTTGTTGTTGAAAGATTCATTTTTTTACATAATAGATTTTTTTCTAATAAAATGAAATAGTTTTAGTCAATAAATAAATAAGTTCAAGGTATCCAACGGAATGCTAAGAATTAAAGAACAAAAAGGATATTTCAACGTAAGTCACTTGCCTTAAATTACAATAAGTGTAGAAGGAATTTCCACACTGGCTTCGCTAGAAATGGTTACACTATCAAAGTTGACGTGTTCGTTTGAACAGCGCAGCAAAATTACAGCATTAAGCGGATTTCCTCACTAGAAGTCAAACACGCACACACACAAACACAGACCGGCCTGCTCGCACCCCTACTTACACCCTAGATAAACACTCACCGATGCCAAAGAAGAACCAGAACAAACACCCCCAGAAACAAAGACCCTGCATCCAGTGTACATATGTATGAGGAGCATTCATCAAAAAATTTACGAGACAAAAGAATTTAAAAAGCATCAAATCCTAGACGAGACCAGAAATACGGCAAACGAGCACAGGAAACAATCCAAAGCACACGGCACTCACACAAACAAACAAACACGTTGGGGGAAACAACAATAAGAGCGCAAGAAAATGGTGTCTCAGTCCCATTCCCAATCCCATTTCAAGACCCATCCCCAGGTAAAATTTAAGAAACATTAGAGTCGAAGCACAGTGGTACGTGCAATATCGAATTTATGACCAAAATAGAATAGCCAAAGGTCGCTGACTCGTAAAAGTAAGAAATATGTATGATTGTAGACCACATTATCAAGGGGACCTGGTATTTATAAGATATTTGTAAATACCACATGGCAGTCATAAATAAATAAATATTGGCATCATTTAGCATTCAACTTATCTTGATTTGTAGCGGTTTCAATTGGGAGATCTAAGTCAATAAGGTAAGTAGTTTTTCTTAATAGATTGGTTTAGGTTATTGGTTTTATTCTGTTCGATTCATGTCCCTCAATTGTGTTTCAATTATTAATATATGGTGAAATATTTAAACTAAGGTCAATTTGGTTAACTGGACGTATACGTGATTTTTGCAACCTGCTTCTCAAATGTTCTGTTCTGCTAAATCAGTTTAAGTTTATTTTGTGTATCAGCTAGGGTAAATAAAAGCATATTTTTATTTAAATAGTATTTTATAATAGTAATTTAAGTACTACATATGTCAAGTTAACATTTTACATTTAATGGTTGTAAATTAATGATTTTAAATTTGTTTATTTTAGGTAGATTATTCTGAGTGCCATTGTATTGACTAATGATAGGTTTTTAAGGTTTAATAATAAATATCTTCCATTTTTCATAAAATCATTTGTGATCACTGCCACAGGAATTTATAGAAATATTAAAATTGTATGATAGAAATTTGTTTTTGTCTGAAAACCACAAATATATCCTGCATTCCTAAAAATTTCTTGGATAAGCTTTTCACTGAATTTTTTGAGATTTGATCATTTTAGTTGGATTAAACAAAAGAACTACTGAAATCTGGTCTGATCTAAAAGTAAATTTACTTCGGGAGAGTGTGTTTTCATTAATTTAGATTCCTCCAAATAGTTTTCTAAATATAGCTTTTCAAATATAAAAGTATTAGCATAACAAGGTGTGGAAAATCGGAGAGCTGCATCCACTGTGCGTGGTTCATTCACCGACCATTGCAATACGGCTGCGCTGCTTTTGCGGCTGTTTCAAATGCTGTTGTTCAGTGTAACACACCGCGCGGGGGGAGGGAAAGTGGGAGGGGGCAGGAAAACGGGTTTCCCAACTCACACAGGCACACACACAGAGGCAGGGGGAACAACCACCCTCTCCGGCAAACAACAACAGTGCGCAAGCGAGAGCGGAAGAGCGGCGAGAATTACACAAATACACACACAAACAGGCAGGCAACAACATTTTCTCATTGGCTGACTTGGCACACACACACACCGGCCTGGAAACTGGAACTGGCATCGGTGTGTTTACGCTTGTGTTTGTATTTCAGTTTGAGTTTGTATCGTGCCACCGCTCCGCCCACACACACAGGGGCACATAATTGTTGTGTTGTGCTTGTGTGTGCCCGTCTGGCAACGCCTTAATAATTGTTATTTGAGTTTCATTTTGTTTTCGATGGTTGTGTGGATGTGTGTGGCCTGTTACACTCCATTAGCGAACAATTCTGGCATTCGAGTTTTAAGCTTTCTCCCTTTGCTATCCTTTTTTTTAACAGGCAATCGTTTTTTATTTTTTTTAGAACTACGTGCCTGACTTGGTGCTCACCTACACACGCACATTGGGCACTTCCGCTTGTCAAAATTCAATGTCAGTTTCGTCACTTCCGTTTGTATTGGTGCCTGGTCTTTTATTGTGTTTGTGAGAGAGAGGGGGCTTCCCCTTTTCACATAGCCGCCATTTTTTTCAGTTATGTCTTGAACAACTCGTAAACATTTGATTTCCCCTTTGAATGCTTAACACTTTTATGCTCCATAAAAACGTAAAATTAATTTATTCCTCCCATTTAAAATGTACATAAAAATGTAATCGTCCATGGTAATTAAATGATATAAACAAATAAAAATGTAATGTTATTTGAATATCTGGGATGGTAAAATAATGTGGCTGATTTAACGGAACATTTAGGTATATAACCTTCATAACTTAAAATAACATTCTAGGGCTCTTTATAACTCTTCGGAGTAATTCGATTAATATTTTGAAGAATACCAATTCTTTAAGAATATTAGTAAGAAATAATAAAAATAATGTCAATATATGTAAATTCAAATAAAAATAAACAAAGAAGTAAATAAGTACATATAAATATATATTAAGGCGGTCACAAATACGAAAAAAAAATTGTATTATATTATGGCTGACATCCTCTTGCTTTTATCTTTTATTACACTTAAGTTCTCAGGTTTTTTCCTACATATTTTGGCACATCTTAAAAGCTGTTTACATTAACCATTTCCAACTGAAATTGTAATTTTATATTTTTCAGATTCGAGTCCAAATGCACGTTGCCACAAAACGAAGGCAGTTGGCACCAACAACAAGCAAGGAACCTTGCCAATCCCCCGCCCGGAAACCTTCCCCGAGCCCCCTCATTTCTCATGTCGCCTGGGCAGACAAAACAAATCATTTTCGGTGGCTACCGTATGCAAACAAAAAAACCAAAAAAAAATTGAAAAAACAACAAAAGCAAAAAAATAGAATCCCGAGGCACAGTAAAAACAAACACATTGCAGCTGCAACACACAGAGAAAAAAATTTGTATCTTGTTTTGAAAAATATTAGTAATCCGTTTTTAATACTGGAAAATTCTTAAAAAAATTACTTTTCTACAATTTTTTGACTGATAAATCAAATGGAAATGTTTCAAAATGCTTGCTTCTTGAAAAGGATCGTATAGGTCACAAAAATATCAACCAATATATATATTTTTGTAACGGTCTTGCCACATTATAAATAAGTACAATTTATAAGCCTTTTGCTAAATATGTTTATGCATTAAAACAGCAAAATTAACTAACTTATTTGCCGCAAACAAACAATTTGTACCAAAAAAAAAATGGTTCTCTTAATATTTAAAAGGCCAAAAGTCACCAGTATTAGTAAGTCCTTTGATTCTAAAACACCGTTTAAATAGATTGTGGAAAAAATATAGAAAATTTCTTTAGGTGCTGCTCTGGATATTCCGCTGGCTAATGATTACTTTTTGGATCCATCTCAAAAACGGGCTGCTGGGACTGCAGGCTGCATCGCTTGAGGGATTCGCTGGCCAAGATGAAGTTGCAAGACGTCCGCGAAATCGTAAATTATGCCACATAAAACGCGCACGACAACGGGCAGCCAAAAAAAAAAAAAAGAACGGCGACGACGACGACGAGAACGACTTGGTGGTCACTGGGTGCAGTGCGACTTGATACAACACTAAGCTGACCGCAACTAAAACGCTCCAACCGTCAACGTCGACGCCGCTGCCCGGTCCGATCCGCTCAGCTTTTTCACTGGGTTCTCCGCCGTAGATTACTTTCGATTCGGACTGGGTCTGGCCGAAATGATGTGGAGAGCCCGAGCTCTGGAGCGGAGCTTAGCGGAGGTTCCAATGTCGCCTTCGTCGCGGACAATGTCACATGCTGGTGAAAATAAACAAACACAATCTGCTGCGACCATGACTTGTGCGGCGTTGGCAAAAAGTGTTGCATTTCACCCGAATCGCAGCGACTTTACTTTCTTCGCGACATTTGCTGAGCTCAGTCGATTCGGAGGGCGACGCCAGTCACGGGTATGATAAAAGTTATCCAAGCCCAAAGTTGACCCCTGAATCAGATATTAATGTGCATAGACAGAGGTCTGGCCAACTCTTAACCCTTTGTAAGCCAACGTTTTTTTATTTTATTTTGAAAGGCATTTATTTAGCTGTCAAACTCTACTTTGGGTACATAATTACATATTTATACCAATATTTAATGATGTTTTTTTTTCACTTAAAACTTTAATATAAATATTGGTAATTTTCCTGGCAAACTCTAAAGGCTTAAGTGTTAAACAAGGAACGGTGTTAAATATTATATCAACGTATATCTTTTTAATTTCAACAATGTTTTCTACTTAAAATTTTAGAATAAACAAATATTTTTTCAAAAGTTTTAATTCAAACAATTTTAATAGTTTATTTAACTATTCTATTCAAATAAATTTTAATAATTGAAATAATGTTTACCTAAAGGTTTGCTATTTGGATGAACAAACTTTTTATAAAAAAAAATTTTTTAAATAGTTAATATAGTGAAAAAACTTCAGACGTTTTATATCCGTTATAAAACACAGTCATATATTGGGGTTAATTAGTGATTGGTCATTATTTGTTGTCATCATATCGTATTTTGGACTTTACGCGATTCATTCATTGATCGATCACGAATAGTATGAGTATCTTTTGGCACTTGTCAGCCGGCTCCATGGCACGTGTTGCCGATTTGTTGTCGTTGCCGATAATGCCTTTTTTCAGCTGCCAGTGCTTTATGTCTTACAATATTTCGGCTGCTTTCTTGGCTTTGTTTTTTGTTTGTTTTGCTGGCGTCGATGAGCTAATCGCATATGACGTTTACAATTTCTTGCACGCGCAGCACAATTTTCGCCCTCAGCTGCAGCAGCGCAGTGTTGTTGCTGCTGCCACGGCAACATCTCCCATTATCTTGGCACAACGTGCAAAAATTCTAAATATTCTTTTTCATTTATTGTTCCTTTCGACCTCTGATAATTTATAAAAGTGATTCACTGACACTGGCGCCGTACCAACTTGTACGGAATTGGAAAAAGGACTTGGGCTTGTGGTTTAAAATTGCAGAACCGTGTAATTGTTTTTGTAATATTTTTAATAATCAAAATAATATCACAAAAATGTATTGGTAATAAACATCCCAAATAAAAACAGATCAAGATGACTTAAAGATAACTGGCGATTTGTTATTGTATGCTTAAATTGTTATAATGATACATTTTTATCAGAGTTTAAGAACTTCATAATCTCCTACAAATGGTGTTAGAAAATATGCCAATTGTTATTAGATTAAGTACCCAGCAAAGATTTTTTCCGAATTTCAAAAGATATCTAATAAGTTTTTAAAAAGATCATTTTTTTGGCTGCCACAAAAGAAAAAAAATCCGTTTCACATGTAATTTGCAGAACAATTAAAATTGTAGTTTTTATAATAACAATAATGTATTCCAAGAAGAAATTAAAAAAGAGTGTGAGATAAAATATTTCTATGCCTAAGTCTAGGGGCTACTGCGGATCAACCCTCAACTTTTCCATGCTTACATGTCAGCCAAGCCCACAGATCTAGATTCATATCTTAAGACGTTCGATGATGGCATAATATGCACACATGCCTGTGCACATTGGACACAGGGATTCCCATATTTTCAGCACAAAAATCTCGAACCCTTTTTTCGTAAAGAGAAAAAAAACTTACAAGTTCGAAGCGCCAAAGATACGGTACGGATACACAGGGACAAAAAAGAAAACGAACCGTGTATGCGGGCTCTGTTATCCGATAGCGGAATGGCAGGACCAAGGCGAGGACGAGGACAATGGATCCAGGATCTCAGCTATTTCTCGACGCTGTTCACTTGGAAACAAAGTTGCCTCTCAGATCGAACCGATTCGATATCGGCGCGGGAACGTGATCCAAACAATGGACACAGGACATGTGCCAAGGACTATCCCACAAACGTTCAGTTATGTGCAAGAGTTCGTGTTGTCGCATAAATTAAGCCATTAACAAATAGTTGTAAAAATTAGAAAAATATTTCACCAGATCTGTGTGTATAAATATAAATTTTAATTTGGGTGTGAAAATGGTTTAACTGTTGCTCCAGCTGCAACTCACGCTTGGATGCCAGTGCCACCCCTCCGGTTTTATTTGTACGGAAGCTGGGCGACCGGAAAAACGCCGATCCGATCCCGGATTCATGGCAGAGCTGCGGCAACCAATTGGATTTGTGGCAGACATAGTGGCGGCAGTTGGACACCAACCTGGGACACTTAAACACTTAAAGGAATCGGGACAGGGACGGCTGTGCGGCTCAATTACATTTGCGATTGAGCGTGAAATAGTAATGCCTGATTTGATTTCACGTGACACAGGGACACGACATCGAAGACACTAGCACACATGTCAAAGGGATGCACTCACAAAAATTTTATGAGTGTCGGATTCAATGCAATTGATATTTATTTCGTTGCAGTACCTAAATTTCAAAACATATTTAATGAATCTCATTATTTTTAGGCCATTTCTGTGTAACTTTAAAAAAACAACAAAACTCGTATATAACTTTTCAAAATGTTTTGACCCAGTTTTTGCAGCTAAAACTTTTTTCTGTGTAGATAGTTGTGATGTTTTTAGGTTCGACTTTTTATAAAAATTCTATTATTTTTGTACTTCCTATTATGTTTCTTTCCAACACAAACTTTTAACTTTCAAACACAAAATCCTCATTAATACCTTTAATAAAAATTTTAAATAAATGTATCTGTAATACATTAGTTTTTGGAATATTTGCAAACTTGGGAGGCTTAAAACGATTTCGTTGATCTTTACCGGCAACAAAGATTAGTAAATATTTTTCTTGATGTTTTTAGTATAATTTTCAATTTGTATTTTTAATAGTTATATTTAATACTATTTGGTAAATAGTTTTCTTGATCCCTTGAACATAGTTTTCAGTTTGTATTTTTTCAAGTGGTTAAATACTTGTGTGAGTTTTAGGAGGACTGACATCCTCCTGAGGCTCAAGGCTCGTTTTCGAATTGGACACACCCGCTAATTTGCTTGGCGCGCGACACCTTTTGGAGTGGACTGCATCTGGAGACGGGGACCTGAAGACCTGAGGAGCTAGGGGGCTAGGGGGCTAGGGAGCTGGGGAGCTGGAACTGGCAACCCGTCATGGTCATTTCTCTTGGCCAGCAACCAATGTCCAATGTCCGAGCCGAATGCTGTTTTGTTTGCTCGCCGTGCTTTACGCCCTTCGGTCGGCACTCTCTTTCTGCCTTCCTGGAAGTATTATAGTAAATTTCTCGCATATCTCTCGTGTGTCATTGTCGCCTGGTCCCCGTATCCGTATCCATCACCATCACCATCTCCATTTCCATATCCATCTGCGTCTCGGTTTCCGTTCACGCTCCCTCCCTCTTGGCCAGATTATTAGTTATTATTTTTGTCATAAATGCAAATTAGCTATGCGCAATTTGCATATTCTACATTAAACTTGAAACGCATACTGTCTCGGCAACTCTCGTTGGGCATTGTCAAGACCCGTCTGAAGTCTGGTCAGTAAAGTATATGGCTCTGCTCCTACTTGGGTTTACTTTGCGATTTCGCTTTGACAGAGTTGTTCATTGGTTGGGCATATTTTGAATGGAATTGTGTTTAACTTTCATTTTCTAATCAAAACGAAGGGTAAGTCGTAATTCAATGTTATGAACCTTGTGATAATATTTAGAAATCTTCCTAAGTTTTACTATAAAAATTCTATAGTTGGGCTGGAAGAAGGTGTTTACCTAGCAATGCAGAAATTAAGCTGTCGTTATATATCTTAATCGATCGTTTCTAGGACGAATATTATATCTATATGTCCGTCTGAGCAAATCGCGAAAAATAAAATCAAAAAGACTTGGAAGTATTGAAACCAATTTATGACTTTATATAATGAAAGATGTCTCGCTAAGTAAGGTTTACAAAGTAATTATACCTATTTAAAATAGGATAGGATAAAACATAAAAATTGTATTTTAAAACTAAAAAAAAAACTATGAGCACTCAGCTATCAATCGATTTTTTAAGTTCCAGCTGGCAACAATACTTCTACAATTTTTTTTGTGGCATGTCAGGTAATATACCACAGTTGAAAAGACAATTTTGGTGACATGTCAGGTTATATGTGGCAGTTGAAGAAATAATTTCAATTTCTAGATCGAATGTTTTTGTACATATCAATGTACAAAAAAGTCGAATAGGGTTTTGTGTAAGATCCCGATTCATCTTAATGAAAGCTCTATAGTTCCACCGATTCTCGGAGAGGACCATAAACAAAACAAAAACAATCGTTGGATTTCGTTTTATGGGGACTGCAGCGGATTCTGTAGAAAACCCGGGGCTGATGACCACAGCGTCTGGGATTGGATTCCGGGATCCGAACTCTGAGAGGGGACACTTTTAAGTGCAATTCGATTTGCTGCTTTTCCCTTTTTGTAATTATAAAAAGTCTTTCGGTTGTTTTCGTTTGGGCCCTGAAAATTTGCATTTGGCAGTGGGGCGTTTCGGTTTATGGGTTTCTTTATTTTCGGGGCTGTATGATTTCGTTTTATTGTTATTGTTGCTAAACAATATTTCTGATTCTTGGTCGCTGGGAGGACGGAGCGAAAAGTAACCTCCGCCGACGGCATCGTCGAGTTGTGGGCGTCATATTACAGACTGTGTGACATCGAGGGCACGATGGCGATGACGATCCATGCCCCGGGTTCTTTGTTTGCCGTACATACATATGTTTTTCAAATGCCGCCTACTACAATTCGCATTGAATTTCACTTGTTCACTGCCCTTTTTTTTGTTATTAATTTTAATGGTTAAGGAAGGTTCCTTTGAAGGGTTATGAGTCATCCTGCAGGGAGCTAGGCTCACTCACCTCTGGCAGCTATCCGTTTTGCCGCTGGTACTGTTGCACTTTGGCCACCGTCGATAAATCCCAATAGGAAAGGCTCCGTTTAGCGGGCGAACAAACTAAATAGGCGCTTCAACCGCTGACTGTTAATTGTAGCTACCACATTTTCTTTTAAATAGATGATTTAAAAATAAATAAATTTAAATGTGTTGCGGCCGAACGATTTTTATGTTTCGCCGGAAAGGTTTTTTAATAGAGCCGTTAACGGTGATTATATTGTATTGCGTTTTATGGCACTCAAGCAATTTGCTTACTAGAATTCGATATTTCTTTTAAATATATTTTTTAACACTTGCATGCACGACGAGCAAAATATCCAGACTGGGATATATATATATATATGGTATATATGGACAGACGGCGTGGACGCGCAGCTGAACCAGCGAGCGGGCGGCGAGCGAATGAGTGACTACTCAAATGGACCGAGCTCAGCCTGCAGTAACTGGGGGCAGCAGCAGCACGGCAGCAACATCACAGCAGCAACATCACGGCACGGCAGCAACACCAACACAAAGGCAAGTGATTTTGGAGGCGCGACGAGTGCGCACGCACACACACACATATGCAACATACACACACACACAGATAACACTCTCTCACACACACAATCTCAGAATTTGAATCCCTTGGCTGGAAGTTGCTGGTGTCGCCTGGTGTTGCTCGTGTTGGTGGTGGCTAAACATGCAACATTCCAGCCTGTGTGCGTGTATTAATGAATGAAACGCCAATGCCGCCGCACCACCCCTTCCTGAAGCACCCCTCCCACCTTTTATTCTCACACCCTCCTGAATATATTAACTCACGTTTCGGGAGGATCCGGATGATTTGGACGTGCCCGGCAACCGGTGCAAAAAGAGAACTATGCTGCGCATGCGTACGGTGTGCCAAAAGGTATTAGCTACATTTGATTCCCGGAATAACATAGGAAAACTCATAAATTCGGCATTTACATGTTCGGTAGATCTGGTTGCCATAATTTTGCAATAAGATACAATGACTAATTAGTATAAGTTATAACCGCAAGGACAAATACATTTTAAAGTTAGGTTTCTTTTCTTTTTTTTTCCAAATTGGAAAGGGTTGTAGGTCTAACAAATATTTGCAAAATAAAAAAATTCCTAGTTCCTTTCATACAATTTAAGACTTCAATCATAGCTTTAACTGTAGTTTTTAGAACGTTCAGTAACTTCATATGTATATATGAACATAAAAAATAAATAACGACCGAAAAAGTATATATAATATATAGCTTTATTTGTAATTTTCTGTGAGTAAAAAAACAAAATTAATTCCCTACATTCACGTG
The DNA here is from genome assembly GCA_018153305.1 of Drosophila kurseongensis. Classification (NCBI taxonomy): domain Eukaryota; kingdom Metazoa; phylum Arthropoda; class Insecta; order Diptera; family Drosophilidae; genus Drosophila; species Drosophila kurseongensis. Next base: position 1,143,362 of record JAECXX010000149.1, read on the forward strand.
CATTTTTCAACCAAATTAAGAACACACAATCTCAAAACAGCTTACAGAATCTTAAAATATAACAGTTTGTTTTTTAAATTTTGGGAGTCGTTAAATTAAGTATCAGTTTATTTTTGATTCTTATAGTTTAATAAAAGGTAATATTAAGATTTTTTCAACATTAAAGAAATTGACCGACCTACAAAATATAACTTTGATCCTAGAAGTATGCTACACAATGTTTAGAATTGAAAACCGTTCAGATCACGAAACAATAGAAAAACCATGCTTTCCGAATTAAAATTTTTTATTAAATTAATGCGTGACTGTGGCGCAACTTTGAAAGTGCGCGTGCGGCTCACCTTAAACAATTTTTTTGCTACTTTGTCAATAATTTTACGAGCAAACACAAACGAGGATTTCGAGAAACATCGTGTGCACGACAGTCGTAGCGCATCAAGCACGGAGAGTTTCTGCGGGTAATTACGGGGATAAGCGGGATACATGGTATCAAAAATTCATGTACACTCAAATAGTTCGGGACAGTTCCTTTTCCAGTACTTATATACAAATGACCCAAAGTTCTCAATGCATGCGAGTGAGGTCCTCGACTATCTTAATGACATCTTCCACATCAGCACCCTTCCGGTCGCCATTCAGTGTCAACTGAAAAAGATTTTTAACACCTTTAAAACCAGATCAAGTTTACACAAATTAATTAATCCCACCTCCAATCCCTGAACGGCATCGCGCATCTTCTCTCGACTCAAGTCCAAAAAGCTCTCGATCAGATCTCCATCGATGAATCCCTCGCTGGGCTCCACTTTGGTGTTGATTTGGAAATTGCGGTAGTACGTATGCTCAATCTTTCCCACCGACTTGATGATCTTCTTCAGACGCTCCTCAAGGCCGTGCAGGAAGTCGTAGAAATCCTGCGGTACCTGGGTCACAATGCCGATGGCCCCGTTACAAGTCCCGTACAGCACACATCCATTGATTGGTGTTGTCCGCTCACCCACGTTCTGCATCACCAGAGATCCGTGACGGAAAACGTTCACGGTATCACCCAAATGAAAACGGGCCAGCTCCGGTAGCAACTGACGCTCCTCGTCGGTGGTCGCGGCACTAAAATAATTATAAGAGAATTTGTGTTAGGAGTTTTAAAATTACCACCCGTATATTCTACTAACCTGTCCTTCTGGCACACGAACAGATTTCCATTTGTCTCGGAGCCCAGGAAGGTGTCATCGTCAAGAATCTCAACGGCACGCATCCACTTGGGTTCGCAATCGCGAGCGATCTCCACAAAGATGCCCTCCATCTGCTTGTGCTGCAGCAGCGTGATTGATCGCATCAGATCCCCAACCAAGATGAAGTCACCCTTAGCCTTTAGATACAAGGCGGCAATCATGTTTTGAATATTACACTCCATGCGCAGCTCCTTCTCGTTAGTCCACTCGTACAGTCGCACAAAACTGCCGATTCCGGCCAGAACTTTGCCATTGAACTCGACCAAGGCATAGCAAGTTCCATCCACCTTCGTTTCGGCCACTTGGGTGAGCTTGTTGTCGTGGTAGTGGAAAATGATTATTCGTCCCACCTTTGGCTCCGGTTCCTCTGGAATCACTAGTGATGTGGCCACCACGTAATACGTATTAGGATCATCGCCCAGCTTGGCGGACATCAGCGAGGATATAGTTTCGGGGGAAACAAATTGGTGGGCATGTAGAACCTCAAAAGTGTTTTGATCGATGACCAGCAGGTTGTGAACATCGATCTCCTGACCCACTTCTGTATTGGCAGCCGTTGAATTTCCACCACCCGGCTTCGGCAAGATATTCGAACTACAAGTAATATTCTGCGCTTGCGTAGAGGCACTATTGCGCAGTGGTTTAGCTCCGCCCCTTCCATGGACATCAATACGAAGAGTTGATACAGCAAATGTCTGCGATGCTTCCTGGTAGGCAATTCGTCGTGGCCCCTCGCCTAGCGGCACTGTTCGAATATGCAGCTTCTGGATCTCATCGATGGTGCCCAAAATAACAGCGTTCTTGTTGGCCAGTGCCAAACTATCCGGATATGCCTGTGCGTTCAGCGAGCACATGTGGTTCACCTCCTTCAGATTTACATTAGAGAACACCAACTTATGATTCGATGAGTAAATCACCGTTGGACGATCGGAGCAGGCAAAGACATTCGTGGTGGATAAAGACCGGAAGGTGCGCAGCGTGGTTGGTTGCGTACCGAGAGTCACCTTTTTCTTATCCGTCAACTGCCCAGTTTTTTGATCCATAATAAAGTAATACATAGAGCCATCGCCCAAAGCGCACAGCAGATAATGTATTCCCTCAAAGGTGGTCATCAGAATGGACCGAGGAATGATTTCTGCAAAAAAACAAGTACTTATTATAATTGCCAATAGTTGTTCAAAATATCCAGCTGGTGAAGAAGATAAAGTTTCATTCGAGTCATTCAAAATCTAAAGATTTTTACCTCTGCTAACCGTTTCTGTCAAGTTTATGATATGTTTAACAAGGATAATTCCCAAAAATCAAAAATATTAAAAGCTTTTATCGCTTACCTCCGCTTAGTTTCTCGGTGTAGATGGTCTCAAGTTCGGGCAGAGACAGAATCACGGCAGATATATCCGTCCATAAGCCCACAGCCACCAAGTCCGACTTCTTCTGCGTCTCATCAAGGGGAGTGATGTCCAAGCAGGCCACTTCATATGCCAATGTCCTGCGGCACTTCTCCTTTAGGCTTCCATTTTCGATAACAATGTAAAATATGTCGCATGCAGAGGCCACTAAAATCTGAGTGGTATTGCAGGATACAACGCCGATGGATCGATCGCCCTGTGGACGCCACTCGTCCACGAGGGCCTTGGTGGCACAATTTACCAAGCGGACACTATCCGAAGTAACTTGAATCAACTGTGGTATAGTGTTAAATGTTAATTAAAATAGTTCTTTAATTTATAGTATTCTTGACGAGACAAGACCCACCTGATCGTAATCCACATTCGAACAAAGGAAGGTCTGCAAATCGCTGGCAAATCCGGGAATCTCGGTCTCTTCCACTTCTTCGCCGGATAGGGTTAGAATCCTAGTGTGTCCCACAAAGGCCAGTACCAGAGTATTCTCGTACGGATTTTCATCGACTCCCACTTTTAAAGACCACATACCTTTAATGCCTGGGAGATCGATGCAGGCATGCTCCTGGATCCCAATTCCTATGCGAATAATGCGCAGGGATCCATCCTTGAAACTGCCCGAACACGTAATGATCTGGCCCTGTCCCTGCCGATCCAGATCCACCACGGCTATGTCCAGAATCGGAGCCAGATTGGTGAAGTTCTCTACTGGCACGACATAGGACCCATCGATGGCCTCAGAATTTAGACGCACCAATTGCGAATCTCCGTGACGCGCTCCGATATAGAGGAACCCATTGTCCAGGTAAGTAATGCACTCCGGTATAGAGATCTCACCAAGCTGCTCCACTTTGATGTCCTTGACAGTCACGCCCTTGCTTGTTTCCGAGGTACCCAGGAACAGCATGTACAGCTGACCATCCATATTTCCTAACAGGTAGCGCAATCCATTGCTACTCACTCGGGCATAGCAGTTGATGGTGCTTTGGCGGAAGGTAAGCGGCGCCACCGCATGATAGTTGCTCCCGTCGTGATAGACAATTGATTCCCGTCCAATAACGATCACTCCACCGATGGGCGATGGCACTGGAATCAGCATAGTGGCCTCCGTCTCCACATTGTCCTGCTTCCATGCGATTTTCATGAACTCCTTCTCTCGCAAGTTAATCTCGTGTGACTTCACGTGCCTGCCATCATTGTCCTTGTGGATGACGATGACGGTGGGATTGAGGCAGCCGTGAAGGAACTCCACATCGTACACGTTCAGTTCATCCATGCTGGAGAATAGAAAATGAAGGGTAATTTAGCTGTTATAAAAATAATATTAGGATAAAAGTTCACCCGAAATGAATAGGTTCTATAAAATTTTAAGTGAAATTTGTTTGACTAGTGAAGCTACAAGTTGGTCTTATTAAATTTTTACTAAACACAGAACACATTTTTAAAAAATAGATAATCGCGAAATCTGAATTGAATTTCCATTTTATAACAAAACAATAGTTGATTGAATGATTTGCTGACCCGATGATCAGAATCATATATCAAGATGTTTCCCTCCAAACTGTGCCTAACATTTGAACATTATATCCCTGGGATTACCGCAAACTGGTGGCCTTGAGCTCGCTGGCGTCCTTGTCCATCGGAATGATGGTGAAGAGCCCCTGGTACAGGCACATCCCGATGACCCTCGCTTTGGGATCGATGGCGGCAATGACGCCTCCCTCCGATGGAATCGCAACCGGATCCGAAACATTGCCGTTGGCCTTGGTGACTACTGTGATGACGTCGTTAACCATGCGGGCCTCCAGGATCATGACGTTGTAGCGACGCGTCAGGATGAAGAGCAGATCCTTGTTGCTTTCAGGCGGCCGGAAGTGCCGCATCACGGCAATTGTGCCATTGATGTTGATCTCCTTCAGCGGACGCAGTCCCTCCGGCGTGACCAGATCGATTTCCACCTGGTTATTGCGGGCGATAATAAGATTGAGATCCGTGGGCGAGGTGAAGTTGCCTAAAGGAAGAGAAAACGCCAGTGTTTAGGAAACAGTTTAGCTTGTGTAATCCGGCGACCGGCAAACATGCTTGTTTTCCTGTTTTCTTTTGCCGGGGAGACCTCATAGAGAGGGGTTCGCCCACTCACCCGTCAAACAGGCAACAACCGCCGTCGGCTTTTGCGCCGTCACCACATAGTGATGCGACATGGCTGATTCCGGATTCCTGGATTCGTTAGAGCCACTTAAGTTTCGATCGAGGCGCTACCACGCGTATTACGATTGCTTTTTCACTGGTCCGTCGCAACGCGCTAAAATATTTCTTGGCTGGCAATCGGCGTTGCTTTGCATTTTCCTGCGATCTGGCAAGGCCGCGGCGCACTATCGATAGTTCGCCATGTGACCGTTTCTTGGCATGGTATTTTCTTGTGGACTAAATATATCGAATATGTAAGCGGAACAGGTTCTTTCGAAAAATATTAAAAATTGTTTAACAAATTACATTTTCAAAACTGGACCTGTTTTTTAAAATGCACAAAAACTAATAATTAATATTAATCAAACGCCTTTCCATGATAAGTACTGTTGATATTGGTCCATTGATTAGTTTCAGGGCAGGTTTATAATATAATGTTTGTTTTTTTTTATGAAAATATTGTATAATCAATTAGAGAAAAGTTAAATAACTTCGTTCTTGTAATCGAAATAAGTTTTATTAATTTTGGACATCGCTCATACTAAAACTCCATGATGTTTTTTTTCTTGATTTGCTTATTAATTATTATTTGCTTTATTTGACTTGGGTTTAATCGGATTTATGATTTAAAATTAGTAAGCGCGATACACTTTTTAAAAAGTCGGAAGCCTTAGTTTAATTTTTCGCATTTTTTAGTACCGAGAGAAAATGTGCTAAAAAGGAATGAACAAAATTTGGGTAAACAACTTTCGAAGCACTACCAGCAATTATTCTTATCACAAGGGACTTCTTTTACTATAAATAAATAACTCTTAGAACATCTATACATATGTAAGCGTGGTACTGATTTAAGTAGTATAAGTAGTGATAAGAAAGCCGGGCAAACCGGTTCTCTTCCATAATTATTTTATGAGCTTAGTAAATAAAGAAATGTATACAAGCCAAGAGAGACAAAGTATAAAGCTCTCGTCCAACATCGGATGATGCTCAGTTTGCCGCATTTCTTCGTTCAACAACAACCGCCAAGCAATGTCCAATAAAAGTAAAAAAAAACAATTATATACTTTGTATGGCAAACACATGCCTCGTTTCTTTGTATCTTTGAATACAAATCCCCCAGAAATTTTGATAACTCAATTGTTTTTCAGCAGCCTGCTGCCGCGGACCCGGTTATGCAACCCCACTGGATGCCATGAGGAGTGGTCCCCGGGAGAAGCTTCTCTACACGGTCACAGTTCAGCCCAACTTGGATGAGCCACACGGAGATTATCTGTCCACGGTCGACGTGGATCCCGAGAGCCCCACCTACTGTCAGGTAAATAAATAACAGAATAAACTTTACATTCAAACAACGTTTGGAGTGAGCTATATTACGAATATTAATTAAAAGATTATCCCATCTAATTTTTTGGAATGAGAATTTTAAAAAGTTAACAGATAGTGAAAATATATGTCAAGTCACGATCAATGTAGTAATTGCAATGTATAACTGTATTCGAATGAGCTCATTAGGTTATAAATATATCCATTCTATGGTAAAAACTAACAAACCGGTTATTAGAGCAGCTATTATAATTTCTATATTCCAAAATCAAACATGCATTTGAAAAGCTGCACTTTTTAATTTTGTATATTTTTTTCTATTGCAGATAGTGCATCGTACATTTACTAATCGCAAAGGTGATGAGTTGCATCACTCCGGCTGGAACGCTTGCTCCAGTTGCTATTATGTGGACGAGAATTCTAAAACCGTACCAAAAAGGGACAGACTGGTGCTGCCGGCCTTGAATTCCGACTTTCTGTACATACTCGATGTGGTTACTGATCCACGAAAGCCAGAGATTATCAAGACAATCGATGGCGATGTGTTAAAAAGTCACAATGTTACGGGTCCACATACGACCCACTGTTTGGCCAATGGAAACATCATGATATCCGTAATGGGCGATGCCGAAGGATATGCCAAAGGAGACTTTATCCTCTTCGATTCGGAATTCAATTGCATCGGCACATGGACGAAGGGCGAAAATAAGGCATTGTGCGGATACGATTTCTGGTATCAACCGTATTTCGATGTGATGGTCTCTTCCGAGTGGGGAGCCCCCAATAAATGGCGACGGTAAGTAAACATGTATATTAAGCTTCATAAAGAGGTTAATACAAATATTTACTTTACATTTCTTACCTTGCAAGGAATTCTTACATTGAAATTCCAAAACTCTGATTGGATTTATGCATTGAATTTTCTTAAGAGTTCCTAAAAGGAAATAACTTCAAAGTTTTTTTAGATTTCAATATATTTTTCCTAAGATTTGGGTTGTTGTAGATTTCGAAGTAATTTTTATAAATCCTAGAATTTGGTATTCATATTTTAATATTCTTTTTTTATAGTGGCTGGAAGGATGGTGACCTCGATGACATGACCCAATACGGTTGCCGACTCAACTTCTACAAATGGTCTACGCAGACACTCTACCAAACCATTGATCTGGGATTGGACGGCATAACGCCTTTGGAAATCCGCTTCCTGCACGATCCCAAACGTCCGGAGGGATTCGTTGGATGTGCCCTGAACGCCAAGGTGTTTTACTTCAAAAAGAAGACAGATTCCGATGAGTTCGAGGCCAAGAAGGTGATAGACATTCCCGGAAAATTGGTTGATACTGGCAATGGAAAGGCGGAGAATATGGGTGGCATGATCTCGGACATCATTATATCCTTGGATGACCGATTCCTCTATGTCAACTGCTGGCGACACGGGGATGTAAGACAATATGATATTACCGATCCCGAGAATCCCAAGCTAACAGGACAACTATTTTTGGGCGGTGCCATTTGCAGTGACTTGCCCAATGTGATTGTTAAGGAGGATAAGGAACTGAAGGTTGTTGTGGAATTAATATATGTGTTTGCCCTTTTTACATGATTTTCTTTTAGGAGCGACCCCCAGCTCGTTATGTTAAGGGTCGTCGACTAGAAGGTGGACCTCAAATGATGCAGCTCTCATTGGATGGCAAGCGCTTGTATGTCTCCTCATCTTTATATTCTCCCTGGGATAAGCAAGTGAGTTCTTAACAAAAATTACTGTGAAATATAAAAAATATAATCCCTTCAATGTCTTTTAGTTTTATCCAAAAATGGTCTCGCAAGGCGGTCACATTGTCCTTATCGATGTGGATACTGTGAATGGCGGCATATCCCTAAATGAAGACTTTTTGGTGGACTTTGGGAATGAGCCCTATGGTCCCAGCCTGCCCCATGAAATGCGTTATCCTGGTGGTGATTGCACTTCCGACATTTGGCTGGCTAATGATGCTTAGGTCAGACTTTGGACGCGCCTTTCTACAAACTCATAATTCCAATAAATGTATATCAACCTTAACAAAGCTTTATTAAAATACCTTTTTAAACAAATTTTACAGTTCCATAAAAGTTTTATTATTATATTTTCATATAATCTTAACTGCTATTTAAATAAAACATAAAGAGACTTGTTCATATTTTCTAATTCAATTTAACCGAAAATATAAATATTTGCTTTGGAGATATCACTATTTGGTCCATTCACAGAATAAGAGACATCTCCAACTTCTCCAGTTATAGATTGGGAGATATCTCCAAATTAAAACCCGTTTAAGATAAGACACCATTTAATTCATGCGGATCGCTAATAAGATAGTCGGCTATCGCGTCACGTAATTAATGATTAATATTTTAAGTGTCTTTTAGATTTTGTATCTGACAATAAAATTTGTTTTATGAATTTATATTAAAATCATGAAAACAAAACTAAATTGTAATGATCTCTTAAGCATATGAAAAGGTAAAATTATATTGCTATAAATGATCTTCTTAGTAAGCAAGTTTGCAATCATTTTAAAATTATATTTTATTCATTGGAATTTTATGTCACAGTTAAATTCTTAATTAGAACAAAAACGATTTTGTTGGTGTCTTATTCACTGTTTCTAAAATTGCGTTAACATTGGGAAGTTTCAACAGATCCAATAAGCGCTGACCACTGGATATAAAGAGGTTTAATAAAGGGAATCTATATTCGATCAGAATAGAAAAATTATATACTCACTTCTTATCACATGTAGAGTCTATAAAACTCCGGGCAATCTCGTTTAGATGATGCTGGTGGTAAAAGAATATGTGGACCAGATAAGCCAGATTGCAGGGTATCAGCATCCTTGCCCAGGGTATCCTTTGCAAAGCAGATAGGACTGGATCTCTTTTAGCTTTAAGATTGCACACCTGTTGCCAAATCACCTGACTGGTCGTTACAACAGCAAAACACATGAAGGTGAGTCGATTTGGTAGAAGAGCAAAGGTAGCGCCACTTATAAATGATGCCAGAGCGTTGGTCTGTTTTAATTCCAAATTATTCAACAACAGCAATTGCACCAACTGAAAAAAGATCCACATAATTAAGTATACAACACGAGTTCATTCAAACTAAGAAAATATTTTAGGTAACACCAAAATGAAGATCAGATTTATAAATAGTAACTCTATTGATTGATATAATCACTTTCAGGCTATTTTATTTAATAACCTGTTTTTAATAGTTCGCCAACCATTTATTTACAATAAATGTTGTTAACATTTTTTAATGGAAATGAAACTATATTTTAAAAATACATGGCTCTAATCAAGTCGAAGTTCTTTTTTTTTAAATGCATGTATTGGCACACCTTACCTTAAACAATCCTATATAGCCCACCAAGAAACTGGTCATTTTTGGCCGCAGAAGCTTTATGTTTCTCTTCATTACGGGATTGAGTAGATCCAAAGCCAGTCCAATGCCTAGGTAGGATTTCAATTCCTTCAGACCCTGCATCATTAACCCGGAGATCGTCCATTTCTTGTAGTCCTCGGGCAAAGAAGCCGGTCGGATGAACCAGAAACCGGAGTACTTCCTTGTCTGCTGGTAGTACATGACCACCACAGATAAGCTCATGAATATGAGAGTCTGAGCGAAGCGAGAGTGGACCAAACCAACGCCAAAATACCTCAGAAAGCTTTCGATGGCCTGTAAATATCTCAGGATATAATTCGATTTCTGTGACCAATTCAACTTCTTACTGCGGATGTTATTCCAGTCACAAAAAAATGAAGAACCTGAGGAGGCATCAACCAGCTCAGGTGCGAGGCAATCCAGCAGGGTAGATATGGCATACAAAGGAGCACAAATCGACCGTTGAGACGCCTGCCCACGCACATTAGTAAAAAAGTGATGGCATTAATGCAGGCGGCGAAGCTGACGGACTGGGCATAGTTTTTCACCACTGAATATACCATAGTCTTAGAAAGTCGTCGCAGATTCATGAGCAAGGGCAACTGCAAGCAAAGAAATTTGAAAACGTTTTAAATATGGTTAGTTAGAACATCAATTTTATTATAACATAAATTATTTGGTCTCAAAAAAATAACATACATATTTACATACACATACACGCAAATACATTTTATCAAACAAATATATATTAGTCTGAATTCCATTTCCAGATTTTCATTTAAGTTGCTAAATTAAGTATATGGCAGCTATTTGATATAGTCTTTTGATTTCTATAGTAATAAAATTTGTACACTGAAATAGTGAAAAGTGCATGCAATTTTAAAAATATCTAAGGCATAGTATATTTCTATAAATTTAATCGGGTTATATGTAAAAGACAACTAATGTATGTTGGTTTTATGATAATTAATAAATAATACTTAATATAATAACATTTTTGTATTCATTTTGAGATTGTTTAAGTGACCGCTTTCTTAATAATTTTAAATATTATTATATGAATTATAGAACAGAATAGAAAGTTCAAAAACTAAGGGACTGTCTTGCGTGGAAATGAACAGACGGCCGGACAAATGCACTTCACTAAAAGAATGTATTTAATATATATATTTTATTTTTTTTAGTCGACCCAAATTAAATAAATTCCAGACCAGTAACATGGGTGAATAGTATTTCGCACTGGACACATGGTTGCGGTACAGATTCCAGAGCAGAGCTTGAGTGCAACTTTGACCCGGTCGACTGTGTAAAATGGCGCAGTGCACCCGATTCAGGGGCGGCTCCAGCAGTTTGCTCGGCGCGACGGCCATTTCGCGACCACTTTTCGGACGATACTGCTCGAAAGTATCCAAAAACACAAGCAAAACCCCTATCCAGCTGTTTAAAGCTTGCCAATGGGAGCAAAAGGTTAATATACAAAACATTTAAAACGTATATTTAAGTGCCAAGCATAACAGTTTAATTAATTCATTGCAGTCAGGCTGTCCGCTTTTTGATGTTCGCACTGCTGTTTGTAAATAGAAAAACTCATTGTTTGTAGAACCCGGAAAATCGTTTGGAATTACTCACAATCTATTAACTCATTGGGATTTCTTTACTTAATTGTAAATGAAGAAGGGGAAAAACGGCATCCTCTGCTCCTTTCTCACAAGGAAAGAAGCTGGTCTTTACTTAAGATGGTTAGCTTTGGATAGAACAAATAGCTAAGAACACTCAGGACGCCGGCCAATAAATCGCATTGGAAATCCTTAATCAGTGTCCTTCAAATGAGATGCCCCTAAATAAAGAAACTACTTAAAATCATTATAATAACACTATCCTGATCCCATTTTCGCAAAACATTGCATAAAACATACTTACACTTTCTGCACTGAACACTGGCCCAATAAGTTTAATTATGAAAATGTCTTATTAGAAGATTAAAATTTTCTACGAACTAAAAATTATATAACTATTTTTTTATATTTAGTATTGTTACATTCAATCTATTTATTGTTTTCTTCTGACTTTTTTTTTTTGATTATTAGAAATTAAAATTTACAAATACCATGTTATTTTAAAAAGTATTTATATTTATTTTAATTTTTAAATGGCAATTTGAAATGTTAGGTATTTTAATTTACAAAAATAAGGTCAGTTACTCATATACGATTGACATCGATTTTATATTTTAAAATTACCTAATATTTAATAAGTCACTATTTTTGAAGAATTTAGCTTAGTTTTTAGTGAAGATTAAGATAAATAAATTCCTCTCATTCCTGATACGGCGGTACCACTTGAACTAAGAAGTTCACCAAATACGCAAAGTGCAGTTTAATTTATTTTCGAAACAAGGTATTTATAATGCATTTTTAATGACTGAATAAATAAGATCAGGGGCAACTAGTCCACCTCCTCCACGTTGGGTCCCGCACCATTACCCGCCGACTGTTTGCCCTTGGGCTTGGCATGGAGTTTCGTCATTATGGGACTGCAGATGCGCTGGCACTCCTTGAGATGGTGCTCATACTCCTCCTTCTCGGCAAGGGAGTTCTTGTCCAGCCAGGATGTTTCGGAGGTGCACTTCTCGCGCACCTTGGAGCGATCGGCCTCGGAAAGGACTCCGGATGGGGCCTCCTCGACGGCCTGGCGACAGCCGTAGATGTATCCCTCGAGACTGTTCCTGGACTGAACCCGCTCCCGCTGGCGATCGTCCTCCACCTTGTACTTCTCCGCCTCCGAGAGCATGCGATCGATTTCCGACTTGGATAGCCTTCCCTTGTCGTTTGTTATGGTGATCTTCTCCGACTTTCCCGTGCTGTTATCCTTAGCATTCACATTCAGGATGCCGTCGGCATTCAGATCGAAGGCCACCTCGATCTCGGGCACTCCTCGGGGAGCCGGCGGAATGCCGGTGAGATTGAAGGTCCCCAATAGGTTGTTATCCTTGGTCATTGCCCGTTCGCCTTCGTAAACCTGAATGGTCACCGCATTCTGGTTGTCACTGTAGGTGGTGAAGATCTGCTGCTGCTTGCAGGGAATCCGGGCATTGCGTTCCACCAACTTGGTCATCACACCGCCAGAAGTCTCGATTCCCAGCGACAGGGGAGCCACGTCCACCAGGAGCAGATCCTGGATCTGCGAACTGCCCACGCCGGTGAGAATGGCAGCCTGGACAGCGGCTCCGTAGGCCACGGCCTCATCGGGATTAATGGACAGATTCAGCTGCTTGCCACCGAACAAATCCTGCAGGAGTTTCTGGATCTTGGGAATGCGCGTGGATCCACCCACCAGCACCACATCGTGGATGGCCTTCTTGTCCATCTTGGCATCGGTCAAGGCCCGTTCCACCGGCTGCATGGTGGACCGGAAGAGGTCCATGTTCAGCTCCTCAAAACGGGCCCTCGAAATCTTCGAGTAGAAGTCGATTCCCTCGTGCAAGGCATCAATCTCCAAGGATGCCTCCGTGCTGGAGGACAACGTTCGCTTGGCACGTTCGCAAGCCGTCCTCAGGCGTCGCAGAGCCCGGGCATTCCCCTTGATATCCGCCTTGTGCTTCCGCTTGAACTCCTCCGCAAAGTGGTTGACCAACCGGTTGTCGAAGTCCTCGCCACCCAAGTGGGTGTCCCCAGCGGTGGCCTTTACCTCGAACAGGGAACCCTCGTCGATGGTCAGAATGGAGACATCGAAGGTGCCGCCACCCAGATCAAAGATCAGTACATTTCGCTCCCCCTTGAGATTCTTATCCAATCCGTAGGCCAAAGCAGCCGCAGTGGGCTCATTGATGATCCTCAGGACGTTCAGCCCGGCAATGGATCCCGCATCCTTGGTCGCCTGTCGCTGGCTATCGTTAAAATAAGCCGGCACCGTGATCACAGCGTCCTTTACCTTTCCGCCCAAAAACACCTCAGCGATCTCGCGCATCTTGGCCAGCACCATCGAACTGACCTCCTCGGGCGCAAATCGTTTGCGCTCCCCCTTGAACTCCACCTCGATCTTCGGCTTGCCACCGTCGTTAATAACCTTGAAGGGCCAGAGCTTCAGGTCCTCCTGGATTTTCTGATCGTCGAACTTGCGCCCAATCAGGCGCTTGGCATCGAACACCGTGTTCTTGGCATTCATGGCGACCTAGGATAAACAAGAATCCAGGGATTAGTAAGTGCACATGTCATAAAAGTAACTACTATCAGGATTATGAGTTAAGTAAAAGGTGTTTCCAAGTATAAAAAGTATATATTATCAATCATGTTAGAAATTGAATTATTAAAGAAGAGTGTGCCAAGACGACCACAATATATAGTCGCAGAGTTGAAAGTTGCCTATTATGGTCCGATCGCAACGAGGGATATACCGATCAAAAGCCACGCCTTGTTTTTTTTATAAATCCTTCTTTAAGTTATTAGTATCCTTAAGGGCTTCGCATACCTTTTTATTAAAATGCTATTAATTTAATGATATTTAATATATATTTTATAAATCCATATTTAAAGTTGATTACAATTCAAAATTATAGCCAGGATATTTTAATATTCAAAGTTAAATATAATACAAAATAATATAAAAATATATTTAAAATTAAAATCGGATGAGTCCTGCATTTAGGGTCTTTAAATTACTTAGAACGGTGTGAAAAATATTTCGAGAAATTCATCTAAATAAATAAATCGAACCAAGTGTTGAGATACGCCTAGCCACCCACACTTTCCGCATACCTCGCATTTATTTATGTATACATCAATCCGATGCAATTAAATCACTCGCATCACATCATTACGGGCGGCTATTCGCACCTGGCCATATCGGCCCCCGATCGTACGTATTTGGACAATCATAATGGGGAGCCTGACTCACCTGGTTCTTGGCCGCATCCCCAATTAGGCGCTCCGTGTCGTTGAATGCCACATAGGAGGGCGTGGTGCGATTGCCCTGGTCGTTGGCAATGATCTCCACCTTGCTGTTCTGCCAAACTCCCACGCAGGAGTAGGTGGTGCCCAGATCGATGCCGATTGCCGGTGCCTTAACCATGATTTCTAGGTATGTTTTGTATCTTCAAATCTCCAATTATTTTTCGATGCTGCAGCCACTAATGCTGATTTTAGACTGAAATCGCGCGTTCGTTGCTCCGATTTATATGGTGCAGCCTTCGCACATTATACGAAACGACTCAAATTTTGCTTTCCTATATTTTTTCACACGCCGAACTCGAAAAATGTGTTCGGGCTTTGTTCTCGAAGTGTTTGCCACTGACGTTTAACTTTGGGCAGGCTGCGTTTTTGGAATTGTTTGTTTTTGATCGATGATGTCTTGTTTTGGTTTCATATAAATAAATATGAGCACGCATGCTCTCATTTCGGCAGGCAAAGGGGGAATTATAATAACATTTTTCCATAAAATTAGTTGGTTACTTTTCTTTACTAAAAGTAATCGAGTTTACTAATAAAATATTTAATCTTAGCGCTTTCCCTTCTTTTTCTTTTTCTGTCCATCTGGCCAGGCGAATCCTCTGGATTTAAGAACGTCCTAAAAGGTAATATAGTGAATATCACGATATTAAAGTAAGCCCAAAAATTATATCTCACCTGCACATTGTGGCACACATAATAGGCATTTTCCATGGCAGCGTCATTGAAAATATCACAGCCAATGGACTTTCCCACGCCCCCTTTCTTCTTGCCGCCTTCTTTCTTCTTTTTTTCCTCGCCTTCGCCACTTCCAGCATTACTAGATGTAGAATCCTTGCTATTGCGCTTCTTTTTGCTTTTTCCTACCATTTTATTAGTTTTCTTACAACAAATAATTGATTTAATAAAAAACGTCTGTTATAGGCGGTACCTGGCAACCATTAATTCTGGCAAATGTAAAGACAACAGAAAAAACAAAAAAGGAAGCTAACTTCGGCAAGTCGAAGCTTATATACCCTTGCAGTTATTACAAATCGACTACATTTCGATTTCTATGCCTATATTACTAAAAACAATGAAGCTGTGTCGACTTTGCGCTGAATTTTGCCATCGTTTCTATGGCAGGTATTGTATGATATGATATTGTTGTCCGATTTTAATTTAATTAAAACCGTAATTCCTTATTTAAATATTACCAAATCCCAAAGAACAAAAAAGTCGGACAGACCGACATGCTTATATCAACTCAGGACGCGATCCTGATCAAGAATATATATACTTTATGGGGTTGGTCTCCTTCACTGCAAAAAATGTTGAGTATAAATTAGAGTTTATTGAAATATTGCAAATCTCTACGGGACGCTTTTACGCCCTTTTCCTTTTTAATCATAACCAATTATCACCAACTATAAGCATAATAATTTTTTCCAAGATTGACAGCTATTTTTATTAAAACTATTAATTAGCAATGGCTTAAGCACTATATAAGCTGACAAACCATAAAAAGTAAGGATAATAATTACATACAGATATGCAGAAACCGCAATCAATTTATGTATATTTATAAATGTACCGAGGGGCTAACCATATATATTAATATTACTTAGTCATGTTTTTCTGGTTTTTGACCTCCTCCATCATCGTGCGCCATATACAAGTATGTATTTTAACATATAACAAGAAAGAAAAGCTAACTTCGGACGGAGCCGAAGTTGATATACCCTTGCAGAATATTCTGTAAGTTATGGCATTTCCAATCGTTCAGTTATATGGTTCATAAACACCAAAGTTATGGCATTTCCGATCAATCAGCTATATATGGCGGCTAAAGAATACAGTCGGCCGATCCCGGCCGTTCCGACTTATATACTGCGTGCAAAGGAACGAAGGGTGTGTGCAAAGTTTTAATTCGATATATTTAAAATTGAGAGACTAGTTCCCGTAGAAACAGACAGACGGCCAGACGGACATGTTTATATGAACTCATGACGCGATCAAGATATATATACTTTATAGGATCGGAGATGTCTCCTTCCCTGCGTTGCACACTTTGACCAAAATAATAATACCCTCTGCAAGGGTATAAAAAGTAATCATGTAATGATGTTTTCATATGGAAAAAATGGATCATTGAAATGCTAAAAACACACAAAAAAAAATAATGCAAAACCAGCATTAAAAATTGTTACTTGACTGTTTTCCGACATTTTAATATATTTTGTTGTTTTATTTTTTGAAACATTAAATATTATTATTCCAATTAAAATGTAGCAAGCCTATTTCTCATGTATTTTGTTGTTATATGTCTTGGGCAGGAAAATAGTAATATCACAATTAAAATCGTATCAAACAAATTTGCCTTTTTTATGTTTAGGGCCGTTATTAATAACATCACAATTAAAAAAAATTATTAAATTATTAACATTTAAATTAACATTTTCTTAATAGTTTAAGTACAGTTTTTATAGAATTTGCCTATTTTTTTTAGGAAAACCCTTATTTCTAGGTTCGGTCAGTTTTAACAATTAAATTGTTTTTTGTAGGTATAAACAATGTATGGCCTTTTATTATCAACAGTAGAGGCTTATGCTACTTATCAGCAATATTAAAGTCTTTGTTATAGCTTCAGCGAACAGCTAAATTACAGTTCGTTCTCAAACATCCCCTTTGATGGTTGAATTCAATTAAAATGTTAAGACTGTTATCCTTTTTATTCGGTTTCCTAGTTATCCCTGCTTTCCAGGGATCATTTGGATATCCTCAGGATCGGTCGGTGTGCGTTCTGCACGATGAACCAAGGCAATGCGGCTCCTTTTGCCTGGCAGCACTCCACCCGCTCTTTGACCATTCTCTTAGCATCCAAAAAGCCTTGAAAGAGTCCTGCAAAAGGACGATGTCGCAAGAGGACTTCAAGGACGGAATTCAGAGGCTACAGAACAGCCTAGATGCCCACTTTCAGGCTGTCCAGACAAACATAGAAGGCCAGCATACAGAAATCAGGGATTCTTTAAAGGCCAAGCTGGATGCGGAATTGAACAGAACGGAGGAACTTAGGATGGTGAGTTACGGATATACAGACATCCTTTCGCGTTCCTATCGCAAGTGATTATTCCTGTTTATTTGTAAATTTCATGTAAAGAAAGCACAAAAGCAAGAGTTTGTTTAGCCCATTTAATAATACTGCACTGGAATTGCATTGTGTAGGATATTAGGAAATATTTAAATTTCTCTCCCAGCATTCATTTTAGTTTCGAATTGACGCTGCCATTTTTCTGGGTTTTTAGAAGTTATTTCCATTGATTTACTTTTGATAAAACATTCACTTTCTGGGTTACCCTCAATTAAGATTTCCCGCAGGAACCAAACTAATTAGAATATTGAAAGCGAATACAATGATTATTATTTTAACGCCTGCCCTAATTCATTTTGTACAGTAAAAGCCAAGTAAATACCCTAAAAGAAACCATAAAAGACTTGCAGAGTCAGTTAAAAATATCCGAAGGTCAAATCAAAATAAAAGAAGATATTTTAAATGTGAAAGAGGAGGACCTTAAAAATAGAGATGAACAAATCTCGGACCTAAGGAATAAGATTAAATTGATTGAGACAACAAAGTCAGAACAATCTAGTCAGCTTTCGGAATACCAAATAAAACTCAGGGAGATGGAACCATTTAAGGTGTCATGTGCGTCGTCTCCACCTGGTTGGACTGTAATTCAGAGACGCATTGACGGATCCGAGAACTTCAATCGAAACTGGGATGAGTATAAAAACGGATTTGGGAATGTCAGAAGAGAATTCTTCATCGGGCTGGAAAAATTGCATCGGATAACTGAGGCACGACCTTGCGAACTCTATATTAAACTTGGAATGGTTAATGGATCCACCAGCTACGCTCATTACGATGATTTTAACATTGGCAGTGAGGAGGAATTGTACGAGTTGAAGAATCTCGGGAAATATTCTGGTGAAGCCGGAGACTCCCTCACACCCCATAAGAACCAAAAGTTCAGCACAATGGATCGGGATAATGACAATGTTAACATGAGTTGTGCCATTAGGTATGGTGCTTGGTGGTACAATAATTGTGGACAAAGGTATACCTGTTTATTTATGCTCTCATTAAATCTTCTTACTATAATCACTTTAAATTACAGTGGGCTCAATGGAAATTACTTCAAAGATGGCAAAAGTGATTTAGGAATTCATTGGGGCTCATGGCATATCTACGACTTTAATATATCACTTACCTTCGCTGAAATGATGATAAGGCTCAAGTCCTTATGAGTCGCACTCTTTAAGTATGAAATATTTGAAAATTAATACAAAATACAAAATACAAAATCTATACTGTACTCCTAATGCTGTCTGGTATTAATTTATTTTCATTTGATGAAATGGGAGATTTTATAAAGTAATTGAGATGATTTTACAACTGATCTGCGTATTTTAGTAACACAAATATGGATAAGTGGAGAGGGTTGGTAAGCTATTTGTAGACTTTGCTAAATTTGTGTCCTGAATATGGAATCCTGAATCCGGACCCCGGGAAACATTCATTCAACGGCACTCCCTATATAAACGATGTTCGGATGCCGTCTGCCATTGTTATTAATTTGCATATTTATAAGTTTTTATACACTTGCAGAGGGTATTATAATTTCAGTCAAAAGTTTGCAACGCAGTGAAGGAGACAGTTCCGACCCAATAAAGTATATATATTCTCATCAGCATCACCAGGAGAGTCGATCTAGCCATGTCCGTCTGTCCGTCCGTCTGTCCGTCCGTCTGTCCGTCCGTCTGTCCGTCCGTCTGTCCGTCCGTCTGTCCGTCCGTCTGTCCGTCCGTCTGTCCGTCCGTCCGTCCGTTTCTGCGCAAACTAGTCCCTCAGTTTTAAAGCTATCGAGCTTCAGAATATTTTGTAAATTATATTCCCCAAAATCGGATCGGTTGGCCAAAAATAAAACCCCTAAAAAATCCCAACTTCCTAACTTTAAAAACAAAGTTTTGGAATTTCCGTTCAATCAGTTATATGGCGGCTTATATACTGCGTGCAACGGAACGAAGGGTGTGTAAAAAGTTTTCAATTCTATATCTTTAAAACTGAAAGACTAGTTCTCGTAGAAACAGACAGACGGACAAACGGACATGCTTATATGAACTCAGGACGCGATCCTGATCAAGAATATATATACTTTATAGGGTCGGAGATGTCTCCTTCACTGCGTTGCACACTTTTGACCAAAATAATAATATCCTCTGCAAAAGTATAAAAATTAAACACAACAAAGTTAGATTTAAAAAATTTTTTCCGGTACGTTGCGTTATATCCTACCTGCAAAAGAAAAAACTTTTGGGAAAGTTTCACGCAGATAGCTTTAAAACTGAGGGACTAGTTTGAGTAGAAACGGATGGACGGACAGACGGACGGACAGACAGACGGACAAACGGACATTTCTAGATCGACTCTCCTGGTGATGCTTATCAAGAATATATATACTTTATAGGGTCGGAAATGTCTCCTTCACTTGCATACTGAAATTATAATACCTTCTGCAAGGGTATACGAATCTATCTCTATTGCACAATTACTGATCAAAACTCAACTGGGGTACAACAAAATTGTTTAGATATTGCATTATATCTGAATTTAGTATAAAGTATATAGTTATATTTAAATAAACCAATTTATAAAACGAGTAATTTTTTAATTGCAAAACTTTATTTTAAACTATATATGTTTATTGATTAGTAAACTCGCTATAGTAATTAGGCCATACTATAGAAGCAATCCAGTCAATGTAGGAAGACACGCGCGTGTAAACACCTGAAAAATAATAAATAAAATAAATATTTTGTATTTAAAAATGTTTTATTTATTTGGAAAGTAATCCACCTGGGAATTCACTGCGACAGTAAGCTCCATAGGAAGTGATGCCAACGAGGTAGTAGCGGTAATGTCTTCGACTTCTGTGTCGGCGGCGGCGACGTTCCAAATTCAACTGAAGTGGTCCTCCAGAATCGCCCTGAAAGATTTTTATTCGATTTAGTTAAAAAATGTCCCTGTTGTAACAAAAATTTATCAAATTAAGATTGCAATAAAAACCCAGCCGTAAGTACTAGCAAAAAATTGAATTAAATTGAATTTTAATTGGACTTAGCTTTTGACATTAATTAATTTTCTTTTTAAACTTTTTTTAGAATTGCTTACATTTTCCAGAGACAAAATGTGTTTGGTGAAATATTGTGTAAATTGGATTTTAAATCTTTTCGAACTTGAAAAAAACATAAATTATAAATAGTGCCCCTCACCTGACATGTGTCGCGATTCTTCTCATAGTCATGGGCGCATATCTGACTGGAAAGTATTCCCTGAGGAGATCCCTCATCAGCGGGCAGACTGGTATTGCACTGTTCTGTAGGCACCATCGACAGATCAAGTTCCGTGAGGATATTGGTTTGGGGCTGGGCGAATCCTGTCGATCCATATCCCATCGTATGAAGTTTCCCGTAAGGGATCTCATTTTTAGGCCACAAACGCACTGGTTTTACAAACCAAGTGTATTCCACCGGTCGATTTAACTGGATGAGTCCAATGTCATGATAGTTAAGGGTTGAGTTGTATAGGGGATGCAGATAAATTTTCTCTACACGTCGTCTTTGGGGGGCTACGTCGTTTTCCCATTCCTTTAGCTTAATGTCTCCGATTTTTACCACATCGGGAGCAGAGCTGGTTCAAAAAAAGAAAATATAATATTTAGGCAGAGACAAATTTGTAAAACTTTTATATATATTTATTTAATAGTACCTATTGACCCTTTTTAAAAACCATTTTTCAATTTAAATTTTTATTCAGATCATCTAATAATCGTCTTATCAAGAAAGAATTCTTTTGTAACTTAGAATTACCCTGAACTCAATAATTATATATATTCTTATAAATGGTACTTCTTTTAAAATTGTTACAATCGACAAAATAATTTTCTAAATTAAAATATTTTTAATCAAACAGATATAAAAATATTCAGGTTGTCAAGTTAAGAATAAATTAAATTTTTATGAAATAAAGGATTGATAGTAAACATATTATCAATTTTCTCCCTAGAATAATATCGAAATCATTGCTATTAATTAAAAGTCTGTCTTTCAAGGCTATTTTTCTCCCGTCTCCATAGAATTACTCAAGTAACTAAAAGAGACTCTCTAAGTTCTGAGTGAAATCGAAAAATCTTACCCGTGGCTGGTCAAACAATGAGCGGCCGTGAGCACAAAGTACTCACTGATCAGGCTGCCGCCGCATTTGTAGTCGATCTCGTGGTTCTCATTCCGGAATCCCAGAGCGGCCTGAGTTTGGAAAAGAGAGGATTAGGTGGGGGGCCCAATAACTGTTATCATATGGTGTTGGGCTGCGATTTGCAAGTCAGCTATCATCGGTTTTAGTCGTGTTTGTGTCGTGAACGCGGGTACTTTGGCGTTTCCCCCATTCCGGTTTAGTGTGATTTAACTTTTTTATTTTTTTTCTTTTTGTTGATTGTTGATTTTTGTTTGTGCAGCACCATTCGATACTGACCATATGCGGGTACTGTCCGGGTGCCACAATCGATCGACCATTGAAATCGTCGTGCAAGTCCTCCATCTCCGCGGTCTTGTTGTAGTTCTCCCCATCCACTTTGCGCTCGGTGTGCAGGAATATGTTGTGGAAGTTACGGTGGTGATCTGGCGGCGGACGACGGGGTCTCCATCGATGGTTCTCCCAGTGAGGTGGTGTCCCTGGGGGTGGACCGCCGGGACAGCCGGGCGGCGGACCAGGAGGAGGTGGACCCGGCGGCGGTGGTCCCGGTGGTGGCCTTCCGCAGGGAGGTGGCGGTGGGGGCGGGGGTCTATAATAGCCGTAGTTGTTAAAGTCAACCGGCGGTTGCCACTGACCATTGTAGCCGTTGCTATTGTAGTTGTTGTAGTCCCACCTGCTTGGATCCGGCTCTGGGTACGGATTCGGATTGGGAAATACCCACTCCCTCTGTCCCTTCACATGAAATCCGCACAGCAGCAAGCAAAATGCTATCCAAATACAAAGTCTCTTCAAATCCGCCATCTGTAGGTCTTGCTCGATTGACCGATTTAATCCGACTGGGATCTTCCAATCCACAATGCGCGAAAAGAAACAACAGCGCAGGCAAACAGTTTTATTGAAATTCAGCCGAATTTATAATTGAGCGCCCGCATTAATTAATAAAAATACATTAAACAAAAATCAACACAGACAGGCAAGGGTTTGTTTTGGAAACAGTGGTGGCTGAAATATTGAAGCCGACCCAGCCGAAGATAAGCAATCAATTCAAATAGATTAACAAAATGCATTACTATTGGAAATATTGGAAACCAATTGTCAACTTGAGTTATCATGGGATTTCAGTTGAAATAGATATTAATATTTTTTGTCTTTACAATCGTTCCAGATTTTAATTTGGAATGTACGCTAGACAGCAAATAATGAAACCCAAGAAATTACCAATAGAATGATAATAATTTGGACCCTTATCATAAATCTTCAATTGACATGTTTGCATTTCCTTCTGCATCCTCAGAGCCTTGCGGGTAAATATTAAGGAATAAATATTTATTATACCACTAACCCTCATTTAACTTTTAATAGCTCTCGATGCGATTGAAATAATTAACTACCAGACCACCAAATACACAATCCCAGAACTTTGGGGAGAGCAGCCGGTGGCGCCCACCAGCGAGGATGTAGATGACCAGGAGTCTGAAGAGGAAGACAGCTTTTTGAAGTTCGGTAACGACGCTGATTTAAGGACTCCTGCCTCCGAAGGACTTCACGAGGGTGCCTTTTGCCGACGGAGCTTCGATGGGCGGAGTGGCTATTGCATCCTGGCCTATCAATGCCTCCACGTGATCCGCGAATATCGAGTGCATGGCACCCGCATCGACATCTGCACCCATCGGAACAATGTACCTGTCATTTGTTGTCCTTTGGCAGACAAACATGTCCTGGCCCAGCGGATCAGTGCCACCAGTAAGTGAAATTTGAAGGGATTGTCAGACTTTGAAAATCTTCAAAGCTTTCATTTTTAGATAGCTAAAAAATTCAAACCTATTCTAGAGCTATAAAAAACCAACCAAAATACGAATTTTTTTTTTTATTTTTAAAAATATATTTCTAAATTGTTGTGAACAATATCCTATAACAGAACTAGTTATAGTAGCTTTGAAATAAAAATAAATAAAATGAATGTAAGTTAATCGATCAAGATCTCCACAGAATGCCAGGAGTACAATGCTGCCACCCGAAGGCTTCAGTTGGCGGATACCGGACGCACATTCTCCGGGAAGCAGTGCGTGCCCAGCGTGCCCTTGATTGTGGGAGGCACTCCCACCCGGCACGGACTATTCCCGCACATGGCGGCGTTGGGATGGACACAGGGAAGCGGGAGCAAGGACATTAAGGACAGCCTGGACATAAAGTGGGGCTGCGGGGGCGCCTTGGTCAGTGAGCTGTATGTCCTGACCGCCGCCCATTGTGCCACCTCGGGTAGGTAAGTGATAGTATCATTTGAGACGCAACTAAATCGATATATCCTTTGATCCAACAGCAAGCCACCGGACATGGTTCGACTGGGAGTCCGCCAGTTGAACGAAACCAGCTCCGCCCAGCAGGACATCAAGATCCTGATCATCGTGCTGCATCCCAAGTACCGGTCCTCAGCCTACTACCACGACATTGCGCTGCTCAAGTTGACCAGGCGGGCCAGGCTGTCGGATGAGGTGCGTCCCGCCTGCCTGTGGCAGCTGCCCGAGCTCCAGATCCCCACCGTCGTGGCCGCCGGCTGGGGACGCACCGAGTTCCTGGGCGCCAAGTCGAATGTCCTGCGGCAGGTGGACCTGGACGTGATTCCCCAGATGCGCTGCAAACAGATCTATCGCAAGGAGCGACGCCTGCCGCGGGGAATCATCGAGGGTCAGTTCTGCGCTGGATATTTGCCGGGCGGCAGGGACACTTGCCAGGGTGACTCCGGCGGTCCCATCCATGCCGTCTTGCCGGAACACAACTGCGTGGCCTTCGTGGTGGGCATCACCTCGTTCGGGAAGTTCTGTGCGGCTCCCAATGCCCCTGGCGTTTACACCAGGCTGTACAGCTACTTAGATTGGATTGAGAAGATTGCCTTCAAGCAGCATTAATGTTTCACTACTAATTTATTTTACTAAATATGCGTTCTAGAAAATTAAAAATATTTTATTTGTAAGTCATACATACATATTGTATTTTGATAATATTTGAATGAAGTTAAAAGTTTAGAGTACAAGAGTCATGGCCACACCTGTTGTTCTATCCACTGAAGATAGTGGGCTATTCGCACATAAACTCCGGGCTCTCCAGTGGCACAGGCTCCTCCAAAGGAAGTTAAGCCCACCACATAGGGAATCCGCTGGTGCTGATGCCGCATATGTTGGTGGAGCAGCAATGGTCCTCCAGAATCGCCCTATTGAAAGAGCGGTTAAAGATTAACATTTAAAATTTCTTTGAAACTTAATACAATTTTTATGAAACTAAATAAAATTTCCTTAACTCTTAAAGTTTAAACTTTGACAAACACACTTTTCCACCCAAGAAATTATTTTTTTTAAATGTATATTGATGAAAAAACATTTCAAATTTACACAAATGAATAGAGAATTTTAAATGAAAAAGTGTCATATGTTAAAATTAAATGTATACACTTTCTATTAATTTTAATGTAGTTAAGTTATTATTAACTCACCTGACAAGTGTCCATTTTCCCGGAGTAATCTCCCGCGCAGAGCTGTCCCGATCCCAAACCATGCACTAGCTTGTCATCGTTTTGCAAGTACCTCTGACATTGTTGGTTATTCAAGGGGTATAGCATTATTTGGAGCAATTCATTGGAGTGGGGGCCAGCTGTTAAATATTTAATGATTAATCAAAAATAGTAAGTAAATGGAAAAATTGTTTTTTAAGGTTATAAAAGATCAAATGATTTTTTCTACACTAACCAAACTTGGTTTGTCCATATCCCAGGGCACTCAGAGGACTCTCCGGCAGGGATTCCTGGTTCCACAGGCAGGCCACCGGCTTGTGGGATCTCCTGGCCAGTTTGACCACTGCCAAGTCGTTAGTAAGGGTCTCCTCATCGAAGTTCGGATGCTTGGTTATCTGTAGGATTTCAATTAACTGCCCCCGAGCGCTGTTCAATTCAACGCCACCTATCAACGCCACAGACGGGGATTCCCTGTTGGTTTTTAAGAGACAACTCATTAGCATTTCGAGTATTCGCGCCGTCAAGTTTTTGTTGCCCTACCCGCCGATGTTGGCACAGTGTGCTGCCGTTATAGCGAACCGCGGCGAAATCATCACGCAGCCACAATTGAACGTATACCTGCGCTTGCTGGAACCGTGCGAATGAATCCACCTGTTTGTGCGGGAAGGGCAACCGAGGGCACACTGTAAGGAAATAAATCAAAAAGAAGTATTGTGAAGACATTTAATACATACAAATAACAATTCGCGATATATCATTTGTAAAATAGAAAATTGGTTTATTAGGTACAATTTTAGAAAATTCCAAAGATGAACAAATATGTATCAGATTCGTATTTTTAAAGCCTTTTTAATTTTGTTAAAGAAGTATCATTTAAGATATAAACTTAACTTTTACTCTAAAGTTGTATGATATGTTCTGGTTAAATATTAGTTTACCATATAGGGATGCTCGTTATCCAGGGTGAGTCTGCCGCCCACCAGAAAATTATCGCTCTGATTGCGCTTTTGGATAATGGGCTCAACTAGTTCCACTTGATCTTTTTTCGAGGTAGTATTCCGCCGACGTCGACGGCGCTTATGACGAGCTCTTGGATAAGCATTCGAGCAGGCTGGCAAAAGAGAAGATCTCTTAATGTCTGGATAGGCCGTGGGTTTCCATACACACCTTCCTCACTCTTGGAGATCCTTGGAGATTCCGGAATCAAGTATCCGCCATGAGGACAGCACACCAGCTGATTGGGCCACGACGATGGGCAGAGTAAAGGCGTCACTTGGGGCACCGATTGCAGGGCACTGATGCAATCCACGTACCTCACACATCTTCCAACCAATGGACGATCGTAGGCCTGGCAATTTCCGAAATTGTCAATCGAAACATACGAGGGAACTACTCCAGTCCAAGGCGCGCTCTGTGCGTATCCATTGTAATAATAGTTTTGCGGACTGGCGGATACAATCAATGACGATGCTGAAATGAACACAATCTCAAGAAGCCAGAAATATAGCGGCCCCATATCTGATGTCTACGCTCGCGGACGTACGATTGCCGAATGAAATGCTCGTGAAGATCTCGTCTCGAATAACCTGAGACTCAATTTAAAGCGTTTTCTACATGCGCTTTTATTTCGGGGTAACAATTCGTGCGGAAATCGGAAATGTACCGCCCTACCTACAAGCTTGAGGTCCGTAACGTACACATAAAATATATCATATTTATATTTAGCTCAAGTTTGATTAATATATGCTTAAAAAACCTAGTGACTAAGAGCTTTTCCAATAGTTAACTATAAAGAAAGTTGAGTACACAAGTAAGCTGTTCTCAAATTTATATTTGTGGACGGCACACTGTTTAAACATTTTGTAAGTGAATGATTAAAGATGCCTTTGTGCTGAACTTAACTACAAGCGACTATATTTGAATGAATAATCAATCAGAGAGAGGAGATTTCAAATATTTCAATCGCTTTGATCAAATATTTAACTTGTTATGTGAAAACTACTAGTTATATATAAAACAATATTTTTCAAACATTTATTCAAATTAATTATGTACAAAAACAATTTAAAACGTCTGATAAAACTATAAAAAATATATTTAAGGCACAATGTTCCATGCGGTGAAGGTTCCTGCCTCGGGTATATCAAGCTGTAAAGAAACAGTTTTATTTATGCGCTTATAATAACTGAAATTTTATGAAGAACACCTACCAATTCTGTGAACTTATCCTGGCAGGCGATTCGAATGCGGGCCGACGTGGAAGGCGCCTCCAGCGGGAAGTCTCCACTCAAACCCTGATCCTGGCGAGCAGCTGCAATGGCCTCCTTGATGGCAAAGAATGCTGATGATCCTATAAAAAGCGGGGGCTCGCCTACAGCCTGTTGCAGAAATAATAAAGAAAACAAAATGTTAAGTTATAAAGTAAGTAAGTAAGTAAATCAAGTCGTAAGTAAAGAAAACAAGAGAGAACGCTATAGTTGAGTGCCTCGACTATTAGATACCCGTTACTAAGCTAAAAAACTTAATATAAATATGCTATTGTATTGCGCCATCTACCCCAAGACATTGGTAGCACGGGCCATGAAAGGCGAAATGTAGGCGCAAGCCAGGCTTAAGCGTTTAATGGGTTTTGTGGGGTTAGAGGGGGTGGCAAACTTATATTAGGCCAATCGATAGGTATTGACGAACCAATATAAAATATATTTTTTTGTTATGGCACCATTTTTATACTAAACTTGCGCTGTGTTATAGTTATAGTTTCCGGATCTGTTAGTGATCCTGAACAAGAATTATATATTTTTTAGGGGGAAATGCTTCCTTTTTGTACAATACCTTTCCTACGAGTAACGGTATAAAAATACTAGATAATAATAATAGTACAAAAATAATGCATTCCGAAAGTCAATAAATACATTTTTTGTCATTAAAGTATAGACCAAAGTTTCTTTTTATGACTAAAGGCGTGTATTTGATTGAAGCAAAAAAAAATGTTTTTACAATGACTTTCCCAAGAAAATCGAAGTCTGCCACACACAATTTAAGCAATTTGTAAAATTTGATTAAAACTAAATACACAAATTCGAATCAACCAACCTTGGAGGAGTACACAGCCCGTGGATTGGGGGCACCTGTCAGTAGGCTGACATTGAACTCTCCGGGGATATCGGCAAATCCTGGCAGCTTGTACATGCCGGGGCCTCTGGAATAGAGCATTCCCTGCGGTGAGTACATGAGCTCCTCCAGAGTAAACAGGCCGTAGCCCTGCATGAAGGCTCCTTCGATCTGGCCAATGTCAATGGCCGGATTCAGACTCGAACCAATGTCCATGACGATGTCCGTGCTGAGCACCTGATGGTCGCCAGTCAGGCAGTCGATCTCCACCACACTGACCCCCACGCCATTCGTGTAGTAGCTGTAGGTGCGGGCATTGGGATTCGTCTCCGGGTGATAGCCGATTCCCGGCATGGCATAGAATCCGGTGGCCGAGAGACTGACCCGATCGAAGTAGGCCTTGTTGATCCACTCCTTCCACGTTCCGCCGGGCAACGCCTCCTTGATGGGTGCCAGTCGCTTGTTCAACTTCTCACAGGCATCCAGCACGGCCATGCCGTTTATATCGGATCCCACACTCGCCGCCGTGGGCGAGGTATTGGGCACCTTGTCCGTGGCCGTCTCCGAGATGTGAATCAATTCCGGCGGAATGCCCAAGGCCCTGGCGGCGCACTGGATCATCTTGGTGTTTAGTCCTTGACCAATCTCAACGCCTCCGTGTGACAGAAGCACGGATCCATCTCCATAGATGTTGATCAGTGAGCCCGCTTGATTCAAGTGCATTACCCCAAACGCAATTCCATATTTCGTCGGCACCACCGCCATTCCGCGCTTCCTCCAGCGATTCTCCCGGTTGAATTGAGCGATCTCCAAACGCTTTTCGTTGTAACTCGACTGCTTGAGACAATCCTCTAGACACCGTTCGATTGGGAAATGCTCCAGTTTCTGGTGGTAGTGTGTGTAGTCTCCTGTTTTGTAGAAGTTCAACCGCATCACATCCACGACCTCACGACCCACAATCCGGGCCACGTCCCGGATAATGTGCTCTCCGGCGTACATCCCTTGAGGACCTCCGAAGCCACGGAAGGCCGTATTCGAGGGCAGGTTCGTCTTGCACACCCATCCACCCACACGCACGTTGGGAATCCGATAGCAGTTCTCAAAGTGGTACATTGCTCGCTCCAGAACCTAAAAAGATATATCTCCTTAGTATTTCGAAAAGAGTATAATCACATATTATGATAGTCAATATACGACCTCCAATAAATATGAACTCTAAGTTACACAAGGCCTTCTTTTGTGTAATGTCTTTTAGGAAAAGGTAATATATATATTAAAATGTTCCACCTTTGGCATATGATCCATGGATGTATTACACATTGTTAAGTGGTTTCTAAGCCCGAGATTTTCTTGAAAAACCCATCTCAAAAATAGCCTTGATGTACTCACCGAAAAGGACAGATCCATAGACCAACCGGCATTGTTATAGCACTCGATGTCGCAGGCAGTGATTAGACCCTCCTTGGTAAAACCCACTTTGTATTTGAACAGGAAGGGATGCCGGGTGCCGGTGATGAGCATGTCCTCGTCGCGATCCAACATACAGCGCACAGGACGTCCCATTCGGTAGGCGGCCAAGGCCACTGGGAGGGCCACCGAGATGCCCCTGGACTCCTTGCCGCCAAAACCACCTCCCAATCGTTTGGCTCGACAAACGACCCGATGGGCAGGAAGTGCGGTGACATGGGCCACCAGTTTCTGGACCTCCGAAGGATGTTGGGTCGAGCAAAAGAGCTCTAGTTCGTCACTATCCCGAGGAATCGCCAACGCCGCATGGGTCTCCAGATAGAAATGCTCCTGCCCGCCCATTCGACAAGTGCCCTCGAAAGTGAGATCCGCCTGGGCCAGAGCCTCCTCCACATTGCCCTTGGTCACGAAACGCGGATAGTCGGGGAAGTAGGACTTGTGCACGATTGCCTGTTCGATGGTTACTATGACTGGACTCAGCTCCTGGTACTCCACTTTCACCAGTCGTGCGGCTCGCTGGGCCAATGGCTTATTATCCGCCGCTATGGCGCCCACAATCTGTCCATAGCAATGAACCTCTCCGGCGGCAAAGACGTGCTCATCATGGAACACAGGACCTACCTCGTTCTCATGCTCGGTCAAGTCCTTGTACGAAAAGAACTGATGAACTCCCTCCAAAGCCAAGGCTTCAGTGGCATCCAGCTTGGTGATCTTGGCTCGTGGCTTGGTGCTGAGGACAAATGACAGATAGACTTCGCCATCCATGCGGGGAATATCATCTGTATAGATGGCTTCTCCGGTTGCCTGTTTCAAAGCAGCTGCATGGACTTGTGGTCTGCCAATGGGATCGCAGATGGGTTGATCGCTGCAGACGCGCTCGAAGAGCTGGGCACTTTTAAGGACGGGAGTGTGGAAGGAATCGGCACCACTTCGCTCCTCAGGCGGCAAGGCATCAGAAGATACAATCCCCGACTTGCTTAACTTCAGAGTGATAGCCAGATAGGCCTTGAAGAACAAACTGACCACCAAAGCTCGTCGATAGGCGATCATGCCACCAGGAGCCGAGGCAGCCAAAGGTAATTCCGTGCACAAGCTCTCCGCCACTCGCTCCACCAGCTGGTGATTCCACTCTTGACCGGCCATCAACTGGGAGGTCCGAGGAGCCAGCACTGTGGTGGGAGCCATTCCCCCGAAGGCCATCGAAATCTCCGCCACAAGATTGGACTTCTCCTCGAAGCGAACGTTAATGGCTGCATTCACGATGGCTATGTCGTCATCTCTTCGTCTGGCCTGCTTGAACG
The DNA here is from genome assembly GCA_018153305.1 of Drosophila kurseongensis. Classification (NCBI taxonomy): domain Eukaryota; kingdom Metazoa; phylum Arthropoda; class Insecta; order Diptera; family Drosophilidae; genus Drosophila; species Drosophila kurseongensis. Next base: position 1,174,543 of record JAECXX010000149.1, read on the forward strand.
CAACGATATACCGATCCGGATTCGTCTTTCGGAAATGGATGCCCAGGAGGACCTCGTGGGCTTCGATGACATTCCTTCGGTAACCGGTGAAAAAACCGGTTCCCATGTGGACAGTCCTCCTTTGAATCTTGCCATCCACAAAACTGGCGACCTCGAGTTGAGCTCCTGCTGCCGAGAGCACAGGATTCATATCGGAGATGGGGCTACCAGTCATAATGTTTCCACCCAAGCAGGCTACATTGCGTATTTGCTTTCCGGCAAAGTAATGCAGCATGTCCACGGTGCACTGGAACAAACGGGTCTCCGATTCCGGCAGCTCCTCGATCCTCTGTCGGAGTAGAGCATCGATCTCCATCAAACTGACAGCGGCTCCGAAGTAAATGCCATCCTGGGATTCCCGCACCTCCAGCAGCTCCTTCACCTGGGTGGGATTGATGAGGTGCGGGTAGAGGAAGTGCTTAAACTTGACCTCCACGCCCACCTCCGTGTTGCCCACGACCAATTTGGCAGCCGGATACTGGGCCTTCAGCTGGAGGAGCTCTTCCAGGTTAGTGGGACGATACCAAGTCACCCTATCCGAGCTGAACACCAGGCTCTGGGAATCGAAGGAATCACTCAACTGAAGTTCTGGTGGGAAGATGGGTTCCTGGCTGGGATCCAAGGGCTGGAACTCGCTGCGCTCGAAGAGTTTGTCATCGGTTTCCGAATCGGAACCACATCCTTTGCCACTAATCTTGCAGCATTTATCACCCATTCCACAGGCAAACTCCTTAGTGAAGGTCTTGTAGCCCTCGAGGATGGGGCGATAGCCAGTGCAACGGCACAAGTTTCCTTGGAAGGCCACCTCCAAGTCCCGCATCGAGGGTTGCTCCGCATTTCGGAGAAGCGCGTACATGGACATCACGATGCCCGGAGTACAGAAGCCGCACTGCGAACCATGCGCCTTGGCCAGTCGCTCCTGCACCGGATGCAGCCGGGTCTTGGTGCTCCCGATGCCCTCCACCGTGGTCACCGCACATCCGTGCATCGCACACACCGGAGTGAGGCAGGCGTTGACCGCCAGGTGACGAATTTTACTGGCACGGCGGTCCAGGCGGGACACCATCACGGTGCAGGCGCCACAACCACCCTCCGCACATCCCAACTTGGTGCCGCACAGCCTCAGTCTCTCGCGCAAATAAGTGAGGAGCGTACATTCCGGATCCGGACTCGATTCGGTCACCTGGAATATCGAAAATAAATTTATTTAGGGCAAAACACAACATAAACCATCGTTTCTCCCAAATATACCATATATATTTACGAACATATACCATATTACCTTATTAACGTTCCCCTTATTTAACTTTACAATTTAATTATACCCTTGCAGAGGGTATTATAATTTCAGTCAAAAGTTTCAGTCTCCTTCTGTCCGTCCGTCCGCCCGTTTTTACGCAAACAAGTCCTTAACTAACTAATCCGCTTGAAACTTTTCTATTGCAGGTTGTATATAAGTCGGAACGAGCCGGATCGGGCGACTATATCATATAGCTCCCATAGGAACAATCGGAAAATAACTTTGTTGTTTTTAATTTTTGTTTTTTGGGATTTGGTAAAATTTAAATACTATGGAATCAAAGTTTAAATTAAATTAAAATCGGACAACAGTATCATATAGCTGCCCTAAAAGCGATGGCAAAATGTAGCGCAAAATCGACATAGCTTTATTGTTCTTAGTAATATAGGCACGGAAATCGAAATGTAGTCGATTTGTAATAACTGCAAGGTTTAGTTTTGATTAAAGCTTTAATATTATGATACAAATTTATGCTTAAAAAATGATTTCTTTTAATATAAGTGATTTGAAGTAAGAACTCATCGGATTTTTCAAAATATTTTATCTTTTAAAAAAGTTTATTGTACTAAATAGTATTTCATATCTACAATATTATCACATACGCCTTCTTTTTAAGATTTTCAGTACAATGAACTTTCTTTAATATATATTAATAGATTTAGTATATGTATATTAGTTCATTGTACTAAATGATATATACTATATGTACATTTTTCACCACGGTATAAATCTTTGGGCATATTTTCTATAAATAGTAAATCAATTTATTTGTAAACTTTGAACGTCTGTAGTACCCTATATAAAACGCAAATTTATGTATGAACAAGGGGACATCTTAGTTTAAACATTGAAATGCAGCTGCGAGTCTGCCAACCCTGTTTTAATAAGAACTGCTATCTGTTCACTATCAAACACGAGCAACCCATTATTTATTGCCATTCCACTTGTGCGCGAGCTGTGGGCGTGTATTTAAGAACTTTAATTGCACTTGCTTAACACCAGTTGCTAAAACCGTCTCGTTTTATCTAGCTAATATACCCTGGCTTACTTAATTGTGCGCCACAATGTAAACATTATAGAGTCAGTCGGAATTTGTGGATTAAAAGGCCTGGCTATCAGCCAGACCCACATTCCCATTCCATGCTCCCAGACTGCTCCCATTCGATTGGCAAACGTACGATCTTGATAAGGTGATAAGGGGCCACCAGCAAACAACGATCCTCTACATAGGGGTCAATTGTTATCAGCATGCCGTATGCCCAATAAATACTATGTATTACGTAGTCGGCACATTCAATTGGGCAAGAAGGCAAATTCCATTAAGTGCCAGTTAAACGCAATTAAAGCAATAAAGTAAAACAAAATCGATATGGGGATAGCACTGCCTAAAGTTTACCGACACTTAAAACACGCAACGTATCTGAGTATCCATAAGCACCTTTTTTCCATTTACAAAAAACACCAGAGCACCCGACATCGTGCCGTTGTAACTCTCAGTACCAGTGCCTAAATAAGTGCCAGCCTGCAATTGCGATTCGTTTACATATATGGCTGGTTCGTTCTTTGAATGTAAAACGAGTTTTTAAAAATTAGACGAGAATCTCATGCGCCCGCCGAATAAAATAACACAACCGCCTTGCGCCGTCAACGAAAACGTAATGAATGTGCCAACGACCGAGCAATTCATCCAAACGCCGACTTTTATGAGATAAGGCTGAAGATACGACGAACTGCAGGATCGCTAACATGTGTGTAGAAATAACCACGTCTATGGGTTTTGAGGAGAGAGTTCCATCATCCATCATCCCATAGTCTTTACAGATCCGAACAGTCAGGTAGAAGAAAAAATGAAAATTGGGTCTTTCCATCAGTTCTTATTACATGATTAATCTGGTTTTCAGAAACTGTAGTTTAAATAGAAGAAATTAAATAGAAGCTTATCTTCGATATATCTACCAGCATTGTCAAAATGTTATGTTTAAGATACATTTGTTATCAGCCTGTTTGATTTAAGATGATTAAATACTATTAGAGACTTCCCTTCTTTTAGTGTTGATTTCGCCATTATGACAGAAAATGTAGCTTAGGTAGAATACATTTTAATTGTCAACTTTGAATACACTACCAATTAATTAAAAAATATTAATTTGGTATCTATCTTTAAAATGCAATTTGTATCTATATAACTAAATTGCCAAATCTTGGAATAGATTTTTTTATATCACCCTCTCCCTTTTACAATTAGAAAAGTTTCTAACTTGCTAATAGTAGGTAATAATAATATTTAATGATGCTAACAGCTGGGTGACAAAATGTTCGATTGCCTATCGGTAGTAACTAACTTTGGTTAAGAATAACCATTTTTAGCTACTATGCTGTTAACGCCATGACTTTGGTACCTGAAAATCATTGAAGTTTTCACAGCTCTATTAAATAGTACTCCCACCTTAATAGCAAATCTGATCTGCTTTTTTTTCTAACTAAACATTAACCAACAACGTTCTAATAACCTTTTTTAATTTGGTGACTCTGCCAAAATTAATATATAAGATCGTTACAAAACATATTACATTTTATATTTGGTTCTATGAGCTACAACAGCACACAACAATATCTGACGGTTTAGATCAAAAGGAAAGCACAACACAGGCCTTGAGAAGCTTGTTGGTATTAGGCTATAAAGGCAAAACTCAACTGATCTAATAAGTTACCTTTTGGTTAAACAAACTATCTTTAAGTAACTTTTGCCTTTAGCTCACATACACAATTACCCAAGTAAATCTATAAAACATGTTTATAAGCATTAAGTATTAATTCCTCAATTAAGTGATTTAAAATTCAATGTAAGATTTTACTTACAAAATAATATATTGGCTATTATAAAGCTGACCGGTAACAAATGGGGTTTTACAACAAAAGTAATTTAACAATACCTGAACTATTTGGTACCAGAGTACAAACACAAGAATCGAAGTAGTTAAATGGGATAGGAACTGACTTATGCTACGCAGACTTAAGATCTAAATCTCGCTCCACTTCGGTGCCCTCATATAGAGCTTGTCGCCGCATCGCCTCCCGAAGTTGCTGTTGCTCGAATCTCCGCGAGGACCACTGATATCTGTGGGTTGAATATAATTACTAGGGAATCTTAGGGATTAATCTTAATCCACTTACCTGCAGGACATCCAGTAGGCAACGGTGCCGCAGAAAAAGGACCCGAATCCCACGTGGGTGGAAAGGTGGGTTCGCGAGGTGCCCAGAAAAGTTAGCAATCCGATTCCGATACCACCGCTGATTCCGTACAGAAAACTGTTACGAAAGCATGGGATTTGTGACACATCACGGCCAAAGATAAAGAAGCTCTGTGGAAGTGATTGGGAGGTATGCTTTAACTCAGCTACACTTTAATTGTATGTTTATGTAATCCCTACCTTGCCGGGTTCCTCGGGTTCTTCGGCCATGCTGCAATTGCAATTTAAAAAGTCGTGTTGCAAAGCAAAACAAAACAAAGGTGTGACCCCAACGTAACCGTTAAAAAATACTATCCAATTATCCAGTATAATAGGGGGACTCCTAAAGTTCAGTTGACAGCAATATACCAAATAAACTATTATACTGCAAAAATACTGAAAAATTTATATATTTTTTTTAACTAAACTTATCTAAAGAGAGCCCATTTGTAAAACAATTTTTAGTTTTACTCTGAAATTCGGAAGAGTGAATTTGTAACAAATGAAAAAATATATATTCGAAGTCGAAGACCAAGGTTTCTCGGCAACGCCAGAAGGATATCCAGGCCAAGAAGAGTAACAAGAAGAAACAATTTAGCCTGGCCTCTTTAGTTTACTTCACCACATTGGCCGTGGGATTCCCGAGCGTCTGGTTTTGGTGTTGGTCTAAGATCCTCAGTGTTTCTCGACTGGAAAGGATCTCTATTCAGACTTACGTAACGAAGCACTTATAGCAGCAGAGTTGTTAGAGTTAGCATATTTTTTTTGACGAACATTAAAAAAAAGAATACATTTTGTTACAAAGTTTTTTTTTATACAAACGATATTTATAAGAACCAGTAAAAAAAAAACTATATTTCTAAATACAAATGAAAATGTTTAATATTTTTGTGTTCCAAAATTTGTAAGCTTTTATCAGATAATCGAAATGGGTTCATTTCAAATTTTAAAGACAAATGGCGCCCAATCGACTATTAACTCGTAAAATCGTTATCGATTACAAATAAGAGGAGCTCGTATAATTCCACTGCAGTCAGTAGGCAACACTGGTCGACGCTGGGAAGAAGAAGAAAACGACAATTTGCCACAGTCACAATTTAATTTCTTTAGTTTTTTGGGTTTTTATTAAAATTAAGTGCACGCACGGAATCAAAACGGCAATCAGTGGCAGCCGAACTGAGTTTCCAATCGGCGAATAATAGTCAATTAAGGGTTTGCTGATGCACCCGAACTTTTACCAGTGCAACACCCACACTAAACAAAAATTTTCAGGTGAGTAAATTGGGATCGAGGAATGCCCAGGTAAATTATTCAGATTATGGGATATAGATAGAGAATATATCACGCCCGGACTTAGCAGTCAGTTCAGAAAAACCCAGTGCCCAAAATCATCTGGCAATGTACGACGACACGTAGGCAGAAACTTACACAAATTTGCAGTTTGCAGAGAGTAAAGCAACGTATTATCTATATGTCTCTGATAATCGCTCTTTAACTTTGCCACTCCACAGTTCTTCGCCAGATGTTCATACGTCGCCGTCAACCGAAACCGAATTTCCACTCGTAACCGATTCTTCCAGGCCAACTGAACCCTACTGCACCACCATGGACGTGTCCGCCTCCACATCGTTTGAATCCTCGCCGGACAAAAGAAGCACCACCTACGAGGGCGACAACACGCTGTACGACAGTGCTTTGGATCACCAGCTGTCCACCACGGCCTACAAGTCCTGTAATGGTAAGCAAAACCAATCCAAAGCCTTCCTGAAATCAGACAGGATCCAGCAAACGGAGGAGTACCACGACCACATATTTAGGGAGACTGATTCTCGTGATTTTGATACCCGAAAAGCAGACTGGAGTCAGCATTCAGACGACCAGCTAGGCCAGATCTTCCAGCAGAATCATTTCCCCTTATTGGGAACAGAGTGTAGGCGGTCCTCAAAAGAGAAGCTAGATCCGATCTATCAGCTCATCCGCACGCTGTCGCAGGATTCCGAGGATCGTGATCTCTGCAGGCGCTGGCTGGACACCTTGCAGCACTCGAACTGGGTGGAGAAATCGGAACGTCATCGTATTCTACGGAAAATGGAGTATCAATTAACCACAAGTGGTCATTTGAGTGCTCCCTTCACGGACCCCGCCAATCTGGAGGAACTGCTAGATGAAACTAGCGAAGAAACCTCAGATTCAGGAGCTCTCTATCTTCAAAGAGACCTAAAAGAAGAAAATGCCCACCTCAATCGCAAGGTCAAGACTTTCAAACTTAAGCTAGCTGCCCAGCAAATCCAAACCACTTACCAGCAGGAAAAGCTAAGGAAACTAAACATGGAGAACATTCAGAAGTCTAACTTTAGCAAGACGATCAAGAAAACCCTAATGGTTGCAGCTCGACATAGTTTGCAATCCCAAGCTTCCGAGACGTTTCCCAACCAGTTTATATCGCAAATGTTCGTGGCCTTTGGGGGCGATGAAAAACTCAAAGATCATTTCAAGACCTTGGACTACGAGCTAAGGAAAATTGTACAGAAGATGTGCATTCACGCTCACGAACGCCAGAAATCTTCTCTTGAAGGCATTATTAATGAGAAGGTCAAGAAACTGAAGCAGAAGCTTATTTATAAGTATGAAAATCAGTTGTCCAAACAAGACGATAACCAAAAAATAAATGCTTTAGCCATGAAGGAAAAGTGTTTCGATCTGCTGAAGCAGTTTTTGCTAAACGACTGTCAAGATCAAAGTTGCGGAGAAGAATATATAAACCAGCTGAAAGTCCTATATGAACAGGAAATCTTAAAAGAATAATTTATGTTTTCGTTAAAATATTTAAAAGGTCCACCATTTTCTTCAGCTTTGAAATGAAAAACCCAAGGAGCAAAACATTCAAGAGAAGAAATTATATTTTTATACAATTAATAAACTAAGATTTCTGCAGTTCTCTTCCAAGACCAGAGGAAGAAGTTATTTATAAAAGATAATGAAAAATTAAGCAGCCGCTCCTACAAAAATATTTATTATTATATTTTCTGTTACATATTAGTAAACTTGGTTTTAGCCTTAATGAACTGATCATTGTATTCTTTTATTACAATCCACAGAGAGCCTTATCAACGAACTGAGCCAAAATCCATTGGGCCCCTTGAATTCCGCCAACAAAACAGTCAATGCGGAATTTGGCAATGAGTCGGCTGTCTTTAAGTCGTTCGGATCCCCGGCACCGGCCGCTTTCAACAGTCCCACACCAGCTCTCAATGCCAGCATGCTGCTTATTCAGTCCGAGAGCACTGACACTAACACCTCGCAGGAGGAGGTGGACCCCAAGTCGCAGCTGGCCAATAAGACAATATTCAAGACGGATAATCCCAACCTGTCAATTATAGAGATTAACGATAACTCGATTAAGGAGGAGGACCTCGAAAAGGAGGTGGTGCTGGTGGAAGGCGACAACGTGAAGAATCTGCACAAAAAGTCGCCCAGCAAAGATGCTTGTGCGTCTGCAAACGCGGACAAGCGTCGTCGCAAGGAGTCGCTGCTGCAGACGAGCAAGCAGAAGCTGGACATCTCAATTGCAGAGGCTTCGGCAGCAGCAGATGGCGATGGCGAAAAGCGGGATCTGGTGCCGGTCATCGATCAGCCGCAGACCAAGCGCGATATCACAATCTACGACACCATTGAGGAGTTCGAACAGAATCTGCCGTCTACGGTGACGCTGTTAAACACGCCTTTCGGCAGCAAAGTCTATCTCGTGGGCACGGCCCACTTCAGCGAGGAGTCGCAGGACGACGTCTCATTTGTGAGTAGTCTAATTGCTCTTTAAAACGGTTACTTAACGTGATCTCAATTCCTCAAGGTCATACGCAATGTCCGTCCAGATGTGGTCATGGTTGAGCTGTGTCCATCGCGTATTCACATCCTGAAGCTCGATGAAAAGACGCTGTTGGAAGAGGCCAAGAGCATCAATATTCCCAAGGTAATGATAATGATTAAAATAAACATATAATTTCAGGAACGCTTGACTTTCAACAAAATAAAAAATCCCAAGATTACAACCTTGTAACCAAATTTAACGCTTATAGATCCGCGGAATCCTGCACACTCATGGCTACATCAACGGCATCTTCTTCATCCTGTTGCTGCAGATGAGCGCCCAGATCGCCAAGGACCTGGGGATGGCGCCGGGCGGAGAGTTCCGGCGTGCCTTTGAGGAGATCCACAAGCTGCCCGGCTGCATTCTGCACCTTGGCGATCGACCGATCCGCATAACACTGTACCGGGCATTGCGTGCCCTGTCGCTGTGGCAAACCATGAAGCTGGTCTGGCGATTGACTTTCACGGACAGCATTAGCATCGAGGAGGTGGAGGAGTGCAAGCAGAGCGATCTGCTGGAAAAATTAATGCAGGAAATGGCCGGCGAGTTTCCAGCTTTCTCGGATGTTTTTGTGCGCGAGCGCGACATTTACCTGTGCCACTCGCTGCAGCTGGCTGCACTGCCTCAAGCGGCACCGGGTGCCCAGCAGATCCGTCCGATGCGTGTGGTCGGAGTGGTAGGCATAGGGCATGCGAACGGCATTGCCAAGATGTGGGGGACCGTGGACCCCAAGAAGATTCCCGCTATTCTCGAAATTCCGCCGGCCAGTATCGGCCAACGCGTCTGTACATACACGCTGAAGTACGGCCTGATTGGCCTGGGATGCTACGGTGCCTTCCGCTTCTTCCGGCCCCGCCTGACCCGCTTCTTTTAGATGGACTGTGGACCAAATATGAGGCGACTTTACACCCTGCGTCTGCTACGTTGTTGAATTTGTTTTTAGTGACTTACGAATCCCTGCGCTGATTTTCACACACTTGAGCGTACGCAGATGAACCGAATTAGTTGTATTGTATTTTATTGTACAATGATGTTTTGATAGACTCGTTTATATACGAAATATATCCGTGGATGTATATACCTGCATACGCAGATATAACGAAAACAAACAGAAGAGACCATTACACATAATCCTAGTTCTAAAAGTCCCGAGATCAAAGAAATCTGTCGGGCATGTTTCGACTATAAATTTAAACAAATTTTAAAGATTTCTATTCAGTGATGGTTACCGTCGTTCAATAATCATTATTTTTGGATAATTTATTATTAACTCGTTTACAATTTTTTGTTTACCAGACAAAAATCACTAACAATTCGAACTCGCTTTGATCTGATCACATTGTTATTGTCCACCTGATTGTTAACTCAAAAGAACCACGTGTATATGAAACTAAGTTTTGGATAGTTAAGGCATCGTATTCCATATAGTATGTACAAGGTTTCCTAGCAGGCTTGTGTTAAGCTCGAGAATGCAATGTAAATTTGAAGAAGAATACTACATATAGAACCCGCCTCTGCATTTGCATTACTTTATCTTCCATTCTTACTCATAGATGTTGTTCATTCCGTATCAAAAATCTAAAAGTTAGCTAGTACTGTTCAAAATTGAGGGAATACGTGATGGACCTTCCAATGGCCGTGTGTTATAAATGTATAACTAATGCTAAATGATAAACAAAGAGGAATTTTACAAAACGAAAACCGAAACATACCAACCTACATGTACTTTATTATCTATACTATATCTGAGCGTTGTAAACGTAAATAATGTTTTAGAAATACGATTACCAAGCGAACTATAAGCAGTCTGTATGTATCTTGACGCATGATTATTAGCTGCGTAGACTTGCTATTCCGTAAATGGTGTTAAGTAGCATTTAGAATAGAACCTACCACCCGAAGCAAACGAGCCTTTGTTTGTAACCGACTCAAATAAATGTACTATATGTATTCCAGTCGATAAAATACGTGTGTCAATTCCATTCAAATACAGATGTTTTTTGCTTTTCTTTTGTTTTTCTTTTATTATGTACTTTAAACGTATCTTAGCACTAAACGTCTCTCTTGTGTGTTGCTTTTGTTTTGTTTCTAGTGTTTTCTTTTGTTTTTTTTTTGTATGCCATAATTGTGTTTCTCGTAATTAAAATTTTCCAACATTTGCGTTTGTTTTTGCGCTTATATGTAGTAACATATTTTCACTTACAATTTGCTGCAATACAAATAAAAATCTTAAATTGTAACTGTAAAATTCTAAATAGTTACAAATTAAAGTCTAAATATGTAGTAAATTTTGAGGCGTGTTGTGTGTGGGATCATCTTTCTCATACTCCTCATCGAACTGCTTCATGTTTTCCTGCGTTATTTATTATGTTGTGTTTTGTATTGTTTGTTTGGGGAATTGGTAATGCAAATATGTATTGTATTTTAAATTAAAACATAGAAACTTGGAAATATTCAAATCAAGCGCTGGCACAGGCGCGCAAGGAATCTGTTTTGCAATCGGAACAAAAGAACAAACGGCACGAATAGGGGACTCCACATAGATGACTACTACTCCTCGGGGGTTGGGTTTTCTTTTATTTTAATCCTTAGGGACTGTTGTGATATCGCCTGCTGCTCCTCGGGGGGTTTATTTTACTTTAAATCCTTAGGGACTGCTCCTCCTTCTCCTCTGCCGCCTTCTCCTTTTGGCCAGTTGCGTGCTGGACTCCATTGCGCCACTGCCCGTTGTCATCAACTCCAGCTCTCCGACTCCGGCCACTTGGACAGCAGATGCCTACGGCGCCTCCGTTGACTCGGCCTTCACCTCCGTTTTTATGCTCGATGACAGATGATTATTAGGGTCGGGCGCACTCAGGGGCTAAAAGCAAAAGGGTCATGGATTAGCAACGCATCGTCCAGCGAAATCGATGAGCAAAAGCCCTAGCCTAGCCAACACTCAACTACGACTAACTAGCAACAAACACGGACTAGAGCTGGGAGAACCACGCACACGATTACCACAACAGAGTGTCTGATGAGTCTCGGCAAATTGGATAAATGGCAAATGGCAAACTTTGGCAAACAACACACACAAACACAAGACAACAGAGGTTTTTGTTATGGGCTACCTACCGATTGGCTACTCACAATTCCAAGTGGCAATCCGCCGACCTGGGGCGACAAGTGCGGCAGAACCGGCGACGGCAGGAGGGCGGCGGCGGCTGCCGCAGCGGCAACGGCTGCAGCGGCAGCTTGAGCGACCGTCGTCGGACCGCCTCCTACGGTGCTGCCCAGGTTGGTTGTACTGTGGGGACCATCGTGCGGCGTGGTGCTGTGTGCCCGGTGATGCAGTGCGCCTGTATAATAGCCGCCATTTAATCCTGGATTGTATTTCGATTTGGTTGGTATTGGTATTTGGTATTTGGTAGTTGAAAGTTAGGTAAAGATTATGAAATGTTGCTGTTTGGTTGGTATTATGTTTTATCGGGTTCTGAGTTCTGGGATTTCTGAGTGCGGGTAATAAAACGTTGCCGAGTCTGTGTAATCTTCGACTACATTATGAGAGAAGTAGTCTTGGGGGTTTTTGTTGAATGATGCAATGAATTACAAGGAGGAACCGGCGAATCTCGTGGGCCTTCCGTTCCTTAGAGCTAGATACAAATTGACTAAGGCTACCGGGACCAGCGTTATCATTCATTACTGACTTTCGCTGGGGCGTTACTTTAATCTTAATATGCTTTGCTCTGCTGCTTGCTCTCAATATGATGCCATCATCCCAGGACAAAGATCGATTGCATTATAAGCAAATAGGCGGGGAAATAAAATTTCAAACAGTCTTGCAAACACTGCCACACATCAAAAAGGAGGACAACAATTTAACAGCTTCCAATTTGGCAAGTTAAAAACATTAATGGGTTCATTAAAGATTTTGTTTTATTTGTTTTTATCTTTTGTTTTTTGTTTTTTCTGGAAAGGTTTTCTTGGTTTTCAAATCAACTTCTCCGACTTAACTTTTTGTTTTGTTTCGTTTTTGTTGCTTCATATCGTCAATTGTTACGCTTTTAATTTTATTTAGCTTTCACAGTTATTAAAAATATCCTTTTATACATTACAAAATAACAGTATTTTATTCTTTTTTCTCATTACTCATTACTTTTACGTTTACTTTTACTTTTACGCTTATGCTTATTTATGTTTTACTTTGCTCATTTGTTGTTGCAGCTTGCTATATAGGATCGCGTGTGTGCGTGGGTGTGTGTTTGATGTGTGAGTATACTGCTCTGTATCTGTGTCTATGTTGTGTTTGTATGCGTGTATGCTTTGTGCTTGTAAATGTTTGAAATATTACAACAAATGTTTGTTCTTACAAAACAATACAAGATACATAAAAAAAAAACGGGAAACATCTGGGCAAAATGGGGATCGGATTGGGGATTAAGGAATCGAACTGAATTGTATTCTCTCATTTCGCCTGTTCTTGAGCTTTATCGGATCGACTTTAAATTAAATAGTTAGATAAATAAGAGGAGGGAAGAAGGAGGAATCCATCCAAACATTGGTGGCGACTGCTTGAAGCTTTTTGTTTTTAAACTTAAATTGCAAAATTGTACAAAATGATAGTCTTACAATTGTTGCGCTCTTCCGTTTACATGTAAATATATATTCTCGTTAAATAAAATTACAATTTACACGCTAACAATGTTTACTGTGCCGGTTGCTGACGATCATATCCTTGTTTTATCATCGCCGTTCAGCTGCCTTTATCTTTAAGGTAAATCTAGGTTTTTAATATTACATGTATTATCTTTTTTTATGTTTTGCTTCTTTTAGCATTTTGTTGTTTTTGCTGGGTTGCTTTATAATAATTTCTGTTATATTTTAAATGTACATAGACTATGCGTTAATTTAATTTTAGTTTTCTTCGTTCTATTTATAGATGTTGTTTGAATCTAACGCGCCGAGTTGTCATCTATTTAATATATATAGTTGTTTAGTTATTTACTTTCATGCTGTTTGTTTGTTGTAGCCAATTGAAAACACAAGAATGTACGTAAGGCGAAAATAAACTTGAATGATGAGATCATTTTGTTATATAGAGCAGAGCTTGAGCAACAGAATAGTAATTTCAGTTAAACACTATGTCCTCTGGGGTATTCTTTTATCTAGTTCGAACCATTTAACAATTGAAAGTCAGCAATGAATGGCGCAAAATAAGGTAACCAATTTTATTCTTAAGCTTACAAAATGTGTTGACGTGGGGGAGTTACTCGTATTGGAATCATTTTCTTGGGTTTCCCGTAGTAATATTAATTTGTAAATACATTGAATACATGGCTAAATACACTGAACATAATTACTTTACATACTCTCCGCTGATTGTTTCTAGTTTCTGTTAAAGTTAAAGCCGGACACGTGTGAAGGGTTTTGGGAGGGATGAAGGGAGGTCGCGAAACATCAACAACAATAATCCATCATATTGTTTACTTTCACCTTGTTTTCGTGTGTAAATTATCTTGAAACTTATTCATTTATATGTATATTATGTCACTATATATGCACGTAATTGTTGTAGACTAAAGAGAAGACTGTTGGCCAAATAAAACGCAGAATTTTGAATTAAAGAAGCTCTCTTTTAGCTAAATTGAACTTCAGACATTGGATTTCTCAAAGCGAAAGAATATGGAAACTCGGTGAAAGCTCTCTAAACATGCTTCAGAGGTTTTTCGAAAGCGTTTTTATCAGTAGGGCCAAAACAATGCATATACATACACAGATACATAATGAATAAACGTAACTTTTGGCCAACATCGGCTGCGTTCTAATCCTCCTTTTATCGACGTCAAACATTCTGATCTTGGTGCAGCGCTTAGCCACTATATATATACGTATATATATATATATATAGATCTATATATTTATATAGCTTAAACTGTGTAACTTATATATCAACTCTTATAGCGTGTGTTCTTGAATCTTGCTTCAAATGTTATATACTCTCTCTGGCGCGCTCCACTCCCGTCGTCTATATATATATACTTTCGAATGAGTCAGAGAAAGAATAGAAGTATGTTTGGATGCTTGCTACATCTGTGTGCGTGTGCGTGTGCTTGTGTGGGTGTGCTATGGTATGGTGTGTGTGTGTAAAGTATGTGTGTATAAACGATTTCTGGTATTGTATTTTTGCTTGGATTTTGTTGGTTGATTTCTTATGTTTTTTTGTTTGTTTCGTTTTGTTTTGTTTTACTTGTAATAACGCTCCCTTGCTCGCCTGTCTCTGTCTCTCTACTTTTCTTGATTTGATATCATTTGTAGTTTACCTTCGGGATAAACAGCCGCCGCCACGCCCCCGGCGGCAGCGGCAGGCGGCGTGCGCATGAAGTACTCCTTGTTGACGCAGTTCCTCAGCACATCTGGAATATTGCCGACGATCGCCCGCCGTATCTCGGTGGCTGCCATTTCGCGCAGCTCCGTGGCGGACGCGTCGCTGAAGAAGGCGGCGTGCGGTGTGCAAATCAGATTGGGGGCATCCTTCAGTGCGCCCTGAAAGCCAAAAAATAAGCGATTAGTCTTGATCACATTCCACGTTGGTGCGGCGCCAACTCAGATTGCGTAAAATGTCTCGTTTTACAACAATCTCTTACTTGAAATACATTGTAAGGTTCGTTTTCGTGCACGTCCAGGGCAGCAGCTCTTATCCTTCCCTGCTTCAGCGCCAACGCCAGGGTCTCGTCATCGACCAGACCGCCGCGGGCGGTGTTCACCAGAAATGCACCAGGTCGCATCTGCAACAATTCGATATAATTAGTCAGTGGGAATTTTCAACTGAGTCATAGAAATATTCAGAGATTCACAAAATATAAGTAGCTAGTTTGCTTTTCTTTTAAAAACTTATGTTTAATAAAAAAGTATTTCTCACAAATGTATATAATAAAAAAACGAGAAAAAGATTCATTATTATTGCTTACATATGGAAGTAAAAATAAATTTACATGATTTACATTTAAACCAATGAAAAACCAATTTACTAGGATTATAAAGAATTTCCAAAAACCCAAGATAATATCACAAATAGAAACCAAAAAAAGAATGTACAAAAAAATACTGATAATAGGTAATAGGTAAACTCATGTTTTAGCTCACTCTTATAATTTATAAATTTCTCTTTTGATTCATCTAGCACAGGTAAGGCTGTATTAAATCTCCAAAAGATTCTGCGATTTTTATTAAACATGATTTTTTAACTCACCTGTTTAATTGTGAATTCATTGATTAAATGATGGTTGTGCTCATTGAGCGTGCAATGCAGTGAGACGCAGTCGGACTGGAAAAGCAGGTCCTGCAGCGTGTAGACGCGTGTGAGGCCCAGCGACTTGTCGATGCCGTCGGGCAGGTAGGGATCGTAGAAGATGACGTTGAAGCCGAACGCCTTTGCTCGCAGTGCAACGGCGCTGCCAATGCGTCCAAGTCCCACCAGGCCCAAGGTGTCGCCGCGGATGCGTGCACAGCCCTGTTGAGTGAAAATGAACAGATGGTGTTCCAGTTAGATGCATCCAAAATGTACAGTATATATCGATTAAATGCTAATTCTGCCTATATGCACAATTTCTCCGTTTAACAGTATTTGTGTATTTACCAACTGTAAAGTTTGCTTACATGTAAATCGTATTTTCAAACAAAATTTTCATTTTAATTGAATGAAAAAATTTGATTTCGGGTAAAAGGCATTTAAAACCAATATAGTTGACAAATAATACATATATATTATTTTTATTGCTAACTGCCAAGAATTAAAAGAGAAATAAATTAATTTGGTAATACTTAAGCAGCTTTATAAAACACAAGATTTATTAGAAGTTAGGCAATTTCAAAGTTCTTTTAAACTAATTTAATGTGTCATGGTGACATTGTTTTATCGATTTAAAATTTCATTTAAAATAGAATTTATGTTGAGTTGACATTATCTAAAAATGAAAGCTTCAAACACACATGACCAGTGCCGCAATTAATGTCAAGTTCATTGGATGCCTTCAATAAAACTCATAAATGCTTAGATAAGAAAAGCATTTAAATGGAATAAGCCTCAAATTTTACATTCATCATAGAACTCATTCAACCTACCAAATTTACTTCTCATAACCACTTACATGCGCTGCCTCCCGAACTTGCTCGGGTCCAGTGAACTTTTTGCCCTCTCGCACCATGTTCGCCAGCCAATACGTCCGCCGGTAAAGGTTGAGGATTAGGCACATCGTCGTGTCCGCCACCTCCTCAACGCCGTAGCCGGGAACGTTGCACACGGCGATGCCCAGTTCGCCCGCCGCCTTCACGTCTATGTTGTCTGTGCCGCTGCCGATGCGCACGATAATGCGTAAAGCTTTGAACTTCTCAAGATCCTCCTTTGTCAAGATGATGGTGTGCCACATAAGAGCTCCGACTGCCTCGTTGAGGACCTTTTTTGGAGAATGAAGAAAAATTAATTAAAAGAAAAATAACCACAAAATGTAATCATCATGCTCACCTTCTCGTGTATTTCGGAGGTGCTCTGTGCATCGCAAAAGGCCACCGTGGCCACATCCTTTAGGATGGGCATCTCGATGGAGCAGTCGCGTCCATCGAGGAGGGCCACCAGTGGGCGTGCTTGCAGCGGTCCGTTGGCAAAGCTGCCCTTGACATCGATGCGCGAACGCTTCGGCATCATCATATTTTTATCCATTTCGCTGTTTCTGTATCTGTCTGCTGCTGTCCTCTGCTCGTCGTCGTCGTAATAAAACTTCTGGCCTTTTCCGGCTGTGGTTCCTTTTGATTCTCTGTCAGTGGTTACCGTGAAAAGGGGCGCTGGGCGCAGGCTGGTAAGGAAATTCTTTATCCCTGGTTGCTCTTTTTTTGGCAGGCCAACCGCTTTCAGTGGCTCTAATTAAATCAATGAAAAAAACCTTTTCAAGACTACGATGCAAACGCTGCAATCATTTTTGGCGCTTCATATTGAAATCGAGAATCCTGCAATGAAAGCAACAATAACACATAACACATAAATTAAATGGAAAACATGAAATGCGATGTAGAAACAAAAAAAAAACAGCTCATGTCAGCAGAATTCGACTGATGACAAGTTTCGTTTGGATTTTGCCAACATCAGCGATAAAGCTACGTTATTGCCGCACTCACAACGCTGCCTTCTTTTTCCCTTTCCCGCCTTATTGAGTGGCCTAAGCGTAAAGGCGAGGGGATTGGGAGTGGGATTTGGGGGAGGTGTCATTGCAGAAACATAGAAATTCAACGCTGTTCACATGCGACCATCTAATTCGACTGGAGCGGAATGGCCTGTGCCCGGTTGCCTGTCTGAGTTCTCTTTCCCCGACTTCTTCGATTGTGTGATAGCATGAAAGGGCGTTTCTTGTTGGCCAGCAGGCTTATTTACACCTCGTCACCAAGTCCGAAGGCCCCCATGTGCTGCTGAACTTATCGGACGGTTGATTAGACAGAAGAATAGGTCTCGGAAACCCAGAAGAGCAAGGTACTGTACCGTCACATCTGGTTGGTCACCAAGTTGATACGGATTACGTGTAGTAGCCAGCCGTATCTTATCACCACGCCACTTCTTGGCTATCTGCCGTGGAAAAGTGCGAGGGCGACGGATGGTAGGGATTCCAGCTCAACGTGATGACAATGTGACCGACATATATGATGGTCTGAAGTCAAGTGTGAACATCTATATGATGGTTGAATGTACACTCCGTTCGCAAATGTGAATTCTGAGCTTTTAGGAATAGGTTTCTCCGCTGGAGAACCGCTGACAATAAGTGGCTTAATAAAAGGTGTTTTTAACCTTTTTGAGTTAACAACGTTAAAAGCAGTAATATTTTTTTAAACATGGATAGATATTTATTAAAAATAGTAAAAAATGTTTTGATTTTAACCCACCGATCTTAATCGCAGTTAAAACACTAATGACAAAGTTTTCAGATAAGCCAAAGCATTAACCGAATTTTTCCAACTAGTAATTCCTTATCGACACTAGCCATTTGAATGACTATCGGATTTATGGGTGGGAAAACAGCTGAGTGGCTATCAATAAAATGATAATTATAGCGATCACATGAAAATACTTAAAACGACAGTTAGAATCCGAGCCCAAATACAAAAAATATATATCGCATGAATTGCTGACTGGCGCGCTCTCCTAGTTTTTTGTTATATATGAGCGGAGATTCACTTCGCAGAGCTGATAAGAACTGCAAATCGGAACAATAACAAACACTTTGACAGCACATATATACATGAATATATATATATACTATATGCGTGTATCTGCGGTGATAAGCCGTCAATGACTGCCTCTGCGGCTATAGGCTATGTTTAGACACACATCTTCCCCATTCCCCAGACTCCCCGCTTCCTCCATCAGTCACTTCCCATCAGCCATGTGTCACGTATTGTGCAAAAGTATGAAATACGTTTAAATGCGGCAACGACGAGACTACAATAAAATAGCAAAAACAGAAAGAAAAAACTTGCACAGATACTGCGGGGGGAATAACGCTCGAGCGAACGCTCGCAAAATCGCAAGCCAAAATACAGAAATACAAAAATAAGCAACGCAATTATGACATCGGGCAATGGAAAAAAATATCCCAGCACAATCACATCACCCCAGCCCCACGCCCCACTTCTCCCTCTCTATGCCGTATACATATATATATTTATCAAGTGAATAGCCAAAGTCAAGTGGGCGCAACGCTTTGTTAATTTTCAAGCAATTTCTCTATGCCCAGAATTTGTGGCTCTGTGGCTGTGGATTTTTGATTCGCATTTGTTTACTCGGAAATATTTTGCAGAGGTTTTCTGCGTGGATAACCGGCTTAAAGTGGATGATTCATTGCACTTATTGGAAATTCACTTGAGTATGTTAATCTACTTTATTAAAGCCACGAGGCTTTCTTTTCAGCCCGTTTTAAATTAATAATATGGGTTCTGGATCGTACACTTCTGATATGACCATTATAATATAAACCGGCTTATCTGAACAAAACTAAAGTTGTTCATTGAAACATGCTTTCTACTGATTAAAATTTGCGGAACACGTTAAGTGATATGTATAAGAACTTGCGTGGTTTCTAAAAACATGATTTCACATTAATGTGACTTCATTAAAAATTATAAAAATAATATTAATTTAGGGGAAAACCAGTGATTAGCCAAATATTTATAAAGATAGCTCTTTCTGTATTGAAAAACGCATTAAGCTTGCTTTACCGAGCTTCCATTCTTGCACAATTTTGCTACAGAAAGGCGAACAGTTTCGAGGCACAGTCGAAATGAAAAATGTCAGTTGAGTTTTAAAGCGCGCCAAAAACCAGTTTCACTTCAGCTTGCTTTTTTCGTGTTTTACTTTTTTGTTTAATGTCTGAAGTTGCCACAGGATGTGGCATTCGCAGGGTGCGAGCGCCCACGCCTGTGGGAGAGGTACTTTTCACCCGACTCGCTTTCGCGAATCCACCGAAATCGACCGAGAAAACCTGTTGATGCCCGCGGGCAATGAATAGAAATAAATATCAATTCAAAGCATATAATGCAGCGAGCAGAAAATCACTTCCAGCGAGGCACTATAACTCACAGCTAGCGCCAGAGTGGAGTGTACAGTAAGTTGTGGCCGCGTATCTAACAGATACATTCTGAGTGTGACGCGCTGCTACCTGAGTCCGAGTCCGATTCCCATTCTCATTCCCATTCCGATTCTGATTCCGTACAAGCCGACATGCCGACAAGCCGCCGGCTGTCTAACAAACAAGCCGGCCACATTTGGCAGCAGAGCAGCCAGTTTGGCTGGTTTATTGATGGGTATACGTTAATATTAGAGGAAGAGGCTTTTTAAATATTTTTGCTTTTAAAGAAATTATGTATTTTTAGTCCTACTAGTACTTGAGATTTGCTAAGCTAAAAGTAAGTTTTAAACTAAGCAAAACGTATGGAAATTTGCAGTTTATAACTCACATTTAGGCAACCATAAGAACGAGAAGAATAACTCAAAATAAAACCTAAAAATGTTCCAATTTTCGTATAAATAAATAGGGTTTAAAATGGCTTTCAAAATTTTTGTGTTTCATAATATGGTGTATGTGGCCAGAACAAAGTGAAGAAAAGGCCTGTTCAGTTCAACAATTATCACCGGGGTAAAACTTTGAATCCCCACAGGGTACTTCAAATGTAAGACCAAATCAACTTTCAATTATTTTGACTACCGATTGTACAACAGAAGCTGTGTTGGCTTTAAAATCCAGGCAACACTATCGAACTGAAACAGCAGTAACTCCGGCAACGATGACGATGGCCGCGTACATATCTTTTTATGGACAGGGGACAGCAGCAGGCGGCACAGCAACAAACCAAACCAAACCAAGCCAAAGCGAAAAACCGGTTTATCAACATGAAGAAACGAGGCAGACGTTAACAGTGCGGCGGCAAAAGAGGAAAGTCAGCGCTAAAGAGCCTCGGCAAACTCAATGGCTGGCCTTTTTCACTCGATTTTATTTTCATTTCTTTGCTGCCTTATTTTGTTCCCCCTCTCTTTCATTTTTTTTGCCACAATTTCAGGCAGGAAAAGCCATGTTCGCTTAAATTGTTTGTTGGCTTAATGTTTGTGCGTATGTGTGTGGGGGTCTGCTTAAAACACGTTTAAATAAGTCATGCGCATTTCTGGGCAACAAAATTTAAAGCCCAGAGATGCTGGGGGTAAAATCGAGGAAATTCAAGGGGTAGGAAATAGCCAACTGCAACAGAAAATTCAAAGTGTAACTACTGCTCATGCGTCGTTATTGCGACTGCCTGGGATTTTTCAACTTTAAGTCTGTGCTCGTAACTCGTTTTTTGCCTGAATTAACGGCTGCCGCTGTCGTGACGTTGCGTTCCCGCGCTTTTCTTCCCGCCCCCGCAGATTCCCCACATCAGGTTTCCATTTCTGCTTTCTGTTTCATGCATATGCATTAAAGCTGGCTTTCAAGATGACGCCAAAGATCTCGTGGTTAACAGAAAATAAAAAGACTGTTGCCCATTGAGAGGCTGGCAGGCCGAAATAAATGCCACAATATTATTGCTCTTTCAATTGCCATTTATAATGCCGGCGAAAGTTGGGAGAATTTGATTCATGGCCTTACATCATATATTATTTGCCAGTAATGTAACTGTTCGATTGGATTTGCTCGTTTATCAATCTAGTGCAAGTAGTTTGCTCCTATTTAGAAAACTGAATTCATAAATTAGTCCAAACACAATAAATTGCTTGCTCAATTTTTGGTAAGAACCAGAAACCATTGAATTGCTAATACATATATATATCTGCAATACGAAATATTTCTTCGAAAAAAATGTATATTATTCCATTTGTGTTGCATTAATAAATTATTCGAAGATAATCTATAAAAAGAAAAAATAATTCAAAAATCAAAACATTAGGTTTGCTTCCATAAATTATACTTCGGGATTTATGGTTAAGCATTTAATTTCTTCTTTATGGAATTAGCTAACCATACTTCTATTTAAAAGCCTTTCTAGAAAATTTCACAAAAGTTCTTAACGAGTAATAAATTATCTTTAAGTAGACTGCTTTAACGTGATTATTCTCTCGATAAGGCGTTTAACACTATTAAATAACTAAAGATCTAGACCTCTATTAACCAAACCACTTGGTCAAGTAAAATTCCGAAACGATAATTGCCGGTGATATTTACTGCACTGACATAAAAACTGCAGATAAAGCGATTACGTTGGACCTTCAGCAATAATTTAACAGTCGATATTTACTGTACTAGCAAAAGAAACCACTTAAACTGTTTGCCTGACATTGGCCAATGTTTTTATTTGTCTGTATTTGTCATTCTGCGTTGCTTTCTCATTGTTTTCCCTCGCGTTTTTCTCGTTTTTCCCTCTTGTTTTTTTTATAATATTGATTGGTGGTGCGCGGTCTGCGAATGACGCAAATTGAAAACTGCAAGCCAGCACAGCAAGTGACCAGAAGTGGGAAAAAATCAAATGAAACACAACTTATATATATTGCCCTCGCACGCTTACGAATTGCTGATGTTGCGTTGTGGCTGCTCTTGCTATTATTATTGCTATATCTGTTGTTTTAGACGGATTTTGGCTGAGCCATCTGAAAATGTGTGTACGGCTGTCGTCTGTTTTTATTTGGCATACGCTTGCAGAAGAGTATTATAATTTTGTGAAATGTTTCTTGCCATCATTTATAGTTAGCGCTGAATTAAATGTCTTCAAGATGGAACACATTCTCTAGCTGTCATATAAATGAACTATCAAAAATTACTTAAAACTAATTGTCTAACATTTTCTTATTAACTTGTTCGAATTAAAACTACTTTTGTTTGATTACTTTTGATTACATCCAAAATAAGAATACGAAAATTGATGCATTTTTATATTTTTAAAATGTAAAAATGGATAAACTTGTTTTTTAAATACTAACCAATTTCCAGGTTTGATAAGGTTTTACGTGGATATTTTCAGAAATATTTACTATATCTGCTAGAGTGTAAAAATTTCGGCTTATAGAATTTAGCTTCCTTTCTCGTTGTATTTATTTTTCAGATCGATAGAGAAAAATAGTAAAAGAAAAAAACCCACACGGCTGCCATTGTGTTTTTGCTTGAATTTTAGTTTCTCAAACTTATATTTAAATTTAAACGTTTTGCTGCTATTTCTGTGGCTGCTTTCGATTTGTTTCCCCGCCCGCACCCTAAAGTGTGAAATTCTTTGAGCAGGTGTGCATTTTTTCACGCGCGCAGTCGGCAACAAACACAAAACAACAAACATCGCAAAAATAGAAAGCATCAAAGTGATAAGGGGGCGGAATAGGGAAAGGGAGAGGGGGTGGTGTGCCTGGCATTGACAATAAATAACCGTTAGAGTGGGAGTGTATAGCCGAAACACAATCAAATTTATTATTGCCCAAAAAAGGGCAGTGACTGAAAATGTTGTTGCGGCAAAAAAAAAACGACTAACAAAATCAGCAATGTGTACAGTTATCGATGGACTACATACAATTCCATGGCAATGCAAATATTCAAGTGGATACGAGAAAAGGGGTCTCTGCAATATATTTCCATATTTCTATCTATCTTACTTGCTTTGTTTGCATGATATTGCAGAAAAAAAAAATGGGTTTGGGGGAAATAAAGTATTCTTGTATGGCCTCTAGTACCGAACAACATCCTGAAATTGAATTTCCAGTGACAACCAAAGCTACCGGAAAGTACAACTTATTTTATTTACATATTTAACAAGTAAACATATTCAATTTCAAATTTTGTAAAATTCTTGAGGAATCTTGTGGCATAGAAAAAAGTTAAGTTTAATGTATTTTTATAAGACACCTAGTGTAGTATTTCATTAACATTAAAAATATTTCTTTTAAATAACAAAAAATATCCTCTTTTAAATAAGCAAAAATATTACTTTAATGTTACTTTTCAATGCAATTTTGTCTTTTTTTAAATGTAGTTTTGAAAACAAAATTCCTTTGGGAAAATCAAAAATTATTAATCAACAAATACAATTAATAATAGTTCAAAATTTACAAAAAAAAAAAGTTTATTCGCTAAAACTGTATTGGTTTGGTGGACACTCTGAATTAAATTCTTTAAATATGTAATTTAAATGGCTCCTGCTTAAGTCTTAATTTATTTTGATAACCCAAAAGTGCGCAAAAAAGTTTTAGAGAAAAACAAAATAAATAAAAGTCATTATAATTTGAACTCTTTTATGTTGCAGAAGTTTGTCTGTATTTCCGTTTGGGCAAAAACAAAAACACCATTTGTAATCCTCTCCGAAGTTTTGAGCACTGCAGAGCAACACCAACAACATTCCCGTTGCAAATGGGAGTGGGTGGGGAAAGGGTGGAGGGGGGAGCGGGAGCCCAGAGTTGCTTGTCTGTCTGCCTCTCATGTGCAAATGTGTGTGTGTTTGTGTTGCTGGGTGTGCAAGTGTGTGTATGTGTGATGGGTACAGGCACGTCGAACAGTGAAAGGGCGAACAAAAAGAGAGAAAGAGATAGAAAAGAAGAAGCAACGACAAAAACACGACAAGCGCAAAAATTGTATTAAAACTAGAAACAAGCATCAATTTGAATGGACATTCGCAACTTCATCAAAGTTTTTCACTTGGCCTTTTGTGTATTTAAATCGGCGTAAACACACACAAACACAATGCAATTCCAACGGTTGTTGACTGTATGTGTATGATTGTGTGCTTGTAATTTCTAATCAATATGCGACCAAAAAAACTTTTTATACTTTAAATCTTCGCTTCGCGGGGAAAAAACGACAAACGATAAGCAGTACTTTCACCCTTTAAAGTGTTTTAATCCGCCCGAAAGAACGAACTCCCGGTCGAAATGTGTCAACATGAGGCTTTAGTTGGTTTTCAAACTCGTTGCTTTTCGCCTCTCCTTCTCTTTCTTCCCTCCTACTCCCTTCTCTTTCAAACTAAATGTGGCCGCGGCAAAACAACAACGATGAGACAGCATGTTGCAGTGGCGTGGGCCAACGAGGGGTGGTGTGGAAAAGGGGGTCGCAAGAAGGGGGGCGTTGCGCAGTGAACCTTGCGTGTGTATTGTCACTAGGCGGGCGCAAAAAAACACAAACGCATATTTAAAAGAGAGAATGTGTATCTGTGGCTGTGTGCGGGGAAAATATTGCACAATTTTATTTATGTTTTGCATAGAATATGCCAGGCGTTGCTCACTCGCTCGCACACTCACTCAACTTTGCATTAAACCGCAACAATACTTGGCCAAGTGTGCGTGCACCCACACAATCACTCACACATGCACACACAATACACCTATACATTTAAAAGTAGTTCCGCTTTAAAATTCATCAGAATTCTGCACGTTTAAATTTTTCTTGTACACGTTTATCGCACACTCACACACACAAGCGCACACTCGTTGCAAATGGATATAGTGTAATTGTAATCCGTGAAAATTCGCCGCTGCCGTGGATTTTAGTATATTTATATTATTAAATTGCTGAAACGCAATCAGCGGCGCACAATTTGATTTTCTTTTCTCTCGTTTTTGCCTTTTTTCTCTCGCTTATTCGCCTATTCCTTTGTGGCGGCGGCGACGGCGGCGTCGGTTTTTTCTCTTTTTTGCGAGTTCACAATTGGACAAATTTCACGTGCCAAAACCGGGGCCACACACAATTTTCGGGGGCAAACACTAGGCGGTGGATATCACACACCGTCGCCAACCACTTTTCACTAATTTTGTGCACTTTTCGGACAGTTTTTACACAAATAATTTACCAGCAACGCGTCCAAATTCCACTCGCAGCTTTCAAAATGGCGGAATACGAACACGGCGGATTTTTAGGTTTTAGTACAGCAATGACGCTATGCGAACAGAGTGCCCGCAGCGTGATGGTTCGAAAATACCACGGTGCGCGCAAGGTATATTACAAAAATACCTTGGGTATACAAAAAGATGGTGGTCTACTGAAGATAATCAATTCTCGAGTTTCTTGTATTTTTTGTGTAATCGCTAGATTTCGTTTATGCGTGAGTATTTTTTAATACGTTGAAGTGAAATTTTTTTTTTGATTTTGACACCAATCTTTCTTATGGCCACTAAAAATGTATGTATTGCGATATATAAATAGTTTTTCTATATAAATTAAATTTTGTTTTCGTTAAATTCTTGTGTTGATTTTCAATTTATTTACTTTTAATTTGAAATTGTTAGTAATTTCCAGCGAAATAAAATAATCAATGTTTTTTATTTATTATTCGGGCTTAAAGTGTAACAGACTTCTGCAATATGCTCTACCATTGTTAAAATAATAAATTAGAAGCAAAACTATATGTTTTTAAACCGCAAGAGGGACCGAACGGCAGAACCACCAAATAATTCTCACTCAGGATTGCGGACGTGGGAGTTTTTTAGAGAAAGTTCACGGTCACACTGCTGGTACCAATAACAAAGACGGTTTTTTTTCTACAAGTAACTGCCAGTTAATAGCACTATCTAACTAAACAGAGCGATTAGGGACCTCGCGTTAACATGTCGGCCAGAAGAGCAACCCACGCAGGCAGCTGGTACACGGATTCAGGTGAGTGATAAGCCGTAAAAAGATAACACCAGTGAATTGCATATGCATCGTATGTGTATGGGTAATGCGTGTATATATGTATGTATTGCACCTGTGTGTGCGGGTAATGAACTTTGGGATGAACCATAAAATAACTACTATATTCTATGACTAAGTAATGGGCACTTCAAAAGTTCTTTTCCGGATCGGAGCCCACCGAATTGCGGATCTCGTCCATGCGATCGTAGGCGATCTCGGTGGCCCAGCAGAGGCGCTTCTCCAGCTCGCTGTTGCGCCGTCGCTGTTGACGGAGTGCATCCAAGCCGTGTTCCAGCTGCGTGCACGCCTGAAAGAAGGTGCTCAGCTCCGGAATGTCTCCGAACTCACCAGGATGCCGGCGGAAGCCCTGCGTTGCGTCCGTGGATAGCTTGTCCAAGCGATTCTGCAGATAGCGCTGGTCAAACATTTTCTGCAGCTCCTGGGTTGTCGCCTTCCCCATTTCATTGTTGGAGTCGTTCAGGTGCAGGTCCCGGATGCGGCCTTTTAAGCCCGAGAAGTTCACCGACTCGAATTTCTCGCCAATGCTCTGGAAGAGCTCGTAGCTCTGCTTCAGCTCCATCTGCATCTTCTGCACGTCGTCGTCGATGCTCTTGGCCGCATGGGATTCCATGAACTCGGCACGGGCACTGCGATCCTTAGGCGGTCCCTCATACCGATTAGAAGATTCCGATTTAAAAGAAAAACTGGAGGAAGAGGAAGTCGGATCGGTGTCCTTTTTTTGGGCATCTCCTCCTGCTAAACGATCTTCAGACGATCCACTGCCCGCCGAAGAACTCTTTCTACTACCTGCCGAGCTGGGCTTACCCACCTTCTTTTTAGAGTTGCCCGATTTCATGGACCTACTCTTTCTTATGGGCCCAAAAATAGGCAGCGGATTGGGACTTAAGAGTAGTTCATTTGTTATCCTTCTTTCGGATTCGTCTGCAGCCCTGTTGGATATAGGAAAATTTATTAATAATACCAGCATTGTTTAAAAAAAATTTATAATCGAGATTTTTACCAAATTTAAAATGGCAATTAAATGTAAAAATTGCATGAATGTGTTAGAAAACAGTTTAATCCTTGTTGAAAAACCACAATGCCCGTTTTTATTTTTATATGGGTTTTAGTGTAAATTATTGAATTCCCTTTGATTTTGTCTTATGATGACTTTTGGAACTTACTCTTGCGCCAATATGGCTGTCAGTTCATTCCGAATGCGATTCATGAGCTCATCGCTGTGTTTTTCTTTATCATTTTCCATATCAGAACGTTTTAACTAAAATTTTAATCAATATTTAATATATCGCTGTTCTGACTTGTCGAATAGCAAGTCTAATATAACTGGTGATATTATTTGTTTGTTTGCTGCTAGGCAACGCCAAGCCAACTTAGTTTGCTAAAAAAATAAATCACGTTTCCAAAGCTAACATTTTTTAGAATTATTCTATAATTATTAAGAGCTTAAAAACTAGAAGAGAATAAAATGTATACCAGAAATTATTAAACTTTGTTTAAGTAATAATTAAATACAAGCTGGAGTTTTATATATTTAAAATTAATGAAATGGGAGTAGGTTTTTACCCATTCGCGTTGCATTTTACGGTTTAAGTTTTAAAATGACATTTTTAATTTCTTTATTAATTATTTCGTCATGTTTTCAGGGTCAGAGCTCTCTAGGCAGCTGGATGGCTGGTTGGGCGCTGCAGATCTCTCGCATGGACCGGCTCGAGCCATTATTGCACCGTAAGTAACGACCAGATTCGTGGAGAACGCCTTTTTGTATCTTCTTTATTTTGCCAGGCATGCCGGATATACGTACTGTGGTGCCTGCGGGGCGTTTGCCTATCGCCAAGTTAGCCCGGTTGTCGTGTAAGAACTTTAAATCAATTTAAACACAAGCAGAACATTAAAACAACTTTTTGTTGCAGAAAGCGAATCTTTATTCTGGGCCCCTCGCATCATGTGCGCCTGCGTGGTTGTGCCTTATCCGTGGCGAAGAAATACAGGACTCCGCTCTACGATCTCAAAATTGATACTCAGAGTATGATTGTTGAAGAAGCCAAAACCTGCTTGGTTTCTTATTTAATATCTGATTGATTTCAGTCAACGCTGAGCTGGAGAAGACTGGACAGTTTTCTTGGATGGACATGAAAACTGACGAGGATGAGCACTCTATTGAGATGCATTTGCCTTACATAGCTAAAGTTATGGAGGAGTAAGTTAAACAATATTTAATCGAGATGATTTATATTAATTTGGCCATTTGTCTTTTGCCTTCTATTAAAGAGCATTTTCAAAAAATAGTATTTATTTATACTAATATAAAACTCTTCTTGCAGCTACAAGGATCAGTTCACCATTGTGCCTATCCTGGTGGGTTCACTGAATCCTGAGCAGGAGGCGCAGTACGGCAGCCTGCTGTCTTCTTACCTAATGGACCCCACCAACCTGTTTGTGATATCCTCTGACTTCTGCCACTGGGGCCAACGCTTCAGCTATACGTTCTATGACCGCTCATGCGGGGCCATCCACAAGTCCATCGAGAAGCTGGACAAGCAAGGAATGGACATCATCGAGACGCTCAGTCCGCAGTCGTTTACCGAGTACTTGCGGAAGTACAACAACACGATATGCGGTCGCCATCCCATTGGAGTGATGCTGGGCGCCGTAAAGGCGTTGCAGGATCAGGGTTACGACAAGATGAGTTTCAAGTTCCTGAAGTACGCTCAAAGCAGTCAGTGCCAGGACATGGACGACTCCAGCGTCAGTTACGCCTCCGGATCCCTTGTCTTTGAGATTTGAAAGAAATCAAGTATTTTAGCCACTCAACAGCATCTAATTTGTGGAATTTAAGCTTAACCTTTTTTATAATTACTAGCATCAAATTGAAAATTTAAAATAAATTCAATTATCTCAAGAAGTTTCAATTCATTTGTGTTCGTTTTATGATCTAAAAGTCATGATGAAGTCAGAACCATTTAACATTGTCTTTCAGTTTTTAATTATGTTCCTTCTTAATTTAAAGTTCCTATTAAATATATTAGCTATTCTTATATGAGTTGAGTTAAAACGATAAAGAAATCTAGCTATAGCAATCCGAAATTTGTATTTCGTTGTAGTATTGAGAAAAGTCTTGCAATTTTCCTACGATTTCATTGAATAAAATTAAATTAAGTACGGCCTCAAAACCGAACAATTCTAATGAAAATTAATGTGTAATGAAGTAAAATCCATCATAGCATTCGTTCATATTTTATATGCGAAATAATTCCCAATTAAATCATTTCTCAATTAAAGTTCCATTTAAGTTAATTTTTTCTTTATTTTTCTCTTTTTTGTTGAAACATTGAAATTGACTCCTAAGCCATTTTAAATGATTTCTTGGATGCGCTTTCTGTTTTTTGTATTTTTATGTTTCGTTTTTTTCTGGTTTTCATTTATCGTTTTCAGCCCTATCGATGAAATGTCTGCGTATGTGAGAGCGGGATGAAAGTGAGGAATTATAATCAATCTGCTGGCCATGCAGCACCTCTTGTCATGTGGTTCACCACCAGGCAGCGGCCGCATTGGCGGCTCCTCCGGCGGTGGCATCCGCCGTTGGAGCATCGTTGGGTCCTCCGCCAGTTCCTGTCCCATTAAGCCGCGAGCACTGCTCGGCATCGCTCGCGATCTGCAGCGCACTCATGTTCTGGACGAACGTCTCCAAGGCGGCGGCACTCTCGTCCGGACTGTACGGCGAGGTTCGCTGGCTGAGCGGGCTGCGGCGCAGGAATTCGTTCAGGTCGCTGGCCACGCTGGCCGCCTTCGATCCTCCGACCGGCACCACCGAGGGATCGAAGTCGTAGCCAAAGGGATCCGGAGGTGCCGGCGGTTGCGGCATTCGCGTCAGCAGATTGTTCTGCACAAAAAGGTGGGAATCTGGAATAGGGAGTTGGTTATTTGGATACTCATAGTGGGCCTCTCTTCATCACAACGCACCACTGCCGTAGTCGGCGGCCACGTTGTCGCAGTAGTTGGCACCTGGGCCGACGCCAGGCTGGGTCTGCTGCTGTGGATCATAGGCGTTCGAGGAGCGGACACGGTTGCCGAATACGCTGGTGATCTCGACGTGGTGCGGCGACGGCGACGCGTTGTTGCGCGTAAAGTTGGACTCCGAAATATTGTGTATGGAGACCTGCGAATGGAGATGGAGTGGGTTAGCCAAGAATATACCAGATTGAAGTCTAGTTGCAAACTGTTCGGTGTGCCATTGAAATATTTTAGCCGGTTAGCTTACAAAAATAAACATCTTCGGAGCAATCGATTAATAATATAACTTGTAATTATAAGATGATCTTGTTTTTGATTTTGATTACTTTTTAATCATTCAAAATATTTGTTTTAATGTAGACTCTGGTTACCCTATAAAATAAGGGAGTGGGTTAGCCAAGATTAGACCAGATAAAGTAGGGTTGTAAGATGTTGGTAAGCCATTTAAATATTTAACTTGCTTACAATTTAAACCTCTTTGAAGCAATACTTGGTGGATTAAAAATTTGATTTGCAATAATGAAATGTTATATGATTAAATTTGGATTGTGAATAATTATGATAAAAAATTTGTGTTTATAAATACTCTGGTTACCCTATAATACTTTTATAAAAGTAATAAACAACAAATTCATAAAAAAAAGTGTGATTTAAAATATAAAATGATACTTTTCGATAATTGTTTTTGAAAAGTTTTAGATTATAGTATTTTAATAGAGTATTCTTGTATTAAATTAAAATTAAAAATGGAAAAGAGGATCAAAAAGTTTAATAAATGGATAAAAGTCAGGTTATTCATTTTAAAGCCAATAATTAAAGATTGACACCTTAAGCATGATGTATTCAAGTTTATTAAAAAATAAAAAGAATTCGATTCTTAAAGAATGCAATGTAACGATTTGATACATGTATTTTCATATTTCCTCCAAAAAAAGTCCAAACCATCGAATACCATTTTCTTCGGTCTAGTTCAAAATAAAAATTTGTTTCATTAGGATGAGAAAAATGAAACAAATGGACTGGGAAGATGATTCTGAATGGACACCGGATAGTTAGGGTAGACTGAATATATCTCCTGGCCAAATGGCCAGTTTCCAGACCCGTCACGCACCTCGTTGTTGAGATGCTGTCCCGGTATCAAGTTCTTGAGGAAGGCGGCATCGTCGTAGCGAATGACCCCGGTGTTGGGGATGCCCTCCAGGTAGGAATTGAAACCGGTGATGGTGGGCGGAGGAGAGTCGTCGCCACAGTTGTGATGCATGTGGCATTCGCTCGATCCGCCGCCGGTGCCAGGAGCCTGGGAAGCGGCAGCAGCTGCCGCTGAGAACACCTCGAAGCCGTTGTAGTAGCTCGACTGCTGGTACTTCTCCTGCAGAGGAACGCC
Source organism: Drosophila kurseongensis (assembly GCA_018153305.1). NCBI lineage: Eukaryota > Metazoa > Arthropoda > Insecta > Diptera > Drosophilidae > Drosophila > Drosophila kurseongensis. The sequence continues at coordinate 1,206,515 of JAECXX010000149.1, forward strand.
TCCTCCGGTCCCTGGCCCAGAATTGTACTCCGACGTCGGCTGCTGCTGGCCAAAGTTTGGCCACTTGTGGTCCTTGGCTTTTTGTTTAAGCTCGCTGCCAATGGCCGAAAGACACTTCTGCGATTGCTTGGGACGGGCAATCACCGCAGCATCGCCGACCAATCTGCCAGGACTGTTGCCTCCACTTCCGGTGCTGCTGGGGGGAACGTTGGTACAGCTAATACTGATATTGTTGTGCGTCCCGTTGCCGCCGTTGCTGCTTCCACTGCTGTTGCCGCTGGCCGACCCACTGGAGAAGTAGGAGAAATTTGAGGTGTTGCTGCTGCCGACTTGGCCAACAGTGATTGCATTAGCCTGTTGCTGCTGTTGCTTCTGCTGCGTGGCCCGTGCCGCCTCAGCCACCGCTTCCTGGGGCGTATAGTAGTTGACATTGCTGCCAAACTGCCGGTAGCCGCCCATGGCCAGGCCATTGGTCACGGCTTGGTGAAGCGCCGGATTGCGAATGGTGAACATGCCGTTCTCGTTCTTAATGATTGCGGCAGGCTGATCCACGGCCATGGGTGGAGCAACTGGTAGACCAGCGCCAAAGTTTCGCACTGCAACAAGTGGGTGTTATGCGTTTAATATTATGTCTTCCGTTTAATTTATTATTCTACTTACCTGGCGGCATTGGATTGGGGTTCGGTGGCATCATGCCACCGCCGGCCACTGGCCCATTACCCTGGTGGAACATGGGATTCCGCAGGGTGATAATGTTGCCACTCGCATTGGTTTCTATGGTGGCTGCACTGGCTGGCAAGGAAGCTGGTTTTAGGCTATCCCCAGCTCCTGAACTCGTGGCTCCTCCCGATCGCTGCTTGTTGGCCGCTCCAGAACTGCCATTATTCCCGCCGCTTCCCCCACCGGACTTCCCACGATTGCGACGACGACGCCGCGACGATTTTCCGCTGGCACTAGCCGCTGACGCCGCTGCAGCCACATTTGGAGGAGCCGTTGGAGCCTGGCTATTTCGATTTGGTCGCGGATTGGCCTCCACCATGATTACTCCGTTAGGGTCCATGCCAGCGGCTCCAGCTGCTCCGTAGTAGCCAGCCAGCAGGTGTGATTGCTGCTGGAAGTGATGCTGCTGCGGCTGCTCGGGAAGGGGTTTCGATAGCAGCCGGATGGACTCGCTCTTCTGGCGCAACTGCTCACTCTTGGCCGGATCCACCTTGGTGAGCGTGATACCTGGCGGCAGCGAGAGGTGCTCCACTTGGACCCCCCGGTTCAACTGGTCCATGATGCTGCAGTTGGGAGACTGCGATGGCTGCTTCGAACTGGAACTGCCGCCAGACTGGCCGATGCGCAAATTCTGCATCTGCTGGGCCAAAGTGCTGGCATAGCTACCTGTCTGCGGGGGAGGTATGGCAACTTCGTTGGGGTTGAAATAGCCCATGTTGTGTGGAATGCCGGAGAGATCCTCTGCAAGACATAAGAAATGGAAAATCAATACGTATCAATTTAAATGAAAACAATGATAAACACTGTAATGCTATCTGTAATTTTAATCTTAAATCTCTAAAAGTAAAAGTTTCCCCTAACTCACCCTGCTTCTGGCGATGTCCGCGCTTGCCACGCTGCGATCTCTTTGAAGGAGCGCTAGTCTCGACTGGATGAGCGTTGGAGTGCTGTTGGACCTGCTGCTGGCCACTAGTTGAGGACTTTGTCCGGCCGTTTCCCCGGCCACCTCGCGACTGCTGGTGAGTCTGCTGAGGCGGCTGGATGTAAGCAGTACGATTGGATTCGAGATTTCCAGGAGCCTGCTTCTGCTTTCTCGCGGATTCCGCTGGACGCTGAGACTGGCTCTTGGCAGGCGGCACCTTCTCCTGCTGATACTGCTGCGGCTGCTGCTGTTGCTGCTGTTGGGAATTGGACTTGCCACCGGAGGGAGTTGTCGCCTTGCTTCTGGCCTGGGCTTGAACCTTGGCGGGCTGCGACGTCTGCTGCTTTGGCGGCGCCTCCTGTTGCTTAACCTTCTTGGCAGGCGCGGCTACTGGAGCAGGAGTTGGCTTCGGTTTTGTGACCACTGGAGGAGCAACTGGCTTGGGCGCTGGTGGAGCTGGCAGTTTAGGCTGCTGTTTGATAGGCTGTGGCGCTGGCGCTGGGAGTTCCGCCCCATCCTCGGAGTCACTGCCCGTTTCCCACTCGCCCTCCGACGAATCTTGCATATGTAGCGACTTAAAGGGATTGTTATCCAGCTGGCCAGGATCCAGCCTTGACTTGAGCCGCTTCTGCCTCTTTGGTGGCTCCGGATCAGGCTCTGGCGCTGGCACTACTTCCACCACCTTGGGTGGCTTGGCAGCCGGCTTCTTGGGTGCAGTCTTTGGCTTCACACTGCACACCGAGCTCTCGCGCGTGCTCTGCGGCGTCTGCGACTTGGAGGAGTTGCTGCTCGTCGTGGAACTGGAGGCGGAGGCCAAAGTAACGGCCGTTTTCTTCGCCTGTTTCTTGATTTTCAGCTTCGCCTCCTGTTCCGCCGCTGCTGCTGCTGCTGCTGCCGCCACCGCTGCGGCTTTCTTAGCCTCTTTCTTCCTGGCCTTGGCGCTCTTTTCCGGCACACTAAGCGCTGGAGCCGAAGCTGCAACAGGCGGAGGTGTCGATTCTTCCGGCTGAGCCGGACCCGAGGCCACCATATGCCCGTTGACAAAGGTGTAGAGCAGCTTGTCCTCGTGCGGAGCACTACCCTTGGCCACCACGGTCACCTGCTGCTCGGCGCCCGGATGAGGCAGCTGCACGCGGCGTATGGTCACAATGCGCTTGGAGGGATCGGCAGTGATGGAGTTGGCCGCCATGGCGGCAATCACATCTCTTGAGAGTTGAGGCGGATGTTGCGACTGCTGGGGAGGAGCAAAACATACGGGCGTGTTCTGTTGTCCGAGTCCTGAAGCTGAATAAAAGGAGGTACTGCTACTGAACTCGGGATACTGGAGCACAGGTTGCGGAGGTGCTGGGCCAGCAGGTTCGGCAGTGGCTACGGGCGAGCCTCCGTTAAGGATCTCTTCCAGCTGGGCCATCTTGGCCAGCTGCTGCTGCTTGGTGGGGAGGTAGGAGAACTTGAACTCGTTGTTCGTCTGCTTGACGGTGGCAATAAGTTCGAGGATCACCGTCTCCACCTTCGCCTTGGCCCGCTGTAGATTCTTGATGTTCGCCTCCAGCTCACCGATGCGCTTCTTCTCCCTTTTCCGGCCGCCCGCAGCCGTCAGAGCCTTCATCTCGTACTTGTCGATGAACTCCTTGAAGTAGATGTCCAGGAACTGGCCGCGCAGGTCTTCCAGTTCCTTGATGCGCTTCTCCTCCTCCTTGCGCATCTTCTGCTTGGCCTTCTTGGCCGCCTTTTTTGGGTTGGAGGTCTGCGGCTGCTGGGACTTGCCCTCGATAAAGTTGAGGGTCTCGTTTATCCAGCGCTGTTGATCCTGTTGGCTGTCCTGCTGGCTGTAGGTGCCCAGGAATTCGGCAAAGTCCTGCATCATGTCCTCCTTGCTGTAGTCCGCGGGAAAACCACCTCCGCGTTTGAAAGCAGCAACAGCAGCGGCTGCTTCTGCAGCCGTTGCCGCCGCCGAGGCGTCCGTGGCATCAGTGTGGATCTGGAGTCTCTTGCAGAGGCTGTCCAGGCGCAGCAGACTGTTGTCACCCTCCTGCTCCACTTGCTCGCCGATCTCGTTTAGAGCTGCAGCTGCCGCCGCTGCTGCAGCCGCTGCTGCCGGAGGCATCTTACGCGGATTGCTGGAGGATTGCAGCTGAGCCGTGGCGAACACTTTCAGGCTGGGTGGCTGGTTCGGCGGAAGGGATTCGGCCTTGGGCGGCCGCTTCGGTGGGATGGCTGCTGGTGGAGGAACAACAACTGGCTCCGGCAGTGTGGATTTGGCCTTGGATGGTGCGGCCTCCTCCGTCGACTTGGTTTTCCGATCGTTGACGATCTGGGAGAGCTTCTTGCGCAGTCGATCCCGCGTCTCATTGAAGCGCGCATGATTGCACTCCTTTTTGACGCGTTTCTTTGAGTGATTCTCTTTGCAAGGCTCTCCAATGTCCGCATAGTCAGCACAGCCTAGGGGTTACAAAAAAAACACAATTTATTAAGTATCTATATTGAAATATTAATTATCTATTCTTACACTTGCGCATTTTTTCCTTGCTCTTCTTGTTGCCTCCCGCATCGCCATTTCGTCCTCCGGAGTGCGACAAGTTGGACTCTCCTCCCTTGGATTTGGCACCCGATAAGCCCGTAGTGCTATCTGGCTTAGTACGTTTACTAAAAGGATTAAAAATATATACATATTTAGATAAAAATTTAAAAAAAGGTAAATGATACAAGGTACAAAATAATAACATTGACCTAGAATCTTCATCTATGAAGGGTACATCTTACACAACTTTTCCTCTGGTAAATTTTCTTATAGAAATTTATTCACCGGAGATAATTTAAAGTGTCACTTTGGAACAGTTACTCATTCAAAGAGCTTTGCAAACGTTTAATTTGCCAATTAGGATTACTTATACTTTGGAATACCGTTTTTTATTTCAAAAATTTTTACCACTCATCCCTTTGGAGATTTATTAAACGCTGTAGACTTTTCTTTACACTTACATTATCTGAGAATCGTGCAACATCATAAGCTGATCCACTCCAAACTGCATCTTTTCTATGTTGGCATCACCCAGCGTAAAACTGCAAAAGGAATAAAAAATATAGTACAAATCGGGAATGTAAAACAGAACCCTCTTTTCCAGTCTCGTTTGCAAAATGTCATTTGCTGTCATGCAAAGCCTGCTACATTGCAATGCTGCCACGGTGCGGAAAAAATCGTCGCGTTTTTCTATATTATATCACCAAAATTTTGATAACATTAACATGATAGTTAAAAATATGATTTTCAAAATACGTTTTTTAAGCAGTTTTATTTTTTAAGTTTTATTTTCCGACAGAAAATCCTGATAGGAGACACCGTCACACGTTGCGAAAGATTTTCGATCAATTAACAATCGATAGATGAAGATAATAAACTAGTTTAGTAGTGTAGAGTAGGCCTAAGTTCCCGGGAAAGGATTCACTATTTTTGGTCAATTATAACTCAATTTTTTTGAATAGATAATTCTAAATCATTTAAGAATATCATATAATTTAATAGTTGACTATTTCTACATCTTTGACCATTTTGTTTCAAAGTCTAGACTGAAGAGTAGTATTAATTTGTTCTTTTCAGATTATAGAAATGGCAACCCTATTAGTTCTAAAGTTTTTGCTTTAACATTCAGAATACGCCTAAGAAATGCCCATATCCGGCTGCACATGTCAGTTAATAAAATGAAGTTTTTGCAAAATGTGTGCAGAAAGTTCAGTTAAAATAAAGATAAAGACGTAAGATACAAATTGTAGTCTTTGAAAGTACCTCAGAGACAGTCAGAAAAATGAAATACTATACTTACTCATCAGTGATTTTAAAAGGTGAATATCTGCAAGAATGGACAGACAAAAATATTAATCGAACTTCCATTTTAGTGAAAATTTTAACCAGGACTTACCCAATAACCTGCGCCAGAAACTGCTCGAACCGACCGTCATCCTTGTCGCCAACCACACTGTTTAGCCGCAGGCGCAGATCTCCCTTTAGCAGCTCCAGGTGGCCAAAATCCGTGCTGCTGGAGTTGAACTTGACAAAGAAGTTGGCGTAGATGGAGAGGACGAAGGTCCAATAGGTTTTGTACACGTAGTGCTGGTTCCTCAGCTCCTGCAGCTCGGCAGGACTCGGAGCCAGTTTCCGGTTGAAGAACATCAGCGAGGGCAGCGTGGAGCGCAGCTCCTCCCGCGTGAAGGACAGCGGCTGGAAGCAGCGCAGCAGATACTTGGTCAGCGGCGGCGACAGCTGGTTGGCCAAGATCTTTCTGGCCAGCTGGCAGGCGGAGACCCGACAGTTCTCGCCGCAGAAGAACTGAGCCTCGATGGAGTCGTGGCGGTAGCGTTTCCTGGTGGTCAGGTGCTGGAACACGGCCCATGCGATGTGATATGTGGTGCGCAGAGTATCGGTCGTCTCCGCCTGCCGCCGGAACACCGATCCGCTGCTGCTGCTGCCGCTTCCGGATGGTGACTCATCCTCTGGGAGATCGCAGGTGCGACGCTGCTGGTGGGCGGCGGAGGAGCCCGAGGTGGCCGCCATCGCCGCAGTAGCCGCATTGTGCTTAGCCTCGTCGCTGGTGCAGGTGCTGAGGATCTTGGACTTCATCAGCTTCGGATCCTTCTCGACAATGCCGAGCGTTGTGCACTTGGCACAATGGCCCGCTTGCCGCGGACGCAACGGAGTTCCGGCGATGGAGCAAGTGATGCATTTGCAGTCCCTGAAAAAAAAAGAACAATTTAGGGAAATATTACAAGTTATAAAAGTTTTTCCAAATCAATAATAAGTTTTCGTGAAAAGATATCCTTTGTCAAAGGGCTGATACTAAATTAAAGTATATAATGTGGGGTTCAAACAATACAATTTAAGTAAAATATTTTATAAACAAATTTTTCTATTTCTCCTTATTTCAGAGACCAGAGAATATCTACGTATTAATGATTATGATTTGATACATGATATAAGTAGTCTGCCTCCTACAACTTACTCGTTATGGTGCTCGAGCAACGAATTGCACTTCTTGCAGAGATCCTCGTGCACCAGCTTATTGGGCGGGTCGTAGAAGCCGTCGGGCCACTTCAGCTTCGTGAAGGCCATGATGTTCTTCCAGGCCAGCTGGCGATCCACGATGCGCTGGAAGTCGATGAACTCATCGTCGCTGATATCCGGCAGCGAGAACGAGGTGGCGTCCAGGACGACCTTGTCGAATATGTTGTACACATCCAGCAGGCCCATCCGGCGCTCGTGCTCCGTGGGCGACAAGTTAAACTTGTTTAGCTCGATCCAGATGTCTGTCCAGCGGCGCTCAATGGAGTGCATGTGCTCGTCGAACAGCATGTACCGCTTGATCAACGCCGTCGTCTGGGCCGACGGTGCCGCTTCCTTCAGCGACAGGATACAGGCCAGCATGGTATCCCCCAGGGGCGTGAACACATGTTGCTGGAACAGACGCTGGCACAGAAGCACCCACGAAAGCTTGAACTTGCGCAGAAAGTCGTTCTCAAACGCAAACAGGCTGAGGGAGATCTTCTGCGAGATGCAGTTCAGATCGGAGTACCCATCAAGAATGTCTAAATGGGATTAAATGGAAGAGTGATTCATTGAATAAATGAGTAAGTTCATAATTAATACATATATTTATTTTAGAACCTAAGATTATGGCGATAGCATTTTTGTGACTGAGTCTATAGTATTTTTATTGTGTATTTCTTAGAAGAAACGCTGATAAATATAAATTTTTATATTTCAATCTTTAAAAAACAAACCCTCCCCAATTTTTTCAATAAGTAACAAGAAAAGAAGCAAACTTCGGCAAGCCGAAGTTTATATACCCTTGCAGTTATTACAAATCGATTTCGATTTCTATGCCTATATTGCAAAAAACAATGAAGCTATGTCGATTTTGCGCTGCATTTTGCAATCGTTTCTATGGCAGCTATATGATATTGTTGTTCGATTTTAATTTAATTAAAACCGTAATTCCATAATATTTAAATATTACAAAATCTCAAAGAACAATAAAAAAAAATTAAAAACAACAAAGTTTTGTTTCTATGGGAGCTATAAGATATAGTCGCCCGATCTGGCTCGTTCCGACTTATATACTACCTGCAATAGAAAGACAAATTTTTGCAACGTGTTCAGCAGATAGCTTAAAAACTGAGGGACTAGTTTGCGTAGAAACGGACGGACGGACAGACGGGCATGGCTAGACCGACTCTCCTGGTGATGCTGATCAAGAATATATATACTTTATAGGGTCGGAAATGTCTTCTACACTGCGTGGCAAACTTTTGACTGAAATTATAGTACCCTCTGCAAGGGTATAAAAATTGGAATGAAATTATATGCGTCAGTTTATTCTAAGAAAATACTTATTTATATGTGCATAAACAAATTGAGTGTTAAAAGTCAGATATGAATTTGCAAAAATGTATTTTTAACCCTCAAATCATAATTTGTAAATGTCATATATGGTTCTTACATGTCAGCATCCTTTCTGCGGAAATTTTCTCGTTCTCCTGGATGTTCTGGGCAATTTCGATCATGCCCTCGGAGAATGCCTTCACAATGCATTCAACATTATAGGCGAGTATTTGTAGCAGCAGCATCGGATTGTTGGCCATCAAGCTGGAGAGTAAAAAGAGAGTTTAGATAAACGCTTATAGTATAATAACCCTCTCCGGAAAGTTCTACTTACATGGCGCTGAATAGCACTAATATCATATTATCGGAGATCGCTGTGTCATCAATAAAATCAAGATATTCGGCATTCTTATCGTAGAGGTAGCCGCTTGTAATCCAATAGATCTCCTTGTTGCATTCAAGCAGCTTCTCAAACTTATTGTAGGCAGCATCGTTTCTGTAAAATAGATTTTTCGACAAAATTTATTTATTGTTCCTTTTTACAATCTTGAAAGATAACATTTGTTTATGCAATAAAATCTAAAGGAACACTTCATTGAACATTTTTAACGTGTTAGCTAAGGTCAGACGGAAAAATAAATAGAGCAAAATTATTTAGTTGACTTTCTTATTTTATGAAACATGTATAAAAACTGAAATATATATATTTTTTTGTAAACAAACTTAAAACGAAATATATATATTTTTTTGTAATTTAAGCCTCTGACTTTGGCTTATGGTAACAAAGAGATAATACCACAAGTCTTAAAAAGTTTTGATATCTTTTTTTATATTTATCACAACAGCGAAGATCTTCCTTACTTCAACATGGGACTGTAGGCTTTGATCAAAACGTCCAGCAACATGACCACCATGTGCGCAGCCTTAAATTGATCCATCATAATAGCCATGATGGTTTCGCGGTATTCGAGACATTCCTTGCAGGAACAAAATGTGAAGAACTCCTCCTTCCGGTGTTTCACAAATATGAAGGCAAGATTCTGGAAATATAGCTACAATGGATTAGGAGTACGTTACGTTATAAAAAGCTAGTATTTCGGGAAAACGCACCGTAATTGCACGCAGCTGCCCGTCGGCATCACGCAGCGGATTCTTTGGATCCTCCGAAAACAGACGCATGTTCTCAATGGCCATCTGGAAAGAGGATATACAGAGTGAGCGATCCAAATTCGTATGGCCTATTAAGGTCATAAAATCATGTTCAGTAAGAACACCTTAATTGATTACGAGCAAATAAAAGGGATACAATGTTAATTAAACAATTATCCCGTGTTTGTTATCTTTATTAACATTTGCAATTTCGTTTTGTTTAAATAAAATATATTAATAAATAAAGTGACCTTCAATTTAAATGGGGAAAATTATATCTAATGGGCATAACTATTTTGTTCTTCCAGGGTTTACATATTGCTTATTTTACCAATCTAGTTAAAATGCACCATATTTGAAAAATGGAAATATGTTCCAATAAGATAAAGTCAAATTTGAAAGAGGCTATCTTCTTATTGTCTCTTAGGAAATTTGCTAAACACGATTTTATCTACTATAGATCAAATAGGTAACCTCAGTATGCAATAGGATCTATATTCTAAACCTAAAAAGGACCTCGGTATGCTATAGGAACAATTGGATTTATTCCCAAGTCTTTCTAGAACCTATTCGGAACTTAGAAAACAAAACCGTTTGAAACAATATATAACAATAAGCTAGTATTAGAAGCGATATAATTAATCGTCCTGTTCTAGTGTTATTATCCCTTTGAAAAACCCACCAAATACGATCGCGTCTCGTCGTTGGGATCGCCGCCCTTGTGCTCGCACTCGTGGAGCAGCTTGTCGCTGAGCTCCAGCTCGATGGCGTTGTCCTCCCGCTGGCTCCACTGCATCAGGGAGACGACCTCCTTGTAGACCGTCTCCGCCTTTGGGGCAGGGGCGTAGGGGTCGAAGGGTGGCAGGGCGAGGATCGTGTGCAGCGTGTTTATGATGTTGCCCTCGGGAAAGTTAAGCCGCTCCAGGAGGTGGCAGGGCGGCGAGCTGCTCCGTGCCGGCTTCGCGTGCTGCTGGACAGCAGGCGGTGGCGACGGATTCAGCTGGGAAGTGGCGGCGGCATCAGCAAAGCAGGAGGAGGAGGAACTGGCCTCCATGTCCGCATCCCCGTCCAGGGAGGACATCACATGGCAGCAGGAAGGCGACGCCTCACATGGCAGTTCGCCATTCACCAGCGGCTCCTCCGCATCCGTTTCTTTGGTGTGCGCCACCTGATCGGCCATCGTGATCGGCGGGGTGGGGGTTAGCCGACCAACCAACTCAATCCCCGGATCGGACCGGATTGGATCACTTGTTAGTCTTTGGTGCTTCTGCTGGCCAAATCCGCGTATGCGCGACGCATTATTATATACGAAATCACAGATGTAGATGCACTTTCACTCGTTTCACTGTATGCGTGTGTGTGTGTATGTGTAGCTGTGTGTGTGTGTATGTGTAGCTGTGTGTGTGTGGGGATTGGATTGGTTTGGTTTTGGAATTGAATCGGTTTGGAAAAGAACGCAATGCTAACGCGCCTTTCCCCTCGAAACGCGCCAAGTGCGCCTCTGGTTTACGAGCTTTCACTGCCGGGCCATCCGATTTCCGGGCACTTTCCGTTGCCTTGCTGTTTCCGTTCCGTTTGCACCCACGATTGTTGTGATTTTCCGCTTTTTGTGATTTTTCGCCTGCTCGTTGCAATTCGCTCGTTGCTCGTTGATTGCAATTGCAGCAGTGTGACCGGTGTCTTCTCACCCTGGAATACCACAGCGCCTTGCCAAGGGGGCCGGAAAGTTCTCTGATTTCATGGTCACACTTATTCGGTGGAAAATTCGTTTTACACGTTATATTTCGGCCTTTTTATCTGTTTTTTACATGCGAAGATAGGCCCCCGTTTTTTCGAATTTGTTTTCAATTTGAATTACGGCACAATGGGAGAAACAGGTTAATTAAGCCTATCTTGATTAATGTATATTTCATGATTCTGATGGAGTAATTTTTTGGTCTGATGGAAGGTCTTATAAGACTATATGTATATAATATATGATTCCACTTTCGGGATTATTTTAATATGAGAGGCTAGCAAAATAAAAATGTAAATATATATACTTAAAGACTTTATTATTTGTTGATGTCGTTGTTTTAAGCTTTTAGAAAACATTAAATCTATTTGTGAATCCGCGTGCATATGTAGATAATCTAGAAAATTTACTTGTACAAATGCCTAATCATGTAGATACACTAATTTTAGTACTTGCTTATTTCCGGATAAATAACTAGTTATTTAAATTATAGGCACATTTCTTTTTTAAAAATACATAAGCAACTCGAAGTTACTTTACTGGGTGCTATATATTTTTAATATGATCGCAAAGACATACAATCGATGTTTTAGTGCATAAAATATAAGCTACTAAAAAAGTATTATCGAAGACTATCGGTATTTTAATGCGAATCGTTGACAACCCTGTCCGAATTTCGTAATTCGAAACGAACTGGAGGAATTTCAGCCGGCTGTGTGCAGAAGACAATGTCCGCAGCGACGGATCAGGACCCTGTGGAACTGATGCTAAAGAAGACCGGCTGCATAGAGCTCCACTACAAGGTCCAGGAGTGCATCGCCGAAACGGGTGATTGGAGGGCTTGCCAGGACAAGGTGAAGGAGTTCCGGGCGTGCATGCAGAAGTACGTGGAGCAGCAGAGCAAGAAGTATGCCCACGTCAAGTAGCATCCTGCAGAAGTTCCTCAGCAACAGTTTGGCCTTTGGCAAGTCCACCAAACTGGCACTGGTGGTCCGGTCCGACCTCAAGATGTCCAAGGGCAAGACGGCGGCCCAGTGCGCCCATGCGGCGGTGATGTGCTACCAGGGTTCCGAGCAGGGCACCAAGCTCCAGAAGGCCATCCTGCAGCGATGGTGCCGCCTGGGACAACCGAAGATTGTCCTGCGAGTGGACAACTTCGAGCAGTTGAGTTCCCTGGAATTGCAGGCCCAGCAGGCGAACGTGGTGGCCGCCATGGTGCGGGATGCCGGTCGCACCCAGCTGGAATCGGGAACGGCCACGGTGCTCGGATTGGGTCCTGCCCCAGCCGAGGATCTAGACAAACTGGTGGCGCATTTGAAGCTTTTGTGAACTCTTAGGTTTATGCAACGTTACAAATAAAGTACAAGTAATCAACAAATGTTTAGGAGGCGGTTTTCTTGCCCTTGGACACCGTGGAGATGGTAAGGGACACCGCCTGGCCAAACATCTCCACCAGGTCGGAGGTCACCCTCTCCGTGATTTGGCGCAACTTGCCGTTCCCCTCGCCGCAAATCAGGCGCTCAATTCGCGTCGTGGGGCACTGCACTTGCACGGAGGTGTAAATAACATCTGCAAACAAGATTGGAGTAAGAAAGGATGTGGGATATGCAATAGAGTCCCGCCTGAATACTTAGATGAAAGCCTTGATAACATACTTAATGATAAATGATTATACTAATATCAAGATGGTCAAATAGTACTCTATGCTGTTCTTTTGATTGGTACTAAACCATGAAGACGTCAAAAAGGGATTCTTACCAATTCAATAGATGAGAATCGTCCTTTCTGATATAGTTTTTTTGTTCGAATCTTAGATTTTTCACAAAAATCATTAAACTGTGATTGTGATAGCTTGATACCTACTCTATTTTATATTAGTATTATCATTTAGAATATCTGGTACTCATTCAAGGGCTTATAAAACCATTTAGCAGGACGATTTTAGTTTTCAAATACTTACTCTTCTCCACACTGTAGTACTCCAGATCGCACTTGAGATTGTAGGGAATCTCCTGCGGCAAGTAGTCCAGGAGGCGGGCTCTCACGCTCTCCACAATCTGGGCCTCCGGACTGCAGTCGGTGCGCTTGTCGGCTGGGTATTTCCAAGCTCTGGGCTTGGCCTGGCCTACCAGGTAGTTCTGCAGCTCAGGAAGCCCGCTGCCCGTCAAGGCGGAGACGAGGAACACGTCGCTGAAGTGGCTCCAAGTGGTCTCCCGCTTGTTGAGTCGTACTTCCTTGGCCAGCGGATCCACCACGGTGTTTTTGGCATTTCCTCGCTTTCCCGCGGTCAGCGTGTCGTTGGTCAGGGTCTTGATTAGGTCCAGGAGCGTGCGCTTCGACTTCAGAGCGTCAATCTTGTTGAGGACCAGGAAGCTGGGCAGGTTGCTGTAGGCCTTCAGCGTGTCCAGGACCGTGGGATGCAGCTCCTTGCGCGTCCATCCGTTTGAGGCATCGTGAACCACTGCAATGATGTCCGCATGCTGGATGGCATGGCGGTAGGCGCTCTTGAAGTTCTGGTCCAGGTGGTGCCTACGGATCTCGTGCTGGGTCACCAGACCCGGAGTGTCGTAGAAGACCAACTGCGTCTGCCCGGTGGTGCAGATGGCCGAGCTCGACTTCCGAGTGGTGTGCACCTTGGCCGACGTGGGACACACTCGGTGGTTCACCGTGTTGTTGATGAACGTGCTCTTGCCCACATTGGGCACTCCAATTACGGCGACGTGCAGCGATCGTTGCTCCTCTCCGGGATTTCCGGCTTCCACTGGCGGCGGACGCGTGGCCGGAGCAACTGCATCACTGGTTTGTGCTGCGCCGGTCAAGCTGCGCACGTTCACAACCAATAAATTGTGATTTTTCGTGCTATTCAGCAGTTTCAAGGCACTGACAAACAAATTATACCGCATCTTGCAAAAGCCCTGTTTACACTTAGTTCAGCACCATTTACACAACCGCACGTACTAATCGATATCGAATTAAGTATCGATATTGCGGGGAATCGACTTTTAGCACTCCCTGGTTTGCATTGTTGGCGCAACATTTTGAATATAAGATATATTGTAAAATTCTAATCAAAATATTATTGTTTGTACTTATAAAGCTTTTATTAAATTAATTTCTCATGCTAGGCAAAATCTTCATGTCTAAAATACTAGTCAGAATATATGGATAGAAAGTAAAAAACACAATATTTTATTTTTATTAATAGGTTTGCAAATATGTAAACAAAGCACAGTAGAATGAATAGGTTTGGAGAAACTTTATAAACTTTCACTTTTAGTTCATTGTTTTTTATTATTTATTGCTACTAGCAACTAGCACTTAAACAGAAAATATGTACTTTGTTCTTTAAATCTATATGTAAAGTTATTATAGCCCGAATTAAAAAATGGGGCCAATAACCTCATTCTTAATAATTCTGCACACGCTTTATTTTACTTTTAATGAACAAAAATCTTTTGTTTCTAGTTATACGGGTCGAATGCCTAAATGGTTTTTAATCTTTGTGTAATTTTCGTTAAAATCGGTTAATAGAGTATCGGGCTGTCGTGGCACTCGACATTCGCATTCCTTCTTGTTTTCCTATTTATTTAAATCTGTCTGCCAAGAAACATGCAACCAAGGGTAAATCATACTAAAATACTTGTACTTGAAATATAAAAAACATTTGTAAATAAAAAACGATCAATCAGTAAAATATGTAATACTTCTATCATGCAATTTAGATCTAATAAGGTAATTTAATCTATAGTGTCGATTGGCATGGGCAATATTATTAGGCTAACGAGTCTGAGAACCGGTTTGAGAACTCGTGAGAGTCGCACTTCCCTTATCAATTTTAATATTTAACTTTCGTGCTGTGGAGCATGTAGATTTCAGTTGGGAACGTATTGGCTACCAGTCGCTACTGAAGTCTCAGCCGGGCAAGGCGAACGAGGCGAGATTTATTAAGTTCCCCCAGCAAACACGAAGCAATCAATGTTTTCGCCGCAAGTATTGATTCCCTGCCTAATCGCAGGGTTACAACTGCTCTCCAACGCAGAAGCTGATCCCATGATTGAGGTCTTCAAATGGAAACAGATGGACTTTTATAATCGTGGCGATGGACATTTGGGGCTATCCGGAAGGCCAGACAGACCCAGCTTCTCAGGTTAGTCAAGAAATTCCAAATTCTTCTAAAAATAAAATTCTTTATGAGATAATAAATTACTTTCTACAAAATAAAATGAAGTGAAACAAGCTACCCCAGCCTATAATTATTGTATCAGTCGGCTCACCTCATGAGCCATAAATAAGGTATGGATTTAATTTGATAAAAAAAAACAAGAAAGGAAGTAAACTTCGGCAAGCCGAAGTTTATAAACCCTTGCAGCTATTACAAATCGAAAACATTTCGATTTCTATGCCTATATTACTAAAAACAATGAAGTTATGTCGATTTTGCGCTGCATTTTGCCATCGTTTCTATGGCAGCCACATGATATTGTTGTCCGATTTAAATTTGATTAAAACCGTAATTCCATAATATTTAAATAAAACCAAATCCCAACGAACAAAAAAAAAGTTAAAAAACAAAGTTATAATTTTTTGAATTTTTTTTCCGATTCTTCCTATGGGAGCTATATGATATAGTCGCCCGATCCGTCTCGTTCCGACTTATATACTACCTGCAATAGAAAGACAACTTTTTGAAAAGTTTCAAGCAGATAGCTTTAAAACTGAGGGACTAGATGCGTAGAAACGGACTGACGGACGGACAGACAGACAGGGCTAGATCGACTCTCCTGGTGATGCTGATCAGGAATATATATACTTTATAGGGTCGGTAATGTTTCCTTCACTGCGTTGCAAACTTTTGACTGAAATTATAATACCCTCTTCAAGGGTATAATAATTTTGTTTGAAATACATATACTTAAATTGACACTGATTAATGGTTAAAATGGTAAGGTACTTATTTAATGTAATCCTTAATTCGAAAGAAACTGACTATTGTTTAATTTACTATTTGCATATTAAATTATAACTTCATTATGATTCAGTGTAAGTTTGCTGGTTTGGTTATTTGTAATACATATCTTCTAAGTAAATATGCTGACTAAAAAGTATAATATTGTTACCTGTTTCACTAGCACCTGTTGTCTTCCCTGGGAAATACTCACGTCAGAAGCGTGAGACTATAACCTCCCGCGATTCGCCAGTGGTCGTAAATAGCCGTGTCGGCAGTGATGACCCCGATGCCCCCTATATTCCGTACAACAACGTGCCAATGGGAGTTAACCATTTCCGGGGACGCGTCTTTGTCACGATGCCACGGCGACGGGTGGGCATCCCGTCCACCTTGAACTACATCGATCTGGCCAAGGATGGATTGGATCGGAGCCCCAAGCTGCGGGCCTATCCCAACTTCGAGCTGAACCAGTTCAACGCCAGTGCGGAGAATCTGGTGTCAGTCTATAGAACCTCAGTGGACGCCTGCCAGCGACTTTGGTTTATTGACACTGGAATGCTGGAGTACCCAAGTGAGTTTACTACACTCGCATCGGAATATTCGTTTCTAATTTTTGCGACCCTATAATAGCATTTTTATAGGGCTGTCGTTGCTTCCTGATTCTGTAGTCAGATTGTATAAGGTTATTTTTATTCCATGTAGGTACAAATGTACAAGCGCCTTATCAATGTTAAAGTCAAATCCAGTCTTATTTTTTGATGGCCTTGTGCTCATACTTTTTGAAATCAACATTTAAATTGAGTTTCACTCAAAGTTTTTAAATCATCTGACCATAACTATAATATATATACCCCCTGCAAGGGTAAAACAGAACCATTCAAAAAATAAACAATTATTTTTTTTAGATAACCGCCAACAGATTCGGCGGCCCAGCATTTGGGTGGTCGACTTGGCCACGGATCGCGTGCTGAAGCGCTTCGACATCCCGGAGAGCATTGCGGAGACGGGTCGCGGACTGGCCAGCATAACCGTCGATGTGCAGGCGGGAAAGTGCGGCGATGCCTACGCCTATATCCCGGATCTGGTCTACCGCCGGCTGTACGTCTATCACCTGCGGAACGATCGGATGTGGGCCTTTGAGCACAATTACTTCAACTTCGATCCGCTTTCCGGGGACCTGAGTATTGGAGGGCAGACCTTCCGCTGGGATGACGGCATCTTCTCCGTCACTTTGGGAGCACACAGACCAGATGGCAGTCGGGACGTCTTCTTCCATCCCATGGCCAGTACGAATGAGTTTGTGGTGTCCAACCGTGTGCTGCAGCAGGAATCCAATGCTGCACGCTCAGATCACGGGAACGATTTCCGGGTTCTGGGAAACCGTGGGCCATCCACGCAGTCCACGATGCACGGATACGATCCGGGAACCGGAGTGATCTTCTTCGCTGAGATCCAGAGAAACGGAGTGGGCTGCTGGAAGACCAGCAAGCCGATCTCGGCGGAAAACTATGGCACTGTGGACTCCAATGCAATGAATATGATCTACCCCAGTGACTTGTCGGTAAGCGAAAATATCCCTCTTATATTGATACAAAATATTAAAATTAATATTTTGATAAGTTTTTTTCGGAATCCTCTTTAAGATAATAATTAAATGGTCATTGAACAAATAGATCATAAACAGAAATCTTTGACAAAAACTTGTCAAACATTTAATAAACTAAAGTTGAAAAAGAAAATCAGGAAAGTCATATTTGATTTTTCGTTATTTTTATAGATCGACGAGGAGGGAACTATTTGGGTGATGTCCAACTCCATGCCCATCTTTATTTACTCCACGCTGGACACGCAAATATACAATTTCCGGATTTGGAAGCAAAAGGCTTCGCTAGCAAAAAGGGGAACAATTTGTGAGTGATTTGAGTGGAATCGCTTGAGTGAATGTTTCCCACGATAATTAAATAAGTAGCAGTACCTACATATGTGTATCAAAATTACCCACTAAAACTTATGTACAAAATATATTTACCGTTGAAATTGACTAAATGTTATGTCTCTATTTTATAATATCCTTAATGTTTGAAAAGGTCGCCTGAATCAATTGGAAAAACCAAAAATTAAGCTCATTTTATCAGGTTCATGCAGTATACAAAAATGTATATGTACACTATGAAGCGATTATACCGAAAAGGTAACGAAATCCTTATACCATTCTAAGCAATACTACTAATGGTCAAAAACTTTCGCTTGACTTTCGCATTGGCAAAGAAAAATACTGGGCTATTCGACAAAAATAGCACAGTTAAAATCAATTATTATTATCAATTAATTCAGGATCGATTTTTATGAGTTCAGCATTGCGGTTTACTTTGTTTCAGCTGTCTGTCTTATTTTTTTTTAATTTTTAAAACTTTATACCCTTGCAGAGGGTTTTATAATTTCATTTAAAAGTTTGTAACGCAATGAGGGAGACATTTCCGACCACATAAAATATATATATTTTTGATCAGCATCACCAGGAGAGTTGATCTAGCCATACCCGTCCGTCCGTCCGTCCTTACACAAACTAGTCCCAAAACTATCTGCTTAAAACTTTTCCCAAAATTTGAAAAAAAAAAAAATTAAAAAGTATAACTTTGTTGTTTTTTTATTTTTTATTTAAATACTATGGAATTACGGTTTTGTTTAAATTAAAATCGGATCATATATGTAGCTCCCATATTTATTTTATAAGAATTACGCTTTTAGTTTTATCAAAATCGGACAACAATACCATATAGCTGCGATGGAAACGATGGCAACGATGTCTTGTAAAAGAGTGACTCAAAATTTGACTTCTAAAGTCCAAATTAAATTAACGTTGATAAAATTGTTGACCCATTTTCATGTTAATTATTTCTAATTTTCCGATGTCTAGTAATAGAGTGACTCAAAATTGGACTTCGTGTCCATAACTTTACCAAATTTAAGCCTATTGCAAAGTGGCATAACTCTAAAGACTTGTGACTCGATTCTCTAAAAATATGCATTCAAATTTTTCAATTTAACGTTGATCAAATTTTGAACACATTTTCATGTTAATTATTTCTAAGTTTTCGATGTCTTGTAATGGAGTGACCAAAAATTGGTCTTCGAGAGTCTTTAACTTTACCAAACCTAAGCCGATTCCAGCATAGCATACCTCTAAAGACTTGTGATTCGATTCTCTAAAAATCTGCATTCACAGTTTATAATTTTCCGATGTCAATTTTCTAAATTCAAGCCAATAATACAGCGCAAAATTGACATAGTTTCATTGTTTTTAGTAATATAGGCATAAAAATTAAAATGTATACATTTCGTTTTTTGTTAGATTTGCTAATTATTTTTAACAACGATTTCTAATTTGTTTTGGTCTATATAAATCGACGCATTCAAATTGCTTCTATGATATATTTAAAAAATAATTGTATAAAAGAATATAACAATATATTATAATTAATATACATTTTGTAGTTCGATTATTGGCTAAAAAATCTTTGATATAATTTTTAAGCGATTTGAAAATTTTTCATTTCGATAGGTATTGATAAACACAATAAAACTGATTTTTACTTTTCCGAAATATTTAAATTTTTAAAATCGTATTTAAGATTGTGGGCGTTAGGGGACTTTTGAAACAAACTTGGCTGAGGAACTCTAGATCTGATGCAAAATGCCAATCTTCTAGCTTTTTTTTAGAAACAACGCGGCGGCGGACGACAAGACGTACATGTATGCTGGCTAGTGATCCTGAACAAGAATATATACTTTTAGGGTCGGAAACGCTTCCTTCTACCTGTTACATACTTTTGCACGAATACAATATACCCTTTTACTCTACGAGTAACGGGTATAAAAAAAAAACAAAGAAGTTCTTTTGATTTTATGATAAATGCTATTTAACAAAGACCTTCGACAACTTCAAGGGGTCAGAAATTTATATTTCACTGCGGTGTGAACATGCGGCATAATAAAAAAAATAAAACAGTACACTTAATTTGGATCGGCTTTTAAAGCTTAACTTTAGTGTACATGATTATTAAAAATTGACCCAAAATTGAGATGAAACACACATATATATATGTACTGAAATATAAACAAAAATATTAAAAAATGTATGCGCCAAAAAGTAAAAAAAAGACAAAATATACTAAAACAAAGAAAAAAAGGAGAGGCTCACTTCTCTTAGAATTTCTCATTTTGAATTTTCGAGCCGCAGAGCACGTATCCGTGACATATAAAGTATCAGTCGCTAATGAAATCTCAGGCTGAAAACACGAACGAACGGAGCTTTATTCTGATTCTACAGCAAAGACAAAGAAATGTTAACGCCAGAATTTCTACTCCTCTGCATAATCGCAGGGTTACAGTTGCCAACCTTTGCAGATAGTGATCCCATGATAGAGGTCTTTAAATGGAAACAAATGGACTTTTTTAATCGCGGGGATATTCCAGGTGAGTCAGAAATCGAGCATTATGTTACTCTTCGCATTTAACAATAAGTAAATGAAAATACCTACTCAAAATTTTAATTTGAGCAATAAAACAGACGAATCTGTAGCTCTTCCCAAATTACATTTATAAACTTGTGATTAAATTACTTAAAAACCACTCAAGACCAGTTTTGCCAAAAGTAATCCATATTTTTTTATTCAAAATTACTTTTTTTATAAACATACATAATTTAGTTTTATCCGTTGTTTTCGGAATTGTTTTGCTAACCCACTTTTGAAACTGATTTAATGTGATTAATTGCAGTGGTATGTCCTACTCCATAAACCAATTTTTGAGGAGTTTTTTCTAAATTAAGAAATTGGTTGTCAAAATGCACTCTACAATAAATAAATCATTTTCGCCATGCCTTTAAATTTTGCCCGTCAAATGTCAGCGGTCAATTAATCTGTGGTTTTAAATTGATAAAAGTTATTTAATTTATAATTTATAATTTTATAGGTAGGTTTTTTTACCAAGAACAGTTAAAAAGATTTGTTTTAAAAAATAATCATTGAACATCTGTCCATATTTACCTAGATCCGTACTTCTATAGTTCCCGTCCATGTTTGAAGGCTCGCGATTCCGGTGTCAACAATAATAACTCCTTCATTCAATACAACAATGTGCCACAAGGAGTCACTCATTTTAGGGGACGTCTCTTCATCACGACGCCTAGGAGACAGCCGGGCATTCCGTCCACCTTGAACTACATCGATCTGGCCAGAGATGGCTGGAGGCAGAGTCCCATTCTCCGGGCCTATCCCAACTTTGCGATGAATCAGTATAACGTGAGTGTGGAGAATCTGGTGTCGGTCTACCGAACCTCAGTGGATGCCTGCCAGCGACTTTGGTTCGTCGACACTGGCATGCTGGAGTACCCAAGTAAGTATTTGTTATTGGATTTGAAGTATCAGGTAGATGAAGTCAAAATCTGACAGAAATCCAAGCCATTGCTCCTAATTTGTAATGGTTCACTTGTTAATACCCAAATCTCAAAGATGACCACTAAATATAAACGTACTTTTGAAACTGATTAAAAATGCTCTGCTTTAGATAACCGCCAACAGATCCGGCGTCCCAGCATTTGGGTAATCGATTTGGCCACGGATCGAGTGCTGAAGCGCTTTGAAATCCCGCAGAGCATTGTGGAGATTGGTCGCGGATTAGCCAGCATTACCATCGATGTGAAAGCGCGGAATTGCGGCGATGCCTACGCCTATATTCCGGATCTGATCAATCGCCGTTTGCACGTCTATCACTTGCGAGACGATAGAATTTGGTCCTTCGAGCACAACTTCTTTAACTTTGATCCGCATTCTGACGATCTAAACATTGCCGGACAGAAATTCCGTTGGGATGACGGCATTTTCTCAACCACTTTGGGGCCACATCAACCAGATGGCAGCCGGGACGTCTTCTTCCATCCCATGGCCAGTACGAATGAGTTCGTGGTGTCCAACCGAGTTCTGCAACTGGAGTCCAATGCGGCGCGCTTCGATCACAGCAACGATTTCCGGATGCTAGGAAGCCGAGGGTCGTCCACACAGTCCACTATGCACGAGTACGATCCAGCGACCGGTGTGATCTTCTTTGCCGAAGTCCAGAAGAGCGGAGTGGGCTGCTGGAAGACCAGCAAGCCGTTCTCAACGGAAAACCATGGGTCTGTGTATTCCAACGCTCGGAAGATGATTTATCCTAGCGATTTGACGGTAAGCGAAACTATTCTGGCTTAAGTTAAATAAATGATTAAGCAGTAT
Organism: Drosophila kurseongensis; assembly: GCA_018153305.1. Taxonomy (NCBI): domain Eukaryota; kingdom Metazoa; phylum Arthropoda; class Insecta; order Diptera; family Drosophilidae; genus Drosophila; species Drosophila kurseongensis. The sequence goes on from JAECXX010000149.1 coordinate 1,228,634, forward strand.
TTAATTTGCTACGTATTTTACAGATCGACGAGGAGGGTACCATTTGGGTGATGTCCAACTCCATGCCCATATTTGTCTACTCTAAGCTTGACACCAATGTGTACAACTTCCGGATCTGGAAGCAAAGGGCAACGCTGGCCAAAAAAGGCACAGTTTGTCAGTGATTCGTGTGAAATTGCTTTAATGAATGTTTCGCAAGGTCGTTACATAAGTAATAATATGTATATTGAAATTACCCACTGAAACTTATATATAAAATAAATCAAAAAGCATTTACAAATGTACCGTTAAAAATTGCCTAAATTTGAGTACTCATTTTTATCACATCTTAAAAGTTACGACAGATGCTTTTGTCTTTTCGCACGAAACAAATGGAAACATGAAAGAAAACAACATCAATGAACAAAATCAGAGGCACTCCAATATTGCATAAGGATACTAAGTTGCACAGGTGTGTGTGATACGCGTGTATATGTTAACCTAAAATACTTGAATTTCATGTTGTAAATTTCTTATAGCTTTCCGCATCCAAACGAGTTTAAGGTGTAAATTTGGTAACCTTTCAAAGTGTTACCTAAACATATGGTGTATATATATCTATATATATGATCAATTTGTATATATATGTTTGAGTTTATATAAAATTTTGCAAAAATATATAGGTTGTTTTTGTATATGTTCCTCAACACTACACCTACACCTAAGTCCTTTAAGTAGTTTCGATCATAGTAAGTGTGGTGTGTAGTACGTATTATAGCGAAATGATTCTACCAGTTCTAGATGACTATATAGTGGTTCCGTTCATTGACGTATACGCGAAAATGGAATGATTACTGGCCCAGAGCTATTCGAAATGAATTCGCGTATAACAGCTTATTACAGTTACGAGTTATGTGTGGTTATATGGAATCGATCGTTAATGCTTGGAACTACTGCACTAAGTAATCCTTGTAGCCGCGCAGCGACTTTAGCTGCTTCTTCAGCTTGGTTATCAAATCCGACGGCTGCACCAATATGGATATATCCCGGCCCACGGAATTCAGCCGATCTCGTATCTCCAGATCCTTGAAGAATAAATTCAGTGATCGACCATTGATCTCGGTAAGCATCCAAAAAGTTAGCGAGCTGCCATCGCAAGATTGCGTCTGAAATGGATTTATTGACCAGTTAGAACATATTAAGCAGAAATCTCTTTCTATATCGCTCACCTTAGGCGGAAGGCCGTGTCGTGCGGCCAAGCTATTTGGCACAACGTCCACGATTGTCGACATATTTCCATCTCGAATCAGTCCCAGACACTGACCCTCTCTGTCACGTCGAATGGCATATGCACGACCAAACGGAATGCGGCGGAGTAAGACCTCAACCTGTGAATCAAGATATGCGAATTACATAAAATAGATAAAATTATAAGATATCAGCAACATTAAATATTAGGAACAGGAAAAGGGGTGACAAGCTAATAGTTTGATTTAAATTGGTATATATGCGAAGTGGTTAAATTAATAAACGTTCTTACAAATAGCGTATTGGTATTCCTGATAATCTTGTTTGCCTCCGCCGCACTGCTGATGTTCACGCCGGCAATGGACAGAAGTTGATCCCCAATGTGCAGGGCATTGTAGAGCACAGGATGCTCCTTTTGCTTCCAGCCCGCAATCCTGTAAGTAAATTCTTTAATTAAATTTGCCCCATTGATTTTTGCAACAACTTTAGAGCAGGCTACATACAATCAACTTGAAGATGATTTAGAGTTCTCCCAAACTTACCAAACTCCACCGAAAGCATCCACCCAGGCGATGGAGCCAACGCAATCCTTGCGCCTGAGATTCAGGCGCACTCCGCCCGGATGCATAATCTCCCGACGCAGCTGCATCACCTGCTGCTCCCGCAGGGTCAGTCGCTTGTTGGGCGACTGATGGACGGGGTTGGTGCTAGACGGAGGTGCTACCTGTGGCGGTGGCTGCATGCGAAAGACTCCGTTTCGGGATGGAGTAAACTCGTTATTGTTAGCGTTTCGCTGGGTTGCCGGTTGTGGGACCCGTTGAAGGGGCGCCTGAGCATCGGAGGTGGACGAGCTGCGCCGGCGCTGCTCCTGGCTATCATCCGTAGTAATGGCAGTGCTGCTCCTTTGCGCTGGCGTCACTTGCGTACTAGTGGAGCTGGAAGGCGTGGACGGCTGGGGCTGTTGCTCGATGTTGTTGTTTGTGGCGCTGGATGTTTTAGTGGATGTCTTGGTCTTAAGTGGAGTGTTTAGCAGCTTCAGGTAGTGGAAATCTCTTCTGCTGGGTCGCGAACTGATTACTAATTCAGTAAGTCCTCGTGTTAACTGTGGCGCCGGTCTTCCTGATGCACTGTTGGCCACTGGCTGCGCTGCTGCCGGAGAAGCCAACCGTCGACGAGGCAATGCAGGACTTCCATTAGCTACCGGTTGGATGGTATGAGTATTTGCAGCCCTGGTGGGACTACTTCTGCTGGTGATGGGAATGCTGGAGGAGAGGAAGACCTTTTCGTAGTGCACATTACCACTGATGATGGAGTCATTTCCCTGTTCACTATTCACGCTAATATTCGTAATGCCCGACGTGTTGGCACTTAGTATTATCTTCTTACTTAATCTCGGCGTCTGCGGCTTGGCAGGAATAACAGAGGCGGAGGCTGAGGACGAGGTGGTGGCAGTGGCAACGGGCGGTGGATAGCATGTGCCGTAAACTGCCACTGTAGTGGTTGCCTCGCCCTCACCTAGCACCTTTACCTTAGTGGTGCCGGAAACCTGCGGACTGGGGCTATTGGAAGAGCTTTGCTTAACGGGCGTGGTGTACGGATTACTGCTGCTGGGCTGTTTGCCCAATACTTGAATGGTACTGGTACTGGTACTGCTACTGGCATTGGACGGAATGATTTGTACGTTGCTTTTATACTCCTTATGTGACTGCTGCTTGACGTTCGACTGAGACTTTGTCTTTACCTCCGGAAAGCGAAACACTTCGGCTGTGATGGTGTTCTTGGGCGGCAGCTCGGGCGGCTGCTCCTGGCCATTGTTGCTTATATTCGACACCTGGATGATTGTTATGTTGTCCTGAGGTTCTTGGCTGTTCGCAGCAGCAACGCTGGGGGATTGAGAGTGGAGAGTCTTGCGTGGCGGTCTCTTCGATTTATCAGCCGCGCCAGCGGACATAGATCTTGATGTTTGCGGTCTAAAATAAAAATGAAAATATATGTAGTTTATTCAACCGATTTTATGACACCTTAGTAACCTCTTATTTAAAACGCAAGCACTTTCGATTTATCTTAATACTAATCTGTGTGACATGGCCAAAAGATTCTCGTTGACTGATGAAAAACTGGATGACCTTTTTGTCGAGGAGGTGGCCAGTGTGGTAAAACTAGTCGATAGGCTGCCCGAAAAAGATCGGATTGTGCCAATTTGCACCCGATGGCTCAACATTTTCCAGCAGGCGACGGCGAAGGAACGATTTTCCCGGAACTATATGCTTCTGCTGCTCCACAAGCAGCTCAATGATCGGAGCACTTTGGGTTATCCATTTACTGATCCCAACAAATCGCAAATGGATTTGCGCACTCTCCACCAAATGAGCTTGCAGAAAGATAATAAAGCGGACCATCCAGACAACAGGGATGATATAGCCGGCAGATCCGACAAGAGCTTCGACGAGGAGGACTTGTCCTCTTTCAGTTCCTGCGAGAGTTTAGAGGTGGCAAACCATAGGTTGATTGACAAAAATGCCGCATTGACCAAGGAATTGCAGGACCTTCAGTGTTCGATAGATAAATTGCAAGCAAAGCGGGAAAAAAGCGAGAAATCTATTCAAATGCAAAGCGAACAGATTTACATGCTGGACAAGGAAAATCGCTACCTCAAGCGAATTTTCGCCTGCTCTTCGATCAACGCTCTAAAGCAACTCTGCACCGGACAAGATCCCGCGGTGTTCTTTGACACCTTATACAGTGTTCTTTGCGAGAACGACTCTGACTATCAGCAGGTGAAGCACTTCAACGAGCACTTTAAAAACCTTCTACAAGCCCATATCAATCACTACCAGCGGGAGCAGCGTGCTCCTTTGCTGGAGCAGGCAAGCCAAAGATACGACATTTTGCGCTCCAAAGTTAGCAGAAGATACAAAAATGTTCTCGGAATGAAAATGGATGCCCAGGGCCAGGAGTTGACCCTCAGCGCGATGAGATATCTGACAGTGCTGCGAAAACTATTCTTGGCCACATTCGAAGGCAAGCCAAGTACCAAGAAGGCAGTCGTCAAGTTCCTTCAGCGCAGCTACGAGGAAATGTCCGAGATGCTATAGGGAATGTATAACTCACCTAGGAATCAGCCGTTCGCATTGCAGCATGTGTTCCAAATTAAGGATTTGATCTGCAAGTCGAAAGATATATTTTGTTACATCGTTTAGAATTGGAATACACACTATCATTCGCTTGGATTAAACCATCTAGGTTTCAATTAATTATGTAAGCATTGGCACAAGTTTTTGCCCGTGTTTCCTCATTACATAAATCTTCTTGGTGTCAATGGTATATGAAGTTCTAAGCGAATGGTTCTGCAATAGGATATTTTGTGTCCTTACCGGCAGAAGCACGCTGCGCTGTAGCGGCTACGACGTCCACTCGGACTCCATTCTCTGTGAGCACACAAGCCTTGCGCAGCAGTGGCGACAGGTATTCGTCGTCTGAGAGATTCAACTCAGCATCACTATTGGACGGCGGCTCCTCTAAGGCTCCGTCTGCTCCCGCTGCATCCTCCTGGCCAGCGATTTGCTCTACAGACTCGCTGATCTGCTCGCTATACGTGCTTATGGGATCGGAGAGCATATTGAGGAGATGCTGCGTCAGGGTGTTGGACATGGCAGGTGGAGCAGGAGCAGGAGCAGGAGCGGGAACAGGAACAGAGGGTGTGATGGCCAATGGACTGGATGGCTGCTCAGGAGGTTGAACTGGCTGTGCCTGGTTACTGGTGGCCACCACGCGCTCCATGCCTGGGACAAGAGCCGCAGGAACGGGTGGAGGTGGTGGCAATGGTGATGTGGGATCCCTCGTGGGCAGCAGTGGGGCGCGCACTTCAGGTAGCTTTGTGTACAGGTTTTCCCGCGGCGACAGAATCTTCATTTCGCGCAGCTTGGAGCGCAGCGTTTCCACCCACTCTTGCATAATCTCCCTGCGAAAAAGCGAAAGTAAGTTGTCAGTGGTGCAATCTTAATTGGCGTTGCGTGTGAGCTGTTTTCTGTGTTTACCAAGAGACAGCATGGAAGCGCAACACCTCGTGGCTGAGCGTGACCACAAACTCGAACTCATGTGAGTTGGGGATGAGGGCATGTGAGATGTGCAGGGTTTCCCGCAGGGAAACAGCCCATTCGGGCAGATGTCCTGCCGCCTGTCTAGGTTCCGCATACCCCTCCAACAGGGCCTCTGTATCGTCGTGGACGCAGAACACCACCCAGCTGCACTCAGATTTCTGTAAGATTAGGAATATAGTATCCATAGATTAAAGGGAATGTTTGACCACCCACCTTGGGCCCCACGGTCAAACGCTTGCCATCTGCCGTCAGCCGCTTTAGCCAAGTGTTCTTGTGTATTTCTCGGAACTGGGCCCCAACTGCTCCACCACCTGCCACGCCCCCTCCTCCTCCAGGGGCGGCTGCAGTCGCTGGAACAGGTGCACCACTTGCATTCGCGACCGCTGCCATGTCCGCTTCGGTGTGGATTCCTGCCTGGGATGGGCTTCTTTTGCATGCCTTGGGCTCTTCTTTCTCCGCTAATTAATCTCACATTTCACTAGGATCGACTTGGGGGATCAAAATGCTGCATTTCAAGTTTTATTTTTCTTACAGCAACTGGGAAATCATTGAATCGCTGGCGACGCCATTTTTGGTATCGGTATTTGGATACGAATATCGACTACTCTCAAGCCGATATCTATCGAATTGCATTGCATTGGGGGTATCATTAGAATTAATAAATAAATGCAAGAAATTATAGTCATTTTGCACTATTGGAAGTTTTCTTTTGAGTTTTCGGAGTTAACTTATTAATGCAGGATGCCCAATACACTTGAGAAACTCGAGTTCTGCACCTTTCAAAAAACAGCAGTTTTTTTGTATTGTATGAGAACAATAACAGACTCAGAAAAAGCAATAGTAAATAAGCAAAGTAAAAAAAATGTACTTAATATCATTATTAATAACCAAAGACCACTGCGGAAAAAGAATAATTAACTATGCTTACTTTCAAGGTCTGCTAGAAATGTTGGTACCGTATTTTATTTTTGTTGCGTGCGAATTTCTTTTTTTAGTTTCACATTATTTTAACGTGTTTACTGTCATTTTTTTTTTTTTAATGGTGCCTGTACCACCACAAGCTTGATTTTGGCATCAATAGTTCTAACTGTTATTTTCAAATTTAAGGAACTAAAACTTCTTATAAAATTAACTTTATCTCTTTAGGCAATTATAAATAAAGTCAACATTTTTTGCAAAGAATTTATAGTTTCGTTGATATAGTCTGTGAGTTCAAAAATAAATAAGATAATAGGAAATGGCTAAAAAGTTATATACAAGTTGAATTAGTATAAACTAAATAGAGAAAAGTAGAAGGAATATAAGCTATCGATATCTTATCGATTTTTGCCATTCCTAAAAGTTTCACACCACCACACCCACACCAACACGGTCCGTGGTGAGTTTGCGTGTATGTGAGTTCGTCATATGACATTTTTCACAGTTCGTCGTCGATTTTAATTCAGTGGCACTTGCTTTTTTCGACTTGCACAGTACACCACGGCGAGGAAGTAGAAACCCAGGAAATATGGCCAGCCAGACGCAGGGAATCCAGCAGTTGCTCGCTGCCGAGAAAAAGGCAGCCGAGAAGGTCGCCGAGGCCCGTAAACGTGAGTTTTATAAAAAAATTTGCACTCCAATTGGAAACGGACGGGGCGAAAGAGTAACTTCGATTTTTTCACCACCCCTCCGCCTCCATAATCACCGTTGTGTGTGGGTCACATGATGTGGTGGAAAAAAGTAAATATTGGGAGTCTTAACTTCTACTAACTTTTCGTGCCTTTTTTTCCGGGTAATTGTGCAGGCAAGGCAAGGAGATTGAAGCAGGCAAAGGACGAGGCCACCGAGGAGATCGAGAAATTCCGTCAGGAGCGCGAGCGCGCCTTCAAGGAATTCGAGGCCAAGGTGAGTTGGGCTGGTCATCTGTATATAACATAGCGCTAATTTATAAATCCCCCTTTGCTACCCCACAGCACATGGGCAGCCGCGAGGGGGTGGCGGCCAAAATCGATGCGGACACTCGCGTCAAGCTGGCCGACATGGATCGGGCCATCCAGACCCGTAAGGAGCCCGTCATCCAGGAGATCCTGCAGTACGTCTACAATATCTCGCCCGAGGTCCACAAGAACTACAACCACAAGTAAACGGTGGCCAAATTGTGCTGTAAATTCAATGTCCACGTTCAACTCTAATCCATAATTTAGACCCGTAATAATAGTGGTTACCTTACTGAAAACACTGCTGTATTATTATTCCATACATTAAAGTGAAAATTCGTTGTTGTTCCATGTAAAAATAGCGAAAATATTAGTTCTGTGTTCCATCCGCTTGGGACTGTATTATCTTTGTTTTGTGTTTTGCCCAATACACGTTGTTGTTTTATCTGAAATGTCATGTGTTTTAATTGTTTTCCTGTTTTTCATTTGCAAAAATTTTCTAAATGCAATAGTCAGCTGCTACGTGATAAGGCTTTTAGTGGGTGGGTTTCATCGGTTTTCAACACTGAATCAAGCGATAGTCACGACACTAGTAAAATTGAAGATTCAGACCAAATTCAAAGATTATTTTTGAATGTATTGAGTTTGATAAAATATAGTTTTAAAACACCTGTTATTTAATTAATATTTATGCGGAATCTATAATAAAAACTTATGTTTAACCGGAAATATTAAGACAAAATTAGCCCTGTAACCTACATTTATGATGTTGCGATTGTATGAATTTTATTTAAAAACTAAACAAATTACCTAAATGCCGATTAATTTTTATTCCCGTATTGGTATTTTTAAAAAGTTTTACGAAAGTGAACTTAAAAAATGTATGTTAAATTATTTAGCTGAAAGTGTTATCAAAGTATTCCGAGTTCAAATTGCGCGCCTAAGTATCGAAAAATAGGAACGAACCGAATATAGTTCCATACCACCTGAAATCTTTAGTAATTTATTACCAATCTTTTTATTATGCTCGTTCGGGTCTTTACTTATTTGCTAATCACGCATTATCATTGGACTTTTACCGGTTACTTTTCCTTTTCTTTAATTTTACTTTTCTTTTAAATTGCATTGGTACTCGATTCTTTTTTACGCGCTTATAAATCGATATGTATTCGTGAGCCAATTGGAAATCCCCCACCGTTAATCAGTGGTAGTTTATTTCATTGACAAAAACGGCTATTCGCTCTGGATTCTCGACCGTTAAACCAACGGAAATTGGTTGATAGCTAGAAAATAATACGTAGTGCAAAGTGCAATAATTAGATGTGATATTAGTTAGTAGTTAAACAAGTGCGGCAGAGATGAAAGTTTAGTGTTGACCTCGCAGAATTTTGGCAACTAACGCACACAGACGCAGATGCCTTGTGAAAGCAGCGAAGAAGAGGAAGATTGGAGACCGAGTCGTATTTTGGCTAAATTTAAAAGTCGCTCGCTAGAAGATGCTAAATTTAGGCGATGCCAAAGTGGCCGATCTGGAGCAGTTTCCCTCACCACCCCCCTTTTCCAAGGACGAAAGCTTCCAGCTGTTGGAGAGAAGTGCCCCGACATCCGTAGTTCCCCTAGAACCCCCTTTCACCACCCCCCTCGCCCCCTTCGATATGGAGCTGATGAAACGGCACAGTCTCCACGAGCGGCTTACGGGAAAGGAGAATTTCTGGGGGGGAAGGGGATCCCAGAGATTCGTGGACCAGGAGAAAATATCATCATCGCGTGAATCACTCAGCACCGCCGATAGGAGAGCCAGATACGCGGAAAGGTAAGCATAAAGCAAAAAAGAGCGGGAAACCCCGTTGAGACCTTTTTGGACCGAGGAAGTGGCCATTAAAGTTAATTGCACTTGTCTACTTCTGGTTGTCATTTTTCTATAATTGAGTTTGGTTTGTTGCGAAAACAGGGTGTCTAAAAATGTAACAGGCTTAATTATAAATGCCAAACATACAATGCAATAATTTTTGTATCTCGTTATCATCACAGTTTGTTTCTTAAAATGTCTAAGAAAAAAAAATGTATATTTAAAAAGTGTAAATTTGGAGTATGTTTTCGAATTATTTTTGAAAATATCTACTTTCACAAAAATACAAAACATTGTTACCAATTTGCAATGCCAGTGTTTTATAATTAATTTGTTTTAATTTATAAACTTTGAAACAATTCTTTTTTAAATAAAAGAAATGAAAGAATAAGAATTTTAGAATATTATTAACAACAATATTTTAAAGTTAATACATAAGTCAAACAGAAAACTTCGCGTATTGAAATTTTATTAACGATTTTAAATTATTTATTTAAAATTAGCATCATAAGCAAATTTTAACATTTACATGTTAAAATCAATCAAATATTGATGTGAATGTAAATCGATTTTTTGAGCTCCATTTCCTAGGACCCTGTAAACCTTATCTTTTATGTATGTATGGACTATAGAACATAGCACTAGCTGAAAAAGTACATTTGCTCATACACATGAAGTGCGATTCTTTGTTTATTTGGTCAATATTTGGTTTGATTGTTCTCATGTGCCTTATATTTTTGATTACCCATGATTTCAATAAATTTAGTGACTTGCTATACAGACATTTTTATACTTATCAACTATTATGATTGTTCCATAGAAAATGGAGTAATTACCCATAAGGATAATTTGTTTTTTATAGTTTTAATTCATATCCAAGCCGATTTGCTATCTTAAATAATTGAATTTATTTTCCCAACTGGGAAATAGGAAACAAATATGCCCTGCTCTCTTTTAAAAAAGCACGCAATTATAGTATAAACTTTTATTTACATTTAAACCTGCTCATGTGTGGGTACAATGCACTTGACATCTGAATGATCAGTCGGTGTCTGGGGCTTAAGTAGACATGTGCTCAAAGCTCTCTCCTCTCGCAGAGAAACAGCTGACTAAGGGTAATATACAGTAGGTAATCCCAGGGGGGTTGGGGTCGGTAATCCCCCACCCGGTAAAAACTCAGCTGGGGCCTTTCTCTTTTCAGTTTGTTGTCGTTGCTGTTGCGCGTTGGTCGCCGCTTTTTGGCTCTCCAAACTTATTTGTTGGTTGCCATTGCCAACGTCCGTGGACTTTAATTTAGTGTTTATTAAAAATTTGCTCGGACAAGAGGTGACAAATTTGAAAAAGACTTTTCCGCGGTAAATGTGATTAAATCAGCTGGTAGGTCATGAACAAAGTTCTGTAACCGAAGACAATTTGATCACCTTTCACAGAAACAGGTTTCCACGTGTATGTTGTGGCATTAATCATCGTTTCGGAGGAAAACCGAAAGATAATATTTTCGAACTGTGCGGATGAATAAGCCTTTATTGCATACATACATGTGATCTGAGGCAATTTAGCATTAACATTTTAATTATATAAGTCATTTTCGCCACCTTTCGCTGCTGCAGAAATATCCGAAAAAAAACCCCACACATGTTTAATAAATTAATGTCTCTCTTACTCTCTTGGCCTTGATTAAATCAAATGCCGAAAATTTCAATGTGTGGGCCTAGAAAAAAAACCATCAAACCGTTTGTGTGTAAATTTGAATTTAAGTTTTCATTTAAGAAGATAATTATGAGTTCTGCGAAGGCCGAAAAAGTGTAAAATTGCTTGATGAACTAAAATGCTCGGACGAACAATAATACAAAAGAGAACATAACAAAGATGAAAAATCAGCGAGGAAGATGTATAATCAGGGGAATTTTAGTCAAAGTTTCCCATGTTTTTTGGGTTTTTTCTTTATCTTTCTTAAAGTAAAAAAGGTTTATAGGTTTGCTAGGTATGCATTCTGTGTATAAATGAAACGAAATCTGTATCTGGTAATTATTTATATGCTAACATTAATTTTCCTAAAGAATTAGCAATGAGGCTCATTAACATTATTGCTGGGAGCTGAAAAGCATAAGAAACGTTCTTTGTTGGTTCATATAGCTTGGATTATATATACATACATACATATATGCTAGTGCGGTAAGGTTAAGGCACTAAATTAAATCAGATTATTGCCAGACGGTCTGCCGTAGTGCTTATCAGCTGTGTAAAATGAATAAACTATTTTAAGTAATATATGTTATTACTAATTAATATAATTGTACTACTTATTTACTGAATTCCATCACGATATAATTCTAAATGTGCACTTTGATTCACAAAGATTCGTCATTCCTTTGCACTTTAAAGTTTATAATATTCTTTATCGAAAACCAATGAATCATTAGATACTTCTCATCTAGCAAAATCAAACAGAAGTCAGCCACAGCCTTAATTTTTAGCATACAAATAGCAAATGTTTGTATGTAATACAATATTGTTTGTTAAAAGCTCATTTTCAAGCCAAAGTCAGCTGCTGCTCCCGAACCTGTGATAATCCGAACATATGTTGAGATTTCTTATTTCCAAGAAATACACTGCTTAATGATTTAATTGTTGGGATAAACAGAGCTAATGTTAACTGAGGTCATCTTGTACGCTTACACTGCCCCGCGTAAAAGTATCATTAAATAGGGCAGGTCGTTAAATTCCAGTAGCTTTGGCTCTCCCTTGAGGTGACCTAAATATGTTAGAGGGGATTTTATGGGATGTGCGTCCCATAAGGAGCTTTCCGCACGACAGGAGTCGACACCCTGAAAATTAAACGTGTTTTGCTACCGTTTACTGGCTTCAACTGTTTCGCATTACCTTTACTGGTTGTAAGCATTCTTGGGAATAAAGATTATTTTTCTTAAACAAGAATTAGTCAAAAGTACTTTTCTTGGTGTAGGCAGCTTAAATTACTTTCAAAGCATTATAATAATATTATACAAATATATATAGGAAGCGCCTTTAAATGTAATTGGCTTTCCAAAAAAATTTCTTTAATTTTGTGAACCAAGTCTTATTTTTATTTGTATTCATATTTATTGTACTTTTGGTAACTTCTTTCCTATTTTAATAAATCTTTAAATCTTCGCCTCTTCTAATCCGGGTATATTAGGTAACACACAGACGTTTACATTTTCTTAGGATGTGTATTATATGACACCCATCCTTAAACATTATCTATATAAGTAACTAACATAATTAACCTAATCTAACCCTAAAATTATTCTTTTCCCCAGTGAAGCCCCCACGCTCCAACTGCCAGACGCTGACGAGTCCCGGGCCAATGGCAAAAAGCCCACTGGGGACAGGACCAACCCATCGAATCCAGCCACGCCCCTCCTGCCAATGAGTGATCCCGACTTAGTGCAGGGCAATGGAAGCGGCGTCCACGATGATCGCGAGTGCAGCTGTCCCAGGGAGTTCTACCAGCGGGACAAGATCAACGCCTCGCTGTTCTTTAAGGACTGCCTTCGGTCTATTGACTTTGTGCTGGCCTACAGGATCAGTGCCCATGATCCCACGGAGATGGAGAACTCTAATAAACGGAGCGTTTTCGAGGCGAATCTCATAAGCCAGGGACTGGAGATAGAGACCAGCCAGAAGGATCAAATCTGGTTCGTTAAGGTGAGAATTTGGTCTTAAAAAAATTACATAAAATTTATATTTTATATTTTCAGATCCATGCTCCTCTGGAGGTCCTGCGCCGTTATGCCGAAATATTAAAGCTGCGTATGCCTATGAAGGAGGTCGGTCTACCAAATTTGTATTACAAGCTCAAACCGAAATCAAAGCATACTTTTAGGCCCCTTTCAAAAAGATTCTTATATTCATTTTCTCTAAATTTAATTTTCATTTCACTCTTGTTTACTCTTTACTTATTTTATATTTTCTATGATTTTAGTCTTATTGCAATTTGCGCATATTTGAAAGATCGAATCGTCTACGAAATGCGGCTCAATACCTGACCAATAAGGTTGGCCAAAACGTTGAACCAGTTAAATATTTAATTATTAATACCCTAAAATACTAAATTGTTATTTTTCGTTTAGCTTCTGCTGTGAGTTTTTTAAAATCAAACTAAATCGCAATCTTAACCATAATAGATTAAAGAGAATATATAGCTATGAATGCAGCTTACCTTTTGTTATTTATTGTTACTTTAATCGGCACTTTTTAATTTGATTTTTCAACGCTTTCAGATACCAGGCATGTCCGTGGTTAATCGCTCGACCAAAAGCGTGTTTTTTAGTCTCAAAACTGTTTTTCAATTCTTCCTGAGAAACATCTATGTGGATGAAAATATTTTTCCGAAAAGAGCGCATAGATTCACCGCCATTTACAGTCGCGATAAGGAGTACCTGTGAGTCCAAATTGATACATTTTTAATTTGATTGCAAATTAATCTGTACTATTTATTTCCTGACAGCTTTGACATCCGACAAGATTGTTTCTTTACCACCGCCGTCCGTTCCCGCATCGTAGAGTTCATCCTGGATCGCCAGAGATTTCCGGACAAGAATCAACACGCCTTTGGAATTGAGCGACTGATTGCTGATGGGGTTTACTCTGCTGCCTATCCATTACATGATGTGGGTTAAATATGAACTTTACATAATGTCATATAACTAAATCCTCTTTTTTAATATTTGCGCAGGGTGAAATAACAGAGACGGGTACCATGCGAGCTCTGCTCTACAAACATTGGGCGTCTCTTTACAAATGGTATCGCTATCAACCCTTCGATGACATCAAGGAATATTTTGGTGTTAAAATTGGTAAGCTACATTAGTTAAAATTAAATAATGAACGTTTAATGACGTATAATCACTATAACTAGGTTTGTACTTTGCCTGGCTAGGCTACTATACCTACATGTTGCTGCTGGCTTCAATAGTGGGTGTAATTTGTTTCCTATACTCCTGGTTCTCCCTTAAGAACTACGTGCCTGTGTGGGTATTCCCTAATTAATATTCTTTATTTTGTTGGCTAATGAATTCGATTATTTTCCAGGAAAGACATTTGTCAGAGTAATAATACTAATATAACGATGTGTCCCCTTTGCGATTGGTGCAATTTTTGGGACCTAAAAGAGACCTGCAACTATGCCAAAGTCACGTACCTTATTGACAATCCCAGTACCGTGTTCTTCGCCGTTTTTATGTCCTTTTGGGCAACCCTGTTCCTCGAGTTGTGGAAGCGCTACTCCGCCGAGATAACACACCGTTGGGATCTGACGGGATTTGATGTGCATGAAGAGCACCCAAGGCCGCAGTACTTGGCCCGTTTGGAACACATACCCCCAACGAGAGTGGATTATGTTACCAATATAAAAGAGCCAACGGTTCCTTTTTGGCGCATGAAGCTCCCAGCCACTGTATTCAGCTTTTCAGTGGTGCTGCTGCTAATTGCCCTGGCATTTGTGGCTCTCCTGGCCGTGGTTGTGTATCGAATGTCCATGCTGGCGGCTCTTAAAGTGGGTGCTAGTCCCATGACCACCTCGAGTGCCATTGTCCTCGCCACTGCGTCGGCAGCATTTGTTAATTTGTGCCTGCTCTACATACTTAATTTTGTAAGTGACGAACAAACGATTTAATTTATTTTCTACTGATTTTAATTATATTCTAGGTGTACAATAAATTGGCTGAGTACCTAACTGAGTTAGAAATGTGGCGCACCCAAACCCAATTCGATGACTCCCTGACCCTTAAGATTTATCTACTACAGTTTGTCAACTACTATGCCTCAATTTTCTACATAGCTTTCTTTAAGGGTAAATTCGTGGGTCATCCGGGGCAGTATAACAAAATATTTGACTATCGCCAGGAGGAGGTGAGTTCTTAAATTTAATTTATAACTCATAATTAATTCATCAAACACGGTTCAATTTTTCTAGTGCTCTTCAGGCGGCTGTTTAACGGAGCTGTGCATCCAGTTAGCCATTATAATGGTGGGAAAACAGGCTTTCAACACTATTCTTGAGGTGTATCTGCCCATGTTCTGGCGAAGGGTCTTAGCCATCCAGGTTGGCCTGTCGCGACTTTTTAACAACACCCCGAGTCCTGATAAGACGAAAGACGAACGCTGGATGCGGGATTTCAAGCTACTAGATTGGGGGGCTCGTGGCCTGTTTCCCGAGTACTTGGAGATGGTCTTGCAGTACGGCTTTGTGACCATCTTCGTGGCCGCTTTTCCGCTGGCCCCGTTCTTTGCCCTGCTCAATAATATCCTGGAAATGCGTTTGGATGCCAAGAAACTACTAACCCACCATAAGCGTCCGGTTTCGCAGCGAGTTCGAGATATTGGAGTGTGGTATCGAATTCTGGACTGCATAGGCAAGCTCAGCGTAATCACAAATGTAAGTGCAAATGTGTTATTTAAACAATTTTTTTAAATTTATAATAATTTACTCATTTTATAGGGATTCATCATTGCCTTTACCTCTGATATGATCCCGCGTTTGGTGTATCGCCATTATGTCAATAAGAATGGTACTCTAGATGGATATCTCAATTTTACCCTGTCAGAGTTCAGAGTCGCTGATTCACCCACCTTAAACAGCTTAGCTGGCGATCTCTCCAACATAACATCATGCAAGTAAGTTAAATGTATTAAAATTATTTTTATTAACTTTATTAATTAATTGATTTTACTTTTCAGATACACGGACTTTCGATTACCACCATCATCACCGGAAAAATATACTTTGAGCAGCATGTTTTATATAATTTTGGCTTGCCGGTTGGGTTTCGTTGTGGTTTTCGAAGTGAGTAGATTTGGATATCTTGCAGTTGACTTGATATATAAACATTTGGTACTTGGTTTCAAATTCATTTTTATTTACCTTTGCCAGAATATAAATTCATCAACAAATGACTTTTAGGATATATTAGGATTCCAAATAGTTTCAGGCATTGAATGTGTGGGAACTTTGGGGAATGACTTCGATATTCTCGCTGGGCGCAGACTTTAGCTTCCGGTAGAGGGCATATATACCATATGAAAATAGCGCATTGAGAACTAAAATATACTTACAAGTTGGTAATCACTCAGTTATTAGATCACAATATAACCCACCTATAAATACGCAAAAGATTAGACTTCTTGCTATCCGACGATCCACAGCCGCATCAATTTCATCAATTCTGAGCTCTAGACTCACAAAAATTCCCGTTTCCATGGCCATTGATAGGCAAGAATTTATCAACCAGGGAGCAATGCATACGAGCCGTTTCTTCATGTATTTCAATACCAAGTTAAGGATATGTATTTTAACTGCAAAGTGCAAAGTATTTTACCTGCTTGATGCCATCGACAAGAAGGCCAGCCACCATTAGATTTATCGATGCCTTTACCCAAATTATGAACGTTGCTGTCATGTAGAAAACCTGCGAAAACTCTCGAACCCACAGATAGTTCACTGCCATTTTACAGTTTTAGAAATGATTTGTATTTTGTTATTTTTGCTAATTTACCCAATGTAGAAAAAAAGGTTCCAAGGGGAGATAATGCTTCCACTTCGCTATCCTGATCCCAGTTTTCGATTTTTATGTAATCGAAGTACAGGTAATAGCTCGATGGCCCAAGTATGCTAAGAGCTACCAATAAGTCTCCACAAGCTATGCTGAGGCCCACAGATGACAGACTTAAAAATTCAAAATACTTCATTTTGAACGCGGTTTTAATTAAATAAATTTTTCTTTCGGAATCCTTTATATTTTGCTTATTTTTTTTAAGAGTCCTTTATCTTTATGGTTCAATTCTTTCTTATTGTTTTTTTTATATTCAATGTTTTTTAACACGACCGTTTGCCTCGAGGTGCTCACAGCTACTAAACTAAAATTTGTGACTCTAAGTAGAACTAGGGCCAATTATCCATTTAGTTGTCGTTTTATTTTATTCATTTCACTTTCATTTTCTCGACATTCTGCTTTTGTTATGCTGCAAATATCCAAAGTCCATTGAGGGAAATATGTTGCATGTGTTGCATGTTTGTTCTATGGTGTGTTGCTGTGCTGGTTTCCTTTTAAGGGGTTTCTTTTTTTAATAGATCTGAACGAATACGTTCTCAATACCCCATATATTAGGGTTGAGGCTACCACCTGTCTAAGCTGTATTTAGCCAATTGCATTTACTGCAACTTGGCTGGAAAGTTGGCATTTCCAAGGCTTCTGCTGAAATTCGGTATCAGCGTCATGGAAATTATTTTGTAAATCGGGGGCATGTGGTGATGAAATATTTTGCATAAATTAGTGAGAAAGGCTACCTTAACATTGATGTGTTGCTTTTTGCTTTCAGAACTTTGTGGCACTGGTGATGATACTGGTGCGTTGGTGCATTCCGGACATGAGTGTCGAGCTGCGGGATCAAATCCGACGCGAAGTCTATGTAACCAATGAGATTATCATCGATCAGGAAGCTCACCGAGCTCGTTCCGGTAAGCGGTTAATATTTTATAAATTATATGTTTGTCTTAAATCATATTTTCCAAATTTTCTAGAGCGTGCCAAGCGAACAAGTTCTGTTCTTCAGACGCCAGTTGACCAAGACATGGATGCTGCCTCAATTCAAGAGCCAAATGCCAAGTTTATTAACTTTGAAAAGCTGCTCACTGAAAATCTCACCCAGATAGAAATGGATGTCATTATACACGGCGAAAATCCCATCACCGGCATCTCCGGTGCAGATTGTTTGGAAGAGGTGCACAAAAAGCTCAGTGATTAATATTGCTTTATGAATGTTCCTTTCAGTCACTTAATTAGGCCTTAGCTAAGACTTTTATTGAAATTTAAAGATTTATTGCAATCGGTTTGCAATTTGGTTACAAGCTTTACTTTTGCTTTTTTTTTTTTCAAAGCAACGTAATTTTTTCTAGGTTATCCTTTTCTATGACATATGCGTTAAAAATAAATTGTCACTGACTCATACATAGCGTATAAACGAGCACAATTAGCATCGTAAGAAAAAAAGAACTATTCAAACTGAAAAAAGTAATCTCTTTAGGGATAACTCCCACTCATGTTAAAAAATCTCAGGCTCTCATATGACTTGTACATGAACATTTATTTTAGATAGCATAAAATTTATAAATGTATTTATTGCATTCATTGAATTGTATATTGTTGTTGATATACTGAAATCTATATTTAATGTTGATTATATAAATAAACAAATAGTCAAATACTGGTGTACATAAATTACTCTCGAATCTTTTTTAATTGACTTCTGATTTCAATATAATAATATTGCAAATCTGGATTTAATCATTCAACCTATAATGCTAGATCTTGAGGGAACTAATTGCCCATTAAGCTGATTCAACCTTTTTCTATAATTGAAACTTTATAAGAAAGAATTTATTTAGTTTTTAATACATTTAAAATAAAAATTTAAATATTAAAACGAATATTCAACAGTCTTAAAATCAAACAATACAAAACAATTTGATTAAATATTTGCAAATACTGAAAAAGTTAGATTACAAAAATTGGTTAGTTAGCTCAATAAGTATTTGAGTTATTTAATACTATTTTATAATTTTGCAAAGCCAAGGAAAGAAAACTAATCAGAAGTATTAATATTGAATTTCCCCTATTGTCCCCTTGCGGACATTTATTCTAATTGAAATTAAATCTTCTATACATATTTAATGCCAAGAATCTTATTTATTTTGATTTAAACCATTTTACATTTAATCCTCCTTTTTTATCATCGATATGCCCGACATTTTATAATGTAGCGCTCTGTGACGCCATTAGCCATCCCTGGTCTGCCAGAACTACCCCCTTTTCGGCACCTGGGGGGTGGTGAGGGGGCTCCAAGTGGCGCAACAAGCATGCATTTGGGCCAAGCACACTCGGCGCCACAGCAGGCGACTTCCTCAAGATTCAGATACATATATGCGAGTATCTGTGTATCTGAATATACGAGTATCTCACTCTCGAATCGCTCTTTCTCGCTCTGGCTGCGCATGAGTCGAGCGAACAGTGACGTCACTCGAGAAAAGCGTGCGCGCTCTCAGCTGATTTTGACCGCCTGCTACGCGCACATGGCGGTATCGTGAAAATACAACAGGCGTACATTTTCATTCGCTTGCCTCGTTTTCCACAGTGCAGAGCAGAGGCTGAGCGAGCGGTTGACTCCTGCTGGCGATTTTTGGGTTCAGTTAGCGTCGCGGATTGGCAGTATCAACATCGCAGGACGAAGGACAAAGAGCGCGATGCCGGGCTCGATTAAATTGACCCCTGGCGTTGCATTCGTTTATTGCCCCAAGACGTTGAGGGTCCTGGCGGCGTTGCCCTAGGATATACTCGTCCTGTAGTTCCCACAACTGTTGTCCTGGCAACTGGCAGCTCATAACCAGGGATTGTGTTGGGTCAACCTCGATTCGCATCTCTGGGTGAGTCAATTAGTGCCCCGGCAGTTCTATTTGTCTTTATTAGTTTCATAATTAAAAAAACATTCGGAGTCGTCATGCCCAACCAATTGAGGTTTTGTGGTTTGCTGCATTGCCCATACGCCCCGTGGTCTCACCTTCACAGTGTTAGAAAAATACAAAGCAAAATGTATTTGTCAAAATTATTCCTGTAAATTGCACAAGAATACTAGTTATCATTTATGTATTGCATTTTTTGTATCGTTCTTTCATTTTATTTTAATATCATTTTACACATTTCTTTAACATAATAAAAATTATTAAATTATTTTGCAATAAACAATGAAAAATTGCATTGAAGTTAATACACATAAAAATATTTGTATTGACATGTTATAGTTTACTTGTGTTTTTTTTTTAACCGTTAAAAAATTAAAAAATTGTATTAACACTTGCAATTTAATATTTTGCACTGAACAAAGCCTTTAGAGTGTTAATATTGACAATTATTCTTGGTTTTGCCTTTGCAACTCCTTATATCCTCACTCCAAATATTGATTTTTAGTGCCGGCGCCGGCAAATACTCGCATTTAAGCAAAGAAAGTTGACGCTGTAGTTGTCCTCTGTCATTACTGCCCAGCTTAGGAATTGCACTGGCCTTTGTTCGTTTTCCCAGAGGATGGAGTTGCCAGGACCTTGGTTCTCTGTGCTGACAGACATTTAAATCACGCTAACGGGCAACGATTTATATCAGTGCGAAATACACATCCAAACTTTGGTTCCTTTTACGGCAATAAGTTCCTTGAACTTTCACGAAAAAATTCAAAACAAAATGGAAGGAAAAATTCCGCTCGAATTGGCAAAAAACTTTTTCAGCTTTCATGCTAATGAGATTGATAATTTTATTGATTTAATAATTCCAGCTAAGTGAATCATTCTTTGTAATCCCCACCCGTGATATTAGGTATTCCTTTAATAATTATATTTACCCAGGCTCGTAATGACTTATGCTAGGCCATGTTAATAATTTACAATTACAGTGGATTTGCTAAGCCGCCAGCTGACAAAGTCCCGTCTGCCTGTAATTACCCTTGAGGCATATCATGACCAATATTCCACCCAGTCGCCCCCCGGCCTTCTCGTATTTCCTTTACATTTACATGGACCCCCTGTGTCCCAAAGTTAGTGCTAAATAATGCACGGAGAGTGCAAAGTGTTTCTAGTCTGGCTCTGCCTTGACATTGAATAATGATGTTGTGAGCTGGCGTTATTAATGCTTTCTGAAGCGTAAATATGAAATTTTTGAATAACATGAGAGCATCTAACTGAGCTTGACAACTCACTCAAAACCGAGCATAAATTTTGCAGATATCCATTGGGAACAGGATACCGGCTTGTTAAATCAATGAAGTGTGTGCAAATTTACGCGTACGTCGTACAGGTCAGGGATTTTCATTCGAGCTTTAATATTCCTTTTTGCAATATAGTAATTTAATTGTGGTTAACGGGTAACTGGCATGGTATTTGAATTCATCAATTAAAATTTTTTACTTTCCTTAAACTTGCAATTCTATTTTTAAACCGTGTTGTGGCAAAAATTCATTAATCATCAATTTTAAAATCTTGTTGAACCTTTCGATTTCACTTATCATCATTGAAACCGCTTCAATCTGAATATTAGGAACAAATTGCGCAAATTACGTATACGCTGCGTTATTAAAAAGAACATTTCCGGTTCTCACTGAAAGAGATTAATATAGGCACAACGATAAAAACAACATCGCTAATTTAATTTGGGCATTCGTCTTTTCCATCTACAATGTTTTGCTGAACTTATATTTCGCTTTTCTTTTATATTTTTGTTTACAAACATATCACTTTATCAATTTGCTAGCCCATAAGGAACCATAAGTAATGGTTCGGTTATCAAAATACAGAAGCCCATAAAAAACAAGAAGTGTATAATGAACTCAATTTCCTTTCAAGTTTCAGCATAAAAGGGAGAAATCAAAGAACCGCTGAGTCAGAGAAATATTTGGCCTTTGTATGCACTTCCCAAACTTTGCTTTCATGAAAATTCTTATATGTATATATCAGTATGGCACACGCGATTTGCGTGCTTATAAATTAACGTCTGTCTGTGTATATTTTGCCGTCCTTGACTAGTACTATAAATAGAGCTGTCCCCCTGAAGACCCCCCAAAGACAACGTCCGCACCGATGTCGAATTCCGAGTTCCATTTACACACCAGGAGACCCTCAACCGCAGGAACCAGCGCCACTTGCCCCATTTCACAAGTGCTGTCCGATTTGTTAGTACAATTGTGAATCCTATTTGACGCCAATTCACTTCTTATGTATGAGCGACGCGCAATGCTCCACGATGATTTACGATGCTTCGGATTTTGCAGCAAGGAGTAGATTAATTACCATGGAGAAAGCTTATCGGGTTTCGTTTTGGGATAAACAAACCCAATCTGCGTCATTCGACTCCTAATTAGTTCATTTAGCCTCTCATTCGCATTTAAATTAGCGATCACATAAATCCAAGCCGAAAAACAAAAAACCGTCATAAGCATAACTAATTGTGAAAAATCACAATAACAATCATTAGATAATTATTTGCAAATAATTCCTTAAAGCTGTTTTAGTTTTTAATTTTTGAAATATTCAATTAATTCGTTTTTAACAAATTTTAGTATTAATTTGATTTGATACTTGGCATATTACTTTGAACTGCGTCAGCACTTGTTTGTTTCCCTTTTTCAATAGGAGAAAATATTTGAATACAGAGAATTTGAAAAATTTTTTTTTGACAATACAAATTTGGTATTTTTATACCCTTGCAGAGGGTATTATAATTTTGGTCAAAAGTGTGAAACGCAGTGAAGGAGACTCTCCGACCCTATAAAGTATATATATTCACCTCCTGAGTTGATATAGCCATGTCCGTCCGTCCGTCTGTCCGTCTGTCTGTTTCTACGCAAACTAGTCTCTCAGTTTTAAAGCTATCGAATCGAACTTTGCACACACCCTTCTTTTCTTTGCACGCAGTATATAAGTCGGAACGGCCGGGATCGGCCGACTATATCCTATAGCTGCCATATAACTGAACGATTGGAAATGCCATAACTTTGGTGTTTTTAAAGTTAGGAAGTTGGGATTTTTTATGAGTATTAAGAATGCATCACATGAATAATTTTGGAGAATAAAATGTACAGAGTATTCTGCAAGGGTATATCAACTTCGGCTTCGCCCGAAGTTAGCTTTCCTTTCTTGTTTAATTATTAAATTGACCTGTGATTATTAAATTGATCCCCACATTTTAGCCAATAGCCGCAGAATTGCAAATTTGCTGTGATATTTCGTTCGGATTGAGTGATAATAAACGGATCGAAAGGTATCGCTTTGACTAAAGAAATGAATACTAATACTTTAAGAAAAGCAATTGGCTCAGAAGAACACACCCCACTTGCCACGTTTCAAAAGTTCACATGAAAACTATTTCATGTTGCTCGAAAGGCGTTGAGCATTTTACAACTTTTTAGTTCCGTTAAGAGGTGTTTTTGTCTGTCTGCCAAAAAATCTGCAAACCTTAAATTATATTCTTAAAAGTAGGAAAGTAAAGAAAATAGACATTTAAACATAATAATAATAATAATATTTCTAAAAAAAGGAAAATAAATCAGCTTGTCAACAAACTTAAAATAGACGGCATAAAAAATGACAAACAAACTGGCAATTATTCCCCTTCAACTTACTGTATATATGTAATTAACACAACTGAACTTGATGAATATGTAGTTATGTTTGTTTATTTCTAACTTCCCACAATTCAATACCTGAATCAATTAATTACTTTTAGTATATCATAATTATCTTTTAAAGCCCTGCAAAGTACAAAAACCACTATCAATTTCCGCATTAAAAGCCAGAAATCATACTTAATGCAAAAATATTAATGATTTAACTGTTGTTTGCTATACAACTTTTTAAGATAAGTGACACACTTCTGGGGTAAGAACAGAGAGATATTTATCAATATATGTAGATATGATTTCTTAAGTGAAAATTTAATAAGTGACTGACAAATAGCATATATTCTTATTTATATGATTCCCAATTTAGATTTCTGCATCAATTTAAATTGCACTGACAAGTTATGGGCCAAGTTGAACTGTCGCACTTGTTTAATAAAAACCAATATGTCATGCATAATAATTGCATTTGTAGCATGGGGCCTTGAACAAATGGAATGAGACGAGTCGATTGCCGGGCAAGGTCATCGTAATATCGAATGGTTTTCCATTATCAGCACTCTTCTTATCTTCTTATCTAAATCCCTCGCCAACCCTTCTACAAAGTAGTTCTAAACGTTCTAAAAACATCCTATGTGCAAATATAGAGTACAAGACTAATTATACATATCCTATAGGCAGCAAGATGTGAGAGTCAACAAATGACTAAGCAGATTCATTGGACGCTGCCAAGAATCGAAAAATCCCACGAAAATAAAGAATTTTTGCCTAGCCGAAACTCAATGTGAAGGTCGCTGGCGGAGATGCCTGCATGTCACGACAAAAAAATTAGATTAGGAAATTCGAAAATGTTTTGAAGTAGATACAATTTTATTTCAGAGGAAATACACTCAGTTTTTTTTTTTTTTTGAAAACATAAGTGTTGGAGTTTATCAAGCTTGCGTATATAAATTATAATAAAATAAGACAATTAAATATTTAATACATTTTTAAAATAATTTATTTCTTATATACCAAACGAAACTTTAAGTTTACATTTTCTAAAACTGGAAAAACAAATACCCAGAACGCTCAGAATTTTTTAAGAGAATCGATTCAATGACTTTTCTAGGAATAAGGATATTAAAATACCCAAAACTTTTACAATCGTTATTTATTCTCACCTCCAACACCTGACGGCCGATGTCGTTTTGAGCGTTTATCAGACTTTTCTCTTCGGCCGAGTGGCGGTGAATGCTCTCAAACAAATCGGAGACGCATAATGAACGCAAACAAAACAAATGAAATAATTAAATTTGGGCATTTGTAAAGAGAATATACGAATGCTGACGTCATTGGTTTGGGACCAGACGCTGGCAAAACAAACTACAAATCAGGCGCAAATCGAACCGGTTCCGTTTGGTTAAATCAAATACAAATAATAAATAATTGTTAACAAAGAACTGCAATAATCAGATTCAGTTTTGTTGCTTGCACCGATTTTGCATGCAGTTCACGCTCAACAGCTCTCTCTTTTTTGTCTTTTTCGCGGGTAGGATGGAATTTTCGTTAGGGATGGAAAACTTTTGATTCTTATCCCGATTTCGTTATGTTTTATTTGATTTCTTTTGTTGTTTTCTTTTACCTGCCATCAGGTTATTGCGTTTTAACGCACCCGGTAAAACGCATTTTAGGGTGGTAACTAAGCACTTCGGACCCCGAACTGCTGAATAGCGAAGAAGTAGTGCGTAGTTTACCTATTCCAAAAGGGGTGGGTAATTACCGGAAAATTCCCTTACATATCAGCATCCCTTAAGACGATCTCTCAACAGGAATGTACCCTGTAAACACAGGAAGACGGCATTAACAGTTGAGCAAAAACATAAAGATACAAAGGCGGAGAGGGAGAGAATGTTAAAGAACGAGAGAGCGTTACAAGAAAATTAAATTCTAGTTATACCTCGCGATAGAAACTAAGGATGTAATGGACAGGGGACTTATTTTAAAGAATGCAATGTACATATGTAAATAATTGACTTTTATTTTAAATCCCACATACCTTACCAATTAGTTCTTTAAATTGTTGTTAAATTTATTTTTAAAATTAAATAATAATTATTACAAAAAATCTTTAAAAACTTTGGACTTTTACAAGATTAATTGTAATTTTTTTTAGAAATAATTATTTCAACATACTACCAAAATGTACGACTCAAAGTTATAAAACTATATTATAAAAATATATTGCAGAAACAACTAATATATATATTATACAAACAAAAGAATAAAAATCGGAAAATTTGTATTTCAAAATTTGTTGTATCAGTAAACTCTTAATTGCGGACTAATTGAAAATAAATAAATGATAAAACATGAGGGAAACATTAGGATATTTATTTAACCAGTCAAAACCATTGCTATGCTCTTAATAAACCTTTTTAGAGAGCATCTCATAGTCGGGACAAACCGACTGTCCCAGTAGTTTTTCTTTGCCAAAGTCATGGCCGATATTTTGAATACCCGACGAGCATTGAACAGTCGAATGAAGGCGCTCGCTCAGGAACGGAACCCAGAAATCGCATCCGCGGAATCTCAGAACTGCAGTCAGCGCAAGTGCTAACGGTATACCTGGCTATCTGGCTATTGTATAATAGACAACACCCACCAACGGAACGGATCGGAACGGAAAGTTCGGGGTTAGAGCCGTCGTACCGTCAGTCGTAGTTGCTCCGCGAATTCCCAATCAGACGGTTTTCAGTGAATCGGTATGGTGCCAAAGTGCAGTCCTATGTGCGAGTGTGAATAGGCAAAGGCAAACAATTAATTGATGACAATTGAAGTGCAGTTGGCGATCGGGAAAGGCAGCATGCAAAGAGTTTCTCACAGGCGAGTGGAAAGTTTTGCGTTCGATCTATTTATTTTCGTTCTGTCGCCAAGTGCCGCCCATATAAATAGCAATTAACGAATTTATGCAATCGTCGTCTTCGGTCAGTTGTATGATTTCATGCACACAGCCATAAATATGTTTATGCGCACGTGTATGAAACTGTGCCCCCTTTTAAAAATAGACCGAGTGAACGCAGGCGGTTTTTCTATTTATTTCCCGTTTCCCAGTGCCTCCCCCCGAACTGGTTTCAATTTAGTTTTTCTGGATCGCGACCAAGACACACGTTCCCCTGGCCTTGGCCAATATAATGGGTCCATGGGGTTCGGGCTCTAAAGTGGCGAACTGGAACTTCTGGGGAATGCAAATGAGGATGGGCGGGGATAAACATCAACATGAGTGCATCCTGAATGCCAATAAGATGTCCCCGTGGGTGGCACAGGGCTATTTCGTGTCCTTGTTTTCCATATATTTGCAAGGATGTGGCTAAATACTTTAATGATGTGCATATAAGGAATTAAAGTTAAATATGCGCAGTTTCTATAAATATGGTATGAACAAAATATAAAAGAAAGTTAAACGAAAGGGTTATTAAGATAAAGTATTCATTTTAAATGCCTTAATCTTAAATCCAATTGACTCAGCAGTGATTAAAGGTGACAGAAGATAAGGCCAAGCTGTTTTTAATAAAGATATTCTTAAAAGAGAAACAAAAATAAAAATATACAGACAATAAGTTAAAATTTACGACATTTACGAGTCTGAGCAGTTATCAGATATTTGATTGTCTTAACAAGAAGTAAAAAACTTCAAACTTCTTTACATCAAAATGGGAAGGAAATTAACCAATTGTCTGAAATTGCTCTAGATTACTTAAATACATAATATTTTTGTAAGTGCCTTTTGACATTGGAGTGTTGGGATTTCCATTCGAAGTACGCTGTATAGTTCAGAGTGTTGTTAAAGTAGTTGGGCAGCAATTACACCTGAGCTGCAGCTACAGTTTTTTGCACTGCGACGAGAGAAAGGAAATGAACCGATCGACAGAGAACCATTATCTCTGGGCAACCAGTTAGATCTGGTACGGGCATGCATATTCGTACGATAATCTTGATTGCATTCGTGGAAGCAATCTCCTTAGAGCAGCGGATCTCATAACGTGTTTTGATTTTCGCTGTTTGTAACTGGTTTCTTGAGGAGACCCCCTCAAATGACATTTGACCGATGCCGAATTAAATAGCTAGTTATGCCGATTTTTATCGCAGCTCTACTCTATGATTGATGCTTGAGGTTCGGCGTAAACCCGTTTGCCTGATACATATCCATTTAATTAACCATTAATTATGCGCATATATATTATTGGCATTAATTAAGGAACAAACAAAAAAATTAAACAAAAAGTTAAGTCACGTTTTTGACTCATTTATAACAGTTGCCTATATGCATGTTTGTTTTGAAATTGCTTGAAATTTATTTTATAATTTTTATGCCGGAGTCGTCGTTGCCCAAGCTCGTTTGGTTTTATTTTTTCGATTATGTTTATTTGATTTTTTTCGCTCAGTTGTTTTTGATTGAGGGTCAGCGTCGAAAAATCTCTATGTGTGCTTGGTTTTGCACTATTTTTGTATGTGTCTGGCGGGGAGAAAGACTGGCCCAACGTGTTTCGCGATCGAAAGTCTGTTATTCAGCTCGACCATAAAATGTAAATGCGTAGTCTGGGCTGGCGGCCCGGTCTGGGTGTGGATCTGGGGTCTGGGGTATGGGGACTGGGGGTCTGTTGTCTATGGCTATCAGCTGTGGCGACGATTGCCGCTAAACTGCCAAAGGTAAACCTTTGCGCGGCCTTTTGTGGCGACCGTGCAAACCGATTCATACTGGTTCGGAAAAGCTCACTGTCCCCAGAAACCCTCTGATCAATTTGTTTTGTTTTGTCTACGGATCCGTCTCCGGCCCAGAGATTCCCTCACTTGGCGATGGAATATTCCCAACACTTATGCTGGTACACCAGCATACACATATCGGGTATATAGACGGGGAGATCGGGACTTGGGGCATGACATCATTTGCATAGCCCATCGCGGTTGACTTCGATCCAATTGCCCAGCATTTCTCGCTGAGTCGGCACTTTCATTCATCGATTTGTTTATGCAACAATTGATTGTTGTGTTTATGTTTGGCCACCCAATTGAATGGCTTTCTTTCGATTGAGTTTTTTTTTTGGTGGGTTCATTTAAAGGAAGTGTTTTTTGGGTGGGTCAAAAAACTGAAGTCGCCAATTTTTTTTTATTGAAATTTGATTGGTTGGGCTTGGAGTAAAATTTCCATTCCTAGTTGCACATTAATAAAAATAGGTTAAGTATAATATATCGACGACGTTTCGCTTCTTTTTATTTGAGTCTAGGTGTGTTAAATTATGGCTTTTGAAGTTATTTTTAATCTTTAAATGGTTGTTTTCGAAACTGAAGTAATTATATGATTAATTTTATTATAGAATACGCAAATTAGGGTGTTTAATAGAGATTTCGAAATATTCATTTAACAACAGTTTAAAACCTAGCGATGCTTATTCTAATTGTTCCATACATTTTTCTAATGATATTTTGTATTATATTGTGAAGTCAAACAAATAAGCTACAAATTACAATTTTAAAATTGTTTTTGATAAGATTAAGCCTTTGTTAATGCTTTTATCTGTGACATCAAGGTTTCCTTTTGATTTTGTTGTCAATTCAATTTCATGCCCTGCCATCACGTTCTAAGTATAGCATTTCATGATGTTTGCAAAGAATATTGGGTATCACTTGGGCTTTATCTTCCAACTATAAAACTGAGTGAGCTGGAGATATGTATATTGAGAGCTGAACAAAAATTTTTGGGCATTTATGGTAGGCTGAATTAACGACACTTGTTGCTTGCTGGTGAAGTGGGTTTTATGCTTTGCTGGAAGGGCCTTCGGTGTTGGGGAAATGGAATTTCGTTATTTTATGTATAAATTCTGCTGACGCCATTTGTCAAGCATACGCCGCATTGCCCCACGGCTGATTGTACGAGTCGCGAATGCGAATAAAAGCGAAAAAGTGTTCGAGCTGAGCCCGTGCTCATAATTGGTTACAACTGACACAAACTAGTCCGGATCGGATGGCCAACTCGACGACTCAAAAAATGAGTCGAACGTGGAGAGAGTAAGCTTTATCAGCGGGGAGAACCCGCTCGCGAAAGCAAGTCCTCTTATCACTCGGATCTGCGGGGCTTTTCTCTTACCCCTTTTTGTGATGGACACGCTTTTGGAACTTTCGGGCAAAGTGTTCCGGTTTGTGGCTATAACTAAAGTTATATTCTATCTGGCCTTTAGCCAAGTAGTTCAAATGTCGGTCGAATTACTCAGAACTGTCTAGTTTACTTTAACTTTGATCCGATTTTGCGACGTAGTTCTGGAATATAAAGATACCATACAAAGAAACGCTCCCCTACTTCATGTAGTTTTTCATATTTATCGTCCCGCATTCAAGTAAATCCCATCTGGCAATCTTCCCCTAATTGTTAACCCATTAAACACTTCGTTATGGAGGCGTTTGTCGCTGGCACTTGTGTCTCCAAGCGCTCTAATTGATGCCAACAGTTTTGTGTATCTATTTATGTGGATATTCATGGAATAATAATGCCCGTTTGTCCGGCAAACAAAAGAAAATTGTGTCATAAAAGCTTAATCAGCGACAAACAAAAGCAAACATCCGAATCAATTGAAGGTTCACAGAAGAGAAATTCGATATATCGAGGATAGGGTTTTCAAGCTAAAGTAGATAAACTTGGATGGGAGCACAGCGAAAAGGGCGTGTGGTTCTCAGATGGAAAGTTATTAAACTTGATATGTTGAGTAAGATTTAAGGGGCAAGCTCAATAAAAAAAAATTAGAAACTGCCGAACCATATTAAAAAATGTTTAGAAATCATTATATATAAAAATCATTTTAATTTAAAATTTCATTTAAGTGTTGTTACTGGCAAGATCACACAATCGATCCCCATGTTTCTTTCTGTGTGAAGAGTATGCGAGTGAAAGGGATAAAGTGCATTCTTTATTTGAATGGGAAGAGAGGGCAATAGCGAGGTAGAAAGAGAGGGGTAGAACCAAGAATATGCTACCCATTTCAGTTGCAGCTTACAGCTGGCAGCGGAACTTTGCTGGCACGCGAAAGCATTTAAAACCGACAACATTCGGTAAACTTGAAGTCAAAGCGAATCCAATTGCCACGCGAGAAGCAGCAGAAGATAGCGAGTGAGAGGCCAACAGCTGATCGCTGAGTGAGGGAGAGAGTGAGAGGGAAAGTCGCTCCTCACTGTTGTTGCTGTTTTCTCCAGGATCAGCAGAAGAAGTATAAGATCGGCACGTCGCGAAATGTAAAATTGATAACAAATTGACTAATTAGTAAGTTCAATCCCTGATGGCTATTATTATAAAATCCGTTTTCGAAACATTTCGCAAGTGTATGTGAAAAAAACAGACGCAATAACAGTTTATAGCTCGAGGGAATTTAAAGTTTTACGTGCTAATAAAATCACTAAAATAAAACCACCAAATTCGAACGGTCCAAGGACCCAATTTAAAGGAAATAAATAGTGAAAATTACAAATTTATACAGAAATGGTTTGATGATATTTTAGATTTTTATTTTCACACATGATCCCAAAAATCAGTGAACGCTCGATACAGTGAGTTAATAAAAAATAAAATAGTTTGCTTAATGGATGCAACTACTACTACTAAAATGTTTACCTTTTCGTTTAAAATAATCATATACACATATTCAAAGATAGTGCTCCAACTTTATGATTGTTGTGTGAAAGTGTTACAGTTATAGATATACTATATATATAAACAGCAATAATAAAATTACTCTTTAATACAGAATTGAGACGAATGTACAACTGTAGAAATTTGTAAAGAAAGCGATCAGAATATATTTTTTAAACAAGCTAAGATGCCAGACACCAAATTCTCCTTTGTTTGCTTTGTTATGAAGCGACTAAAAAAACATTTAAAGGCAAATAAACCGTAAGTCAAATTCCTTTTAGGCTAACACCTTTGCATAAGCATAATCTAGGTGCTGTTAATATTAGCCTAACCAATTTATACAGTCCCGAAGATGATGGTCGTAATTCTCGCCCCTGATGTGTTAGCGCCTTTGATTTAATATTCGCTTTTTACGCCTTTTTATTATTTGTTTTTCAAGTAGGTGCTAAAGTTAGACGGAGTGTGTAAGAGGATTTGCCGAGCAGCATATAATGCTTAGTCATTTAATTCAGTGAAAATCCCCGACTGAACTCCGGATAACAGGGCGTATGCGCGATGACTAATGATATCTATGAAATTGGATCGAGAGTTCGGGTGCTTTGAAAAGGGCCAATGGAGCCCTGTACTTTCTTTGTTCCTTTGTTGACAGCCGCCACACAAAGAAAAGCGCAATGAAAATGCAAATATTGGCAAGAGTCATGTATATTTTCCGACTCTTGTGAAAGATCATCCATCTGGCAAGTACAGTTGGCCAAGATCGCGAGAGCGGGCAGCACGTGTTCGCCTTTTTTTGAGTAGGGGGAAAGTGCGATAAGATCGAGCTCGTATTTTGCGTTATGGCATTGACTTTTTCGGCTACGCACCTCGATTTTATGGCAACTTACTTGTTAGCACATGGAAGTCGGCTACTTGAGTGCTACAACGTCTGAAATTGGTCATTATCTAATCGGCGGCTGGTGGGCTGTATGCCTTATACTCGCCTTACTCACTTGATTGGGTTTTAATTGCATTAGAGCATTAGCCATGAGCTTTGATTTCTGATTAGTGTTGCCAACAAATTGATATTTATTTATGGCTTACTGCTCAATGTACTTCGGCTTCCAATGCGCCTCAAGTGTGTAATAAATTGTCGTCTACTAATTG
The DNA here is from genome assembly GCA_018153305.1 of Drosophila kurseongensis. Taxonomy (NCBI): domain Eukaryota; kingdom Metazoa; phylum Arthropoda; class Insecta; order Diptera; family Drosophilidae; genus Drosophila; species Drosophila kurseongensis. The sequence goes on from JAECXX010000149.1 coordinate 1,260,719, forward strand.
CCGGAGAATATTGATTGATTACATTATGCTTTCTACTAATTGGTTAAATCTTTCTTAGTTAGCAAAGTTCATGTGTTCTTTTGCTATTATATCTTGTCACTTAAAGTGTGCAAGCATTGTTTTTTTCATGGTTTTTGACCTTGTTTTCCTGCATTTCAAATTTTAATCTTTGTTAAAATATGTATTCTAAATATATGTCCCTCATAAAAGTTTAAAAAACGACAACAGGACAGTATCTTTGCGGTTATGACTCCGCTTAAAACCTCAAAACAACAAAAATAAAACGGGCGCCGCAGAAAGAAAGCGACCCAAAAAAAACGTACAATCAATACATATTACAAAATCGCAGCCATGCTTTGATTGTGATTAATAATTAGCAGAATAATCGTAATGAAGTGAATCAGCCAAGAATTTCCCCCTCTATATGACATTATGAGCACTGAAGTTGCTCAACGCGACTACTGCGAATAGATAAACTCTACGAAACCAATAGGGAACATTTATTTATAGGGCAAGGAAATCAACATTTACGGAGGGGGAGTTTGTCTTCAGAATTAGCAAGGCAATTTTCTTTGCATGCGCTTCAATCCGATCACAAGGGTGGAGTATGGGGATGTAAATCAAATGAAATCGTATCGAATCCAATCAAGTATACGCCGTGTGGTCGCTCGTAAAAGACCGAAAATCGCCAATCTCGAGCTTGGCCTGGCTATTTATTTGTTTTTCACAGGTTTTGAATTTAATTATGACCTGTTTCTGGTTGTAGCACCCTCAACCCCCCACCGTCGCGCCTGTTGAATTTGATTTGCCGCTGCCGACGACGTCGCTGCGCAAACAGCTGTTTGGCGTTTTTAATAAACAATCGTCGGCATTTGGCAGCTCAGTTTGTGAGGAGCGTTCGGCGGAAACACATCGCACCCATCGCTCTGGCCAGCCAGCTCGTCCCAAACGGGCCTAAACGGTTCCGCCAAGCGCACTAACAACGCCAAAAAATATTTTACAAACATTTATTTAAATCAAGTCAGGCGTGCGCATTCATTTTCGTGATTATCCAAAAAGACAAACATTCAACTCCGCTTCTAAATCGGTCTGTGAAAACATTCCCATTTTTTATTGGCCGCGGCGTGTGCGTTCTGTGACAGAGCCATTGAACTTTGAAATACAGAAAATATTTGGAAAGACATAAACAATAACATACTTATATCCCTATACTAATTGCTGTCGGGAAATTTTGTTTGCGGTGCGTCGCAGAAAAACTCTTGTTTCTACGCTGCAAGAATTGTTTAAATTTATACTTCTGTTTCGACTGATTTGCTTTGTCGGTTGGTTCGTAAACAAATTTGTGGTCTGAATTTTCATTTTCCACAACGATTAGCACAAGAGGTAAATAAAATGTATGATTTAATAATTGAATTCTAAAAGTGAACTAAATAACAGACTTAAATGTGATTACTTGTAAAGCAATTTGGCTCAGCCTTCAAATGTTTCAACAGTCGTCAGATTTTGTGAATAATGTGTAATCAGAAGGGACCTTGGATCCGTTTTACCCAAAAAAAAAACTTACAAAAAGTGGTTCTTGAAGTGGAAAATCAAAGTAAAAACCAGTTGCAATCAGCCGAAATATGCATGAAGCGCTCCAAAAAATATTCACTTATTTTGCCAAGATGTGAATTATTATTACTCAGTCGGGTGTAGCACTCCATTAAAGTGAGAGCAAAAACTATTCAGAGAAATCCAGCCGAGCGGTTCGAGGTCTAGCCTATATCGTCAACTGCACGTGCTCGGACCCCTATTGAAAGTCGATTCTCGTACTTGACAACAGTCTCCGAGTCGAATAATGGCCCTGGTATTAGTCAGACCTCCCTCTAACATTTTTTCGGGGTTTTATCTAAACGAACGCCTATATAAATATTTTGCCAGTGATAAGCCCATGTAACTGGCTGTACAGCCCGCTTTGGCGACCTTAATTTCAGCTCGTTCAACACGCCGAACGATGTTTGGTCAAAGTCTGATCGCAGTTATCTTCGGCCTACGAATTAGCCTACGGTAGTCTACAGCTTATCTGGGTTGGCGAATATGGTTGATTTTCGCGCTAAATACCCGCCCAACGTGCTAAATGAATCTATTTATTTGCTTATTACAATTATTTTAAGCGAATTAGCAGGGAAAACAAACAGGGAATTGATGACAGAACGTGTGGCAGACACAACAAGTTCAACAATAAAATTAGAGCCATAAAAAGTTCTAAGTCGGAAATTGATAAGAATTTTAAATGTTCTTTTGGGAACTTTTGTCATCCACGTTTTTAAAACGTAGCTTTTAAGCGGGTATTTAGAGTCATGAATATTGCTTATAAGTACATATGTAAAACATTTGATATTCGAAATTTTTTGGTAAATATTTAAAAGAATTATATTTATGTTTATTTATTTACCCCCTTAAAAACTTGACCCATTAAATTGTACATAATAAACAATATGATTTCTTCTTAAAAATAAAGTTCATTGTTTTACGAAACCAAATTTTAAACAGTCCAAAAAAATGGTTTATCTCCCATTCAAATGTAGTATGTTTTATATATAATTGTTTGTGAAAATGTCTATTAAATTTCTTTGTTTATATGATATATGGTCAAAAACATAATAATCTTATCTAGATGCAGAGTGTGTATCTACCTCTGAAACGTTCATTGACCCATATTAATGACCTAAAAACGCTCTTCATTTCAGACAAAGCCAAAGCAACAAATGTGACAACTAACAATAAATTGTGATACAACATATGTGAACTCCTCTGGCAGTTGGGCTTGTCTCTTTTCCCCCAAAAGAATCAGCGTTTGAAATAACAAGTCACAACCATCTATAGTACAAACACAATACCCAAAAAGAACTCAACTCACTTAGCTTCAATTAAACTCATTTCAATATGGATTTTGATCAGATTCTGGCCAAATGTGGCGACTTCAACCGCTACCAGTTCATGATACTCGCCCTCTTTGGGTTTATTAATATCATCGTATCGATGGTGAGTAACTATCTGTTATATCTCTAGATAAGGTTATATAGTTGTGTTTGATTCACTTGCAGCATTACTTTACACAAACAGTCATTAGTTTTGTGCCAGATCATTGGTGTTATCATGATAAGCTAGTGAATATGACCTACAAGGAGATCGGAGAGATCTACGCTCAGTTCGAGAAACCCTCGTGTACTCGATTGGAGGACATCAATGGACACAATGTCACCGTCAGCAGCAAACCGTGCGAGAAGTGGATCTACAATTATGATTTTGGCTACAGAAGCATGAACACAGAGGTAAGTCTGGTTTTGAAGCTTCAAAGCTGGGATTATACGGTTCTAATTGTCGTTAATTAAACTTGATTTAGCTGAACTGGGTCTGCGACTCGGCGTACAAGGCACGCATTGGCCAGTCCCTGTTCTTCATTGGCTCCGTGGTGGGCACTCTTTTCTACGGCCTGCTATCCGATAAGATTGGCCGTGTTCCCGCCCTAATCTTGTCCAATTTCTGCGGCTTTGCCGGTGATTTCTCCACCATATTCACCAAGAGCGTGGCCACTTTCACACTTTGCCGTTTCATTTCCGGCCTGGCAGCCGACACAAACTTCTACTTAATGTACATTATAGGTAAGTAAACCAGTGGAAGGGTAAATAAAATATTTGGGATTATTAGGTCAGCTCGCTATTTGCAACTATTTATTTTTAAGTAATATTTAACAAGTGCCTTTTATTCAAATGTTACAAAAAATTGTTACTATTTGGTCTTAAAATTAGCATATGAATCTAGTAAAAACGGATGAAAGCAAATGCAAATTGATCGTACAAAATGGTTGGTTTGCTATATAACTAAACGAATTTCGCAAAATATTATTATTGGTAACATTTTTAAAAAATAACTTATGTTAGTTTTGCATCTATAACAAATTTTTTATCAGTAATATTGCTTGATTTTATTTAACGTCGCAGCGATTTTTTTTAGGTGATATTTAACAATTACCTTTTAATTAAATAAAAAAAAAATTTATCGTGCACATTGGTTGATTTACTATATGGGAGAAAGAGTATGCGAATTTGATAGATTTGTTTAACTCGCAAATTTATAAAATATTGATTAATCTAATATGGCTTGATTTTATTTGATTGATTTATTTTTCTCCCAAACAGTGCTCGAATATATTCGCCCCAGCATGAGAACCCTGGGACTCAACATGGCGGTGGGCCTGTTCTACTGCATGGGCCTGGTATTTACTCCTTGGCTGGCAGTCCTGGTGGGACACTGGCAGATCTACCTGGCCTGCACCTCGCTGCCCATCCTGCTGGTGGTGCTGTATTACTTCGTGGTGCAGGAGAGCGCCCAGTGGCTGGTCACCCGGAATGACATCGACGGGGCCATCGTGAGGCTGAAGCGGGTGGCCAAGTTCAATGGCTGCCGGGTCACCCAGGCGGACTTCGACGAGTTCCGGCGCCACTGCCAGATGACCCGCGAAATGCAGGGCGGCGATGACAAGAAACAGGCCACGCTGCTGGACATGTTCAAAACGCCACGCATGCGCAAGAACACTCTCATTCTGTTCTTTAAGAGGTGAGTTTGTTAATTGTTTACCTGTTTATTTTAGGCAAAAATTACTCAATTAACCATTATTAACCATTATATACAATACATGCATGATTTTTGGAAACCTCCAATTAATCAGAGTTAAATTGTGACTTGTAAAAACTCTTTCCTTGATTGATTTCAATTTACTTTATTTAGATTTATTTTATTTTTTTCCATTAGTCATATTTATATATATTTTTGTATGCTTCTATAATTGTGATTAATATTTCATACAATTATTTTTGTTGCTTTTCTTAACCACAGCATGGTCATCACCCTGTGCTACGATGCCGTCTCCCGAAACGTGGAGGGCATGGGCATCTCCCCCTTCATCATGTTCTCCCTGAGTGCCTTGGCAGTGCTGCCCTCGAGTATCCTGCTGGTCCTGCTGCAGGACCGTATTGGTCGCAAGGGCATGGCCTCGGGATCCTTGCTGGTTGGTGGACTCTTCACAGCCGCCGCCGGAATCGCAATTGCATACCAGCAGCACAGCCAGAATGCCATTTTGCTGGCCTGTCTGACGATTGCCGCCCGTTTCGGCGTGGCCATCTCCTACGAGTCGGGATCTCAGTACGCCACCGAGCTAATCCCCACCTGCGTGAGGGGTCAGGGAGTGGCTGCCGTCCATGTGGCCGGATTCGCGGCCTCCTTCCTGGCGCCCTACATCCTCTGGCTGGGCACCTTCTTCAAGGCGGCGCCCTCGATCATCCTGGGCGTTCTGTTCTTCGCCGGCTCATTTGTCTGCCTACTGCTGCCAGAGACGCTAAACAGGTTAGTAAACATAGAGGATTATTTGTTACAGATTACATATCCTAAAAATTAAGTCAAAATGGATCTAGATGGTCCTTAGTTATACTTCTTCCAAGCTTGTGTAAGTAGGAATGAAAACAAAGTAATTTAATGGATTATTAAAAACTCTTCCCAAATAAAATTAAGATTGATTAATTGATGATTGTGAAATCTATCGTTATATTTTTCATGTCCATATTTGATCATTAATCAAGATTTGTAGCTAAATGTAAAATCAGCTTTCGTAAATCCACTTTCTAATCAGCAGATATTTATCATTAACTTCACAATATCTTAAATACAAATATTCACAAAAAGTGAGTTAAAGTTTTCATATGAGTTGTGGCAAATGAATAATTTATTGTTCTGTCATAGCTTTTGTTGACATTTTGGTTCAATGCTCTCTGGTAATTAGATGATAAAGTCATTTCGTCATTAGAATAATAATTCGTTCATTGACTTTTGAGCAGGGTAGTTTCAATTATACAAATATTTATTTTCCTTTTTCCGTAAAATTAATGCTATAAGGCTGGGAAGAAGTTACATGGAAAGATCGAATTGATTTGTAATTTTTATATGATATTGACATAATTTAACAATCGATTTTGCTTAATTTATTAATGTTCTTTCTTATCTTGCAGGAGCCTGCCCACGACCATCGAGGAGGGCGAGGTGTTTGGAAAGGGCGAGCGCATGTTCGACTTCCCATGCCTGCACAATAAGCACGATGACGAGGAATCCGACTCCGAGATGGAGAAGTACAAGCGCAAGCACTCCCTGATCGACGCCAAGCAGATGCAGATGGAGTCCTTCTCGAATGGAAAGCGCAAGCCATCCTTGATCGACGCCGATCGCGAGGAGCAGGCCCTGAAGGACGCCAAGCACTGAGGGACGACGTCCCGCCCTCAGTAGTTCGTAGTTTAGCTAACCAATTTTCGCCTAGACCTTAAGACCCCCCGGCTCCTGATCCAGATCCAAATCCAGACTTAGATCCCGATCCAGGCCCCAGACCAACCAGATTCGATGGCCATTTGGGTGCCTACAAAATGTGTGCTCAGTATGCGGAAGCCTTTTCTTATTTGTATAGCGTGTACCCATTTAAATTTATATATACTTGTATACCTTCTCTAGCTGGTAATGAACTAGGGCGTAGCTGTACATTTAACTTGATCGAAAATTACTTTTTTTCCAAAACGTTGATTGTGTATAGGAACGGAAACGTATAGTTAACACTTAAGCGGCACAAAATCACTTAACTGAAACCAATTGAATACTTATCGTAAGAGTTTTTCATAACTACGTGTACATAAGTGCGAAACTACTTAGGCCAGTAACTGAATGTTCTATTTTGGATTTTGATCTTTAAGCAAATGAGAACCATTAAGCAAACTGATAATAATTATTTAAAGTTAGAAAACAAAATATGAAATATACAAATCAAAATCAATTTTGTTCTAACGTTGTTAACTTCTTTTCTGGCGGCTGCGTTTATCGAAATATATTTAAATCTCTTATATACAACTGCCTTGTTGTTTAAATGCAACCATTATATTAACAACATTTAACTTGTTGTATTTTCAAAAAGTTTTGGGATTGATAAGTATTATTAGTTTATAATTAAAAACATATATTAGGACTTTTGAATATGATTGCGGACCTTGTCCGCGACAGAATTCCAAATTTAAACAACCAAAATCATCCTTTTAACGAGTGTTTTTAAAATCACTAAAGTGCTGAAGGTCAGGTAATTTTGTTCTGATTTGAACAAGAGGAACAATTGTTGTTTTTCATATATCAATTTATTGTGAATGAAAATAAGTACATCATATATTTATACCAGTTCTGTTTTGGATATATAGGGTAAGATAAATGTGTTCTACACAACGGTTTTGGTTTAATTACTATGCATCCTTCACATGAGTAATAACTATCAGACCATTCGGTTACAGGAGTCAACTTGTCGTTGGCTCCATCATCAGGTTAAGTGGCTAGGCCAGTAGGCTAAAAAGTATTCAGTTTTCAGGTGCACAACTCTCTAGGGTTCAGACTTAAGGTCCTCATGCTTGGTCAGACTTTCGCGGCGTTTGTGGAAGCATGGGAAGTAGAGGCAGCTCTCGTTCATGGCAAAGCGTTCGCCATCGGCCAGGGTTTCGGGCAGTTTCCTAAATTTAATTAGCAATTAAGTAACTTGACAAAGAACTATAAAAACATGTCACTTACTTGTGCAGAGTTTCTGGAAGAGTTAGGCACAGAAGAGCGCCCAGGAACATCAGAACGCTGATGAAGATTGAGGGCAGTGGCTTGTAGTACTGGGCCAAGTATATCACATAGAAGGCCAGCGAGCTGGAGGCCAGTCCCACCACATGGATGTTGGACACCGCCTGACCCCGCACACTGGTGGGAATGATCTCAGCCGCATATTGGATCTCCGCATCGTAGGAGACAGTGGTCCCAAAGCGGCCCAGACCCACCATCAAGGCCAGCAGGATGGCATTCTCCTTGGGATCCAGGACGGCGATCAGGAATCCCGTGGCGGCGGTGATAATGGCACCCACTATCAGAGCTCCACAGGCCATGCCTTTGCGACCGATCTTGTTCTGCAGCAGTAGAATGATGAATCCCGCTGGTAGATAAACACTGGAGGTCAGTGAGAACAGCATAAAGGGCGAGGAACCCAAGCCTTCCATGTTCCTGTTGATCACGTCGTAGGAGAGTGTGATGATGACCCTGAGAAAAACCAAAGGTTTAGTCCTTTTCCTACTTGACATAAACCCCACTAATGGACTTACGATTTAACCAGGAGAGTGGTCGTGAAGCGACGAAGTCTGGGAGTCTTAAACATCCCCAGGAACGTGTCCATCTGCTTGTTCATCTTGCTCTCCTCGTTCATCTTCTCGCGATAGTGCTTTACGAACTCATCGAACACGGAGTCCTCCACCTGGCGCCCATTGAACTTGGCCACTCGTTTCAGGCAGGCCACCGCCTCATCGTACTTCTTCTTGGTCAGCAGCCACTGGGCACTTTCGCAGATCAGCAGCGGATAGGTGAGCACTCCCAGAGCTGGCAGAGATGCCAGCCAGAGGTAGCGGCGCCAGTTGCCAATCCACATGGCGATCCAGGGCGAGGTCATCAGTCCGAAGCAGTAGAATACAGCCAGGATGATGTTGAGGCCGAAGGTTCGGCGCTTGGGGCTCAAGTACTCGAAGACTTTGGTAGGAGAGATTTAATCAATAAACACCTTTAACTGTAAAAGCTAAAGTAACATCTTACCCAGGATGTACATAAGATAGTACATGGTATCCGTGGATAATCCCGACACGAATCTCGAGAAGGCAAACCAGGGCAGGGTGTGCACGAAGGAGGTGATGAAGTCACCAGTCGCACCGGATATAGTCGCCATCAGCATGGCGGGCAGTCTGCCAATGCGATCCGAAAGGGATCCGAAAGTAATGGTTCCCACCACCGAGCCCAGGAAGAAGAAGGACTGACCCACCGCCGGCTGGTGCGACTTGTCGCAGACCCACTTTAGCTCCGTGGTCAGGCTCTCGTAGCCGTTCTCCCGCTCGAAGATCCAGTCCTGGCAGGTCGCCACCTCCGAGGCCACGCCGGTGCCATTGACCACCTCCGAGAGCAGGGTGCAGGAGGAGTGCGATACATTGGAGTAAATGGAGCGCAATTCCGCAGCGCTCAGGCCCATCAAGTCGTCATGGGAACACCTAAAATCAGACATAACAAACAATATTAACCAAATAAAGATGATACAGAAAATCAAGAACTATATTCGAAACAATTAAAAAATAAGTTGCACCAATAAGGCCTGTATTTGTTTTGTTATGGTTGTTGTTTATTGTTACGTTGGAGGAAGTCATATCTACCTCCAAAAATATACATTTTAATTCACTGGTATAGATTTTCTTAAAAATATAATAAAATTATATTTTTGGAGAAATATATCATTTGGTCCATTAACAAATACATTTTATTTTATTTAATTTCGCGCTCTTTATTTAGGATTTATTTGTGAACTTGTCCGCACTTTACTTACCAATGCTCAGGTGTAAAAGTAATGAGGGTCTGTGAGAAATAGTGCAACGAGCTAAGTATATTTGTGTAGCCATAGAGAATGAGTAAGACAAACTGGAACCGGCCGAAGTTTCCACACTTCTCAAGCACGCGATCGAAATCCATTCTGATCTCGAAGGAACTTCACTTGGGCGATATTATCTCCGATTCTGACTGGGACACTTTGTTTTTGTGAGGACGAGCTGAGTCTTTCAAGCGAAGAGTCAACTACATTCTGCCTGTGCGCGGAGTATTTTGACGCTTGGCGTGAATCGCCGACTGCCTTTTATAGTATAAAGATATAGGCGTTATCCCTGATTAGGACGGGTAATTAGTAACAGAGATTGGCCTAGGCAACCTTTCCCGCTTCTTTTGGGGTGTGTGCCTATGATAAAAGGCTGAGATCAAGCAAACAATCTGTCGAAAAAGTGAACGACCGCTCTACACAGGTGTTGTTTGCTTTCCTCGCATAAAATACAAATTTACGAAGAAACAACACAGCATCAACAAACTCTAGAAAATGATATGTTTTGAACTTAGTAGGCGATGACCTTGATTCCCAGATACCTTTGATACTAAGGCTTTGATTAAATGCGTCTTTCTCCGCTTATCAGGCATTTAACTTGGTCAAGTGACGGACTTTCTCGAAAATTTCGGCTGTTGCCGTTTGTTGACTTTGCTTTAGATTTATAACAGATTTAGCCACTGCCGTGCTGTAAGTCACGCCTGAAATGGAATCTGTTTAAGGAGGGGATTAACCGGATGCGCGGTTTCATTGTTTGTCGGCTGACACTTTAATGGGTTCCCGTTTAGAGATATAGATTATATATAGTATAGATTACAGTTCTGCCCCTCGCAGGCGCCAAACGAAGCCTCTCAAAAATGCAATAATATCTCGCCTATCTCGGCGGGTACTAAAAGTTCCGGAACCTTTGGCGTGGTCCATATAAAACACGCCCTAGACAGGCGCTACTGAAGTTTGAACAAGCCATTTGAGGGTCCGTAAGTGGGCACTGAATGGGTGTCTGAGCCTGGGATTAAAAGGATCTAAATTCTAGAAATGCGATCAGTTTATGATGAAATCGGGTACGAAGCCCGTAATTATAGCCCTAATAGCGTAATTTTTACTGCCGACCATTAAAATTAAGAGACGAGTAAACATGTTTTGGTATTATTTTGTATTCATTTGTATTATCTTTTATTATATAATGCGTACATTTATTATAACTACATGGTAATTTAGTTGGCTGACTCTAGCTGAGAATCTGATTTATTCGATGGAACTTTGCATGAAAAGCAAGGAAAGAAATACCATTTCTCGCCCTTGGCAAATACTTCGCCCTCCTCCAGAGTCTGTGGAAGTTGTCTGTGGGATAAGAAATACATATACATATTAACAGAACGAGGAAAATTATTTCGAGGAACTCACTTGTGTAAAGTCTCTGGAAGAGTCAGGCACAAACAACCGCCGATAATGAGCAGGAAACTAATCAGAAGAGATGGCAGCGGTTTGTAGAATGTGCCCAGGTAGATTATGTAGGAGCTGAAGAAGGCGAAGGCGTTGCCCACCACATGGATGTTGGCCACTCCTCGTCCGCGCACACTCGTGGGAATGATCTCCGCCGCGTACTGGGCCTCCGCATCGTAGGCCACCACCGCTCCGTACCTGGCCAAGCACACCATGATCCCCAGGAGTACGGAGTAGTTCGCAGGATCAAGGATGCCCACCATGTATCCGGTGGCCGCAGTGATAATGGCACCCACAAAGAGCGAGGCGCAGGCCATGCCCTTTCGCCCGATTTTGTTCTGGAACAGGATAATGGTGAGGCCACCGGGCAGGACAACGAATCCCGAGTAGGAGAAGAGCTTGAAGGGTGATATGCCCACGCCCTCGACGTTTCGACTCAGGATGTCGAATGCAATTGTGATGATCATTCTGGGGAGGTGTGGAGGGAATTTAATAAATTGAAATGTATATATTCCTCAGTTTAACTCACGATTTAATCAACAGAATAATGGTAAACTTCCTCAGTCTTGGTGTCCTCAGCATGCCCATAAAGGTGTCTGAGGATGTCTTTTGCGAACTGTTCAACTTCTCGCGATAGTGCTTAATGAACTCATCGAAAACAGAGTCCTCAACTTTCCGCCCATTGAACTTGGCGATGCTCCGTAGATTGCTGACTGCCTTGTCGAATTTTCCCTTGGTCAGCAGCCACTCGACGCTTTCATGAAGGCAAAATGGATAAACTAACATTCCCAGGGCTGGAAGAGATGCCACCCATAGGTAACTGCGCCAGTTGCCCAACCAAATGGCAATCCAAGGCGAGATCATGAGACCAATAGTGTAGAAAACGCCCAAAATGATGTTGAGGCCAAAGGTACGGTGCTGTGGGCTCAAGTACTCGAAGACTAGAAGAAAATGCATTAATATGTACTCTTCCAAGGTGAAGGATCAGTTAACATACCCAAAATATACATCAGGACATACTGGGTGTCCATAGAGAGACCGGAAATAAAGCGCGTGAACGAGAACCAAGGCAGACTGCTCACGAAGGAGGTAAAGAAATCCCCGGAGGCTCCTGTCAAAGTGGTCAAAACGCAGGCAGGCAGACGTCCTATGCGATCGGCCAAGTAGCCAAAGAAAATACTGCCCAGGGCGGATCCGATGAAGAAGAACGACTGGCCCACCGCCAGCTTGTAGGCATCGTCGCAGACCCACTTGAGCTGTGCCCAATATTTCGAACGGCAGTGTTTAGTCACAAAATGAGCTTTCTACTTTTGGGCTGGAACTTACCTCGGTGGTAACGCTCTCGTAGTTGCTTTCCCTTTCGAAATCCCAGGAGGTGCACTTGGAATCTAGATGTGAAGTCAGGTCAGCATCGAACTGAATAACATTGCAGGTCTGCAGAAAGGTTAAATTCTGAGAGTAGTCCGCGGGTGCAGAACACCTAGAATAGAAGAAATGTCATAAAATATATAGTGCGAATTGTGTTGTATTTAATTTTCTGTTTAAATTTGCCTATAAATTACTTTATAGTTTTAATCTCTGATTGTAAATAACAATAAGTTTTATTCTATTTAACAAACTTTAAAAATTAAAGCAATAAGAACTTGAGTAACTAATAGCTTATTTCGTTAATATCCATTATCATAATGGATGGGATATTCTCGCTTACCTGTGCGATGGAGTAAAACTAATGAGGGTCTGCGAGAAGTAGTGCAGCGAGGACACAATGTTCGTGTATCCATAGAGACCCAGCAACAGGATTTGATAGGGGCCAAAGTTGCCGCACTTCGCCAGGACTCGTTGGAGATCCATTTCGCCACATGTATCTGCTATGATCGCAACCCAGCAACTGATGCCAACGAAGGGGCCGAGCAGCTGGTATATACTCGATTCTTGGGGCCGACTATATAATGTTAATACACTGCAAACATAGAATATCTCCTGTTAGTTTTATCACACACTGGGCAGAGGAAGAATAACCATTTCCGACTTCTGGCTTCTGTTTGGTTTGCGGAGATATTCGCCAGGTTCCACGGGCTGTTTATTAATGTGACGCCCGCACAGCATAAGTAAGCCCTGCCTTATCATAATGGGGGTTTTTATGGATCTGTCTGGCAAATAGAAAAAGGTAAATCTTTCCAAACAATGGCGCGTTTGTTTTACAAAGACATTTTGTGTTCTAGGCATTCAATTGGAATTTTAAGTACCATTTAAGCGAGATACCTATTTCACAATTAGTTACTTTTTATACGGTCAATCAATTGATGAACATTTTTGAAAATGTTTCTTCACGACAGCGTTTTAAGAACATGAAAAAATGTACTACCTAATTTCACATATATTTCTTTACACAACATTTGTGTGCGAAATGAGGCAAACGGAACTTCTATGTAATAACTCTTAAAAACTTTATTAAAATATTTGGAAAGAAGTTGCACTTGAGTGATTATAAGATTAAACAAGAGAGAACGCTATAGTCGGGTGCCCCGACTATCAGATACCCGTTACTCAGGTAAAGGGAGTGCGAGGGAGATGGAGATAGAAACTTTGATCACGCATAACTTTTTAACGAATGGTCCGATTTGAAAAATTCCTTCTAAATTTCGATAGGTATTGATAAACACAATAAAACTGCATTTTTACTTTTCCGAAATATTTAAAATTTTTAAAATCGTATATAAGCGAGGTCCTCCAAAATCAGCGCCTGAGCCTTTTCCACGACTGCCGGAGTTCGTGAAATGCGTTCCCTCGAATGAGTTCTCCTCGCTAGGTTAGAAAAACCTTCCCTTGATTTTTCAGAAGCATTGTACTTGGATGTAATATCGTATACAGTTGATCTCGGGTACCCGAAGAATCGAATTATTTCTGTCGGCGAACGCCCAGCGCGAAGACTTTCGATAATCGCGGCTCTTCGGTTGTACTCCGCACTTGTACGTAACATCCCGGCCATTTTTAGGTTATGACTATTTACGAGATGCCCATGGCTTACAAGAACGCCAGTAGCGACCTCTGGCGGAATGACTATGTGGCGGGAAATTCAAATTCAAATTTGTCCGGATTTAAGCGCCGCACCCTGTATAAATCATTCCAAAGAAAGGTGTTACTTAAGCTCAAACAAGACCGTGAGTATAGTGGATGTCTGAGAATGGGATTAAGCAGACCTCACTTCTAGAAACGCGACCACTATATGATGAAATCGGGTACCTTTAGTATTAGCCGAAACCATAAAACCAGTAATTAAAGTCTTAGAAGCGTCTGTCCACTGTCGGCCATAAAAATTAAGAGACCAGGTAACATGTTTCGGATTAATTTTCGTTCGTTTGAACAAAGCTAACACGTTTATTCAATATTTTATTCATTTCTTATAACTAGTTTGTATTTTCGTTGCCAAACTCCAAGTGAGGATCAGATTTATTCGACTGCATTCTGCGCGAAAAGCACGGAAAGAAATACCATTTCTCTCCCTTGGCAAATACCTCGCCCTCCTCCAGAGTCTGTGGGAGTTGCCTGCGGGATAAAAATTGGTTTACAAAGGAATCTATGCAATATTAACTACCGAATACTTACTTGTGCAAAGTCTCTGGAAGAGTCAGGCACAAACACGCCCCGATTAGCAAAACGAAGCTGATCAAAAGGGATGGCAGCGGCTTGTAGAAAGTCCCTAAGTAAATGACGTATGGGCTGAAGAAGGCGAAGGCGTTGCCCACCACATGGATGTTGGCCACTCCTCGTCCGCGCACACTCGTGGGAATGATCTCCGCCGCGTACTGGGCCTCCGCATCGTAGGCCACCACCGCTCCAAATCTCGCCAGGCTCACCATGATCCCCAGGAGCACGGAGTGTTCCTCGGGATATAGAGTGGCCACCAGGTAGCCAGTGGTCGCCGTGATGATGGCACCCACAAAGAGCGAGGCGCAGGCCATGCCCTTTCGCCCGATTTTGTTTTGGAACAGGATAATCATGAGGCCAGCGGGCAGGTAGCAGAATCCCGAGTAGGAGAAGAGCTTAAAGGGGGATATGCCCACGCCTTCTACATTACGACTCAGGGTGTCGAAGGCGATAGTAATGATCATTCTGAGGGATGAGAAAAAGAATAAAGAAACTAAAAAGTATCTATTTGTAAACAACTTACGATTTTATTAACAAAATAATGGTAAACTTCCTCAGTCTTGGTGTCCTCAGCATGCCCATAAAGGTGTCTGATGATTTCTTTTGCGAACTGTACAACTTTTCACGATAGTGTTTGACAAACTCATCGAAAACTGAGTCCTCAACTTTCCGCCCATTGAACTTGGCGATGCTCCGTAGATTGCTGACTGCCTTGTCGAATTTTCCCTTGATCATCAGCCACTCAACGCTTTCATGAAGGCAAAATGGATAAACTAACATTCCCAGGGCTGGAAGAGATGCCACCCATAGGTAACTGCGCCAGTTGCCCAACCAAATGGCAATCCAAGGCGAGATCATGAGACCAATAGTGTAGAAAACGCCCGAAATGATGTTGAGGCCAAAGGTACGGTGCTGTGGGCTCAAGTACTCGAAGACTGGAAGAAAATGCATTAATATGTACTCTTCCAAGGTGAAGGATCAGTTAACATACCCAAAATATACATCAGGACATACTGGGTGTCCATAGAGAGACCGGAAATAAAGCGCGTGAACGAGAACCAAGGCAGACTGCTCACGAAGGAGGTAAAGAAATCCCCGGAGGCTCCTGTCAAAGTGGTCAAAACGCAGGCAGGCAGACGTCCTATGCGATCGGCCAAGTAGCCAAAGAAAATACTGCCCAGGGCGGATCCGATGAAGAAGAACGACTGGCCCACCGCCAGCTTGTAGGCATCGTCGCAGACCCACTTGAGCTGTGCCCAATATTTCGAACGGCAGTGTTTAGTCACAAAATGCGCTTTCTACTTTTGGGCTGGAACTTACCTCGGTGGTAACGCTCTCGTAGTTGCTTTCCCTTTCGAAATCCCAGGAGGTGCACTTGGAATCTAGATGTGAAGTCAGGTCAGCATCGAACTGAATAACATTGCAGGTCTGCAGAAAGGTTAAATTTTGAGAGTAGTCCGCGGGTGCAGAACACCTAGAATAGAAGAAATGTCATAAAATATATAGTGCGAATTGTGTTGTATTTAATTTTCTGTTTAAATTTGCCTATAAATTACTTTATAGTTTTAATCTCTGATTGTAAATAACAATAAGTTTTATTCTATTTAACAAACTTTAAAAATTAAAGCAATAAGATCTTGAGTAACTAATAGCTTGTTTCGTTAATATCCATTATCATAATGGATGGGATATTCTCGCTTACCTGTGAGTTGGAGTAAAACTAATGAGGGTCTGCGAGAAGTAGTGCAGCGAGGACACAATGTTCGTGTATCCATAGAGACCCAGCAACAGGATTTGATAGGGGCCAAAGTTGCCGCACTTCGCCAGGACTTGTTGGAGATCCATTTCGCCACATGTATCTGCTATGATCGCAACCCAGCAACTGATGCCAACGAAGCTGGTATATACTCGATTCTTGGGGCCGATATATAATGTTAATACACTGCAAACATAGAATATCTCCTGTTAGTTTTATCACACACTGGGCAGAGGAAGAATAACCTTTTCCGACTTCTGGCTTCTGTTTGCTTTGCGGAGATATTTGCCAGGACCCATGGGCTGTTTATTAATGTGACGCCCGCACAGCATAAGTAAAAGGTAAATCTTTCCAAACAATGGCGCGTTTGTTTTACAAAGACATTTTGTGTTCTAGGCATTCAACTGGAATTTTAAGTACCATTTAAGCGAGATACCTATTTCACAATTAGTTACTTTTTATACGGTCAATCAATTGATGAACAGTTTTGAAAATGTTTCTGCACGACAGCGTTTTAAGAACATGGACAAATTTACTACCTAATTTCACATATATTTCTTTACACAACATTTGTGTGCGAAATGAGGCAAACGGAACTTCTATGTAATAACTCTTAAAAACTTTTATAAAATATTTGGAAAGAAGTTGCACTTAAATGATTATAAGATTAAAAAAGAATCACATGGTGACAAAAGGTTGACTTTTACTATGTAAACAAAAATTACAATTTTTTGCAAAGTTTGTATACTTTTTGCATTTATTTAGTTAAGATTCAAAACCAATGGCGTGATATATATAAATCATTCCATAGAAAGGTGTTACTTAAGGGGTTATCCGGGTCTTGACACTTCAAAAAATTCATTTTTTTCAAACTTTTTTTATATAATAGTACAAAGTGTCAGGAATGTTATCCGAAAATTTCAAGTCGATTGAAGCAAAACTGTAGGAATGGGAGAAATTTAAAGCCCAGCGTACGAATGAGTCACAACAGGCAATTCGGGCTCTGGCGTCGAGCAGATGCGGCACTTTAAATGCGTTTTTCTCAAAACCACTTTTTTGAAGTCGGTGGTCAGTTTTCTCAAAAACAATTGCACCGATCGACTTCTGCTTTTGCACACTTCCTTTAGACATATTTTTCTTGTCCTTAACGGAGGGATTTTTTTATTTTCAAGTTACAACTCATTTTATAAGCCAAAATATTACTTACATTTACTTAAAAATTACACTTTTTATGAAAAACGATACAAAAATTAAATTTTTAATTAAAAAAAAATGGATCGTAGAGGACAAGCCAGACACATACACTATCAGAATAACTTTGGTTTTTTGATTTCAGATAAAAATTGCCTACCGCAAGGACACAAAGCCTGCCTCAAGGGCTTAATTTTTAAAATTGTTGGTTCAAATTTTTACACAATGTTGGTCAAACCTTAAACATTAATGTACAATAAATGAAATTTGTGAAATTGTCGTAATGTCTTTTAAAAAAATTCACGAAAATAGGCTTTTTTTCGTGCTTTAAGACCCGGATAACCCCTTAAGCTCAAACAAGACCGTGTGTAGAATGGATGTCTGAGAATGGGATTAGGCAGACCTCACTTCTAGAAACGCGATCACTATATGATGAAATCGGGTACCTTTAGTATTAGCCGAAACCATAAAACCAGTAATTAAAGTCTTAGAAGCGTCTGTCCACTGTCGGCCATAAAAATTAAGAGACCAGGTAACATGTTTCGGATTAATTTTCGTTCGTTTGAACAAAGCTAACACGTTTATTCAATATTTTATTCATTTCTTATAACTAGTTTGTATTTTCGTTGCCAAACTCCAAGTGAGGATCAGATTTATTCGACTGCATTCTGCGCGAAAAGCACGGAAAGAAATACCATTTCTCTCCCTTGGCAAATACCTCGCCCTCCTCCAGAGTCTGTGGGAGTTGCCTGCGGGATAAAAATTGGTTTACAAAGGAATCTATGCAATATTAACTACCGAATACTTACTTGTGCAAAGTCTCTGGAAGAGTCAGGCACAAACAAGCCCCGATTAGCAAAACGAAGCTGATCAAAAGAGATGGCAGCGGCTTGTAGAAAGTCCGTAAGTAGATGACGTATGGGCTGAAGAAGGCGAAGGCGTTGCCCACCACATGGATGTTGGCCACTCCTCGTCCGCGCACACTCGTGGGAATGATCTCCGCCGCGTACTGGGCCTCCGCATCGTAGGCCACCACCGCTCCAAATCTTGCCAGGCTCACCATGATCCCCAGGAGCACGGAGTGTTCCTCGGGATATAGAGTGGCCACCAGGTAGCCAGTGGTCGCCGTGATGATGGCACCCACAAAGAGCGAGGCGCAGGCCATGCCCTTTCGCCCGATTTTGTTTTGGAACAGGATAATCATGAGGCCAGCGGGCAGGTAGCAGAATCCCGAGTAGGAGAAGAGCTTAAAAGGGGATATGCCCACGCCTTCTACATTACGACTCAGGGTGTCGAAGGCGATAGTAATGATCATTCTGAGGGATGAGAAAAAGAATAAAGAAACTAAAAAGTATCTATTTGTAAACAACTTACGATTTTATTAACAAAATAATGGTAAACTTCCTCAGTCTTGGTGTCCTCAGCATGCCCATAAAGGTGTCTGATGATTTCTTTTGCGAACTGTACAACTTTTCACGATAGTGTTTGACAAACTCATCGAAAACAGAGTCCTCAACTTTCCGCCCATTGAACTTGGCGATGCTCCGCAGATTGTTGACTGCCCTGTCGAACTTTCCCTTGGTTAGCAGCCACTCGGCGCTTTCGTGTAGACACATCGGATAAATTAGCATTCCCAGGGCTGGAAGGGATGCCGCCCATAGGTAACTTCGCCAGTTGCCCAACCAAATGGCAATCCAAGGCGAGATCATCAGGCCAAAGCAGTAGAAGACGCCCAAGATAATATTTAGCCCGAAAGTGCGATGTTGTGGACTCAAGTACTCGAAAACTGCGAATATTAATATCTTTACTTGCTCTCAAAAAGTGTGGGTCCATTTATCTTACCCAAAATATACATCAGGACATACTGGGTGTCCATAGAGAGACCGGAAATAAAGCGCGTGAACGAGAACCAAGGCAGACTGCTCACGAAGGAGGTGAAGAAATCCCCGGAGGCTCCTGTCAAAGTGGTCAAAACGCAGGCAGGCAGACGTCCTATGCGATCGGCCAAGTAGCCAAAGAAAATACTGCCCAGGGCGGATCCGATGAAGAAGAAGGACTGGCCCACCGCCAGCTTGTAGGCATCGTCGCAGACCCACTTGAGCTGTGCCCAATATTTCGAACGGCAGTGTTTAGTCACAAAATGCGCTTTCTACTTTTGGGCTGAAACTTACCTCGGTAGTAACGCTCTCGTAGTTGCTTTCCCTTTCGAAATCCCAGGAGGTGCACTTCTTTTCTCGATGTGTAATCAGGTCAGCATCGTACTGAATAACATTGCAGGTCTGCAGTAAGGTTAAATTCTGCGGGGAGTAATCCTCGGGTGGAGAACAGCTAAAATATAAAACATTTAAAAGGGATAAATTTCAAGAAAATGATTTTGTTTGTTAAATGCATTGGAATTTATTTTAGATTTCCAAAGTTCTTATATTTTTACATCGTCGTATTTTACATTTAGTAAGTATAAAGTGTTTCTTTTTATTTGTAGAGTCATTAAAGGGTTCAAAATTAAAGTGCATTCTTATTCGGTATGGGAAAGAAAAAACCTTTCATTTTATATAGCTTTAGGAATGTATATTTTTTGTTTGGGTTCAAAATTAGACTTTTACATAAAATTGTTATATGGTATGTCACAATTAACTTTTGTTAATTAAAACAATAATATAATATAAATTGTCCTTTTGCTTAATATTGCTTTGAATTTCACCATTGCTCATCAAAATGGATGTAAAGTCCCCGCTCACCTGTGCGATGGAGTAAAACTTATGATGGTCTGCGAGAAGTAGTGCAGCGAGGACACAATGTTCGTGTATCCAAAGAGTCCCAGCAAAAGGATTTGATAGGGGCCAAAGTTGCCACACTTCTCCAGGACACGCTGAAGATCCATTTCGCCTCATGAATCTGCTTCGATCGCAACCCAGCTACTGATGTCGACAAAGGCGTTCGAGCAGCTGGTATATACCCAATTCCGAAAGCTTGCTTAATTCGCTAATACACTGCAAACAAGGAATATCAGCTTCTAGTTTATCTCGCACAGGGGCATTAGAATGAAAGAAAGAAAGCGTTTGAACAATTTCCGACGTCTGGCTTCTGTTTGGCGTGAGTAGAGTTGTTTCCGAGTCCCATGGATGTTTATTAATGTGACGCCCGCAGAGCATTATCTTTATGGCGGCTTTACAATTTCAATAGACTTAAGGTGCTTTGCAAATAGAATCAAGTAAATCCGATTAAACAAAGTCGCGTCGGAATTACTCAGTTTAAGACACTCAATTTCAAAAATGAAATCACGCATTTGTTAGAGAGTATTCAATTGTATTTTGAAGCTTTTAATGCATAAAAAGAAATTACAAAATATATAACTGCGTCCCAACATATGTTTCCTTTTAAAGAACTCAATATTTGGCTGAAAATTATCAGTTGCAACTCACGATTAAGT
This sequence comes from Drosophila kurseongensis, assembly GCA_018153305.1. Taxonomy (NCBI): domain Eukaryota; kingdom Metazoa; phylum Arthropoda; class Insecta; order Diptera; family Drosophilidae; genus Drosophila; species Drosophila kurseongensis. The sequence goes on from JAECXX010000149.1 coordinate 1,281,677, forward strand.
AATACTGACTTAGCATTTTAAAAATATTAGCTTTTTTATATTTGTTCATTTTTCTTTTGTACAATACTAATGGTAAACTATTTCTACAAATATACTCGTATTCTAAGTCTTTGATACCGTTCCTTATATTATATACACTTATCATTTGGTGCGGCTACAGAGAAACTAAAAGTGCAGTGATAGTATCCAACTGACTTCCATTATCTACAAAAATATTCCAGGTATTTACTTAAAAGTAGACGGCCGATTCCGTCGATTGCGAGTACATCTTGACGTTTTGGGTGGCCAGCGTGGCCGCAGATTGAGTGCGTTTCTCCAGGAAGCTGAAGGTGTACCACCGATCGTTCTTCCCGAAATTCTCGCCGTCCTCCAGCGAAGTGGGCAATGTGCGATGGAGGGTTTCCGGCAGCAGGAGGCAGAGGCACGCCCCCAGCAAGGACAGCACGCCCAGGATAATCTCGGGCAGCGGCGAGAAGATGCTCCGCGTGAACAGGATGTAGGCGCTGAAGAAGGTGAAGGCATAGCCGGCCACATGAACAGCCGCCACGCCTTGGCCGCGCACGCAGGTGGGGATCAGCTCGGTGGCATACTGCGCCCCCGAGTTGTAGGCCACGGTCACCCCGAAGCGACCCACCACGGAGAGGCTTACCAGCAATGTGGTGGCTGCAGGATAGAACACAGGTAAATAAGATATATAGTTGTTCAAAGAAGTTGCTAAATTTAAAGTTATAAACTAAAATGGGTCACCATTGTCTATCTATCTTATCTATTGATATACATGGGATAGCTTTTAAAAAAGTAATGAATTTATATTATTTAGTTTTTATAATACCAATCGTGTAATTATGGGTTTGCTATTCGTCTCGTATTATTACAATAATATTTCTACAACTTTATTATATAGACATCAGGCTGTGACATTCTGTTTATAACTTTGAAAGTAAAAACCTATGCTTACTACTTATCAGAATAATATGAGAAATAAACAAGCAGTTCTAATGAATATTTTTTAAAAATAACAAAGGACTTGGTTCTGATTTTTGATCAACATGATTAATGTAATGTTGACTGATTATTTCATCTCTCGTGAGGAATAAAGATATTTAATGTCCTCATTTATTCAGAATTTATGATAGCTATTAAAGTCATAATCGATGGGCTACTAATTTCCATTTAAAATTCAATCTCCAAGCTGCCATCGCTCACTACCAACTCACTCTTATCCGATGCAGAGGCGGCGAAGATGATGCCCCCGGTGACCGAGATGAAAATGCCACTCAGCAGCAGAGAGGCGGACGCCATCGCCTTGCGTCCGATGCGATCTTGGAGGGCGATGATCAGCAGGCAGGCCGGCAGAATCGCGGTGGCGCTCAGCGAGAACATCACAAATGGCGAAATGCCAAGGCCCTGAACGTTTCGCGATACCGCATCGTAGCAGAGGGTGATGACCATGCTGCGCGTGGGTGTTGGGAATTAGAGGAACTTATCTAAGGCCGAAACCGGGCTACTCACGACTTGAAGAAGAGGATCAGGGTGTGGCGGCGCAGGCGGGGGGTCTTGAACAGGTGCAGCAGGTGGGGCGAGGTTTTCTGGTTCTGCTGGCTGAACTTGCACTCCTCCACGAACTCCTCGAAGGCGCTCTCCTCCACATGACGTCCATTGATCCTAGCCACCCGCTTCAGGCAGACCACGGCCCTGTCGTACTTTTGCTTGGCAATCAGCCACTGAATGCTTTCCGGCACAAATAAGTAGAAAAGTGGCACCACCAGCAGGGGCAACGAGGTGGCTAGCAGGAATCCCCGCCAGCTCTGCATGAGCACGGCGATCCAGGGCGCCGCCATCGAGCCCAGACAGTAGAAGAATCCAATGCAGATGCTCAGGCCAAGTGTGCGCACCGATGGACGCATGTACTCCATAACTGTCAAGATAATTAATATATTATTTAATTATTAGCAATTTATTGGCTCTCTGTTGAAGCATTGCTTACCCAAAATATACATCATCACAAAGTTGCTGTCCGTGGCAATGCCCGAAATCATGCGGAAAATACAGAAGAGCACTACGTTGCTGCTCCAAATGGTCAGCAGATTGCCGGTCATGGCAATCAGGTTGGCCACGATCAGGATGGGCAGACGACCGACCACGTCGGCCAGGAAGCCCAGGACCATGGAGCCCACCACAGAACCCACAAAGAACATGGACTGACCGAGGGTGAGCTTCCAGGCATCGGCGCACACCCAGTCCATCTCGCTGGGAAAGCTCTGGTAGCCCATGTAGAGCTCGTAGTCATAGCTGTAGCAGGTATTCGGGCTAGTAATATTCCTGTTTGAGGGCAGGCAACTTGACTCAGCCGGCGGCTCAATGTTGGCGGGCAAACCATCTGCACACCTGATCGTATGAGTAATGCGTTAAGTATACGAGGCGTTGGACAGGGCACCCATACGCACCAGTATTTGGGGACGAAACTTATGATGGTCTGGGAGTAATAGTGCAGGGCCGAGAGTACATTGATCAGACAGAAGAGCAGCAGCATCAGCAGCTGGAGACGGCCGAAGTCGCCGCATTTCTCCAGAATCTTGTCCACTTCCAGCATTTTGCTCAACCCTCCACTTGCATCCACTCACGATTCACGATTCTATCCGGGAATTGAGAAGAGCCGAGCCTCGAAAAGATTCCGACTCATCTTCGCCGCTGCATGTGCGAATTGTCTAATTGCCTGCGTTGAATTTCGCTTAATTTTTAAAACCAATTAGTGCACTCGGTAATTCCTGCCAGACCGTGATCAAAAATAATTTGTGTAGATTATGTTTGACAGCTGCGGTCTTTCGTCATATGTTGTGCAATTTTACTAAAGACCAGTCCTCTGCGTAGACCTGAAATACTTGCTGTAGGTCGTTAAAGTCGCAGTTGTTTGAGGAGCCCTTCAATGAAATTATAGAATAATTTAAACGTTTTAATTTAACAGTCCGGCAAAACATTATTGTGGGAAAAGGGCGAAATATTAGCGCATTGTACTAATCAATGTGTCACAATGTCCAAATATATAAAAACATTCTTTATAGCGACTTGTTATGAATAGTAGAATTAAAGCAGAGTTCAGATTTCATGTTCATTGTATTTATCATCGAGATAGAGGCCTCCGAACTCTGTGTTTTTATTTCACATCACATATATTTTTTTAACATTGTAAACAAGTGCGAGATTTAGATTTAGACTAGCTTAGAAATCTGTCGCCAGGTGCTAAAGCCTGATGGTCCATAAAATTGCGATAAGAACAGAATTTTGGCTGCATTTAAATCAGTCTGTCGCAGTTGAACTCTGTGTAGTCACTGACCGCGAATGGCGCGTCTCGAGCGAAATTGCGATGTCAACCGCACGGAACGAAAGTAAAGTTTGATGTGGGGCTTTCGACTTGCCTGTTTTTGTATTTTCGTAAAAACGAAATTGCCCAATACACGAAGGAAAGGTATTTGTAGGTGTACCAACCGTGGGATACTCATTACTATTGGACTTGCAATTCATTTTTTAAATTATAAGACTATCGGTACCGATTCAGCTAGTGCTATAGGTCTTCATGATAGTACTATTCCTTCAGAAAACGATTCTCACATAAAAATAAATATAAATAAAGTACCTAGAAAATATTTATATATGTTTAGTTTGATAGCTGGGATTTTATTATAATTTCAATGATCTACTACTCCTTGTACTACTGGAAAAAATAACAAACCAAATTAATGACAACGAACTGTTTAAATTTGTAGGCCTTTGTTTTGTTGACTGCTAATGATGAGGAGATAAATATAGATTTTTGAGGTCGGTGATTGCAGACATGCAATGCTGCTTATTTACAGTTATTATGGCTCCGATTTATTATGTGACGTCAAAACAGGCAAAGGTATTTAAATTGCAATCAGATAGGCTTCAAACTGTTTAATTTAATTGAAACTATTGTCTCTTGATAAATTTAAAATTAATTCTTTTAAAAACTACAAATTAAAGGCTATGTTTAAAAGCTAAGGTTGGCTGATTTCTGTTTGGTTCATATGTATATGGTTACGATTTTAAATTATAGTGATTTGAAATCGCAAAACTTATACTTTGGATAACATATGTAATCAGTGCTCTTTGCTATAATTCTTTTGGATGTCAGTGTGTAAGGTAAAATTGTCGTTTGAAAATAATAAGCCGATGTCAATGTAATATTTCAGTCATAAAATTAAATCTGCTTTGAAAAATTTTAGCTTTTCAAAATGCGATTCATTTGCTTTAAACGGTTTTTATTTTATCTTACCTTTCCTTGCCAAGCTTTATTAATTTCAATTAATTAAAGTAGCTTTACTTTCGAATATATATTTAATCAGTCTTGGAGAGGGTTTATAAGATGACAATGTGCAATGTACAATGATCGATTACAAATACATCCTTGTTCTGGTACTTCCATGTTTTACTTTAATCAGTCTTAAATTTCGATTTATACACTTTCAGCATTAATCTTTTCTTCTTTTTTGTGAAAACAAGGAAAGTAAAGATAGCTCTCGTCCAGGGCAAACTTTTCTCCATCTGCCAAGGTTTCTGGTAGCTTCCTAATTAAAGGACATTAATAAATAGCGGGGTAAACTTTTAAAGTGATGAAGTCTTAGTAAAGCAAACTTACTTGTTCAAGGTCTCCGGCAAAGTGAGGCACAATCCGGCGCCGAAGAACATCAGGCAGCTGATGAAGATCGAGGGGAGGGGCTTGTAGTACTGGGCCAGGTAAATCACATAGAAGGCCAGTGAGCTGGAGGCTAGGCCCACCACATGGATGTTGGACACCGCCTGGCCGCGCACACTGGTGGGAATGATCTCAGCCGCATATTGGATTTCCGCATCGTACGAAACGGTGGCTCCAAAGCGGCCCAGACCCACCATGATGGCCAGAAGCAGGGCGTTCTCCGAGGGATCCAGGTTGGCTATCAGGAAACCCGTCATCGTAGTGATAAACCCACCCACAAAGAGGGCGGCGCAGGCCATGCCCTTGCGCCCGATCCTGTTCTGCAGCAGCAGGATGGCCACTCCCGCGGGGAAGTAGGCGATCGAGGTGAAGGAGAAGAGCTTGAAGGGCGAAGAGCCCAGGCCCTCCATGTTGCGGTTTATCACATCGCACGAGAGGGTTATGATGACCCTACAAAGGCAAAAGGGGAACCAATTAAGTTATCTACAGTAGGTACTAAGTAACTTACGACTTCAGGAGCAATGTCAATGTAAAACGACGCAGTCGAGGGGTTGTAAACATGGCGAGGAAAGTGTCCCCCTGATTATTAGGCTTTTGCTGAGCCCTTTCGCGATAGTGCTTGACGAACTCATCGAAAACGGACTCCTCCACCTGGCGCCCATTGAACTTGGCCACTCGTTTCAGGCAGGCCACCGCCTCATCGTACTTCTTCTTGGTCAGCAGCCACTGGGCACTTTCGCAGATCAGCAGCGGATAGATGAGCACTCCCAGAGCTGGCAGAGATGCCAGCCAGAGGTATCGACGCCAGTTGCCAATCCAGATGGCGGCCCAGGGTGAGGTCATCAGTCCGAAGCAGTAGAATACAGCCAGGATGATGTTGAGGCCGAAGGTACGACTTTTCGGGCTCAGGTACTCGAAGACTGTGAAGTGTGATTTAATTTTTGCATCTCATGGAGCGCCCAAGCTTACCCAATATGTACATTAGGTAGTACATGGTGTCCGTGGATAGTCCCGACACGAATCTGGAGAGGGCGAACCAGGGCAGGGTGTGCACAAAGGAGGTCATGAAGTCACCCGTGGCACCGCACAAGGTGGCCATCAGCAGGGAAGGCAGACGGCCTATCTGATCCGAGAGATAGCCAAAGGTTATGGTGCCCAGCACGGATCCCACGAAGAAGAAGGACTGGCCCACTGCCGGATGATGGGACTTGTCACAGACCCATTTGAGCTGCAGTCGAATGAGATAAAATGTTAATCCTATTTGTATAACAAGTGTTTCCAATATAATCGATTAATCTTACCTCAGTGGTGATGCTTTCGTAGCCACTCTCCCTCTGGAAAATCCAATCCCTGCAATTGCGACCCTCTGCAACTACGCCCATGCCGTCGACCACGCCCAAAAGGGGAGTGCAGGATGGAGCGGAAACGTTTGAGTATATTGAGCGTTGCTCCTTCACACTGAGACCCTCGAGGTCAACATGGTAGCACCTGGAATTGGGAAGATCAGGTCTTATTCAGCAAGAACTCTTCACCTAGTATTTAACACCCACCAATGTTCGGGTGTAAATGTGATGAGGGTCTGGGAGAAGTAGTGCAGGGATCCTAGAATATTTGTGTAGCCGTACAGCAACAGGATCACTACTTGGAATCTCCCATAGTTTCCACACTTATCCAAAACCTGAGCAAAATCCATAAGGCGATTTGTCTTCGACTAGAACCGTTTTCAGCGACTGACAATCTCCAACTCTCTTTCGGAACTGACGAGCAGCTTTACGAAACTACTGTAGAAATAACAATCAATTTCTCTTGAGCTTTGTTAAACAAAATATTTCGCAAAGCGAAAACAGCTGGATGGGACTTATGGGCTATAAAGATTTGAACCAAATGTTTTGGCAGCTGTCAGCCCTGTAACCGGGCAATTACCACTAAGAGATGTCACATTTATCGTAAAGGTTTTTGCTTCAATTTAAGATCAAATAAAAACACCTCTTAACGAGTTAAAAAAGGAGTGTCGAACGCACCCTTAATATACAACATTTCTGAATTTCAAAATTTGTGACGAAAAATTATTTAACATTCAAATAAATAAATACACTTTATATATGTTCCCATTCGGCAGGTTGCAATATTGTCTTTGTAGGCAAAAAGTTTAACTACTTACCCGAAACAAATTATTCAACTATAAATGCAAAACTAATAATAATTTAATGAAGAATTTAACAAGGAATGACATTTTAAACGTTTATTACTATATCTCAAGATTTTGAGGAAAGCCCCAATTGCTTGTAGAGCTATTTCTCTCTCATTATTTACTTGAAAGCTTTTATATAATTTTGTCAGACTTTTTGGTTTTTTTATCTATTATTATTTATGTTAAAATATGGCAAGCTTGGTACATTTACGAGCACAGTAAACTTTAAAACGATTTTTGCCTTATAAATTATGTTAGTGCCTATCCAAAATAAGACGCACGGTTAAAATAATGACTGTTGTGTGCAGCTGAAGACCTAAACTATCAAGCCCCCGTTAAATTTCGAAAAGTTTATTTTTTGCCAATTTTATCCTTTTTTATTATGTTTGAATAAAAATTAAATTTTCCAGCTGTAAATGCCTACTTTTACCCTATTGGAAATTATAAAACGAATTAAACATTTAGCCATTAGTGTCCATGGTTTTGATATAAAAACTGAAACTTGAGTAGACTTTTTTGAGATTTTGGTTATCAAAAATAAATGTATAAGGGCGATTTTGTTCAAACTTAGCCAAAACCGGCCGTACAGCCAAAAGAATGCCTGTTCTTTGCAGCTTAGGACGCACACTATTGATTCCAGGTTCATTTGGAAAAATTTTTATTTTTTGACCGATTTAAAATATTTAATTTCCCACTTGCACCGCTCTTTTTCCTGAACCAATTTATTTCCGTTATGATCGGACCTTTGTAAAAGATTTTCAGTGATTATATAGGAGTCGCTTACTCTTCCGGTGCGCATCATCAGATCGAGTACTGCCGTCAACATAGATAATTACAATAGCCAGCATTTGTTCTGTTCTTTTTTAGTTCATCAATTAGTGGTTTGATTTTCTTTTTAACCTTATTTGCAACTATGCTGCATTAGCCTGACATTCTGGTTGATCAATTGCTTTGATCTTCTGGCTAAAAATAGTTAAAACAGATGACATCGACTGACTGTAGTTGGCACGACTTTGATACTTTGTTATACTTAGTTGTCGCATATACAGACTCGATGGTAACAACAGGGGTAAAACAATGCATGCAGCTGTCAATAGTTTTCCAGATGCCAGATACAAATTTGCAGCCATAAATTAAGCACACAAAACGGTAAACAGAGGAATTGTCGCAGACACTTGGCTGTGGGAAACTGAAAAGGGTATTTATTCAAACAGTCGAATTGGGTTGGAAAACTTTTCATAAACATTGTAGGGCAACCTTAAAATATTATAAGACAAACAATTTATTCATTAAACTTTTTAATTCAAAACACTAAGTTTATTGAAGTTACAATGTTACAATTTTATAAAGAACTACATGGTATACCATAATCAAAATAATGAACAAAAATAATCTTTACCCCTAAAGAAATTTTTTAAAAAATGTTGTTATTAAAAATTAAATTTCTTAGTCATCTCTTAAAAAATATTGTTCCAAAGGATCAACCAAATAATGTTGTCCAAATAATGTGCTCAAAGTGAGTCGTCTTGTCGATCGTTTTAGGGTATTATTAATGACATTATTTGCTAAGACTGTGAGTGTTTTTTCGGCCAGGTCTATGGGCCAGACTAATGTGCCGACAGCGGAGCGTTGACCTTTCGCTTTATTAGGCGGCTGTGGCGGCTGTCTGCCCCTGTTCTCGCCCCCTTTTCCTCTTCCCTCCCTCCGCTGAGCCCCTGGCTTTGGGCCCGCTGCAGGCACTCTTAATTCAATTGTGGACCAAATGACCTTTTGCGCATGCGCAGCAACTGCCATTTCATATGGAGTCGCTTGGCACAGCTTGTTCCTCTCAGCTAATTACGCGGCGACCGAATGCAGCATGTCCTAGGCCAGCCGATGTTAATTTAACATTTCAATTGTGTGCGGCCAAATAAATTTTCACATAATTGCCCAAAAGTCGGTGTCCAAGTGGAGTTTGAAAAGCGAATCGAAAACGAATCGTAAACGCTGCAAAAGTGAAAGGGCAAAGCGCGGGCTGGCGCTGGGGTCCCTTTAAATGGTTTAGCGGAAGAATAACCTTTCTAAGTCGACACGATAACTGCGCCAAAGTTGAAGCCAGGCACACGATTTGCCGCCAGGTGGGCAAGAGGCCATCCCCGACCCCGTGCATCCACTCCACAGTGCAGATACCTGCAACTCCGGCTGGCTGTTGTTGTCTGCGCCATGTGCTTGATCGCTGGCCTAAACCGAAGACTTTGGCCGGGTCTCTCTTGATCTGAAATTAGTTTATTGCTTCGGCTGCGCCATGTGAAGCAGGCGACATTTGCCGCCGGTTGGCAGTATAAATGGCCAGAACTTCCAGACAAAGCTTGCAGTTTTGGTTACTTCTTCTAGCGCGATCGTCGTCGAATTCATCGCTACTCCGGCCACTTTTTAAGTGGTGTGTGCTGATCCTGTGACAACTGTGAGCGAGTGGAAAGGATACCCGTGCAAGGACATCGTTATGCTGAAGGTGCGCAAAACAAACGGATCAAAGTGGCAATCGATTGTGTTTTTACAACTTTGTGCTTGGAACCTAACCCATTCACCAGTAGAGTGGTTATACAAACATTTTTCTTGGCCTTCTGGACAAAAATACTTCAGTCTTCTTTTTCTTGCCTAAGAAGCTTATAACGCACTAAGCCAGACTTTTTAGCCCTGTTTTTGATCAGCATCAACAGTCGATTTGGCCATGGTCCTTTCGATTTCCCCAAGCCAGTCTTAAAGATTTCTGAATGAATTTTTCACAATGGTTGTCTATTTTTTAGGTCTATTTACCTCTAGAAAAATAAGTTTAAAGTAATTAATTTTATCAAAACTAAACGAATTAATCAATAAATCAATAAATGTACATATTGGAAAGGTTTTAAAAAGCAGGGTTAATTACATAAAACGTTTTTTTAAGCCCCTGTGCCAGCTTAATGGTAATAAATGAAGTGAAATATTTCAAACCTTATCGAAAGGTATTACTTATTTAACCCTTAATTTTACTTACTGAACTTTTATAGATTTCCCTGCTGAGCGCCGTGCTCGGCATCGCCTATGCGGGTGTGATCGGACCCGGACCGTACTATGGCGGTCCTGCTGGTCCCGGACCTCTGCACCATTATGGGGGATATGCGCCACCGCATGGCCCCCTTCCCGGCCCCTATGTGGCGCCCAAGCCGGCTGCTCCCGAACCCTACGATCCCGAGCCCAAGTACTCCTTCGGATATGACATCCAGGACGGGTATACTGGGGATCTTAAGTCCCAGCACGAGACACGTCACGGCGACGTGGTGAAGGGCAGCTACTCAGTGGTGGATCCGGATGGAACTAAGCGCACAGTAGACTACACAGCGGATCCCCATCACGGATTTAACGCAGTGGTTCGCAAAGAGCCGCTGGCTTACAAGGCACCCGCCCACCTGGCACCTGTCATCGCACCCGCTCCTGCACCGGCTCACCTTCATTACGCGGGTCCGGCTCCAGCTCCGCCACTTCCGCCGGTGCCCAAGGCTCCCCTGCTCTCGTATCCGTTGGCCTTGGGTCCTCTCCACCGGGCCCATGGTCCCGCTCCTGCTCCTGCTCCTGCTCCAGCCCCAGTGCCTGTTCCGGTGGCTGCCCCTGTCCTGCCCTCCGCCCACTTCCATGCCGCCTATCCCGCTCTGGCCCACAGTCCCTATGCCCACTATCCGGCTCCTGTTCCGGGTCCCGCTCCCGTCGACCCCCACGCGTACTACCACCACTGAGGAACCAATGTTCGCCACTATCTGATCTGATTTGATTTGACTTCATCTATCGCACGCAGCTTACACTGACCCAAAACTGAATCTCCGGCTAAATCTGTGCCAAACGCTGTACTCTCAATCTCTTTTGCTGTGTTCTTCGAGGGATTTGATTCCGATCCAACATGTAGATTGATTTTAAGATACACCTAGCCTATGTACATGTCTTAGAAATATGTTGTTGAATGGTTAGTCTAGAGAAATAAACCCATAATGGAAAAAATGCATTGTTTTATTTGAGGCCTCGCCAGGAAATTATAACTGGACTAAAACAACTTTAAATTTCGGACTCTAGTAAGTTTTAGATGTCATGTCATTAAATTTCTAAAAAAAATGTTTCAAAAGTTGCAAGTCTCTGGTAAGATAAGGTTATAAGCTAATAAATCAAGCTCCGTTTAATCATAAATCATTATTGAAAATAAATAACATCAGGTAATCCTAAATCGAATGAATAAAACACATATTTCCCGCACCATAGCCTAAAGAGTGATTTAATATTTATATAAACTATATACCTTGAACCTTAGTAAACAAAAAAAATATCCCTAATATATATCCCACAACAATCCTTCGAATTATATTAACTCATATCTTAACGCAATTGATGTGTGTTTTATTTATTGTATCAACTTTTCGCAATGGTTCATATATGTATATGTTATATGATATCGTATGTGGCATATCTCATATGTATAATTATTCTGATTATGTATAAATATATGTGTGTTGTATATAAACGTTTCGAGTATGTCACCGTATGTTATAAATAAGTTTAGTTCAATGCATAATGGTTCATTTATTTATGTATTATGTATAATAAGTTCTATGAGCTACCTTTCGTAGAACAGATTGAAATGTGATCGATATCGTTATAGACTTCATCCGACTTCAAAAGTTCATCATTATGCTGAGTGCATTTTGGTCTCGCTGCACTCGATTAGGTATACAATTTAAATACGATTATAGTCCTTAGTTTTGTAATAAACGGTATCAAAAGATAGGTACAATTGAGTCATGCCTGCTACCACTAAATTAATTTTGAAGCTTCTATTCCAACACAAACGATTAATTGCCAAGCTCAGGGCATTGTGTCTATCTTTCTCCGTCTGATTGATTTGATGTGTAAGATTATTTAAACTAAGGGTTTTTAGGCTGACATACCATACAAAGTGCTGTGCTCTACAGGCCTTTACAGTTGGACACAATTTAGCTAAGTAAATCTGCTTACAATAAGAGACTAATTATACGGTGTACATACGGTAAATAATCGGCTAATATAGCTCACAATATTCCTTGACAAGTATATAGTATTTAATTCATAATTTCTTCGTTGATTGTTTGGCTTCGTCTCGGATTTCTCAGTCCGACTTCCTCATCGGGTTTTTGCGTAAGGTATAAATCTATTGTAGACAACCACTGGATGATGAAGACTATTTCGGGATATGCTTGAATTGCGTTGCTTGATATCAGTTATCAGTATAAAATTGGGGGCAAACAAATGGCAGCTTTGGCTATTCTCAACTCAGATCTCAGTTACTAGACTTGATGCTTTTAAATTCGTCCTCGACTATATGCTCCTAGAAAAGGTTTAGACCTATTTAATTTTAAATATATGCGATTGAATGGGATATGTTTCACTAATGATTAGATAGATGATTTAAGCAAATTTGTTTCGGTTTTGGTTCATTTGTTTATAACTTGAAACGGAGGGTTTTCTTTTATTAAACTTGATTGGTTATTGGTAGGACATCTTCTACACACTTCGATTCGATTCGGTTTGATTTGGTACGGTACGGTTAGAAAAATACTTATAGTTGGGACATTTCACTACACAGAAGTGATTGAAAATTTAGCTAACTGCATTTTGTTGATAGCTATATCTCTTTATATAATTCATTCTATATTTATAGTCATTTTGTGTCATTTACTAAGTGCCTGGAAATTCTAGTGATAAGTGAACCTAGTTTAAATAAACAAATCGATAGATGAGAATCTTAAATTATAACAGTTCCTAAAAATTGTTCCATATTGTCCATATTTTCGTTCTTAATTTGTTTTAAATTTCGTTAACATAAGGTGGAGGTTTCAAGGGAGATAAACTGAAATGTTCGATATCAATATACTGCTAATGTCTGATATATCTATAAATATTTATTGATCTGTGGCATATCTAGGTTAAAACGTTAATCTCTCTTTCGATTATATGTTTTGCTTATATTGATGTGAGTATTGTACGATATTGGGTATCAAGTTGTAGACATCTAAATTTATCGATTCGATTAGTTCTTTGTGGTATTTAGGTATTTTAAAGCAGTTTTCAATATCAATTGATTCGTAAGTATATCTGGGTTATCCAAGTGTAATTTGACTAGTTTCATTGGAATGGTGTGGATTATCTAATTTATTTGACGGTTTATGTGGTAGATAATATTTGATTCGATTAAGTAGATAGAAAAAGGTGGTCCATTTAGTGATCGCATTCGTCAGCATATGATTAGGTTCATGAAGATCTTCTTGTATATAAACCAAAAATAAAATAAAAGTAAAAAGTCTGTGATTTTCAATAATAGTTCTTTAATTAAAAACATTGCAGCACACTTTCAGTTAGCACAGATATTAATATTAAATAATATTAAGAAATAATACACAAGAACTCGGAATAAATAAGGATACAAATTAAAACTGATTGCATGTATCGACATTTACATTTAAAACGCTTATTGTATAAGCTTCGAAATGATATGAGAGCTAATCCAAAAAGTTATTCGCATTAGCTTGTATTTTGTTGTATCTTTGAAATTGTTTTTCATCAGTTTTTTGAAAAAGGTGCGAGTTATAACAATTTTGCATATACTAGCAAATTATGATTATGTTTCAATTATGATATAGGTGTGTTCATTATTATATCGTAGGTATGTGTGTGTGGGAGTTACAGCTTATCTAATCTTTAAATCATTTCTGCATTATTTCCAGCTTTCAATATGTTTCACTTACTTATGCTTCGATATTTGTATATAATATATATAGATTTGTATCTTTCATAACTACTAAAAAAGTGTTCTCAGCTTAGTCAAAGCTCTTCACGAAATTCTCCTTCATCCGATTCTTCGTATGCAATAATGTATAAATATATGTACCACAATAGTTATATGGATCTATCTTTAGGTGTTTAGGTATGATTATTTAGAATATTTTGCAGGCCAGCCAATTGGATTTCCTCACTTGCAGCTAATTCTTTTGGATTCTTATACTGTTTTTTTGTTTTCATAGTTTAATGCCTTGCAGTTAAGTATCGAAGGTGTTATTTTTGTAGTTCTACGCAGGTTTTCTCCGTAGTAGCTGTGGTCGTCGTCGTCGTTGTTGTGTTCGTAGTGTTGCTGCTCGACGTCTCGTCCAAATCATCGTTGATGCTCTCCAATTCCTGCTCGGTAATGACGGTCACCAGGCCACTAGAGTTCTCTGTGAAAAACAGAAATACATTCCGTTCAGAAATCTGGCATAAAATTGTTTCCATTTGCTGAAATAGGAAGTGACAACACAAATCGTTGCATTACCGCTTTTAATCCAACACATTCTAGGCAAGATCTGCTGGGCGGGGGCAGTGAAACGAGAGCAGAGCAAGAGAAATAATCGAGATTAGTATTCAGAGGATATAGATATAGAACCAAGGAAGAACAACATCAACACAAACAACACAAGAGAGTTGGAATTGAAAATAAAATCCAGCGCCCGAAAGTAGGCACCGCAAACGAAACACAAATTCAACAGAGGCGGTCACAAAATTGAGCGGCTACGAAAAACGACAGCGACTGCCAGAATATCCGCACCATTCAAGTGCTGCTGATGCTGCTGCTGCATGAGACTGGAGTGCGGGGGTGGTGGCGGGCGTCCGTCATCCCCCAGATATCCCACCGATGTCTGCATGCCGCCGGACATGTCCAGGCCGCCATTGCCCGTCATCAGGCCCCTCTGCTGCTGCGGATGTTGCTGCTGCTGCTGCTGCTGGTGTTGCTGCTGCTGCTGTTGATGCAACGCGTTCAGGGCTCCGCTGAGCTGGTGCTGATGATGCTTGGCCGCCAGACTGGCCAGCTGGGCGTGCTGCTGCTGCATCTCGCTGCTCATCCCCGGCAGCATAATTCCCTCTGCGAGTGTGTGTTTGCGGTTTCAGTTTCGACGAAGGGTGTTAATTGATGGGGTGTACATTAAAAGTGGGTGAGCGGGCGGGGTTGGAGCAGAACAGACAAGAACAGCACACAATTAGAGGTTAGTTGGCAGGAGGGCCCCTTTGTGAATGCTAGTGGGCGAGGTTGTCACTCTCTGTTACCCTGAACACCAAATATTGGGGGAAGTTCCTACCCAGTACCTGTTAGTTTGCAGTTTGCTTATACGGTAAAACACCTGTCTCGAGCTATATCTGTATTTTGCCGTCCCTAAAGCCATCGAGCTAAATTATTCCCATTAACTTATTCATGAATTTGAATTTTATTATTGTTTGTAAACTTTTTTGGGTAAAAGCTTTTTCTTTTTCACCCAAATAAAACATTTTTGTAATAAACAATTTCTTCTATAATTTTTGTAATCTCTTAAACGTTAAAAAAAAAAATTTTTTTAAATATTTAATTTATTATCAATATTAGCAAGGCAAATCATACTTGTGTGACTTGTGTGAATTTTATGCTTTCAAAAAACCATTTGTTTTTAATTGGAAAAGAAAAAAAACTTGTCCATATTTTATATTGTTAAGCAAATAGAACTAACTACTATAAAAGCACTGTGAATTTCAAGTTGAATAAAATACTACCTACTAATATTTAAGTCCCTTCAAGAGCAAAACGATTTCACGGACTTCCCAATCAAAATATGCTAATTGCCACACAGAGCTTAAGAGCACAAACACCTAAATCGTATCCTCCGATGGGTAATCCCACCCTACTCACTTGAGTTGTGCTCGTAGTGGCCATTCTGCTGGTTCATCTTGGCCGGCGAGTCTGTGTTCAATTGCGAGGCGGTCACCGAGCGGGTCTGCAGGGTGTTTGGCTTGGAGTTCAAGGCGGATCCGGGGGCGCTTGGCAGACCGCTGCTGGTGGCGCTGCTGCCGCCGCCATTGGGCTCGTCCAGGAGTTGGCGGAGCCGTTGCAGTTGGGCCTCCAGCTGTCGGTTGTGATCCTCCAGGATTTGCATGCGCGCCTCCAGGCGTCCTTTGTGCTGGCGCAGCAACTTAGCCTCTGCCATCATGTCCTGGAATATTGGGAAATAAATGATGAATAAATAATGAACAAAATTAAATAAAAGGTATACAAATCTCACCTGTCCCTGCTCGCCCTGGCCAGAGAGACCAGTCATACTGGAGCTGGAGTGTTGCATGCCGTTGGAGTCTTCGGGAGTGCCGCTCTGCTGTTTGCTGCACAACTGCTGGTACTCCGCCTGCAGGTTGGCATTCTCCTCCTCGAGATCGCGGATGATCGCCTCCAGTTCCTCCCGCTGCTCTGCGTCCATGGCGGCCATCACTTGGACAGGCGACTTGGGCGCACTTCCGTTGCTGGTTCCGGGCAGAGCCTGGCAATACTGAGCGATCAGCTGGTGCTCGTCATCACTGTCCGGCGTGGAGTTCGATCCCGTTCCGCCGTACTCCACCTGGGCCAGCCGCGAGGCGTACATCTCCAGCCGAGAGTGCATGTCGTTCTGCAGCTGGTGGGTCGTGTGCTGCGGACTGGGCGCAGGACTCTCCAGAGCATCACCTGGATTTAGGGAAATAAAATAGGGTATCAATTATAAAATAATAAGACAGGCAAGGTATTCTTTAATATAATTAAAGGAGATTTAATTTGATTTTAATTGTATTCCAACTTGTTAATTTCTTAACAAATTAGGAGACTTAAACTCACCCTCCAGAACACTCTGTACGGGCAGGTAACCAACACGTGGATGCTTCTTAAAGTATTTGCGACTCTTGAATTTGTTCTTCAGGGCGCGTGTAAAGTCACGAACGTCCTCGGTGGATGTGGTCTACAGAATGAGATAAAGAAACTTTCATCAGTACCACTCCATACACATCAAATGGTAACTTTTCACTCACAGTGGTGCAGTACTCGTGCATGGGATGCGTGAGCTTGTGGTTCTTGGCGTTGCGGCCGAAGAAGAAACACTTTTGGCACATATCGAAGTTGAAGCACTTGAGGCACCTGTAGCGGAAGCCCACGATCGGGTACTCCTTGCAGATGTTGCACTTGGCCTGGTGCTTGGCCGCCTCGGCCGCCGCCAGTCGATGGAGTACTGGAAGCCACACGAGGCTCTGGGGTTCGTGCTGCAGCCAGCCGAGGAAGTGCTGCAGCTCGATGGAGATGTCCTGGTTTCCGTCGATGGCCTCCTGCGATATGCCTGCCTGCTCCAGGCAGGACCTCACAGAGGGCTCAATGTTGGAGCCCCCAAAGGCGGCCACTTCACCTAGTTGGCGGGGAACCTAAAATTGAGAAGGAAGAGGGTATATTTTGATTTTTTTTTAAATATAAACGAAAAACTTTATTCATTTCATTTAATATATTTAATTGTTTAATTTATTAAATGGGTTATTAGGTAAGAATCTTTAAATCTTTTTTTTATTGTAAAGTGTAGAGAATCTATTATCTATCAAGATATATTAATTTTCATTTCTGTTTTCATTTTCTGTGATTAATGGAATGTTTAATATGGATATTTCGAAAATTAGCTTATTAATAATATTAATATTTGTTGTCGTACTCTCAATTATGGCAATTTGCATTGTAATTGTGTTTCATAAAACCACCTAAAATATTACTTTCTATTGGGAACAGATTATAATCATTAATTACAAGTTGGCAATTGTTAATAATGAGCCCATTTAAAAAGTGGAAAAAATATTAATGAACTATAATGAGGATAACTAGAGGTGAATACTAATTAGTGATTGACCCTCACCTGTATGCAATCGTGCAGCAGCAGTCCCAGTCGCCTCTGATCCGCCCGTCGGTCAGTGTCTGCGACCAGGCGGAACAGGTAGCGATACTTCTCCTCCAGGTGACCCTTGCAGAGGAGGACCAGGCCCACCTTGAAGCTCAGCACTCGGATCTGGCCGGTGCGCTGCGAGTCGTAGACATTCAGGATCCAGTTGATGGCCAGGTCCAGCATCAGCGTCAAATCAATTTTATCGATTGTCACGTAGAGCGAATGCAGCACCGTGGTCATGTCGGGTATGTCAATCAGCTTGTCGTTCTGGGCACGCAGGCCATGTCGATCAAAGGACTCGCAGGCGGTGGACATGCTTATCCTGTCGAGAGCTGTTAAGGAGGTGGCACTGAATAGTAAGCTTGAAGAATATTAGAGGCAATGCCCAACTCACCCAATCGCTTCTGCACGGATCGCAGTTTCATGGCCGTCCTGTAGGCGGAGAAGCGAATCTCGTTGAGATCTGCCAGGCCCTTCATCAGCTCAATCATCTCGGGATGGTCCCAGTGCGTGGTCTCGCGTTCGTGGCTGTAATTAATAAAAGGTTGTTAAATTAATATTATTATAATTTTAAATTTATGTAAGCCCTAATCTAATTCAGAAAGCTAACTCATTTTAATACATAGGCCCGTTTTTCTAAATCTAATTTGTCTACATGTTACTAAAACGTATCTTGTTAAAACGTATAGCTTGTTAAAGATCCAATGACATAAATATCTTTTCTCTCTATACTCACTCGATGTAATAAGGCACATTGGCGGCAGTGGTGGCCCGCTCCCAGGGCGCCTTGACGCTCTGGCCGAGATTGGGCAGGGGTCCGATGGTGCCGCTGTTCGATGTGGTGCGTCCGTCGTCGCCGTTCTCGTGCGTCTGCTGGGCTCCAGCCTGGCACAGGACCTTTTGGCGCTCGTCCATGGCGATTTGCAGGAGTTTCATGCTGTCGTAATTAAAACAATCCATTCAGTATGCCATAAAATAAAGGATATAAGAGCTCTCTACTTACCGCGTATTCAAGTCCTCCAGCTTGGAGAGGCAGGGTGTGGGCACTAGCACCTGGTTGGCGGTGAAGAAGGACTGCTGCTCATTGCAGTCATCCAGGAGCGCACTGGCCGTCGTCATCTTGTCCCTCAGCCGCTGCAGCTGCTGCATCTGCTCGTTGGCCTCGCCCACGGAGGAGGGCGTCAGCCAGGAGGTCTTTGTCTGCTCGGCCAGGGCGACCCGCGAGCTGAGATCCTCCAGGATCTTCTGGAATTGACGCATTTTCTGTAAGCACAAATCAAAATGGAAAATCAGTTATGTGAAATGGCAGCGAATGATAAGATGTGACTGCATTAGATAATTAGCCTTATTGTGTTATCCCTTGGTATCCTTTATTTTATTTGCACCTTTCTTGTTCGTTGTTGGGTCATAAGACTTAATTTTCGCCAGACAAGAAAATGCATTTCATTTGCCTCTCATACCACAAACAGATACGCAACAAAACGGCTGCTTTTATTGCCTATATACAGGCGCCTTTCGCAAATTTAATTTAATTATGATTATGAGCTTAGTGGAGCTCACGTTGCAGTAAAGGCTTATTATGCCCATCCTAAGGGGATTAAAGTGTTGGTCCAAGCTTGTCAGAGCCCATAAGAAGTAATGCCAATCAGTTCTGGTGAGTGTACATGGTAGATATTTTAAATCGGATTAGTTGGCCAGGGCGATTATCTCCCTTCTCTTTTCCATAATGATTTCATCTCGCTTAAAACATATTTTAAGTGCTTGCTTGTTGTAAACTTTTAAGTAACGTAAAATTTAAATATTCAATCATGTTTCCCAACCGAAGCCAATCTTTAACATAATTATGTTGGTAGGAATGTGCGAATCAGATACAGCTGTTCCATTTTACCCCCTTTCGCCTCGTTGGCTTTGTCTATTTTCTGAAGTGTGTGTTTGCAGCAGTCGCTTCTTCATTAGCAGTTAAAAGCAGGCAGCTTGCGCTTTAACGTTTATGTCCTTTGTATGCACTGGGATGGCCAAAAGCCCCCTCGTAACTCCCCTCGCTCTTTTCTCACTTTCTGCACTTTCCGCAGCGCCAATTTGGCGCTTTTGTAACTCTAAACTGGAAAAGGCAGGAGCTGCAACTGGAGCAACAGGAGGCGAAAGGAGCAACATCTGCGCACGTTTCATTTGGCCCATTTTCACACACCCCCCAGAGTGAGCTCCCTGAGAAAATTTTCGCTTTTCAATTTTTACCTTGACACCCCATTTCCCATTCCCCATTCCCCATTGCCCACATCCCACCATTTTCCATTTCCATAACCCGGCAACAGAAACTTTCATTGCCTGCCGTTTTGTATGCAACAAGCAAAATGCATTTACCTTGGCAAAGCAAAAGTTTCTTCAGCCCGCAAGGAGTAAGGAGTTCGGGAATCACCCACAATCCTGCCATCCACTCCTTCACGTTCCTTTTCTTTATTATTTCATTTAGTTTTCCCAGGCTCCCTTCGCTCTCTGTTCGGCTTCTGTGTAGTTTTTTAATTTAGTTTTCTTCGAGTTTGTGTTTTTGATTTGGAACTTTTGCCTTAGCTTTTCCAGCCTTTAACTCTTTGTGGCACCCGGGGCAAGTTTTTGCCCCATAATGCACTCGTACAGGCAGTTATCCATGTGTTTGGTTGGCCATTCTCATGAATTTTTCTTGTGCAGCTCCTGTTTGTGGCAACTAAATAAATAATCTTTTATTTTTCGAGGGTTATTTGGTTTAGTAAAGTAATTTTCAAAGAATTCCCATATATTTTTATTTGTGTTGAGCTATGTTTAATTTAAATCGAGCTCAAGAAGTGAATTGCTAATGACATATCCCAAAAAATATGGAGCTAAATCAATATTAAATATTTAGAGTGGACATATTTCTTTCTTAACTAGTTCTTTTATTATAAGTTAATTAGTAAACTTAATTAACGAAAACTCGTCAATATTATATTTACTAATTAACCACTGTGGTTATTTACAACAGTGATGTTGCCACCGCTCATTTATTTTTTACCACATTTATTTTTTCAGTTGCAATTTCCCCACCCCTCGCCCCTCCTTTACTGCTAATTAAGCACACAAATTATTTCCTACTGCCCTGAGAGAAACTTCAGTTGAAAACCTTTGTGTGGAGCTGCTTTGAGCTGCCTTCGCTACTTATTTTTTAATTAGCGAACCGGAAAACGCGGCCAACAAAGGCGCCCAAAGGCTGTGGCCAACTTGTCGCTGGCAATCAATAATTTGATGTTTACAATAAATATGCATCCCCCTCATTGCTGTGCAATCGCAGCACCTCCATTAATTAGTGGCAACAAGCCAACAAAGTGGCCGCCGCAACAAAGAAACAAGAAAGCTGTTTGCCATCGAAGTCATTATGGAAAAGGCATCGAGGGGATGCAGTGGGAAGTGGGGTGGTGCACTGATAACAGGGCAATGCACTTTTAAAGCTGCCTTCTTGGCCCGTCGACAGCCCGAAGTTTAATCAGCGAGCGGCAAAGAAAAGTCCAGGCTCTGGCATTGTGGGCCTTTGCCAAAGAGAATCCTTGCAAAGTCAACAAGGAGGCGGAATACGGTTGGTTTGGTGCCATTTTTTGCCCCCCATAGTTGTGGGCGTTTGTCCATGGCGTGTACTTAAAAAGTGCAACTTGGTGTAATTTAATACCATCCGCTTGACTCCACAACAATTCCTTGGCCTGGCTCCACCTGCGGCTGTCGAGCAGGGAGCTTGGTTACATATATAAAGCAAATGCCATCGCCATATTTTCTATGGCATCACACGGAGCAACACAGGGGAAAAATCATTACACCTTTTTCATATTTGAATATCTATACAAAGAAAAAGCATTTTAAAAGCTCATTGTTAATTAATTAAGGCCTATTTAAACTACATTTTTCAGTAATGAAAAATATGCTTTTGAATTAAATCTATTAATTAAAATTAACCAAATGTTGTTGAATTGTATTTTATTTTATTATTCATTAATAAATATATTATTATTAATTTTTAATAATATTAAATCATCAAGAGCTTCTAGGCAAGTTTTTACTAGTTACTTATTTTATTCATAAAGATTTCTTTAGTGTAGTTCTGGAACCACCCATATAGCTTATTTTAAATGCTTCGTATTTGCTACAGGAAAAGAAAGGTATATGCCAAAGCTTTGGCAGAAATTTCTACCTTTAATTGACATTTTGCTGGGTTGAGATTGCGGACAAAATTGCAGTTGAATCAATCATTTCATCAAACTGTTGCTCATTCCCTCTTTATTTCATCCCTCCCTTTCCCTCCTTGCTCAGTTAAGCTTAAAACGGAAATCCTTGCTTGCATTAATTAATTGAAATTGCAAGTGAGTCGAAAAAGTTTCGCTCAAAGAAAATGAGAGACGGGTGCAGGAAAAGGGGAAAAACGGAGAGAAAAGAAAACTCGGTTAGCTGTTTGCCATTTCCTTTCTTTTTTTAGCAAGGACACGTCTACTTAAATAAATCACGACCAAAAACGAAAACGAATCCGTTATGGCTGTGGGTGGGAATTAATCAAGATTTCAAAGGAAATAAAGGAAGCAGAGAGTTGGATAAACAGAGAGAAGCCAAGGATTTTTTTAATTAAAATGATTCATTAAAATGCATATTTTCCTTATTCAGTACTAAAAAATGCATTTATTTTTTATATTTTCAATCAAAAACATTTGAGTACTCAATAAATTGGAAATTTTTTAAGATGAAATAAATAAAAAACATTTTTAGAATCTTAAACTTTACATATCCATAAAAAATGATATTTTCTAGGTGACTTTTATAAATTTTTGAATTGAATAAGTGCATACTATAGACAGACCAAATTAAAGTAGGTTGGGCATAGACAAATGTTGTAAATTTAAAAATGAAATGAATTTATTTTCTTTAGCTGTATCGAGTGCATAAGCTATATTAAGCTAATATTTTTGTAGGTAAGCATGATCAATATTCCAGCCAACTACTGTTAGCCAAGACACAAACCTCGTTCTCATCGCGTAAAATTCCGACAACCTGGAGGAACATTCGCTCGGCCTCGTTCTGCGGATCGTAGTTGGAGTAGGTGTCGTCCACCAGGGTAATGTCGCCCAGGCGGCAGTGGAGCTGCTCCTCCGACGAGGACGAGTACAGCGACAGCATGTTGCGACGTCGCTCATCGGCAACATGTTGCACGCAGGCAGCGACCGCTGCTGCCGCTGGACGATCTTCGGCAACATCTTCTTCTGCTGCCGCTTCATCGCAGCCACTGCTACTCAGTTGGGAGTAACTCAGGCTCAACTCGTCCATTTCCTCGCCCTCGTCCTCCTCCTCGTCCTCATCCTGCTCCATTTCGTGCTCCAGTTCGGTGCCACCGGTGCCGCTGTCGCCGCTCTGCGAACTTGCCTTGGCCTTGGCCACGCCCCCACCCGCAGCAGCCGCCCCTACATTAACCACCACCAGATTGTTCAGGTGGTTGTTGAAGTGGTGCGACTCATTGCTGCTGCTGCTGCTCCGACTGCGACGCTTCAGGGAGCGAAAGGGGGCAAGGAGGCGGCGGCGAGTGCTGCACGTGGGCGTGGCATAGGGCGGCAGCATCTCCAAAGTCTGATGATGGATCTTGGGTGCCCCTGAATAGCGTTCCAGCGACCTTGACTTTCCCCCATTGCTGTGAAGCACAGAGCGTCCTGCCCTTCTGGTGTGCGAATTTTCAATGATTTCTCCAGCTTCATCGCTGGAACTGTGGGCCATTGCTGGCGATGTTGCAGCCTGGCCACTGCTGGCAAACAGTCGCATTCTGGTAAATGTTTTCAGCTAGGGGATTCCCTTCCTTTGAGGAATTTTTTAGTTGGTGCTGCTGCTGTTGCAGTTTCTGCTGATGTTGCTGCTGCTACAGATATTCCCAAAGCCGCTTCTACTTCTGTTGATGATGTTAGTGTCGCTCTTGTTGCAGATATTGCTGCTGGTGCTCTTTTTTGAGCAATTGTTAGTTAAGATGTTGTTGCTGCTGCCACAGATATTGTTGCTGCTGCTAGATCTGTTGCTATAGCTCCTGATATTGCTGCTCCTCCTTCTGCTGATGCTCCTTTCTGCTGATGTTGCTGCTCGTCTGCCGGGCGAGTTAATTAATCTTGCTCTATGCAGATTTCAGGTTTTCGCTGCTGCTGCTGCTGCTGCTGCTCCTCCCGAACAAAATACTTAGGCACTTGGTTGCATCGTTTTAGGGCACATTCTTGCGTAATGAACGTTGTTTTATGCGCTTATCTATTTATATAAACCGGTTCGACAGGATTCTGCGTTTATTATTCCGTTTTCTCTCTTTATTTCTGGGCAAATATGACAAAGGCGGCTCAAACACATACACACACTGGCAAACACACAAATATGTGCGTAATTCGTACTACAAATATGCCCCAAGTCAATAAGCCACTCAATTACGCCGAAATTTCCCAGCTCACGCCCTTCGTCGCCCCTAAATCGCCCAACTTTTGACTAGCGTTAATTATCCAGACATCTTGGAGTTGTTTGCCAAGCAAAAAGGTTGACTGCATTCTGTTTACACAATTGTTGTTGTTGCGGCTCTGACTATATCTATACCTATCTCTATCGCTCTGCCTCCTTGACTGTTGGTGCGTGTAAATTATGTTGGGCAATATTTACTCGCAGATAAGCCAACTCCAATGTTTCAGTTAAGATATTTATTGTCTTGTCTCTAGGCTCCGTTTTGTTCTGTTCTCGGACCCCTGACATTGCCAAGGTGCGATAAGTGGAATGGTAAAAGAAAGGGAAAAATATGGAGAGCAGAGGAGGGACGAGGGTGCTTGGGAAAAGCCAATAAAAAAGTGGGATAGGTTAGTGGAACGATCGTATATTTTAGAGCAAACTGGGGTAACTTGTTAAAATTTCGTCGCTTCAAGAAGGTGACGAAATATTGTTGAGGATGGGAAATTCTTGGGATTAACAAGTATGATTAAGCCGATTCGAACTCAAAAAATAAATTCCAAATTTCAAGGAACTAATCACAAAAATACTTCGTTGTTGGAAATTAAAAAACCGATTGCCAGTTTTAAGTTATTAAATATTTATTTTATTATAGGTATGAAGTAATTTGTAATCAGATCTGAGGATTAGCTAGTATTAATTTTTCTTCAAATACCGCCTAAAAATACCCAACGCACTTTCCACACAGGAAATTACTCGCTCTTCAGACTTTTAAAAAAGTTCAAGCCCCTGAGACCTGGGTTCTGGTTTCAATAGAAGATTAAATACGGCTTGACTCTTTGGCCGAGTCCGTCTCAAGTGACTTTAACTAAGCAATGACCCCGCTTAAGCCCCGTAGAAAAAACAACAGAAAAAGTGTGCAAAGAACAAGCTTCAAAAATAGATGACATTCAAGAATGAAAGAAATGACCGAACGAAAAGCGGAAAACCAACAAGAACTACTGGAAAAGGAGGGTATAAGGAGTATGGGGTATACGAAAGCTCATTAAAAATTCTAAGCTGTAAAGCAAAACAAAGTTTTAAATAAAGTCGAAAGGGGCCGAAACGAGGGGAAAGAAGTGGAGACAAGTAAACTAACAAGCCATTGACAAAGACTTCACTGCGTTGATGAGTGAGTGCGGCCAAAAGCGTGGAAAGAGAAGGAGCGATGGTGCGAAAGAGAGAGGGCATATGCCGGGGAAAGAGACAGCGAGAGGTGCAAAAGAAATGCCAACGAGTAATGCCGGTAATGACATTGTAACGGTATTTATTACAACATTACGACGAATGACAAGTGTCTAATTAGTTAAAGCAACATTCCACTCCCCTTCCCCTTCCCTTTCCCCATTTTCATTCTTTTTTTTCACGATGCATTCGACTCTGTTTGGCTTTGCATAAATTTAGTTTTTTCCTCGAAATTCTGTTTGGATTTGTTTTCCCTCCCAAAACCCCCTTGGAAATAATAGAGTTGAGCGCGTGAATTTAATTTGTTTGTTTCTGTTGTTTTAGTTTATTTTGTAAAATTGAGTTTAAATTGAATTTTATAAGAATAAAATGGTCAGTGTGATTTCATTATTGCCTCACAAACAAAGTGAAGTAAAAGATATAATCGTGCGTAATAAAAAAAGCAGAAGTAGTGCGTGATATTACAAAAAATTGTATCACGCGACCAACTCTATGTCAATTGAAGTCTAATTGGAAATATTCGGGCACGCAAAATACTGAAAATGTTTACAGCACGAGCGAAAATCAGACTGGAATAAAAATATTCAATATTTATTGCATTACTTCTTTGTTATTAACATGGTTAAATGCATTACGAAATATTGAAAAGCAGCGCTGGCATGATGGTTGCATTTCAATTTGATTGATGTACTTTGTGGGTACGTGAGGGAAATGCCAATGCATTTCATTATAATTTTCACTTTTTTCTCTGTACGTCCAGAGAGATAACAGTTTGCGTTGACTTGCATACGAAATCTCCCCCTCGTATATGTAGGAATATGAATTGATATTGATAGAATGTGACGCTGATGTGTGCGGAATGCATTTGTTATTGCTTCTGGATATGCAAATAATTTCGGTTGGACCTGCAAAAAGGATGCTACAGAAACAATTTAGCAATAATTGAAATGCAACAGATTGAAGACATTTCCCCCGGCGCTCAACCAAAAGCAAAACATTGCAGTAATCAAATAGATTCAGAGATTGTGCGACTCAGTTGTTTAATTATTCGTAACGCAGCTCAAACGAATTTGAATGCTATCAAGTGAGCAAATCAAAAGTTGTGTATTTTCACTTTCAGTTTTTGGCGAAACTAATCCACAATGCTCAGCACACGCGGGGCAGTCAACTATTTTACTGGCTAAAAAACAAAATACCAACGCTAATAAATCACCAAAGTGAGAAACCGTAGGGAGTCTCTTGAAAGGCACCGAAAAATAAATCCGTTTACCTGCCTCAGATACTCCGCTTTTGTTTATCAACAACCAAACTAATTAAGTTGCCCAGCTGAGCTCTTCTGAATCCGATAGATATAAAGAAATAGAAAGCCCTGTGGTCACATTCGTATCATTGCACGCTTTTGTGAACCCGAAAGATTCGAAAACCCAGAGAGATCTCCAGAACTCAGGTGCTGAGTCATGGAGCGGCATGGAATATCGCTGTGAAAATGGTTCGACATAAATCAAAAGCGTCACGAATCGTAGATCACCTCGAAAGCCCCGCACCCACGAATCGAGGACCCAACCACCACGTGCTTACGATAATTGCAATTTGATTGAACCGACGCCCGACTCTCGGAGTGCCCAGAATTTTTGAACAGACCCAGAGTCGTTCAACTCTGGGAAACAACAAATAACAAATAAGAATCCGAATCATGCAAAGCCGCGTCTCTGGCGGATTACACAAAAGCCCAACCGGAAATTTCAGCTGGAAAAAGAGCAGGAAAAGAAGCAAAAACGAGACACACACAAAAAATTGAAAAATAAAAACCTTACAAAAAAAAGCAAAAGTGCATTATGCGACCCTCGGCTCTGGGCTTTTGTTTAGCTGGTCTCGCTCTGTTTGGTTTATGCATTTTCACAGGGAAAGAGCGAATTCCCCCGCACTTTTCCCCATCTAGTTCTGAGTGGCCGACCATGAATAATTTTCCAGTTGTGACTTTTGTTTTTCGATTGTCAAATCCATACAAATGATGAACAAAAGAGCAAAAAGTGTGGGCGAGGCGTTTGTTAATGTCTTTAATGGGATACGCATCAAGTGAAATAACTGATATTTGGAGTAGATAAGGCTGATAAAGTGGCTTTGGTTTGTAATTTTATCTGGTTAGATTAATCTAAAGGGTTTGGCTTTAACTTAGTTTTATATATGTAATTATATGAAATTATACTAGTTCTTTCTTGAATTATACTAATGTCGTTAAAGAATAACAACGAGCGAATTCAATTGTAACCTTTTTTCATAGCCGGAATTTTATCCAAGACAAGTAGGTCGCTAAAAATTCAATAAAAATCAAATTCCTTTCACTTGCTTAACCCAAATCAAATCCAATCAATAAAGAACACCGATTTCGATTTAACATTTTTTTGCAACATTTTGTTCGGCCTCAAACTCTGGTAAATAGAAAAGGAAAAACGCAAAAAAAGGAGCGAAAATTTCATGCGTCATGCGGCAAAATTGAAACCACAAAAGTCACTCTGGGGGCACGCCCCCGAAATGTCAGTGCATTTCAGGGCACAGACATATGCGAGAACATTTCCATTCTATATTAGAGGCTGCCTGGAATTGGCGTTGAAAAATGATATCAAATTTGTATTTGCCCGGCACACACAAACTTGTCGCGCGGCAAATAAACTGAAACCGACTGACAAAGCCAACTTGGCAGTGCATTGCATTTGGGCCAAGTTACCCAGTTTCGGTTGCAGCTAAGAAAAAAAGCACACGGCCAAAGACTTTTTGATGGCCAGACTGTGGACTTGCCCATGGCCAGCAATAAAAGTCAAGAGTGCCAAGCGACATGGAACAATTTATCACAGGCAAATGATCAAAACAAGGCGGAAGGATCGGGAAAAGGGGCGCGGAGAGAGTCCTGCCCCGGGGCACTGGGCGTGGCACTGAAGGCTCTGGCTTAAAACGAATTTTCATATCAATTTCGACTTGGCTTTGCCGGGTGGGTGGAGAAACGCTTTGGATTCAATTGTTGAATTTTCCGCACAGAACGAACCTCTCCGCAGGCGAAAATAACGTGGAAAATTTACAAGATGTTTTCGTTGCGATAAATAAAGTTGCAAATGTGAACTGCATCAGCTGCTCCTTTACCTTCCGCTGCCCAAAACCCTCCGTCGCTCCATTCACCTATTGAGGCTTTTGGAGCTGACTTCGTTATGGCAATTTGCCTCAAATTGGTTGCTCTACGCATTCGCACAAATTGGGGCTCTGTATCTGAGTATCTGAGTATCTGCATTTGTGGCGGGCTAAACTGGTTCGAACTGTGCCTGTCAGGAGAGCTTTAAGACATGTTTATTGGCCAGATACATATGTTTCTTTTTGGCTTTGCGAGTGGGTGGAGTTTTCCCCTTTTTCGCGTGAGTGTGTGTGGTCTCCGCTGCAATTAATATATGGGTCTTTACCCCCCCTCCCGATTCAGGCAGTTCCACTTTAAGGTTTTCCCTTTTACGGCCAAGTCTCTATCCTGCCAGCAACAAAAGTAATTTTCACAGCATTTTATGGCCACGCATTTGGATTAATATTTAATGCAATGGGGGTGGAGCGAATAATATGCGAATATTTATAGCACTAGTAAAATGTTATGAGAGATTCGCTTATGACAGCTGCAGGAGCAGAGCCGGAATGAAATTAGTTCAAACTTTGTGAGGTTTGCAGCCATTAAAGAGCCTGACCCCAAAATCTATTCAATTAGAAGAAGAGTTGACCATCCGGCGGGTGGAAAAACTGAGAACAATTCTGCACGTAGCCAGAGGAGAACGTGAGCCAGTGCAAGTGCTGGCCATTGTTTGTGAAAATTATATTATAATCATTTTATCACATTTTCCAACCAAGCTGCCAGCAGCACGAGCTGCTTCGCCTGGCACACCTGCTGCCAGGATAGATCCTATCCTCGGCCACCAACAATGGCTCAAAGGCTGAAAGCCAAAAGCAAAAGCATGCAGGCAACTTTTGCCTTGCCATTGATGGCTCAAACACACACACACACACACACACTCACATGCCCGCCCGTTTATGGCTTTGAATCTTCATTTTCCTTAGACAATGACAAAAATGGAGGATAATAGATAAAATTAAGTGCAACTGCAGCAGACAAGGCAAGGAAGAGGGATCGCTGCAGGATATGGCTGCTTTTTTGTGGGGTTTATTGTCGCCCTTTTCGTCGACGGAGTCGGGGTAAAACCAGAAGGGAAAGTCGGGCCAAGTCATGGATGCCATTAATAAAGTGCATTGAATTGGCTGCTCGGCACTCAAACAGAAAATGGCGCTAGAGATTCGCCCATTTCCCTCCTTTTTGGGCTGTAAAACGTTTAGCAAAATTGTTGAACAAACATGGAGTAATGGTGGAGTGAGTTATGTTACGGATAGGGGACATAAACACATTCCATTGATTGGAGCCGTGTGATAAAATGCTTTGTCGGAAATTCACCATTGTTTTCGTTTGAAATATTATCGAGTTTCGGTATTTTTCTACCCAGATTAAAGTCCGAGCATTACCCAATTGATAATTTTGAACAATTAATTCAAAGGTATCAATCATAACACCATATTATTTTAGGTAAAATATAACAGTCAATTTGGAAATTCAACAACTTACTTTAACATGGAACTTCAAAATCTAATTAATTAAGAAATAAACAGTGGGTAAGACACAAAATGAATTTCGAACGAGCGCATTGAATTACGGAAATCATTTCCATTATGTTTAATATAAACAGATTAGTTGGTTAATCCAGAAATATTATCAAAGAAATATCAGAGAAAAAGAATTCAAAACTTAAATAAAACATGAACAGAGAAAATGTTCACCGATAAACCAAACAGACTTTTAACATGGTTTTACAGGTCTTAAAAAAATCTGTTTAATTTATGGAATTAACCCACTTCCGCTTTGATATTAACCCATCCAGCGATTAAATGAATCGAAGACCTGTTATCGTTATCACATCACTTCCCACATTCCAATTTGTTCCCAACCAGCTGTTTGTAATCAACTTTCCCCCACACCGGGTGAAAAATTAGTTCAACAAATTGAATTAAACATTCTGGGAAGCACCCGAAGACCCGGCTGCTCATCTCGAAACCTTTAACGCCTTTTGAGGCGAAACTTTGCGTAACCTTTTACCCGGAAAATTCGTGGGAACTAAGCAGCCTTATGCACAAACTTTTCAACTGTAATAAGAATAAAACGAGTTTTAACCTTTGCCATCTTCTCACCTCCTGTCTCACTTACCATCAAATTTCATCAAAATGTTGCCGCAGAATTTCCCCCCAATTTCTGTTTTTAATAACTTTAAGAGCAGCGGAAAAGGGATTGACACCTTCTCGAGGACCTGAAAAATAAACCCTTAGGACTTGCTCATCTCGGCCATCATCCTTATGCAGAAACAATAATAATTTTTAATGAGTTGTAAAGAATTTTTACAACTCTTTTTTAACAGCTTCACAGGGAGAAGGAAAAGCTTGGCGCGAAAAGCGAAAGTCGGGCACCTGAATTTAAATGCCTGGCGCATGCATATATTTATCAAGTATATTTGGTTATACATTATTTTTGATGGCTCAATTTCCGTTGCGGTGCCAACTTCCGTGCGCCGCCTTCAATGAGTCGAGACAAAACACGCCCAAAAACCAAACAACATTACAAAATGCGAAAAAATCGAAGCTAAAAAACCAACAGTTGGATCAGAGCTCGGAAAGTTGGGTGATATGCGTGATTAAGCACTGACAGATGCCCTCCCCTTACTCGTTTTTTTTTTGTTTTTTGCACCGCACCAAGCCCAGTTTACATGATTGTTCTCTCTTTATTCGGAGACAAAAAGTGAAGCAGAAAAAATAATGATAAATATGCTGGAATCTATTTTGGGGGAATTTTGTAGGCGGGTGTGTCACTTAATGACTTTTCTGCTGAATGCCAAATGAACAAGTTCCACCGGAGGGGAATTCGGAGTGGGAAAAGGTAAAGGCTGGGGAGTCTGATGGAGTTGCTGCGATGCTACATTGTTCCCATCGCGATTTTCCGTTGAAATGGTTTTTAGTCGTCAAGGTAACCGATGTGAGAGATGTCAGATTGCTTTGTTTCAAAGTGGGATATTTTAAACAAACCCAAAAAAATTAGCGTTTTTGTCTCCAAAAAAATGTAGGTTGCCAGAGTAAAACACAAGCATTTAAATATTTAAGTTTAATGGTAATGAACGGAAGAAAATATATTTGTATATTTAACATGATTTGTGTAAGCTGAACTTTAAAAATGGTTGTGAATTTTCTTTAAATTTAAAATTAAGGCATTAAATTGAGTAAGAAATACTGCTTCGCTTTCATTGGAAATTAATTCGAGCGTAAGCAGACTCTCCGTGTTTCGATTCGAGCTCAATTGAGGTACACAAATTCATTTTCAATTTCCTGATTTATTTTCCCATCTGCTTTTGACCCGCACTAAATCAGCTTAAATGTGATTTTCTACGACTGTATTTTCCCCCGCTTTTTGTTTGATGCAGTTCACTAATTAAGTGGATCTAAGCGCTTTCCAAACAACCAAATGCGAATGGCAGACGCACCGCTTTAAAGCCTCTCCCAAGAGCCAGACATCGGAATCGATTGCAACCTGGGGCGAAAAGTGGAGGCGACTGGGACTCCGGGAGTCTATGCCTCGCTGGCTGGCCATCGTAATATATTTGCATTAACCCAGTGACACATTTTGACATAATCTGATTAATTGGCGTGTAAAGGAGAAATAAATTGAGCGGCGACTAATGAAGCGAAGGCCGAAGGAAAGATTGAAGAGCCGGGAACAGAAGGAGGCTGCCAGATGGCGCCGGGACCAAGAACGCCCACATGATAAGTGGATGGAATCTGAAAGGAGACTGCAACTATCTTCGCTTCAAAAAATTTCGAGCAATGCAATAATTTGCCTTAACGAATGTCGATAGCTTTTTCAGTATCTAGCTGATTTGTACACTGAGGGAAAACGAGCTGAGACTTCAATTTCAGACATGATATTCACTGGAGATGATTTTTCAACTTTAATTACTGGGAACACAATTTCAGACAATATCAGTTCTGCCAACCAAGGCAAAGTGAAAAAACAGAGTCTAATTACGGTGGAATATGATAGTAAAAAGGGCAAAGAAAGATAGCAATGGGTATAAAGATTTTGAAAACTCATAGCTGAGAAGTTATTTTAATAAAGAACCTAAATGTTATATAATTTAACAAAGTGATATGAGCGATTTCCATTAAAAAACTTTTGTTTTGATTTAATCAAAAATCTCAATGTCTTTTTTTTCTGCACCCCAACTCTAATAGCTAATTGATGTCAACGGCTTGGCGGCAGTTGAAACCAGGAAGATTGAGCAACCAGGCCAGACCGCAAAATGTGGCTGCTCCTATGCGACCGACCTGATCCGCCTGGTCCGACTGCTCCACGCTGGCAACTCTATCAAAAGACGTGTCAAGAGTTGGCAAGCGGCGTTTGGGCTTTTCTTGTGGTTCGCGCCGTCTCAGTGTCTCAAAGTCCTCCACTTAAACCGCCAACGCCGCAAAATCAATCAGGCATAGGAATAGGCATAGGCAGCAGAGCCTATTCCTACGACACCCTCGGCTTGCCGTTTTCAATTTATTAAATGACATTTGCCTAAGCATTTTCGCCTAGATTTCTTTACACAAAATGTTCGCCGCTGGCCCCAAAGCATCAATTTTTAATTTCATTAGCATGGAGGGCATAACCCACTTCACCCCTCCGCACTCACTTTGGTTTTCTGGATTTTTTCATTATCTGTTTTTCCAATTTGCATTCGCCGGTCTCTGTTTTCTTGCTCGCCATTTTCCGGTTCATGCGTTGCTCGAATTTGAATTTTAAATGATTATTGATTTTACATTTCTAGGCAGCCATTCGCACTGTATAGTTAGCGAATAGCTTCCAGTGGCCTATTTTTAGCGCATTTCGGTGGTCTTCGCTCAGGGTCAAACAAACTTGCTAATTACCCAAAGTGCATGGTTCAAGTTCTCTAAACAAATGAGAGCAGAAGTCTTTTCTCTCTGGTTAAAGTTAAAACGTAAACAATTTCCAACGATGGCTGAATAAATATTTATGAAAAAATAAACAAAAAGAAAAGGTGGGAGATTTCGGGTCTTATCCATCAACTACCCCAATTACTCAACTGGTCAACAGATGTTGCTGATTCTGATGCTTAAAGGCAATTTGATAGATATTAAAAAAACATTTTTAAATGCTAATTTTTTTCAGGTGTGGATGTTCGACTTACTCTAAAATATTCAAAAGATTAAAGTCGATTTAAGTAGTTTAAAGCGGAAGACCTCACCATGTATGACCCAAAGATTAAGTCAATTTAAGACCACAAAAATATCTCTGTCTAACCTATTCTGTTGTTTTCAACTTTTTTTGTTTATCCAAAGCCAGGCCATTTTAGATAAAAGCTCTGACTAATCACACTGGCAACCCAAAAAGAAGCCAAACAGAAGCATCCATAAAGGTAATCGGAAAATGTTTATTTAATAAATAAATGGAGAGAAATTGCGCAGCTTTGGATAAGGCTGAATGGATGGATGACTGGATGAATGGGTGGGTGGTTCTTTGGTCACACACTGCATGTATTTATTCAATTAAAATAATCATAAAGAGAAATGTTTGTATTGCTGCTGTGCAAATATAAACAAAATAGCCAAAAAATATTGTTATGCATGTTCGAGTTCAGACTATGCAAATAAAAATCAATACAATTAGTTTCAATTTAATTTGAGCAGAGGTGGAGATGCTGTTTTGAAGAGGTAATCCAAACATTTGTGGCGTTTAGAGGATTTCTTAGAATTTATAATTTCCCAATAAGCCGCAATTAAAGTTGCATTAGAGAAATTGTCGCTTGGAAAAGCTTTTCGTTTTTAAACTTTCTTTTTTTTCTGGCAATTTTATAATAGTTTGGTAATGCTTCACGGCTGACTAAATACGCCGGATTCGATTTGGTTTGCAGACTTTGATGCGGGCCGAACTCTGACGTTGATTAATGACTCAAGTCCGAGGGCGAGCATACCATCGACAAGTAACTAAATTTTCCCAAAGTCTCCCCCCTACCGCCACATTTCCTGGCTGAGTACATTTTCCGCTCAATTGGGTTGTCAACATTTGGACAAACATTTGAGCTCATTAAAGCATTCGGAATTATGAATACTTGACTGTGACTTCAGTCACAGATTGAGAGGGTGCCTTTTGCGTAATCCGTTTGCTCCAGTGATTTGCATAGAATTAGATTGGCTCGGTCAACAGAGGCATTGACTTTGTACGGTTTGACTGAACCTTAACAGTTCAACTACAATGCGAATTTCATTCGACGATCCCTAATTGAGCTGTCGCCCGAAAAGAGGCGCATGAAATTTAATTGAGTGCAACTGCATAATTGCTCAATTAAAGTGATTGTGTCAGCGCTGCAACGGCAGCAAACGCAGCCGATAAACACGCCACAATTAGTACTGCAATTTTTTAATTGATTGAAACACAACTGACATCGACTCTTCATTGACAGCTGCCGCTGTTTTTCACTTTAAGTGCGTGAGGATGGGCAAAAAAACGTATCTACAGCCAGCTGTAGCTACGTGAGGAATCGGGAAAAACCTTCGCTCGGTCTAAGGCAATAAACTGAATTGTCTCAATCTGTAAATATTTCACACAGCCACGGAGAAAACAATGCGAACAAAGCGAGGCTGCCAATTCGGATTACCTGAATTGCGCCATTTGCCAGATACTTTTTCTGTTCTTGGTTTTATGGCTTTTAGAGCTTGCAAATAACCGACTGCAAATGCCACTTGCTCATTGAGATACACGGTTTGATTCATGCATGCGGCTGTCGAGATGCATTCTCTTAGGAATTTGTCACAACGGTTGGGCAGATATTTATGTATATTATTCACCAGGCATGGATGCCTTTAGTTCTTTTGAGTAAGAAGTTTATCAACGTTTGTCAGTTGCTTTTACAGTTGAGATTGTTTTACAACTTTTCTGAGATCTGTAACAATTTAATTTTGATTTTTATTTATTTACAGATAAATTTCTTTCAGATATAACATATTAATTTCTATTATTTTTTAAACCCGGAAGCTTATAATTTGTGCTGGCAAATAATGATTACCAAAATTAGGGAGTAAACTTTAATCTTATAAATTTATTTAAGAGGAAAAAGTTTCTTAATAAGAAACAAATGTTATTTATAAAATATCCCAAAAATCGGTTCAAGATACCCAAGGGTAGGGTAAACATTCAAATTTCTATCTGCATTTCGCTTAGCTAAACTTTATGCATATAAAATATTATTCGCAGTGAGTTACGTTCCCAGGACAGATGTAGATATTGGGACAGTCGAGTGAACTTTATTCCACACCCCGACAGCAGCGAAAATGCCCGACTTTCTTATGCAATCCGGCAGATACTTTTAGCCCAAGCCCCCTCCCCCATCGAATTGACATGCAAAATGTGTGCAATGGCGCCAGGCTGATGTCTGAGCTGCGACTGCCAGCCATTTATTTGGCGCTGGTGGAATTGAGTTGCATTTGCCATTTTCCGCTTGCAGTTGCCATTTGCAGTGGCATCTGCGGGCCTATAAATAAGCACGTCACACCGTTAGCACCATTAACTGCATATTAATTGGCCGAAATAGACACCGGCGGACTGGCGGCAGGACTAAGCCACGATCGCCTGACATTTGCCCAAGTTTAGACACACTGCGGCCAAAGATGGCGTCGCGTGTGCGAGTCTCCTCGAAATGGCAAATGGCACTTGGAATGTGTCTCGAATGGCTCCTCACACTACCCACATTTCGGGGGCGTGGCTGCCTTAATTGTGCCGAAATAAATATTTACTCCACTCGCACATTTTGGCGTACTAATAAATATCAAGCGAGGGAGGCAAACCAAGACAAGCGCAACATGTTGTGCGGCTATCTTGCGGATACATTTGTGCCCTCGCTCGCGCACATTCATCAGGAGCTCTACGCATGCATAAATTAAGTGCAATTAGCATAAACAATTTTCAGCTTTTAACTAAACCGGGGGAGGGGAACTTAAAAGGGCGGGGTAACTTGAAAGCGGGAATGGCGAACACATGCTCGGCAGCCAAGGAAACAACACAAAATCTGTGGCCACAATGCAAGACGTTCTGCATATAAGGCAGTGGCCAGAAATGCAGCTTTTGTGGATGGATTACTTTTGGCCAAATTTGGCTGCGAGTGGAAATCGGTCGGAGAATAGTGAGGAAGTTGAGGTTTCTTCGAAATTTATAGAATGCAATGCCTGGATGGTACTCAATAATAAATTTAGGAAGAGTAGCTGTAGCAATGTAATTGGTAAGTTCAAAAGGTTTTTGTGACAACTAAGATTGTGATTAAGTAAAAAAGAATGCATGAACATCGAACAAAATAAATAATATTAATATTTAGCTAACATTATTTTGAAAACATGGATTGTATTTCATAACAAGTGATTCTGATGAATTTTCCTTACTCATCACATAACTTTATATTATTGACACTTTATAAAGACAAAATTCACGTGAAATGTATGGCACTCTCCCCTTTTTTATTTAATAAACCAACGAATATCCTCCACACGACCCCGTATATTTGTCTGCCTGATGATTTCATAATGCAGCTGCAGAAGTTTCAAGTAACAAATTTGGCCCTCTCTTTCGTTATCGAAAAGCTCTTCATGTATACACATGCATGTACTTAAGAACCAAAGTAACCAAAGTCCACTGAAGAAGAGCAGAACCATATAGAACAGAACCCCCTTCTTCATCGCAAAACAACAGATCCGAATGGAACGCAATAAAACAGAAGCACATGGGGTATCCGATCTCTGTCGCTGGTGTTTGTTTACAGAGTCTTACATACCGCGGTACATGTGCACATGCATATTTAAATATGACGTTTAAATGGCGTTTAGTACGTGAAATGTACGAAAATGTCGAGCACATGGCAAACAATAGCGGCAATCGCCAAAAACGCAGACCGCGGCAGCGGGTAAATACTGTACACAAATAAGTGAAGCACTCACATAAATGAATAAGTGAATTCGAGAAATTTAAATGAAATTCGCGAAAGGGGAGCCGTGTCTTGGGATCGGAAAAGCGCCGCCTCATCAGAACCCGAAACCAGACTGCTAAATATTTATGATTCCTACTGAAAGCCGA
This sequence comes from Drosophila kurseongensis, assembly GCA_018153305.1. Lineage (NCBI taxonomy): Eukaryota > Metazoa > Arthropoda > Insecta > Diptera > Drosophilidae > Drosophila > Drosophila kurseongensis. The sequence goes on from JAECXX010000149.1 coordinate 1,319,227, forward strand.
TCTTTGTGTGGGAACTGGGCTCCCCATCGTTTATATTAACGACGACCAAGGTCGAATCGATTTGGGGTTGTCAGAAATTCTCAGTGTCAATAGGTTGAACTAGATTCCCCGAACGATCAAAACGATTGTGTTCGCCTCGAATTCATCCAGCTGACAGCTGTATAACAATTCCTTAATTGGTCATTGCTCCGGGGCAAACAAAAGCATTTAATGAAAATCAAAATATTTTGTGAGTTACAATTAACAATTCGGGTTTCAATTGAGACTTATTAATGAAGGAAAGCAGATGAGTTAGAGACAATTTACGGAGCTTTCTTATCTCGTCTGTCAAGCAATTCAAGTGGGTCACCCCCTCTGGAATTTGAGTTCAAAATCCCCACAAGCATTTTCCCGCAGTTTTATTGGCCGTCGGACGCAATAATTACAATTGCTTGTCAACAGCCTCAATAAAAAACACCATATCACATAAGAGATATGGATCTAGCCCTTAAGACCCCTTAAAGTACCAAAAGTTATCTGTTATGTTGGATAAATGTGTCACATTGATGATGTTCTACTCGTAACTAGAATGCAAATGGAAATGGATATTGCCCTTGTGCCAAATGAATATTATTGTTATTGGGTGAGATTGTTTTTGGGGGTCGGGGCTCCCACCACACTTGTTGTTCGGTGCTCATGGGTTAATAAAAACAGGAATGTAAACGACAGACAGAGTATGAGAAAACAAAAGAAAAGAAAACATACTTTGAGCGTGTTGGAAATTAGAATTTCTGATACAACCGATACAGATTGCGGCTGGAAAAATAAAACAAGAAATTTGATCACTTAGACGGGGAATTAAAAAGAGGTGTGTTAGATAAAACAACTGCAAATGAACAGAAACACAATATTAATGGGTATTATTTGCTCCAACTTCAAGCTGACATCATCGCTGCGATCGGGGATAAAAATATTTGGCAGGGGTTAAGAAACGGAAATCGACGAGAATTGGGGCCACAGCAGGCTGTCCGAGCAAATAAATTAACCATATTGATGAAGTTTAGAAAGTTTAACGGAGGCGAGAAAAATCGATTGGCCAAACAGATGGCGCCTGCGATTTGAGTCATATGCGCTCTAATTAACCAACTGACACTAACACCCATTAAAACATGAATAAAATAACAAAGATGGGTCCTCACATATAACACGTATACGAATGAGCAAGAACTGGAAGATAAAAAATGCACAAGCACACACTTAAACTCAAAGAATCTGAGACACAATGTAAATCCAGTTGAGATGCTAAGATATATGCGTATCTCTCATATGGAAACAAGAGGCGTTGGAGTAACAAGGCTACCAATAACACTCGGAATGATGACAATGATAAAGTGAGCTACAGCAGCCAAGGATACAATAAAGGAGACGGAAATACTGGAGGAAAGGAGAGACTGCGAAATAAAGCGACAACTTTAACAAATAAACTGGAGACAACAACTAAATCTCCCAACAAAACTCAATAAAATGCAAAATAAATAATAATAAACGACCTTGCCGAGGAGCACTTCCTCCAGCTCCCCGGGATATGTATTTTGCCGGTCTGTGGTCTCCTTTTTGACAGTTGAGCGTGGGATATTAAACATACACACTTTGGGAGTTTTTGCTCGCTGAGATGCAAATGAGACTTCCCTCGGATGTGAAGGAATTGGAAAACCGAGCTTATCTCCACATTCTCTGGCAGGCAATTAAATGGACAAGTCAATGGCACCATCCGCAATCGCAATACAAATATTTGACAGAACGCCATACTTCGGGGAATTGGCTTATAAATTGAGTGTCCAACAGGTAACACTGCAGATGAAGTGCACGAAGAAAACTCTTGTTAAGAAAACATTTTCAGATTCCCTTGACTATTCGAAAATTTGTTTTTATAAAGCCCAAAACAGTCCAACTTTTTAATGATCAAGATATTGTCGATAACTATAAGCACCGTTAAGAAAAGATTTTAAAGAACTTTAAAGAATGAACAAAATTAGTTTAAGGTTAGTTTTTAATTAAAATGTCGCTTCTCCATTTATGGAAATATTAAATTGTAGAGCCTCATTGAAGTTTCACAGGCTGACAGATTTTTCTCGCTGTGCACTTCACCCATTAAAACGAAAAATAAAGTCAAGTCAGAGAGAGTGTGTTAATATTTCGTAAAAATACATTTCCATGCGTTTGCCATTTTGTAATTTCTACTCGCCAAAAGCTGAACTAGCATAAATTTGTCTTAACGCCGTTGTCATTTTTTTTTTATCCACTTGTTCCCATCGCCTCCAGAGAGAAAACGAAATTACTACAAATTTCTGTGCAGTTTAAGTTGCGTCTTATTTTATTTTCGATTTGAGAACGGCGGTGAAAATAATGGTATATTGAACACGCGCTACCACAAGTTGGTGAAAAGTGCGCACACTTTTAAACGTGACTGTTACAAAGAATTTTGTTTCATTTATCACACACACACAAAAGTACACTAAGATCTGGTGTTAATATTCTTGTGGTTGCTGTTGTTGTCTTGTGGCCAACGTTGACGAAAAATGAATATTATAAATTTGACCTTATTACTCTTGTTACTTTTGGTTGTTTTGGTACAGGAAAAAAAGTATGAAATAACACAAAAACAATTTATTTCTGCAATTTTTCTTTTCGCGGCGTTGGTTTACAATTGTTGTCGAGAAGGTGAATATATATCTTGTGGAATATTTTTCGCACTTTAAACACTTTTTCTGGGAGGTTACATTTTTTTAAAAATTATCCTTGAGTTAGGAATTTGTTTTTTTTTTTTCGTAGGCAGGTATGTTGTTTATTTTATTTTACCGGCAGATCGCGATCGCGACAAAAAACGCAACCAACTTACGCGCCGCCGCTTCGAAAACTGAACCAACAACAAAGCCGGCAAGCGCTGGAGAGCGGAACACCGCTGCACTCGAAAAAAACACTCAAAAAACACTCGGAAAATACTCGCTAAATAAAACACAGCACTCACACTCCCCAAAAACGAAACTTGTTCTCTCGCCAAGAACTTGTTGCTCACTTTCCGAGTTTTGTTTATGAATTGTTTAGGTCTTTATGCTGCCTTTCCACTCAGTTTTCAGCTCTCCCACATACTCGTTTGGTTAACTCATTAAGTGGTTGTCATGTTGAGTGGCCCAATTGAGTGCCCCTCTCGAGTGTTGTTATAATTTTTCAATCTGCCAGATACTTCGCCCCTCCTTTGGCTTATTTATTACCCGAGTTTCGGGCTTATTTCGATACAATTTATAAATGCATTTGAATGGCCTGTTTTTTGTCGCTCTTTATCTTCCCGCATTTCGGTTCTTTTTGTATTGTTTTGTTTGGGTTTTATTCGTTTGTTTTTATTGCTTTTTTATATGATAATTTACACGCATTTTCTGTGCGATTTTTTTTCTCATGAGACTCGTTTTTGAATGAATGATTTCTGTGACTCACAATGAATATTATTGGGGGTGTGGTCTTAAAAAAACTTTAAAAAAGGGTTCTTTTTTGAGGGTATCGTAAAGCAATCGGAAATCCGTTTGCTTTTCTTTAATAGGTTAAATTTACATTTTAGCATATTAAAGTCCGAAATCAATTCGATATGCATGCAAAAGTTCACTATACTTTAAATGTTTTACTTGACAACATATAATTGGAAAAATAATAAAAAATAATTAAAATAATGTTGAACTTTAAATTTAATTTGATTTTTACGAAAAGTGCAATTATATTTCTAAGTGCTTTGCAAAATGAATGGAAGCCAAACGACTCTATGGAAAATCCTAAAATATCATTTTCAGTTGTCTTCTTACTCCTATTTCCCTCAACGTCTGTCAACTCTCTGTTATTTCTGCCAACCGAATCTCATAAACAAAGACAGCAGACAAGAATGTGCTTCCTTTAGTTTTTTTAACGAAAAGGAAAAAGAGAAATGCAAAATTGGCAAATAATTTTCCCGTTTGGCCGCTCACACGTGACAAAGTGTGAAAAATGCCTCCAACTCATAAACGTATTTTTCTTTTTCTGGGACTGTGTTAAGCCTACACTTGCTTTAAAAGGCGGGGAAAAGGACGTGGAAAACCAAATTTATGAACTGACGGCGCGACAGAAAGCGACGGGAATAGTTTGGTTGTCTCTCTGTCTGCGGAGTACAGCAGGAAAATCTATTTTCGAGCGCATAATTTTCTTTTCCAGTCTGCCACCTTGTAGGGCAGTATCTCCTGCAGCCCTCCTCTCTACCCTCTTGTGAATATTTATCTTTGGCAAGGCGATTTGTCGTCTGCCAGGCAAAAAAAAAAAATGGAATCCAGAAGCCGAAAATGCATCTGGGAAATCTTTGAGGTTGCCTTGCATTCGGATTTCCTGAATTTGAAAATTGAAATTGAATTTTCTTCCTCTGGCCCTTCGTTTCTAATTGTAGTTTGATGTCTTTGCATATTTCCTCTGTATATTTCGTTTTGGTTTCAATTTTTCAGTTTTGTGTGTGGCATTTATTAATGATGATGAATGAACGGAAGATTCCTGAAGAGACTTCCGATAACACAAACTAATTGGAAGTGCTAACAAAAGACAACCAAAACAATGCAAACTTTCTTTGGGGTTTTACATTTACATATTTATCAAAGATCCAGTTGCCGGATTTCATTCTAGATAAAAACCATATTTTTCGTTTATCAAATAAAGGAGTTTCTGATTTCAATTGCAGTTTATCTTGTGAATTCTATAAGGTAAACCTAAGCCTAAAACTTGAAATATTTGTTTTGATAGTTAACGTCCTTAAAGTTGCAACCAAATTTTAATTGCATTTTTTATTTTAAAACACAAAATATTTGACTACATATGTTTGTAAATATTGTTAACCAATTGCATTTGCTGATATATTTTTATTTTTAAATCCCAAATAAATATCTTCAGTCTCTGTTTTGACATTTTACTGTGTGAGTGCAGAATTATTTTCATAAAATATGGCAAATATTTTCTTAGTATCCGTGTTTTTCCAATTTCGATCCCCTTTCCCCGCTTCAATTAATGGGAAAGCAACGCCAATTAGAGAACTATTTCATGCCATATTGCGATCCCGCCGGCAAATATTTACCAAATGTTTGCTTTTACCACCCAAACGCCAGCCAGAAAAGAAAAACATACAATAAATGACAAATATTTATGAAATGAAAATCCTCGACCCTGCTAGAAGGGTCAACAGGGTGAAATTGGAAAAAGTTGACTACCGCACAAAATGGCGCCGTTAGCCAATGGAAAAAGGAGCAGAATCGAGCAGAAATATTGACAGGCCAAATGAATTGGCCACATGGTGAGCCACGTTCCAAATAGAAGGAAAGGGAACTGCTGTGTGTGTGGCAATATAAGGCACAACACGTTTCACAATTATACATTGGTTACATTTCGTGGCATATTTGTGCAGTTTGCGCAAACAATAAAAGGGGAAAAAGACAACGGCAAAAAATAAACAGAAAATGCCGCAAAAAGTCAGTTGGGGGAGTGCAATATGCGGTTATTACATTGATTGTGAGTGCGGTAAAGGATCCTCTCCCGGACAAAGCAATAAAAATAAACTGAGAGAAGAAAGCTGCATGGCCAAAGCATTTTAGCGTGACAATCAATTGATTTCCCAGGCGGTTGACGAGAAATGATATATTTTGCTATATTTGACGTGGGAAATTCCCCCTTTTCTCACGGACCTCAACTGATGTCTCCTTGTGAAATTTCTCGTTTCACACTTTTTATTGGTGTTAAAGGATTTAATGGCACGGAATGCGGCTTTTATAATATGGGCAAAAATCCTTTGTTTGTGTAATCCATTTCGAGTTGTGTAAATGTTGAAAGTACATATTTAAATTTATTTAAATCCTATTAAATTGCATTTAAGCAGGATTTTGGGGAAACCATTAAACAATGTTTTCATTGAAATTTCAATTGGTTTTTTTATGGTAATCAGTCACACAAAGTCTCATTCAATCAGTATAATTTGTTTTAATACAGCAGTTAAACATGTAGCTCCAATATTATATATACTTCTTAACTTTGTAAACCCCTTTCTGTACCAACCAACTTTATTACTCACAGACATTTTTAATAAATGATGCATACTTCTGGGCACCGGGCTTTAATTAAGTTTCCACTTCAGGGGTTTAGTTCTCGGCTAACGACAAGTGTGCATGTGTACAATATTTACAAAATTTCCAAAATTGTTTTATTAGCTTTTGTTAGTTACTTGCCCGGTAATCGCTGTTGCTAAATCAAAATTTCCATAGATAATATTTCTCCTGGTGTCAACCGAGGCAAGTTCGTAAAGTGGGCACATAAATCACAGGCCACACAACACGAAAGCTCGCACATGCATCACACACACTGCGTATGAGTGATTTATTAAACTATTTTGTGCCAAAGTGAGGGGGTTAGGCAACTAAATTGATTTCATTGTGTGTCCTGGCCTGCATAATAAACCAAACACAAACTGCAACGAAAACTTTCAGCTTCTACAAGGACATTTTTCAGCTTTTACTTGAAGTGGTTAAGCAGCAGCCAGAGGACAACGACCAAGGAGCACCAGCTGCGTCCGAGTGGTCATAAGGGGTTAAATGAGTTGCCTCTCGGTGTCCTGCTTCAATATCGACCACATGTGGTTAAATTATGGCCAGAGCTGACTGCCCTTTCACCATTTTCTGCTATTTTTCCAGCAGTTTTCCGGGAAATCAATGAAACATATTTCAAAGCGTTAAGCAATTGCTTTTTAGCGTCCATTCAGCATGCCACTGTGGACTGCCAATTCCACAATTTTACCCATTTTAAGTGGACGGTTCTCCGATTCGATTCGATTCGATTGGTTTCCCCGGAGCGTGCCCCGCATGGGGATTCACGCATTCGCTGGAGCATATTCCTCTGCTTGTGTCGAGTTAACTCCATAAAATTCAGTGTCTCGCATTATTTGCCAAATGAGCCAGAAGTAGTTCTGTGGCTTTGTCTCGTCTCTACTCTTCGTCTGACCAACCCTTTTCATTAGCATGCCAGGACCGACATTCCAAATCAGATTGAGTTTGTGGGTGATTGCCGAGGAATTTTGGCGTGACATTGATGTTGATGGGCGCCATGCATCATTCGGAGCTCATTCGGAAAAGCGGGCGAGAAATGCCTCCCAGCTTGATTGAAGACCCTTGCATGGTATTGCATTGAGGTTTGCCAAGCCATTACCAATCAAACTTCATTAAGGTTGAATGCCTGATTGCAAATCCTGGCTGAGAGAATTCACAGAGGGTAGGGGTCCATAATTCCATGCTGCTACTACAATTTCCTCTCTTATCAGCACTTTTGCACTTTAATTTCATTAAAAGTTATCGAGAAGCAAAAATGTCGTAGTCGTCAATGAAAACCAAGGGGTTCAAATCATTTACACTTGAAAAAAAATCAAGTTTTTTGTCAGTATTAAATGCCCATTTAATTCTGTTAAAGTATATGTTACTTTTATTGAGTAGCACAATATAAATGTAATCTGATATAAAACCACACAAAAATTGATAGCCAAATAATTATAACATTTTTACTCCCTGCAGAAAAGATATAGCAGTTTCGACTGCTGTCTAATGATTTCTTAGCTTCTACTGGCCACGTACAGTGTGGCGTATACGTAACTTGCTGAAAAATGCAGTGGCAGGCAAAAAAATACTACTCTTCTCTCTGCTATGCAAATAAAATTTTCCCAGAGCAACTTTTTATTCAATTAATAGAAAATTTCTTCCTTTGGTCAATTAACCACGTTGGCCACTATGCTGCGGCTTAGAAGGATGGGAATTCGGTTACTAGACTGGCTGAACTTTGCCTCAGCTATTTGGCGACTTCATTAAACGTGGCCTGGACAGGCTTTCATATAACGCTCCCAAAGTTTGTCTATCCACCCCGCTATTCTGCCCTGTTCTGCAGCCTTGTAATTGTTTTAAGTTGCATTTATTTAAACTTTTTATATATTTCCAGCACACCAACTTTCCGACTTTTTCTTGCTGGAAAACTTTCTTCTTTCATTTCTATTTTAATTTTTACTTTATTTTACCTTTTCAATGCTTACACTTGCACCCCCTTTTAGTTTTTTAAACATTGTTAATTTTTGTTCAAGTTTCTCTTATCAGTTTTTTCGTATGCCACGGAACATGCAAAATTTAAAATAAATTTCTGGGTAAAGATGGGGAAAGTATCGCCAAAATAGTTTACCAACTTTTACAGGAAGGTAGGTAGTCAAGTTTTTTCAGCCGCCAGTCCAAAAAAATATTAAAGGTACAAAAATGTTAAGCGCTTTTGAGAAGTCTGCATTTTTTCGGGCTGTCGAGTGGCATTGAGAGATTATTTTCACAGCGAGTTCTGCTGCGGATTCAATTGGTTGGGAGTTAACTGGTGCGGAAACCTGTTGACCAAAACGATTTGGTCAAGGAGCATTTGAAATAGTGCCGCTTCGTTATTAAAACTCCATTAAACTATTTTAGCGAAAGTGGACAACTATCGCTGGATAGCACAAATTTTTGAATTTATTTGATTTAAGTGGATTTCCCGCAAAGACCCCGCAAAAATGTACAAATAAATGTTTGCCATTTTGGAATATTGAAGCATCAACTGGTTCAACATTTTTAAAAAAAAAAAAAAAAAAAAAAAAAAAAAAAAAAAAAAAAAAAAAAAAAAAAAAAAAAAAAAAAAAAAAAAAAAAAAAAAAAAAAAAAAAAAAAAAAAAAAAAAAAAAAAAAAAAAAAAAATTTTGATTAGATCTGTTTGAAAATTGGCAAAAGTAAAATTTCACCATTGAGGTTGACCCAATAAATCTGAAAGTGTTCCCCAATGTAAAATTTGTCTATACAAAAACAAATAGACAATGTATAAAGTTTTTAGGATCCAATACAGGAAGTATAACAGCAAGAGGGAATGAAAGCTTAACCCATTGTTTAGAGATTTATTTCAGCTTATAATTTATTTTTGGCTCTGGATTGTTCTGGAAATGCAACGCTTTATTTATACAACTAGTAAGCTTTTGGTTTCAAATTTAATTTTAATGACTGTGGAGTTAAGAAGTCCTGGGAATAAAATGACCTAACATCTTACACATTGCTGAGTTGAACTATCTACACTTTAATATTGACTATCATAAACCCTTTTTCGGCATTTTTACTGCTCTCGTTCCTCCTTTTTTGAGACTAGGATTTCTTGATTTTTATGACTATTGCCCTTTGGTTGTGCTTTGTTTTTCCCGATATTGTTTTCTCGATGCTAGTTCACTCGGTCGCATTGATTTTCGCTCGGCTGGTCACTGAGAGTGCCACCTACATACACAAAAAGAGACGAGTATCGCATACAATATGTGCACTTTATGCGCTTTGATATTTTATACATTTTGTGCCCCCTCAACGAGTTGTTTTTGCTCCGAAATGGGGATTGGTGTGCCCCATGTTGTAGCCATTGTTTGCCCAGTCTGTGTGACGTTTTTATGCGATCAAACATTGTTGCATCAAATTTACGGTGCGTATGAGTAACGACGGCAGCGGCAGACAACAGGAATGGCCTCCTTTCAAACACGCCTCCCCTTCAACACATTCATGTCCTTGCGGCGGAATATATTATGTTGTTGTTCTGTGACAGACTAAAACCCAAACGACAGGCGTCATAAAAAACACACTTGCATTTATTAGCCCCAAAAAAATAATCGAAACAAAGATGGAAAATGTATTCCGGGGGAGACAAAACTTTTTTGTTGTGGCCACAGGAAATGTAATTGAATAAAGTATTTTTCACAGCGGAAAATGTGCCATGAATGCGTGAAAAATTGTGAGTTCAGCCAAGTAGTTTTGCCATAAGTTAAACTTTTTTTGCGAAAACAAACTAAATTCGATTTCCTGGTGAAAATCCAATTCCCTATTAACGAGCAGTTGTAAAAAGAAAGTTGCAAGCCGTGTAAAATTATGCGCAATTCGAGTTCAAGTTATCACAAGTCCCACTCAAATTATGAAAATGTCACCGAGGAAATGAAAGGCAAAAGTTGCAAATCTCGACTTACCGTCATGTACTCATCCAGGCGATGCTTCCAATTGTCAGATCTATCGATTAGATTGTTCCACTGCTCGGAAAGTTTTCCCACCTCCCGCCGGATGCTGCGTGTTAGCTCACGGCTCTGCTCCTCGGCGGACATGTAACGCGAGTCGGAATCATGGTTGGCTAAAAGAAGGAAAAGATTATGATAAGGAAACGTGGGGAAATTTATGAAAATCAAGTCAAAGACAAAGTTCTGACAAAAAAGACAATTGCGCTGCCATTAAATTGAGGAGTATTTCCCTGGACTCCCCACCGTTTTGCCATCCATACAGCTCCTAGCACGTACGAGAGTTTATGAATTAGAGATGATATTATGGCTCTTAATGTCTGCCCGGGTCGACGATTGTGCTGCCACTTTGATTATGCTGATTGGAGGCTGTGATTAAATTTGCATTGAAATAATCTTTCGGACAGGTAAGCTCTTGGGAATGCCAAGCTGGAAGTTAAGTGAAAACAAAGAGAAACTCAAATTTGATTCGGCAGGGGAATTAATTAGCTGGTCAGGCGGCCAGTTAAAGCCAAAGTTTCGATATAAATTCAATGAATATCGATGTCTTTAAGCCATCGATTAGCTTCGATGAGACCGCAAAACCATCAGAGCTATTTCCTTCCACAACAATGAAAGATGAAAGGCAGTCGGCAGAGGGAATATCGAAAAGGAAAAGTGTCAGGAAATTTGAAAGACAAACTGACGCGCTCTTGCGGCGGAGGGAAATGCAATAGCAGACTCACGGAGGGACAGACGGACGGAGACCGACCAACTGACTGACAGTCGAGTGGCAGCTGCTGCTGCTTCTCCGGCTGCTATAAGCCAACACAGTCACACAAAAAAGCGAAGCAACAAGGCGAACTCAAAGTTGGCTAAATCCGAATTTAATTTAATGCACGGACGGAGACAGCGAGCAACTTTTATGGCCAAAGGAGAGGTTGGACAGCTGGTAATGTGATGCTAAGCAAATATCGAGAGTTGAATACTTTTCCCTGTCTCCATCGAAGTTTCGTTGTAATATTCAAATTCAATTTAAAGATTGAGTTTATCGCTTTGGATGTTTTCTGCTTTTTGCTCGCTTCACTGCCTTTTTAGAGCGAAACTTTTCCTTTTCAATTTTGACTTCACAGAAAAACGAACATAAAAGTTCATATTTAAATAGATATTGGTGGGTCTTGGATGATTTTTATAGAGACTCTGTGAAATGTCGAAAAAACTTTAGCTGAATTTGGTTTTATATTGAATTGGCAGAACTCTATAATCGATTCAATTTTAAATTGTCAGCTCTTATGAATATTTATCCATGTATTATCCACTATTTGTCAAAAATAAATATTATCCCAATTTATCTATTTAATTTTTAATTTCAATAGGCAATAACATTTGTTTGCTGCAGTTATTTTAGCACATCCGCAGAATTCGCGACTGGCGGACCACAAAATAAACATCAGAATGGCTAAAATCAAAGGCCAAAAGCGGGCGATGAGGTGGGGACACAGCCAAATCTCTCCCGCAGCTGATGGCTGGCACTAATAGCGTACTAATCGCTCTAATTGCTCTGGTCGCAATTATCGTTGACGCCTCCCCATCCCTCTGCATGCCCCGAATGATGCCACAAAAAATCGAAAACAAATCCCCAGCCAGGCACTAACCTCTCTCACCGAGATAAACCCACACAGCCATTTGCTAAATTGTTAACTACAGTCAAAAAAAAAGGAACTACGATGAGAACCAAAGCCAGATCTGAGGTTTCATGGGTGCACGTGGTACGTGTGGTGGTGCAAAATCAATTGGCAATTCTCCGGTTGCCCAACAACAGTTGTCTACTTTTAGGCGCTCACGTCCCGAAGTACTATCCTTGCATTTGGGTGCGTGTGAGTGTGAGTGTGGTTTTTAAGCTTACTAAGCTTTTGTAAAATAGTTAAAGCAAATTCTTACATGTTAGTTTTTCGTTGATTCGTGAGAGATATTCGACAGAAAGTTCAATCAATTGTAAAATTCTCTAGGGAATGTGGCAATCGCAATGGGATAAAAAGAAAAAGGATTTTGCTGCATTCTCTTAATATGAAATAAGATTGCTCGGATGTTCAGTTGAATGTGGTTTTATGTAAATAACTTGTATGTACCGAGGAGCTATTGAGGTGGTCTCATAAAATTAAAAATAGAATTCACTTAATATGAAATAAGATGGCTCGGATATTCAGTTGAATGTGGTTTCATGTAAATAATTTGTATGTATCGATTAACTATAGAGGTGGTCTCAAGAAACAAATTAAAAATCAAAAGTTGATTAGACTTACAGCTAATATAAAGCTTATTTAACAAATGCCTGGATCAATATAAAAACCTAGGGAATTTTTTATAATTTAAAAATTTAAATACAGGACTTCCAACTGTCAAGTTCATATAATGATCTTCAAACTTGTGAAGAACGTGTCAACGAACCCTATAACTATAACTATCCCATTACGAAGACATTGTCTATTATTCTTTGCGCAGTTTATAGATCATGATTTCCCACCAACCCTAACAAATCCAATTTCAGTTGTGTGCCACAAGAGCACTTGACGAGATTCATGGAGAACCTTTTCGTGGTCCCCTTAACGGGCAGTTTAGTGGGCGACTTTTTAGTGTGTCGGTCATAAAACTTACCCTCTGTATCGCTGGTATCCGAGACGGCTGCTTCGTTGGCGATGTACTGACGACCGCTCGTTAAATTGCTCTCGACAATTGGCCGCTTATCCTCCAATTGGCGGCGAAAGGCTTTATGATCGTCCTGCAAGTGGAAGGGCAATGAATGCAATACATGAATGAATGAAACTCCACTAAAATATATATATAAAAGTATATTTAGGTTTTCGGCAATATTTGCCGGCCCTCCAAAAATATCGTTGAAGTGGTCAAGGCCCATAAACTATCAAGGCAATGGCATCCTCTGCAGCTCGAGGCAATAAATTCTCGTGTTTAATGCATTTAGTTGGGGAATAACAAAATGCAACAATATAAAACTCTGGACAGAGGTCTGGACCCGGGCTTCTGTGGCCCCTTGGCAGAATCCTTCGTCCGCTGGCAAATAAAATCTTCAAGTCGAAATGTAAATGTTCGGCAGACCGTAACTTAGTGGCAGGCAATAGATTTATACAGTGCTCCCTGCTGATGCCCCCTTTCTCTCTCTGCGGGGTGAAAGTTGACTCATTTTTTCCAGCTGCTTCTCCGCTTTCTTTTTCTTGGGGTGGGGGTTCTAAGTGGGGGCAAGTGAAATTCAAGTGCCTCATGCTGTGTTAGACAGTGTTTCCCCATTCGGAGAGTGGCCTGCTTGGCTCCTGCCCTCCACTTTTTCCTGGTTCCTTTCGTTCGCATTTCGGGCAGGTTCCTAAGTGATTTTCCCCATGTGGGAAAGGATGTGTGGAAATGTGCGAGTGGATCCATGTTTTTGACATAACAAGCATCATTTAACAATTATTTAAGAATTCCAATTGTGGCCGAAGTCGGTCAAGTTGAATCAGCTCGAAACGAGGTTCTGTGGCTTTTTGCACGAAAATCCCAACTAAATTCAGGTTTCTATTGCAAGCCATTAAATACATTGATGCGGACCCTAACATAAACCTGTGGAAATTTATGTTCTTTCACCCGTGCAATGGAAAATATATTTGGTCGGAATTAAGCGTTTTCAGTCAGCGCTTATTTAAGCTTATCTGAAACTACAAACGGAAATACCAAAATATTTTTTGTACCCTTTATTAAAAATAAATACTGGCTAGCTTTGAGTAAATATAACCTACAAGTTTCCTATTAGTCAAATAGAAATATGATATTGTTATGAAATTTGATTTAACATTGAAATCCACAAATCATCAAATTATAAATCTAAAATACATTATGAGCTTTGATTTACTATTTACAACAAAACACCATTGAAAATAATTAGCAGTAAACAAATGCTCATTAAATATCAGCAAAAACTCAAAATACAAAAATATTTATTGCGAAATGATTGCATTGTTTCAGAGCTCAACTTTCACATTAACACCCAAATACTCATCTACATGGTTTAAGTACAATTTAAGTATTTTTTGGTTATTATTTAATTAAGAACGAGTAAATATAGGACTGAAAATGCAAAGTGGCAGCCAGCCAAGGCACTTTTGGCATCATTAAGCCTTAGACCTGAAAACGGGTCAACAGACCAGGGTGACCAAATCTTCCACACAATTAGTTGGCCAAGCGAACAAACAAATTGAGGTGCAGCCCCCGGGGAGATCCTCTGCCACAAAAAAGGAGTATAAATTTGGGTCGTGGAGAAAAAAGTAGGGAAATGGAAAAAAGGTCTCGTGACCCATCGCCAGGACTTACCAACTGTTTCTGCAGACTAGCGGCATCGCCTCGAACGGGACCGAGGCCCAAAGTGCTCAGTTCGGTGTCCTTGCGGATAACCCACTCGGTCAGTTCGCGGAGCGACAGGAGTAGGGCGTTCCAGTGCTCCGAATTGGACTCCAGGCGATTCCTGCGGGAAAACAAAGAAAACGGCTATTAGAATGTTCCCTTTAAGTATGCAAAAAAACATAGTATAAATAGGGAACAAAATATACAAAGGTCCTTTTCTTTTAAAAAATGTTATATATTATTCCAATAACTATTTACAAAAAAAAAAAAATGCATGAAATAAGTAGCCTTATCAACAATTAGAAAATATAAATGTTATCAAACCAATTTAAGAACTATACACAAATAAAGATCCAATAATGTGTCTGACTTCCTATTTTTAAAGAAATCTGTACCATGGCACAATTGTTTTTCTCAGTGCTCACGAAAAAGTGCTGTAATAATATTAAATTTAATTTGCACTTTAGAGCAGACGAGGAAGCATCTGTGCTGATTGCACCCACAAAATGTCAGCGACAATTTGTCTATTTCCTTGAGTTTCCGCCCGCCTTCCGGCGCTTTTCGTCCGCTCCGTGTCCTGCTCCTCGTGCCCAACAAATTTCCTCCTTAAGTGAGGTCTATTAAAGTGTCCTGTTTTGGCATTTGGCCGAGGTCCCAGGCACAGACACAAATGGGACTGGTCTATGCTAAATTTCAGCTGTCGCTGTAATTGTGAAATGCCATGACATTTTATGCACATTTTATTTCGTCCTGGCATATTTTGGACCATTGTGCTGCCGAGGGGAGAAGAATAACGCAGGGAAAAATCTGAAAAATCTCCAGTACCGCGACCCCTTAATAACAATAGTCATAGCCTCATTGTCATCTCATTTCTCCCCTCTTTCTCCACTTTTCTCCACTTTTCTCGCAATTCTCTCCTTCTCTGTTTGCCGTTTCCGGCCCTGTCCTTTTGTCTGTTTATCTTTGGCGAATTCCTTTGGCGTGCTCATTTCATTCTTTTATTATTTTTGCCCTGGTTTTGCTTATAATTAAGGCTTGGCTCTAGCACCTCTCATCTTCGTCTGGAGCGGAATACCCTTCTCCTTGGCTTTTCCTTACCGCTTTCCGCACACTTTCGCTTTCCATCATGCAAATAATAAAAGGAAATAACTTGAGACGGACAAAAGTTGGGGATTTTTCCTCAAATTTCAGCCCCTTTGTTGTTTTCTCACTTTGGATTTCATTTCTGACTAGGTTTCAGACAATTATTGACGTGGGACAGACAAATTGCTTGGGAAATTGATATGGGTGAAATTTATGAAAATGGTATTAAAAGAGTGGAAATGACTGGATCGAAAACCAGAAATAAATTTTACGTAAACAACAAAGCAAACCTTTTTCCATTTCTACTTGCAAATGTTGGAGTTTTATGACTATTATTAAGCCCGAAACGCCGGCAAAATAAATAAAGAATGATCTAACTTATTTCCCCATTACAAAATTGAATAAAAGAGATATCTTTATTTATTTTTATCATTGCCGCTTGGCCGATTTAAGTTCTATTTAAGCGCTTTTCATACCCGTATTGATGGATCACAGTCATTCCTTCATATCCATCAATTTAGTATCAATCTGGTCATGAAAAAATCCTCGATGAAATCATTTTTTAACCCGCCGAAACGAACTTAAAGCGAAAAAGAATCCGTAAAAATGATACGGGTTCATCAATCTTCTCCACACACACCCACGCAGATCCCGAACAGCAATCAGCGGGACTGTGAAGGGGGAATAAGCCAGATCCGGAACACCTGTAGAGATGCCGAACGCAAAAAGTTTGCACAGTTCAAAGAGTCAACGAAACTTTGCACATAAAATGACCCAAAGCCAAAAAGTGCCGCGGCTAATACAAACGAACAGCGAACAATGGCCAAAACCAAATAGAAAGAGGGCGACGGAGAGGGATTGAGAAATGCCGGCTACGGTGAAACTTTTCAAGTGCTGTCCAAAATATTTCGTAGGAATTTATAAGCCAACAAATCCTCAACGCAAACAACGCGACCAGACAGCGGGGCGGAAACCAAGCCAAACAACAAAGGAAGTGGCTCAAGTTTGGCCCACGGAAATGTGCCAGAATAATGAGGGCTAAAAGCCGGGTGGAGAATGGGGAAAAGTGGCCATTCTTGAGGTGTCATTCGTCATCTTGTCTGCTACCTCTAATTGAAAAACGTTTGAGGAACATGCAAAGCAAAGATAATCAAAAAAAAACAGAGTTGGTGTTTAAATATGGCAATACTCTTTTAAAATTACATTTTTTTTTTTTTAAAGACTACTTTGGAAATTTTTAAATATTTATAGTTTTTTTAAGCTTTTAGTAATTTTAATTTGGTTTCCGGGATCTTAGGTTTATATTTATTAAAATTTTTATATTGGTAGTTTGAACTATTTAACAAAAAAGAGAAATATATTATTTTTAAAATTCGATATAAATGTCATTAAATGGACTAAACCATGACTTTATTTGCATACCCAATCCCATCTTTTTTTTTTTTATATTAAGGGTATTATAATTTTGGTCAAAAGTGAACGAAAGTGAAGGGGACGTTTCCGACCCTATAAAGTATATATATTCTTGTTCAGGATCACTGCCGAGTTGATCTAGCCATGTCCGTCTGTCCGTCTGTCTGTCCGTATGAACGCTCGTTTAAGTATCGAATCTGAAACTTTGAATAGAAGCTTCTTTTCTTGTAGATATATAGGGTCAACGCGTAGCGCAAGTTGTTTCAAACTATTAGCTGCCATTAACTGATTGCCCAATGCCACAAGCTTTGGTGTTTGTTAAGTTAAAGTTGATTTATATGGGTTTTATATGCAATCTATCCGCACATTTAAGGATGGTATACTTAATTGATCGGAAATGCATATTTTGTTAAGTTGAATTTTCTATGTTTATATTTGGCCAATCAATATGACCTACCAAATTTCATCGGCCCAATCCTATAGCCGCCATATTACTGATTGAAACGCCATAACTTTGGTGTTTGTAAAGTTAGGAATTGGGATTTAGATGGTGAGAATGCACATATGAATAATTTTATTAATTTACAAAATATTCTCCAATGACCTATTTTTCTTATTGTTTTTATAAACAGATTAACAAAGCTAACCTTACTATTGCAACATTGATTTGCTTCCTACAATTAACCAGTAAAAAAAACGTTGCCTACTGTTTTGTGCACAACGTCACGTATACGCAATGCTGGGTCATTTGATAATTGCCATTTATATTCATTATGCGATCTCGCCGGCTCCTCGTTTGGCGCATTTCTGCGTGTCACCACCATCATCATTATTCATGTTGACCCCGTTGTTGGCACCCCTTTTGTAAACATGGATCTCGACTTCCATCATTGGCAGCATGAATATCAACAAGCGTCCAATATTTGTGTGCTCAAGCCAGGCTTTTATTTATGCAATGGGGAAATTACATACACAAAAAGCGAAACAAAAAGCGACAGGAGGACGAAGGATACTGGTCCAGTGTTTGTTCACGATTTTATCAATGACACAGTGTCCGTGGACCAAGGCTCGGCCCTTCACTCGCCTTTTCCATCACTTTTCACGGGTTTCGTTTTTAATATTGATTTTTGTTCGGCTCGCGGCTTTGTCAGCCGTAAAGTGTCGCCCCCTTTCATCTCCTCGTTGACTGCTCGCTTTTCCGGACGTTGTTTTCCCATTTTCATCAGCACAATGTTGCTTAACCCGACGCATAAGAGACAGAGGGGAGATGGCTTGTTTTCAACTTGTTAAACATTGTCTCTGCATTGCTCTTTTTGTGCACAGCTTAACGCGGTTTAATTAACACTTAAAGCAGTTGTGGGATAAGTCTTGTATTTTTTCGAGGCTCGCAATCTGACTTAGATTCGGCATCATTCATCATACGCCCTGCTGGCGGTTTAACAAGTCCCTGGGCAATTTGCAAAGCTCGCCGGCAGCCTCTCAACTTCATGCCCATTTAAACACTGAAACCAAAAACTACATGGAGCTACTTTAATTCTATTCAGCAGGTTTTCAAGCATCCTTTGGCCGCAAGCCCCGGCTCCTTCCGAATCCACGAACATAAACATGGCAGACCGACAACAAAAAAGCAGAACCAACCAACAGAAATGTTTTCACTCCCACCCGGACAAACAATTCAGCAGTAACAGGAAGAAAAAAATCGAGGTTGGCTATAGGAAAACAAGAAGTCAAAAGCACTTACCTGATTGCAATACTTTTCGATTTTAAATTATTCCAACGTTGATTCATTTCATCGAGGCGACGCTGCAGCATAACCGCATCCTCTTGTGAGGTGAGCGAACCCAAAAGTTTGCGGCCTGTTCCATCGAGACGATCGTAAACCACGCGATGGGTTTCAATTTCCGATTGGAGGTCCTAGAAAGGGCAAAAAAAAAATATAGAGCATGAGAATCAGTTGCAGGCAAGGGAAATGCTAATAAATGTAGATGGGTTTTTATTCAAAAAGCCACCAAACCGGCCCCAAATGGAGCACTCCCATCTTAAAGGGGATTATTTTAGAGAAAAACGGAGCGCAAAAACTCAGCTGAGTGACAAGTAAGAGAGGTCTCCACCTGGCCAATTATTAACCGCATCTGTCCCAGTTGTTATTTTCACCCCAACCATTTTTTACCTGTCATATATTCTGTATTTTTTCCTTTGTTTTCCCACAGCCCTTTAGACCCAGTCGCATGTCAGGTGTTGTTTTTGTCCCACAAACACACAAAAAGGGCTGACAAATTTTATCCGTTTTGGTTTCTCGGTTTTTGTTTCCGTTTTGAATTTTTTGTTTCTAAACTATTTATTTTTCAGTTAACCAATTTATATATATGTGTAAAAGTTGTCCCTTCAATGTTGATAAGGTTACTTAACGTGACTTGTTTACACACTTAACTGCTTAACCTTTATTCCTACACTTCCTGTCTAACTAAAGCGTTTATTTAATTGTATTTCAATCAATTTATTCAATCAATCAATCACTTACGAGATATACCAAATAAACTAATTAAAATTGGAATTAGGCAATGGCACACAGCACATAAAATAATTGAAATGGTATTCGGCGACTCCATCCTGTGCTGTTATTTCTACTTTCTACTTTCCCCTTTACCAATTTTTCCTAGAGAGAGTGTGTGGGTGAGTGAGTGAGTGTCTCTGCGTGTGTGTGTTTGCTAATTAAACCTTCATTAGGACGCTCGTTGCCTTTGTTGCAAGTAAACAAAAACAAGAAAATAGGAGGCAAGAAATCCCAGCCAGCGAAAGGACGTAAAATTCGTCGGTCGTCTGCGTGTGTGCGAATTGAAGCTCCAATTAATTTAGCTTATGCATGTCATACACACACTCATACACACGCACACCAGCACGCATGCACGCACACACACAAACGGAGCGATTCAATTAATGCGCAAAAATTGTTTATACGTCAATAGAGCGGAAATGGGGCAAACAAAAAAAATGTTCATGAAGAAAGGGGCAACACAACACGAGGCATTTTTAATGAGCAGCAAGTGATGGATTTTAGTGGGGTAAATGGAAGGTGGGGATCGCGACACATGCGCCAAAGCCGATTAAATCAATTAAAATGAGAAAATGCCGACAGCGATGGGAAAAGCGCCGGCAAAGCGGCAGTTTGCAGCACGAGTCAACGCATTCCCTGGCCATTATAGCGCTGCCCGATGTGCCACGCCCCTTCGGCCATAGCAGACCACGGAATGACCAGCCCACCAACCCCACACCTAAGGCTGCCCGAACTAATGCCGCTAATTTGCGCGACGAAAGACCGCAATTTCCTGCATGAGGAGATAGCTCTCTCTTTTACCGGGCTTACCTCTTTATGTGTGCGTTTCTCAGGCGACAGTCTGTTACACAGATGTCCTTTACTCGAAGGATAATAATGTACTAATCAGGAGTTAGGACAAAATTTAAGTAACATCAGTGGCTTGGGACTGAATTAAAAGTAATGGTTTAATTTAAACTTAGCTTGATTCAGTTTCATTAATACTTTAAATATATGTAGTTTGGAAGAAACCAACTATATTTGCCAATTTAATGAAAACCAATTATTTGATAATAATGCTTTTTCTTACTTATTTATTTTGAAACTTATCAAAATTAAGTTTTTAAGCATATATTAAAGTCGCTTTAATAAAATAACAATAATAAAGAAGAAAAATAATATTGCAATAGTTTTCTGATATCTTCAAATGTTGGTGCTAACGTTATTAAAGTTAGGTTTCAAGTGAAGAATTAGAAGTTTCCCTGATTAGATATCTTTATTAAATAGGTATATTCTTGATATAGGGTATCAGAATCTTCTCCGTTCAACATGCTGGCTCTTCCTGGTTTTATTAATGGCAAATAAAAACGCGTCCATTTTCGGTGCTCATGAGTGGGGAGGATGTTAAAAAGGGGCTCTCGGACCACGACCATTAGCCCGGGCAAAAGGCTTCGTAGCTGCGAGCCAACAAATGCAGCTTATGGCTTTTATATGCCAGTAGCTATAAATACACGTATGCGAGCTTATATGAGTGTGCGACTCCACTCTGCCTTTCCGACGCGCTTTTGTTGGCTCATTTTTCACATTTCCGCTGCTTGTCCTTGCCAAGTCACGACACGGCCCCAACTAATACATCTACAAGAGCTTACGTGTACGCCACTTTATATATGTATGCATGTACTGACTGCATTTTGCAGTTTAAAGCGCCAATTAAGTAAATGCCATGCTCGGCTTGGCCTGACCAAAGCTCCCAAAGTGGAAGAACGGGAAGATACGCTGGTTAAAAATGCACGCCCACATCCTGCTGCTGAATGGCAGCTCTAACTAAGCTGCTCCATGCCTTTCTCCACATAATTATGCCCTAGATGGGTTAATTTATGGTGGCAGCAGTCATAAAACTGTGTTGAGTGGTTTTAAGGAGCCGGGAACTGCTGTTGAAGAATTAGGAAGTAAGCCGCGTAATTCCCCAAAAGGTATTTAATCAAAATCGAAATTTTCCTCTGCGGTCATTCATTCGATTAAGCCAGCCGAAACACTTCCAAAATAATTTTCGCTATATAAATTCATAAGGAAATTATGCGCTTCATTTCTCCCTCGTATGATAAATATGCGGCAGAAAAATAGGAACCTCGCAAGATGTCTGCATGAATTTGAAATCAAATTTTTGGTAAGCAACCAAAAATACCTACGGGTGTTATTTGCTTCTTATTTTTTTTTTAGCTGGCTGTGTTTTGATTGTTTGCTGAGGAAAAGAGACAGGCGATGTAAATAAAATGAAAATGCGTTTATAAGACGCCTCATAAATATATTAGAGGCACATAATAAACACATCACCAAGTGATGCCGAGCCGCCAGTGACGAATGTTGATCCTGGCCGGGCCAAGGCCCCTCATCCCTGGAAAACAGCCGCCGGGGGAAAACCTGTCAAGTGGTGCTCACAAGGGGCGTTCAAGCATTACTGACAGCCATAACCCAGGTCCCATTTCCCCATTCCATCTCATCCCCATTGAGCGAAAACAAAAATGACAACAAATTTAAACAGGACCCATCCTTATCCAGCTGCCGCTGTTGAAACTGCCGTTGTAGCATTTTACATATTTTAGTCAGCCAGTGTTAACATCCGTGTAAATCCTTTATGACCAAACTCTGAGCCTTCAGCACAAACTGGAGTTTCTGGATGAAAAGTTGGGAGAACTGGAATTCGATTTGGCCGTATAAGGCTGTTTGTCTGCTCCCCACGTCGCTTATTTATTCGATTATGTTTATTCCTTGTTATATCATCTTGAGCGATGTGTCAGAGCAAATGTTCTATAAACATTTATTTTGCCGGTTACGGGGGAATTCATAAATTCGTAAGAAAGGGCAGGGGCATAAAACTCAGTTCCAGGTCAACTGGAAAACAGAAAATGGGAAAATGATGAATTTAAGGCAATGGTGATGAGGGATTATTCTAAACCTTTTCATGCGGAAACTGGAACATAAAGTTTGAAACCTTGTTTGATAAATTGAATAAACTTATTAATGGTTTAAATAGTTTCAGCACACAAAGTTTACTTTACAATACAGTTTGGGTAGCCACAGAGAATGGATTTACAATATAAAGGCGGGCAATTATTTTAAATAAGACATTTATTTGTCAATTATACATTATATATATTTACAAAACTAACATATTTATTTTCCTTGAAGATTTCGTCATGAAAAGCCCACGAGTTTCTTTAAAGTTGTTTGCGACCATTCTATTTAAATATCTTTTTCCCATTTCCTTTCATTCATCCCCTTCAAAACTTTGCTTCTGCTTACTTTTGCAAGTTTCATCCAAATATGAGATTTGAGTTTTTGAGATGCTTAGAGGAGCCATACAAACAAGATAACTGGGTTCGACAAGGCAGTACCCACTACATTTAATGAGCATAACTCTTAAAAAGAGTTTTAAAAAAAACATTAAACAGCCATCTTGTTGCTAGAAAATCTTTTGCATTATTCAAGAAGCTATAAGAATATAGATTTGCATATTTACGAGCTCCTAGTCCCCATAAAAATCATATACCCCTAAACTTTTACGATTGTCGACTGTAACAGCTAAAAGTTGAGCTATCAAATGCAGACTGCAAAGTCTGAAATCACAAATGCATAAAGCCAAATACTAGGGAAGGCAGAAGATGCAGCGACCAGCTGGAATATGAGCTTCAATTTATCCGCATGCAATATTAACTTGGCTGCACTTGGCTTTGACTTATCTGCTGAGTTTACGCTGCACTGAGCAAATAGACAGGACGACTCGGCACACACGACTGTGTATAATCAGGTAACAAACCAGGTTAGCAAGCGGTTGCCACAGAGTCCTGGCCAAACGGGATTCGGGGCGCAATCAATGTGGCGGCGGTTTTCCTCCTCCTTGGTCACCCCCTAAGCTGCTGACAGCAAAGGCCAGAGGAGCCGGAAAAAGAAGAACAAAACCCCACTAAACCGAAACCGAAGTTAAATGCTCTGGCTGCATGGCTATCTCTTCTCGACCAAACTTCTGTGGCTGCCAGTGGTACAGCGGATGCTGTGCTGACCATATTATTAGACACCCACATATGCATGGCAGTGTGGTGGGCTTTGGGGCCATCCACCCTGCTCCAAGCCAAATCCTTCTGCCAGTTGCCTGTGTCAGCTTTAATTCACTTCTGGACACGGAGAGGCAAATATCCATGCCTCCCTCATTTTTTATCCTCGCCCACATTGCGCTTATAATCCTTTTTGTCTGTTCCTGGACTCTGTAGGCGGCTCAAGTTTACGGCTTGGGGGTTTTTCCAGGTTTTTTCTCAGCTCCGGAGGTATTTTCCCCTTTCCCCGAAAATGGGTTTTTTTTGGGGAGACCTGTGAAACCTTCATTGTTTCGGTTTCTCCTTCGGCTCATTGCTGCTGTTTCTTTTTATGTCAGGCTTTGTATTTCGTATTCAAAGCATCTTTTTCAGCTCGTTATGTGCTTGGGGACCTCCTCCCACAACTGTCATCCTTTTCAGTTTTTTAGTTAGAAAAAGAAAAGCCCCAGAATGTGTCAGATTAAATCAACTTGCTAAGGTGCACAAGCATTTTTCAATAAAATGAATTCAATATTTGAAGAAAAATAGTTGGTTAATATTTGTTTGCTTTGTATTTCACACCTGTTCAACTGGAAGCTTATTCTCCTCTTAGAAAATCCTTTGTCAGTTTTTGTCAACTGTAGGTGAGAGGTGTCTCAGTTGTTTTCTTCATTTGGTTTCTATTTCCATCTCGGTCACAGTCTTAGTGCGTGTCAGACTGTTAAGCTGCCATAACAATTGCCCCTCTACCTATTCACTCACCTGCCGGCATCTACATATTCTTACTTCTGTTTTTCTGCTGTTGTTTCTTCACCTGTCTGGGCGCAAAAAAATATATAACACAGCGACACAAAAACCTTTTGCCATTATTCCGTGAGCTTTGCACGTACACTCGGCCACCTTTTGGCCTGTGAGATGGCGGTGGACCATTGTTTTCCCACAGCCTCCTTCGCCCTGCCACGCCCCCTTCACTGGCTATTAACCCAAATCCCCCGAGTGGCAGTTGTTATGTGTGAGCCTCGCTGACTTTAGCGGAAAGTTCAACGTTCAGTCATAAATAAAAAATACAAATTCTTTCGCCTCTTTTCTGTTCTCGTTTTTTGTAAAATGCATATTAATCATACGCCGTGTTTGCCGCCCCGCATTTCAATTGGCCAAAGTTGACGTTTTTCTCTCTGCCATTTCTTTTTAAACGCGCCCATTTTTCACTCCTATTAATTAAATTAAAATAGTTGCTACAAATCCCGCAATTTATGTTCGCAATTCATAAAGTTAAACAAAAAATAAATGAATATATGAGTAAGTAAATTAAATGCTGGTTAAAACATGTTTTAATTAAGAAATGGTTGGCAAGCATGAAACATATTTAGCCCAGCTGCGGTAACATTAATTTTCACAAAACCGTAAACTGTTTAAAACATTTAAAATACCATTTTTTTTAAATGATTTAAAACTGATATTGTATCAGCCGAAATTATACATATTTACCCTTAAAAAATATGTGCACAGATGCATAATAATTATAAATGTAGCAAACATTTCCTTCACCATTTTCATAAAATAATGACCGACTGTTTGACCTCACATTTAGTAATCAGGTCAAGGGATTCACGAGTTTATGGCTGAATATTGCAGGAAAATGTAGGTACCTGCGCAGTCTTTAAACTTTATTTTATAAAAAAAAACTATAATCTTACGAGATACGTTACCTAGCGATTATAATACAATTAAAGACTGAAAAAAGTTAAACCATATTTTTGGCTGCCAAAAATGAAGCAAACAATTTCCTAGCTCTTTGGGTCTTGCATTGCTCCGGAATTTTCCTCTATGACAAAGTAAGCCTTCGAATTTCTTTACTCCATCGAGCCTTTTAAACTTGCAGCCTTGGCAAACAATGCAAATTCACTGCGATTTAGATGTGCAAATATGTAAATTTGAATTTTATAGAGAGAAGCGTAAGCGGAGGGATTTCGCGGACGCCAAACGGAACTCTGTTTGCCAACGAAATTTGCTCGCCACGTTAACGAATATTTAGCAGGACTAACAAAGGGTTCCACAGTTGGCACATTGGCCAAGTTGGCAACGCTAAGCAAACTGGAATTTTTGCCGCAGCATCAAAAAAAGGGACTGCATATGTAGCCAAATCAACAGAAATCGAGAAAGGCAGGGCCACCCTGAGCAAAGTGAAATGACATTTGCATTGGGCATTTGAAGTGTCTAAATTTGGTTGCAGAAATGGTACGCCTTCTGTTTTAGTTTGGTTTTTTGCATAGCAAACGAGAGCCTGAAAAAACGTTCATTAAAATTCATAAAGAAAGGCAAAGTAAATGCAAAGAACTCGCGAAAAACAAGTACAAGAAAAGGCACCAGCGAGGAAAATAAATTGAAATAAAATTTACGTAAATAAAATTTCTGTGGCGGCGTTATAATTGCGCAACTGTGGCGCATCCTTCTCATCCTTGCTGGGATAATAAAATTCCGCCAAGACTTGACTTGGCCCAAAATAAAAAACGCAAGCCCCGCAAAGTGAAAAAAACAAGCAAAAATAATTGAGAAATTTTTGGTGTGGGCGTTGGGCCAAATGTGCAAATTGCTCTGCATATCCATATGTTTGGTTCGAGTTTGCGCCAGCCCGCATGAGTATTCTATTCTGAGGCAAGAATTCCACATATGCGAGTATCTGCTCGTAATCCTCGGCAAATTAGGATTTAATGAATGTTATCCCGCGACTTTTGGCTAAGTCCTCAAATACAAACGAAGCACTTAAAAATGTGCACAGACCATAAAGAGGAATTCAATTGTAATAAAAAATTATTTAAATATCAGAAAATGACAAAGACAGCTCTTACTTTTTTTGAATGAATCGTTTGAAAATAAATTCCATTAAGCTTTGGTTTTAAAATAAATATATATTTTACGATTTTCAGTCATTGTTGAGCAAAGTATAGCTGTCAATTTAAAAAATAAAGTCAACCAATTTATTAACTGCGATAGGTGACTTGTAAAAAACTGTTATAACAATTTTTCTACAAATAGAGTCTTCAAATATTTACAGCCTGATACATTGCCTGTGTTATAAGTAAATAAAGAAAAGACAAAATCAACGGATTTCTATTTTTCATTACAAAGTATTAATGTATTTCACCATTTATTTTTTAGGTATTTTTCATTTTAACCCTAACCATGCAAAATATAGACTTTTGGCATGGCGTTTGACCCCACTTGATCTCCAACATTTTTGATATCTTGTGTCACTGTAGACCCCCGAAAAGTAAGCACCGAAAACTGCACAGACAGCAAGTTTAATTTGTTTATTAAAACTTAAACGAGCTTTGTGTGCTCGGCGGCCAGAATGGGGTGGTAATGTGGGCCAA
Source organism: Drosophila kurseongensis (assembly GCA_018153305.1). NCBI lineage: Eukaryota > Metazoa > Arthropoda > Insecta > Diptera > Drosophilidae > Drosophila > Drosophila kurseongensis. Next base: position 1,346,170 of record JAECXX010000149.1, read on the forward strand.
AGGGACTTGGTACTGGGGGATTCCTCTCCAGTTAGTTGGCCTGGTAAGCTCATCATCAGCAGCCGACGACGACACTTTTTAAACTACTTAAACTTTGCTGTTCTGGGTCTGATTCGCCTATTCGGATATTCTCCCCCAGCTCTGCTACCTCTTAGTCCTCGGTCTGGGCCTGTTTTGACCTATGTAAACTCTGAAACTCATATGGTATCTGCAGGATGTCGCTCGGTGTCTCTTGCTCAGCATTTAAGCAGTTTGTCTGGTATTTTTTTGTGAGGGTCTCAGCAACGTGAAAGTTTGCACACGATGACGAGATCTGTTGGGGACTTTTCAAATTAGTCGTAATAAATAATTAAGCATATCACATGCATATTTTGTTTGCCGAGAGGGGGTCCTGGCAAATTGCAGTTTATATTTGCTCGTACTTTCTCTGTAAGCAGGCAAAAGTTTTTGCGGCTGGGTAAATAGTTTGAGGTCGACAAATGAGGCTGAAATTGCAAAGCAGTTGGCAATAAGGATGATGTTAACAGCCCACAAAGTGGGAACTAATGAAATCACTAATACATTTTATACCAGTAAGTTATTCTTTTTGATATAATATTATCTTATGCAGCTCTGACATTTTCATTTAATAATAAAACTAAAATTATAATATTATCTCTAAGTAAAAACCACATTTTTCTCAGAAAACGTTTCTATATCAGTATGTCTGAGGTTTATTATTTGCACTTTCGTTGAAACTAGCTTTCTAAGGATGTAAACGTTGGCGAATTGATGAAAACAAACTCAACTGGCCAAAAGCCAAGGGATCATAGAGCAAACTGAGTAGGAAAGTAGCCAGAATTGACCACATTTTAACTAGCTTCGTGATGAAGATGACGGCAAAGTCACGTAGTACCAACAGCCAGTGCCACATTAAGTAGCATGCAAACAACATCTGCAGCAGCCGGAAGTCAAAGGAAGGACAGTAACAGATATTGAAAGCTGGCCCAGGACACAGCAGACAGCTGAAAGAGACCAAATCAAAGGAGGAAAACTGAGTTGGACACTTAACCCAAGGGAAAGCCAAATGCAACTAGTTGGAGTCGGTATATCAGAGTCGGTCGGTCTGTCTGTCCTGAAGGGAAAAGGCAAACGCAAAGCGCAACAAAACAAAGCAACCGAAAACATTTCAATTTTCTTGACGACTGCCAGACCAAATAATAAAAATCAACCATGGTCAAGTGAGCAAATTGGCCAAATGAAAACGATGTAATGAACTAAAGTGCATAGACCAATGAAGGAAAAGGGCCAGGGAAAAAGCCAAAAGTGTACACCACTCGATGCATACTCAATTGAAACATAGGAAAAGAGAGAAGATGGGGATTTTTAGGATTGGAAGTTTGTTTATTGAGTTGTGAGCTGGTTGCTCAATGAATTTATAGGGGGAAGTGAAGAGTAGTTAAATGGGTCAAAACAAGCCAAACTTTTTGTCAGTTGTATTGTATTATTTACGTGTTCGTAAATTCATTTTATTTTAGCATTTAATTTAATAAAAATTAACACTTCAATTAAGAGAAAACTGCTTCTGGTTTTGTTATAAAATACCATTTAAAACTATTAAATAAATGTTAAGCCATCGCTTTTGGCTTTAAAAAAACAATTTTAAATGTCAGTTTAAAAAAAGCTTATTAATTGCAAACACAAACGCATCAAACCATTTAGCTTAAATTTCAATTAAAAACTGTTCAATTAAATGTATAAAAGGACCGTCCAAATTGAGGTCAGGCCATGCCCTGTGGTCCTTGTCCGTTAAAATATTTTGTGTCAATTAAATGCCATAACAATATTTTCATAGCATACTTATTCTAGCGGTCAGATATCAAATTTGTACTGCACATTAAACTCACGTTAATTTGTTTTTATATTGTCGCAAAACTCATTCATACGATTGCGGATTTGCATATGGGGATATAATTTATTAATTACCCGCATGCAATTACGATTTTGCGCACAATTAATTTGCATTCTTTGTTCTCCATTTTTTTTTCTGCAATTTTTTAGACACACTTTCGCCAAAAAAGACTCTTGCTGAGCTGACCATGTGTGTGTTTTGTAATTTCTTTTGCAATTACTATTTGTATCCCTTCCTTTTTTAAAATGTTATTTTACATTTTAAATATACGCTGGTCCACATAATCGTTTTTCACTTTTTTTTTGGTTTTTCCTGCCTCTTTGTTCGGTCCCAAAGCTGCATTCGCTTTGCATAACTAATTAAAGTTTGTTGGCGCTTTTCATGCGCCATTTCTCAGTTTTGCGTGGAGCTGCAGGAGCAGCGGGATAAGGGAAAAAGGAAGCCAGAAATTATTATGACATGAAAAAGGCGTTAGCCCTACTCAACGCCACGCCCACCGTCAGAGTTTGGCTAAGCGCAAAAAACAAAAGGCAAAGGAAGAAGAATAAGAGAGATACTGACTGACATTAATTAGAAGCTGCAGCTGCCAGCTATATAGGTTGGCATTATGTTTATGTATTTTCTCCACAAACTGCAGCTGATGCACAAAGTTCGGAGTGTTAAAATTAAATTCTTGGGAGCCGAATCATTAGAAAATTTAAGAGGTAGAGGCAAAAAGTTATATTGTAAAAGTATTACATACGAAATAAATTTAAGCCCTTGGTCTAAAAAAAATAAAACTCGTATTATTCCAGCTGAATATTTCAATTAATTGTTAAATTTTTTTTCATTGCATTTTCAAACGCAAATGTATTTGCGCTTTAAATTTCAACGCATATCCATAAAAAACGATTCGCTAATATTCAATATTAGCAGCCAGCTTCCTTCACCCAATTATAGAAAAAAGTTTACTTAAATATCCTGCAAACGACCTCAGCTACCATAAAGCGAGCAGCAAACACGGCAAAGCACACAGAAAAAAGAGAGAAAACTTTTAACAAATTATCAACGCATAGTATAAATGGAACTTTCCGCTGGCGAAACTTTTTGTGCCGACACACACAACACAGACACCCCTGTACTTGTGTACACACACTTTTGGGACTGCCACACGTGAGTGCAATTATGTAATACAAATAGGTAATGAAAGTTTCACACAACCTGACCCCACTTCCTCCCAGCTGGCACACAATAAAAAATAAAAATAAAAATTAAAATGGTCGGGCTTCGCTACACATTCTCCTGGTCAAGCATAGAAAATAGTTAACAAAAAATGCCTGCAAGGGCCAAGTAATTAAATTTATTGAAATAAATTGTCGTTGGTTGGCCCCGAAGAGCGACTTAACTTTTAATGAAATGAGTGCATAATGAAAGTGAGTAAATAATGGGAGGGTGGACTTTCACGAGCGATGGCAAGGGAAAGGAGCAAAGCAAAGAAGCGCAAAAAATCCTTTCCCGGAAAAAATGCATAATAAAATGGCGAAATTTTTAATGCGTTATGATGGCGAGCAAACATTTCTAATGTATAGTAGCTGGGGTGTTTTTCCACCCTATCCATAAGCATAATATTTTCCACCTTCCCCCTTTACCGTACTTTTTATGCGCTGCCATTGCATTTGTTGCTATATTTAATGGCGTTGAAGCAAAAACAGAATGCAAAGGAAAAAAATAGAATAAAATAATGGGAAAAATTGAAAAAATATGTTATTGTGGCTGGGTTGCCGTTCAGTGTCAAGAGCGAAAAAAAGAGGATGGATGTTTGAGGAGAGTTATTGAAGTCCCCATTGAAAGTGTGTGTTAAGACTAGTTGAACAAAGTGCTGGCAATGGCTTGGCAAATATTTACCCAGAGATTCTACTTTATATGCTCTCAAAGCTTAATGGGAATGATTTAAAACAAGAGAGAACGCTAGATAGGTGCCCCCCCCCAAAAAAACCCCCCCCTAAATAAAGGAAAGGAGGGGGGGGGGGAAAAAAAAAAAAAATACCCCCTTTTTTTTTAATAAAAAATTAAAATTAAAAAAATTATTATTTTTTTTTATTAATAAAAAAAAAAAAAAAAAAAAAATTTATTTTTTTTTTTTTTTTTTTAAAAAAAAATTAAAAAAAAAAAAAAAAAAAAAAAAATTTTTAAAAGTTAAAAGGAAATTTTAAAATTAAAAAAAAACATTAAAATAAAAAAAAAAAAAAAAAAAAAAAAAAAAAAAAAAATATATAATTTTTTTTTTTTTTAACATAAAACCTTAAAAAAAAAAAAAAAAAAAAAAAAAAAAAAAAAAAAAAAAAAAAAAAAAAAAAAAAAAAAAAAAAAAAAAAAAAAAAATAAATAATTTATAAAAAAAAAAAAAATATATTTTTTATAAAATAATTTTTTTTTTTTTTTTTTTTTTTTTTTTTATTTTTATAAAATTTTTTTTTTTTTTTAAACATCAACCAATCATATTTTATAAGTGACAGTAACATATAAAATGATAAAGATTTACGATGGACCTGATATAACATTCAAAGTGTTTTTTGTAATAAGTATTAATCAATTTTTTAATTTAAACGAATTTTAAAAGCTTGAAAAACAAACAATTGATGTAAAATTTCGAATTCTACTCCTGCCTTTAATGGCTTTATGTTTCCTTCAAATAATGAAAATAAATCAGTGACAAAATGTATACCTCTGTCAACTTTTCCCACAAGTAAATAACAGTATAAAAAAACAACACACTTTCGAGAAGTAAACAATAAACTGGAAAGGCAATAACGACCAACAAAGCCCGCAGACAGTCCATAAAAAATAAGCAAGAAGGAGGCCCATGAACGGGGGATATACGCACATTAATAAAGTTGGTAACTTGCGGTTAACTTTACCCGTGAGTGTGCTTAAACATTATAAACAACCAACAACAGCAACGACAGAATAACATTTCCGGCGGGCGCCGCAGAAAGTATGCAACACGCACAGAGGCAATAAACCATATTCAACCGCAGGATCTGGGGGGCAGAGGGTATAGAAAAGTTTCCGCAGCAAATTGCAAACTGATTTAAAATTAAGCAGAATTATTTGGCACAACCTGGAAAAGAGGGGGTCGAAGCCGAACACACGTAGCACAAATGAGCGTCATCAATCAAGTAAAAGTTGGGAGTGGAGTTGCATGGAGGGAAAAACAGAAAAGCAGAAAAACTCTGATGGCTCAGCCCAGGATAAAGGATAAACAGCTAACTTAATTCTAGGGAGGCGGAAGTGTAATGGCGTGCTCTTGATTTCCCACTGATTTCCCTTCGGCGCCAGAGGGGAAAATATGTCTCAGATGCTGCATCTGGCACAACTTCGCCAATAGAATAAGAGTTTCTCCCTCAGCCACAAATCGGGCAATCAATTATGTTAATAAAAAACAATAAACAAATTGGTAAAAAGGCCCGACTGCCTTTGATTTAATGTGGCCTACTTGTTTTTGGAAGCCAAGTCTAAATTTATCTTCTTCCAACTCCCTCTAAGCGATAAAGTTGCTTTCCCTAAGTGATGTGGCTTCGTTTTTTGCTCTACAAAACGCAAACAACAAACACAAATCTAGGAAAAACTTTAGTCTCCTTCTACTTTGTCAACTGCATCTTCCCCAGATCCCCAAGGAATCTCCCGGGACCCCAGCAGCTGCTTCAACTGACTGTTTATATCGCAATTGCCTGTCTACTTGTGCTCCCACTTTGCTCTTTTTCTTTTTCCCGGCTAATAAGAGTTTTTTCCCCTCTTCTTGGCAGACAACTTTTCCCGGCACTGTGACCAAGTTTAGTTTATTTATTTGAAAATGATTTTAGCCAGACCGAACCGCAGGTACTTGAAGTTTAATCACTTACATTTCCCCGCGCTATCATCAGCAGCAAAAAACAACAATAATCGTTCTACGGCTTTCAAGTTGACGGAAAACGTCATCAGCTGAGAGTGGAAACTTTGCTAATTTGCTTGAGATTTAGCCTTCACAGATTTGAATGTGCTATATTGTTCAAAAGTGTAATAATTTTTCAGCCAAGGTATGGGTAATTGCAAATTTTGGGTACACTTGTGTGGCTAATTTACTTAAAATGCTTTGGTAAAATATATAATGGTTGCTAATTCATGCTGTCTATTTTGCCATTTTTGCGTAAATTTGATGAGAAAGTTGGTTATTTACAAAGATCTTAGGTTTCAGTATATTTTCACTATGTATGTGCTGAAACACATGTTCTTTAAAATGTTACAATTTGATATCCACAAAACCTGATTACTTTTGAATTATTGGTTAACTGAGTGAAGGCTACCTTAACAGTCCATTAGTTTTCCTCGGTGTAACCCGCTTAAACTTATTTCATCTCAGTCGATTTAAGTCCTGCAACCTGACACTCTGCCTGAAATCCTGTCACTGCTAACGCGCATTTAAGTGGGCTAGTTACACGCTCACCCACAGAGTGCCTGAAATCAAAGTTAAGCTCTTGCCAGATGAAGTCGACAAGACCACGCGCTTAATGTGATGCGGTTGGGGAAAGGTCGCTGGGATTTGCCACACTAAAGCCTTGACAAAGTTTCTGAATCTGCCTTTTTTTGGCCGCCACTACTTTTACAACGCCACGAAAAGCGGATCAAAATGCGGCATATATGCCTAACTCACATATATTCCGCAACGCTAAGTCAAAAATCTAGTTGGCAAATACTTTTGCCACTCAGTGTGTGGGTGTGAGTGTCTGTTAGAGTGTGTGTGTGTGTGTGTTTGAAGGGGGATAAGCTGCCCAAAAGCAGACTACGAAGTAGACGCGACAATCAACATGCCAACATGTGTTCCCCGTTCGCACACTTCCCTCCCAAGAATTATGCTTATAACTTTTACATCTAGTGGAGCTCCGCCCAGAATCTTCAGACCCGGGGCGCTTCATTATTTGCACAATAGTTTTGTGAAATAAATTTCAGCAACTTGCTGTTTATTGTTATGCAGAGAGTCTGTAGCTGCCTCATAACTTGTTATTGTCGCTGTTAACATGCTGTATCTGCGAGATACTTTCTGCGTGTCTGTCAGCGTGTTGCGTGATTCTCCTCTTTATTTTTGTGCTTTGGGTAATTTGTCATTGTTGGCAGCAGATACATGTATAGCTATGTGTGTACGAGGGCACACCCTCATTGGGATTGCAGAGTGTACGCCCCCCTCGCAGACAAACTCAATTGTCTGTTGTCTGTGAGATTTGGTCTAACACCTCTCACCCAAGCCGCCATCTTCATAATTTATGTGTCTTGCACTCTCCGCTCTATTTAATCGCCTTTAAATATGATTTAGTATCGTGAAAAGCGCAAAGCAGTTCAGGCCACTGAATTATGGCTGAGATCTGGCTATAAGAAGCTGTCCATAAAGTTTATAGTCAAAGTTTTCATGAACCACAATACAAAAGGAAAGTTGGGTGAATGTTTTACAGTTGTGGTCTCTTTTGATGGTAAGGATTCAGTCTAACAACAAAACACGCATTTCTAAATTGAAATTTTGAAGTAGTAGAAAGTTTAAATAATATAATTAATTTTGCAAATGAGAATTTGGAATAGGTTGTACTCAATTTTAATTAAGATTAAAGATAATGCTGTTCTAAAGATTTAGTTTTCCTTTAAAAAGCACCAACTACATTTAAAATGTAATCAAGTATTTTATTCGAGTTCCAATCATCAAATGAAACCAAAAATTGTTAACAACTTGTTTTAAAATAAAACATTCAGTAAATCAATTTCTACCTGCAAAAGCTTTAATCTCTGAACCGGAATTGAAACTTTAGAAATTACCTTGACCCATATTTAAATATTTATTAAAATGTTGCGCCATTTGCTAGTGTATTTCGACTTGCAAAACCTTTTTGGGGATTTGACCAACAGAGCTGCTGTCATTTTGCTTATTGATTTTTGCCAAGAAAAAAGTAAATGTATTTTGCAAACCTGTCAAAATAAATAAATGTGCAACACATAAAAGTAAAATCAAGTCGACAGGCAGAAGCCACAAAAAGGGAAAACTACTAGAAAACTTTTCTCAACAACAACTTGGCTGGAAATTTATCGAGTTGTGTGGGTGGAGTGGGCGGTATCTATTGTGTGGCATTTACAAGCAATTGAAGTGTGGCAAGCATCATGTAAGAGAGATAATGTTGTTTGTCCTTGGCAGAATAGTTTTCCTTTTTCGTGGCAAGAACCAAGAACCCTTTTTCGCCTCCGAGCACAAAACACTTGGAAAAGGGGGTGGAACTAAGGGAGTGACAGTGATAAGAGATAAGATGGTTGAAGTGGGGGCTGTGTGCCAGCAAATTTGTTGCTGGGCTGAAAATTCTTTAAATATTAAAATCTTGATTAAGTTAAATGCGCATTTGGGTCCCACACAAACTGCTGCTCTTAGCCAGGCCAAAAGACAACCGCAGGAAAATCTGTTCTGCCTCCGTAAAATACACATTTTTCTTAGCTAAGTCTTCGGCTTGTGGAGTAAAGTTTAACAATTTTACGCACGATTTGGGAGAACTTCGACGCAGTGGAGCTGTTTTTTAGGCAGCCAACATTTTCATAATTGCTTAGCCAAGTCCTTGGCCCACATCAATTTTCATTTGGCAAGGGGCAAAACGGAATTGAATTACATCTTTGCCCTTTCACACTTGGCGGGAGCCAATAAAAAACTTTTGATGCTTCAATTAGCAGCTGGCCAGCCAGCCGAGTGAGAAAACAAACAATTATGCCCTAATTGAGCCCACATTCCTCAAGATTCTCGTCTAACCCCAAGTCGAGAATTTTCCTCCCACGTCGTCCCTACTTTTATTTCATTTCAACTTAACTTTCTTTTTTTCACTTTTCTCGTTGCCTCCCTTTTTTTTCTGGGTTGTCGGGAAGCCTACTTAAGTTGTCATTTTGATTGCTTTTGAAGCTTTTTTTAAGGCCCACGCTAATTTTCCCCCTTGTCCCCTTTATCGCCGTTTTGACGCGGCTTCCATCTATCATTTTGTCAGCTCTGTCGCACGGCTAACACAATTTTCGTCGTTTTTCTTTTGGCTGCTTTGCTTATTTAGATTTGCATGTGACATTTCCACCAACAAGAAAAGGAGCACAAAGGAAAAAAATTAAAAGAGAAAACAAAAAATAATAAAATCTGCCTCGCATTGAGGGTTACCAAACGTTGCCTACATTCTGGCATTGAATTATTAAGTGACAGCGCAAAACCGAGCAGAATTTTCACCGCTTTCACTTGCACTTTATTAGATTGACATCCAGAAAAGGTGGGGGAAGGAAAAGCCAGTGGAAAAGAAAAGCCTGCTTTATATCCAAATAAGTGCCAACTGGCCAACAATTTTGCAAAAGAAAAAAAAGAAGATATTAAATCCGATTTAAATTCAATTAGTGAATGGCATCCGTATATTGGGGGCAGGGCAGCCATATTGGTAAATAACCTATTTAACATGCCCAAAATAGCTTTTAATATTAATAAATTGAATTTTAAGTATTTCTTTAAGCTGTCATGTAATTCGTCATTTCAAAAGATAAATTTATCTTGATGGGGATCTATTTATCATTTCATGTTATTACTGTTTCCTACAAACCTTCTCTTCTTCACCTTTTTACTTACTGCAACTCACTTTTCAACCCTATTTTCATTCGCTTACCTGCAAAGAAAAGAGAAAAATACACATTATTAAAAGTTTTTACCGCAAATTTGCTTAGCCAAAACATGAGCATTAAATATTAACCATGAGTCTGTGGTTAGTATTTTCCTCTGAGCTGGGAAAACTCAGATGAATTTCGAAACATTGACCCCTCGACAAGCATTAAATGTTCCTTTTATTAAATTGAAGCCTGGGAAAATTGTACGTTTATGACATGGACTTTGATTACCAATCGGGAATTTCGTCAAATAAAAATAAAACAAGAAGACAAGGAAAGCGGCACGTCATGTTCAGGAAATTAACTGAAGGGGGAAATGGTGAGCGTGGAACATATGGTCGTTCGGCTTCTTCTAGGTCAGGCTGCGGGCTCAAATTTCATTTCCTCGCACTTCCTCTTTGCAATTTTTCTTATGCGCTAAAAAATATATTTTTTCCATTTTTTTTTTGGTATATATCAAAGAATCTCTGCTGTTGTGTTTTTATTATTTTTTTTAGCTGCGGGCGCATTTGCAGAAACCGAGAGCCGAAAACAAAGAACGCCGCCCACCGCCAAGAGGTGCGACAAAAGTAAGGTAACAAAAGTGATGGCAGAAATGAGCATGCGGCAAATGAGATTTTTAGGTCAACAGAGTCCAACCAGCGGCAACTGCCTGAACTGCCATATGAACCGCGCTGGCAGCTCTGCTTTGGTTTTGTGTGTCACTTTCCGCTCGACTTTCCACTCATTTCCCCCCTTTTATACAGGGTAGTTGTAGAGCGATGGGTATTCGTATTCGTGAAGAAAGCTTTTCCGAAACTAAAGTGGCCTAGAATCTTGATTAGGATTGATAAATTAATTTATAACTAGCTGATTTATTAAAAATTGTTTTTTAATTTCATTTAAATTCGAATTGCTTAAAAGTAATTTTCTCATTTGAAAACATGCAATTTGGGAGTTACTTTCTACTGATCCGTACATAGATTTTCAAAAAAAAGTTCTTAACAAATGTTAAATATCTAAAGTACTTTTATAAGATATTATCTACTTTAACTAGGCTTCACACTTAACTAGGCTGAATATTTTGAGGCAATTTAATTTATGACATGCAACAATTTCTGTATCAGGACCGTGAGTAATCAGTATCTCATAGTCCTGGTACACACGAAAAGCGCTTTCTTTTTCCCCGAGTCTTTCCCAGTCGCTCTCCTATGGATGAACGCTTTGATGCTGTGCGAGACGACTATAACCCACTGAAGCTTTATAGGCTAAATAAATACCGCAAGGGGGCGGTGGTGCCAATGGGCGGTGGTGGGCTTACGAGTGAGCCACTGACATCACACTTTTGTGTTGGTTGCCCACGGGCTGGCAGCCGTGGCCTCTTCGTGCGTGCGGCTTTAATGGACCCAAAGTGTACAGATTTTGTTGCCGCAATCTGTGCGTGGCCTGTGCCTCAGTGTGGGTGAGCAGGCGACTGTAAGCGGAGCACAGGTGTACAACTTGATAAGTGTGGCGTACCTGGGCGAAAGTGCATTGCATACTTATAGGTACTTATGCGGCACATTAAGCGGCTGACCTGAATTTTCGGTGGCCTGCTAATGATTTTTGGGCAAGCCTAAGAAAAAGAAAACTGAAGCAGTCCTTGCGAGAGTGGCAAATGTCGAGAAGGACATTTCAAGTAGAGAAAATTTGGGCCACCAAATGTGCAGTTTTTGGATCAACAAACACATCGTTTAAAATGGGAACAGTCCAAAAAACTGAAACAGATCTCAAGAACAACAACTATAAATGTGTAAAATTACATTATTGTAACTTAGTACCTTACTTGTTTGTTTAATAATTAACAATTGTTTAATTTGGGTAAGTAGGTTTATTTAATCATTATGAATATATGTTTTAAATTAAATTTCATTTTTTTCCCTGCCTATAAATTAAGCGAATACAAATACATATTGCAGGATCTACATTATCATGAAAGTATGTAAACCTGTTAAATGGAATAAATTTAATCAACAGATTGAATTTAATTAAAATACAAGCAAATAAATGTTATATTTAAACTAAACTTTATGTGCACTCCACTTGCAGCCACTGAATAAATGCCAGTGACTCTTTGACCCCATTTTACAGCTATTAATATTAATAAATGCCAACACTACAGAGGAATCACAGCCAAAGGTTGGCTTTCCAATCTCTTTCTGGCAGACTGCTGACGATACTATGTTGCACATCATTACGAGCGGGTCGCTGGCAATCAGAAGGGAACTCGTTCTATCCTAACTATGCTAATTCCAACTCGCATAACAAACTCGTATGCAGCACTCAAATCACTGACGAGTCTTGTTAGCAGAATCCGCAGACAGTTAACTACGTCGGGCAGAAGGAATCATCCGGGTATTACAGGGGGAAACCTGTTTGGTCCTCGTTCATATTTCCCATGTTGCATGTTGTCGGCAATGGAACAACGATGAAAATTCCTCTCTCTTATATTTTTTTTCCCGCTTGCTTTAAGATTCCCCCTTGCCCTTGCAAAAACTCATGTTTTCTCAGTGTACAACGCTGCGTATGTGTAATAAAACCTTGTGTAAGCTGGCCATAATGAATGGCAGCTGGCTGGCAACTCATTACTGTCCAGCTGCCTGTGAACAGGGACCAGTCCGAACTTTTTGGCAAATGTTCAGAAAGTATCGTACAAGTGCACCATTTTTTTGTTGATTCTTTTCAAGGGGTAAATTCTGACTTTGATATTAAATTTTAAAGCTTGTGCCTCGTGGAACAAAAGCGAGTTGGTTTTTGGGGTTTGTTTTTGTCGGTGATACAAATCTACACAAAATAAACATATTAGTTGACTCGACGCTACCCACATGCCGTCAACAACTTTCAACTGATTAGCTACCCTAGTCTGGCCAAAAAAGCAAAGGCCATAAATAATTGCAACTAATTTTGGGACAAGTTTTTCACACAACTGTCACAGAAGTACGAGAACCCATGCAGAGCTGGATAAGGGCGTCGGAAAAGTGTGCTACGGAAAAACTAATAATGCCAATGACACACTGACATGCCCCACACACATACACCACACACATACACACTGACATGCTGTGCGCACACATGACACATAATCACATAAAAGTAATGAACTCTACACATAAAGCGGTTGCCTGACTGACTGAGCTTTGCTCCGAGAGCTGAAAGGGTCCTTCATCTCATAATGGTGCCACTAAAAGTCCCCGCCTCTGTTTGTGTCTCTGTCAAGCGGAGCTGAAGCGTAAATGCAACACACAACTTTAATGCTGCAGAAACAGCCAAGGAAATGGCTGGCAAAACAGAAACATGAACAGGGACCGACCAGAAGGCATCAGCCAACCAGACCAAAAAAATGTACGGAAAAAGAAGGCAAGAAGAACCAGGGATGGCTGGAATAGTCATCTCCGCCCGCACGGACTTTGTCATCTCCTGTTCAGGGCGATGAAAAACGGATGGTAAAAGTGTCCAAAACGAACTGGAAAAAAATTAAACTACGTAGATCAAGATAAACGAAGTCAGGACACGCTTTGAATTTTATAGGAGCAACTGCGAAAATAGAGATCAAACTATAGCTTGGATCCAATTGTATGTCATAAATATGGACACTAAATATAATTTAAATTATTAAACAACTATTGTGTTTACCTAAGCTAAATAATTCAGTTTAAACTACAAAACAAATATTTCACCTCATTAGTGCAAGAAAATGTATTTTACCATACAAATTTTAGCTTGAGAGGACTAATAAAGTGTATCAGCCGGAATTAACGAGGTAAAAAGCTTCAAATTCCCAAGGCAACCTTTAAAAAACACTAGCAATATCTATAGTTGACTAAAAAATGCCAAAAACTTTTAAGCCATCAATCACCAAACTATTTCTTAACTGAAATTCCCCACCGAATTCATTAGATGAGTAGAGTATGTTGAAAAAATTTCAACAGCTCCGAGCAAGCAACTAACGCTTTATTAGTATGTATGGTCACATGTCAGTGACGTCGTCGTGTTGTGGCCAGCGGTTTTAGCTTCCTGGCAGCCATGTCCCTGTCCATATCCCCATCTCCAGGCCCCGCTCCCCATTCGCGTCCTTGTGATGTGGCCATGTCATTGCCTCGGCATGCTGATAAAAATTTTTAACAAACTTTGAGTTAACGACAGGACCACTCTTCCCAGCTACGAAGTGTGTGTGTATGTTGGCCGTTATCCTCCATCCCCACGAGCAGTTTGAAAAATGGCCAAACACTATTAGCTTTCTGTCGGAAAGCAGCAGCAGCCACAAAAAAAATAATACGTGAAAGCAATACAACGTCTAAAATATTAGTTGCAACATTTTTCGTGTCATAAAACTTTATTTTGTTGGCGACAACAAAGAAGCCAACAAAATAGTAAAAAAATGGATATAAATTGTATCTGAGTTAGCGAAATATCATGAGAAATATACATTAAATGGAAAAATGCATATTTATGGTGACGGAAAGGCGAATGACATTTCTTGGCAGAAAAATAAATAGCAGTCGGTTTGGAAAATGCGAAAAGGATCTGATTGAAGCTTAAACTTTTAATTTATTCTAAACAAAAAAAAAACTGTCGACTTCTAACTTTGTATGCCACTCACTCAGATTTCATTCAATCAAACCTTGCCTTTTCCCTATCAAGTCAATGTTTACCTTTAATATCCGCTTGGCAAATCGAATTCCTCTTTTTGCCCCACAACAACAACTGCGGAGAAACAATGCCAAAGACTTAGTGAGCTTTTCCCTTTTGCCCAGCTCTGTGTTGTCTGTTTCTTTTTTCCAATTTTCCACACAATCGAGCACGAGACAAAGACAATGACAACACATGGAAACTATGTGACAACTATTCCACAGATGTCACCCCTGAAAAGAGGAGAACCGGAACAGCGGAGCCCCAAATCCAGTTGCCATAAATAAGGAGACTTTTCAACACATTAAACACAATAAATCCCAAAAAAACAGAAGCGAGAACGCGTCTGCTGAAAACAGTTCGTTGACAAATGTCAACAGTGAGCGCCGCACAGATTGACAAAGGAAAATGGTCAGTGGGCGTTGGTGGGTGGTGGGTGCCCTCCAGGAAAATGCATCAAAGCCCAGAGAGTAATTGAGTGACGATTGTTGTTGCTGTTGAGACAAAGCCGCAGCACATTCGCCAGCATTAGCGGGGATTGCAATTATCCTTGTGCCTTCTGTGCCTGTGCTTGCATTCCTGTGACAAAAGCCCAAAAGTATGTACGATTTACAGTGAGGCTTCCATAAGGCGAACATAAATATGTCATATAAAAAATATTACGACTATTTATGGTCATACAACTTTCAGATTTTGATCTAGAGCTTTGCAAACTTTATGCCTTTTTTTAAATTATGTTCTTAGTAGGTAAGTAAATCTTATTAAATCAGTTAAACTATTTTAAACGTTTTTTTTTAAGGTTTAGTTTTAAATATATTTATGTTTATTATATAAACTTTCATAAATATAAAATATATTTATATATGTTTAAATAAACTATATTAAATATACCTCACTCAATCTGATATTTTTATGTCGGCTAGAGACCTTAATTATATTAACAAGTTACCAAACAAAATTTGATTTAAGCAAACTATTCTATATAAGGCACTATTAGTTGAAATTATGACGGGTAGAAAAAGAAGCGGCCTTAACATCTGGTATTTGTCTCACTCCTTCTCTAAATACACTCGACCGCTATTTTGACTTTGATGCAGTGCACTCGGGGAAAGTCAAGTTTTTCTTTCTCCTTCTCCATCTGTTTGTTCTGCTCTTTCTCTCTTTTATGCCTACTAATAATACTTAAAGTGTCAACATTGCACCGACTTAAAGCGCCGTAAGCCCCCGATCGAAAAATAGGATAAAACCCATAGTCATCGTCCAAGTGAAAGTTGGTCTTAAGTGAAATTGACATTTAGGCCGTAAATTGCACATCGATGCAAATTGTGCTTCCTCTTTTTTGCGAGTTTTTCGTTCAATTGAATTCAACTCTTGTCATCATGCAACCCAATTTTAAGGACATAACCCCGCCCTGTTTTCCTCGTTTTATTCCTGACTCCTGTTCACATGTGACTGGATGAAAAACATGCAAGGAAGCAATTTCTTTTTCCACCCATTTTCCATTTTCTTTTCGTTATTTTTCTTTTGTTCAGTCCTGGCTTGCACAATTCAATTTGGCAAAAATGTAATCGATGCTAAGATGTGCAACGAAAACAAGTCATGGAAATATATAAGGTTCCGTTTCTCTTGTGTGAGAGGCGGTGGGCGTTGCATTTGCATGCAAAATAGGAGTTTCTCGTGTTTTCTGGTGGATAAAATTCAAATAAGAGGCGGTAACAGAATTAAATGTCACTAAAAAATTCTGTTTTGCACTGATGATGGATATGTTTGTACAAATTTTGCTCAGGAGTAAAACGAAATGAAAAGCAATATTGTTGTATAAAGAGATAGATAAACATAAAATACCGGAAATTAAAGTATATAAATAATATGTAATGTAGAACCTTTAAAAATACATTTTTTTCACAGAGTTCTCTCACCAAGCTTCGGTTTCCGATTTCTGACTTCATTAATTTCCGTGGAACATTACTCTTAATTATAGTGCAGACTAACGTGCACACATCATTAACATCCTGGCAAAGGAGACCGAGTGCCCAAAAGGAATGCCAACGGAATCTTGTTGTACCCTTGCAGAGGGTATTATAATTTCAGTCAAAAGTTTGCCACGAAGTGAAGGGCACATTTCTAACCCTATAAAGTAATTATATTGATCTAGCCGTCTGTCCGTTTTTACTCAAATTAGCTTCCATGGGGAAAAAAGCGAGATATACTGATTTATGGCGATTTAAGAAATAAGGAAAATATTAAGCAAATCAACAGAACTTCGGTGCTTTTAATTATTTTTTTTTTTTAATTGTACAAAAACAGTTTTCAATTTTTAAAAATAAGACAAATTTATCATATAGCTTCCATAGGAACGATTGAAAACTTTATTTGAATATCGTCCTAGCTTCATTGTTTTCAAGTACCGAAATAAAAATACAAGGGTATATAAATTTCGGCTTGCCAAAGTACGTATTCTTTCTTGTTATTTTTTCCTCTCGAACTCGATTGCAATCAATCAAAACCGATGCGATCAACGTTCCGCAGCCAAATACATATTTTTTTATAAAGCTATGTGAGTTCTTTTCACCGCAGTTAATGGCGGTTCCATTCAAATATGCGGAGTGCGAGAACCGCAAACGAGTTGCGGTCTTTTGCACTTTTAAAATTGGAGGCAGACGTGGCCAAGGTAACATTAAAGTAATTGCTTGCAATTTGATTTCATCAACCACACAGGGGAGCCAACGAAGTTACAGCATTAAAACAGAAACTCTGATCTCGGCTCCCATTGTCTGCCGGCTGAATATTTGCATTAATGAAGCTGCCATTCAAACAAACAATCTGGGCAAAAAAAAGGGAAAATCGGCTGAATTTGAGGCAAGTGCAGGGCCATTCAATACAAAATTGATCTGTTGCATATGCTCAAAAAGCGAGTTGGGGGTGGCTGAACAAATTGCGAAAACGGCGAATGCATTCCGTTTACTGCGAGCAGTTTTTCAGATTTTTTCGCCAACCTTTTTTCCTTTTTTGTTGTATCCATTTTCCGACAGCATTTGCATAGCACTCGCCCTTACCTCCCGGCATCCGTCCATTTTCTTGCAGCAATTTCCATTGCAGCCATGTTAACCCAGTTGCACCTGAAAAACGCCCCGAAGTTTGTTAGTTTGTTTGCCGGCGTTGCTGCTGATGCCAGAGAAAATATGTCAAAAATCAGCAGGGAAAAAATGGAAAAGACAAGGATCTGCCTTCGATTGCCTGCAGCTTCCATAAAAAGAAGTAGAGAGAAGGAGAGAGAAGTGCAAAGAGGGAGAGGAAAGATAGCTACGCATATGCACTTTGTTGTGTATTGCATATGACGCCCTGTCAGAGGCGCCTGAAAGTATGCAAACAGTTTCGTTTCTTCTCCTGTCGGCTTAGATCTCTTCTCTTTGTTTTTGAAAAGGGAACTAAAAAACATTTTAAAAAAAAGAAATTGTTTACTCTAAGGTAAACTGCTACTTTTTGTTTTCAATCAAAACGAAGTTAATCTCAGCTTAATCTTTGAATTGCTTTCTGATTTCAAAGGCGATTTGAAAAAATAATATTTCTGAGCATCCAACGTGTATACTTCTTTTTGGCTCCTTTTTAAAGCAATGTTATATATGAATAATATGTGTGTAATATACACATCAAAGTTGTATCTAGTTCTGTACAATAGTTTTGCCTGGCAAATTCATTTTCATTGCTAAAGACAATGATCTTGTAAGACATTCAATAAATTCTTGAAATTAAAACACGTTTCTAGCACTTTGCCATACTCAAATTAAAAGAAAAGTGGCGTTACTTTTTAAAATTAATTTCCAGTATTCACTTGGGTCCTCCTGAAAAAGTTGATTCAATTTCACTTGATTAAGCCGCCTGCTTTTCGGCGGCTTAACGTTGTCTCCTGTCTCCTGTCTCCCTTTCTCGAGTTCCCTGTCTCCCTTTCTCTCTTCCTGGACTGCATTTCGCAGGACTTTTCCGCCCGTAAGTAATGAAGTGCTTTAAATATTAAAACCAATTTACGCGACAACATACGCGTGTTATGACGCTTGTTACCAGGACTTTTGTTGGCCGCTTTTGCTGCCACTGTTTTTTTTTGCTGTTGAGCGACCAAAAGGGAAGCAGCTGACATATTTCCATGGGTTCACGGTCCGTGGTCCGGTGTTCGGAGTCCGGTGTCCTCGACCAGGACCTGTGTCCTGGTAAACTTTTGCAATTAATCAAGATAGGCCGGCCGGCGGAATGAACATCGCAATTTACATGGATCCCAACATATGGCAGACTCTCTTTCTCCTTCACACGGGACTATTTCCCTCTCTATTCTACGCCTGAGTGCCACGCCCCTCCCCTGGGAGATTCCTAGGTGTATGTGTTTGTGTGGGCGACAAAGATTAATAATAATAACTGCGACTAGCCCAGCGGTTGGTCAGCAAGTGGCATAATCATGATTTATGACATGCAATTAATAAGCGACACGGTCAAGGGGGGCGGAGCTGTGGCAAGGGGCGTGGCAGTCGGGCAAACAAGGCGTTGAGCCTCCAATTGAAAGCTGTTGACAATGGCAATTCCACCATCCCGACCGCCCCATTTTATCACCTGAGCCTCGTTTTCAGCACTTCACAATTGCAATTATTTTAAGCACGCACTTTGATGGTTACTTTTGCGGTTTTTAATCAAATTGTGAAAAACTACACTTTCTAGCAGGTCAATCATTGTCTAATTGACTGAAAATGTAAAACATTAAGAGGAAGATATTGAATATAGTTTTAAAGCAGAGCGGTCTTTAATCAAAAATGTAAATTTTAAATTATGATTAATTGTGCAGTGCAATATAGTAAGCAATTATTAAAATATAGTTTTTATACCAATTTACATCCACGATAAAATATGTAAACTCAGGACATAATAGGCTGTCTAATAGCAATAATAATAGCTATTTGCAAACTCAACCAACTGTAACTAACAATTATTATTAATTCAACCCGCCCAGTTATTTTTGTTTTAAATTATTTCACGTTGAACCCGAACAAATTGGCTTATCGCCAACCATGTTGTCCAGTGTAATTAACCGCAATGTCCGTTACAGTAATTAAAAAGTTATTTTTTGGGCTTTCACGCCTCTGCAAACAATGCGAACACCCACAGCCACGGAAATAAATGCACACAATAACATTAAAGGCCACAAAATTGCATTTGTTAATTGCGCCGAGGCTAAAAGTGAATTCCGTGTCCTGGCAAAGGGACTCCTTCTGGTGTATAATACCCGCTGCGCCGTTGTACGCGGAGCTAATTAAAATAAATGTCATTCGACCAGGGCTGTCAATAGTCGAATGACCAAAATGCTGTGGGCCCGCTCGACGTCGCGTTGATTTTGCACTTCATTTGCTAAACAAAATTGTGGAAATTGTGGAAATCGTGCCAAGTGTTGGAAAGGGTGGGGAAAACTGGGGGGGCGGAAGCACTGTTGCAGAAATAATTACTTTGTAATGCAAATTGTAAATTGTGAATTGTTGTGTATGCAGTGGAAATGCAATTACTTCAGTCCTGTGTAATTGTTTGCAATAGCATTATGAGTAGCATACTTTTCGGCAGCATAGTGTGTGTTTCATGGATGGCATTAAACTTTTATTGTTTGCATTTTGTGTTGGCAAAACACAAATACGAATGTAATTTGCCTAGTTGAAATAAACAGGCAAGCCTCGGGCTGTGGAATTGTTTGCCCGAAATTGTCTTCAATAAATAGCAATTTATTCACTTCCGAAATTTAGCAGGAGAACAGAATATTTGCTTTAATTTTTAATTGGCCATTTCCACTTAAGTTATGCGGCAGGTATTTTCTTAGCTAATTAAAATAAGCATTGAATTGAAATCTAATTTAAATCTCTAAAAACATCACCTTAATTTATGGATTTTAACTTTTATATATGGCACATGTAAAGTATTAATTCGGAAGCCCAAAATCAAAAGCTATCGATTTTCGCAACGCAACATGCTAAGCAGATTTCCACCTTTGTCGGCGAACCCATCAGTGAAGACATATAAACTCGGTTCTGCCAGTTCATGCATCCCCAAGGAGCCAAAGGACTCCAAAACACGTCCACACATAAACATTTACACTCGCACACCTCTCGCCAGACCGCATAAATTTAAATTAGGCCCGAAGCCCAGAAAAGGCAATGAGCGATAAGCCCGGACCGAGATCTTCGTGCCAGACAAAACCCACAATTAGAACTAGTTCCCATTTGTCATTAGCAATATTGTTTTATGTTAGGCAGAAGGACACAAATACTGAACCTGAAAGGACGAAGGAAAAGGTGTTATTAAGTCAACAGACATTTCCGCCTCAATCTCACACGGGATCTGATTTATTTAGCATATTAGCTGGCAGAATGAGAAGGCAGTGGGGAAAGCCACGATATGCCCTATGATTATCTACATTTGGGAATTTTCCCCGACTCGTCTCACTTGATTACTTCTACATCTCAGGCTGTGTGCGTGTGTCAAGTTTTATGGCCTCTATGCCACCAAGAAATTGTTGATTAAAATTTCAATTTCGGCCTGCCCGAGATTAGTTTACTTGCTGAGCAAAATGACTTTGTAGTTTATTAAAATTAATTGGTTCTGAGCAAATTTGGTGAAAATTGATGGGAATTGATCCACGCCCCCACTCTCGTAAGTTTAACTTTCTGGGTCATTAACTGATTTGATGGCTTTTAGCCGCAAAGAGCGGGCACCGAAAGACTTTTGGGCAGCCGGAGATAAGCGCATTGACCCGGACTTGGTCATTCCGATGATGATGAATTATGTAAGGCAATAAAACCGTATCTGGTGTACATTTGCTTTTACAGCCGGGCCAGCAAGGGGGGTTCTTAAATTAATTCGAAAACATGCTCGACTTACTCATTAAAAAGCGATTTTGTGCGAGTACATACCTGCAAGAGAAATAAGGATTTTAAATTAGTTAAATAAATGTAAGGGAATGCTTTGTAAGGGATTAGGGGAAATAAATTACACCTGCTGCTGACAATTTATTGGATTAATAGTATATTATCACTATTAAAACTTATAAAAATCTGTATTTAACTTAGTATAAATACACAAAAAATAAGGTAAAGTAATAAGATGGTAATTCTAACTTAGAAAACCAAATGATATAGTTAACGTATACTATATTAACAAATCAACCATTGATCACTCACTCACCTGACTCAACCGATCCTGGCTATCGATAATGTCGATGAACAACCGCATTCGGTCGTCAAGGATCTGGAATCCGTTCCTCGGCTGCAGGAGGAGATTCTGGACCGCTTCCCGGATGCTTCCAGGAGTTGTGCTACACGAACTGCTATCATCGCTGGCGAAACCGTTCTGCAACTGTTGCTGCTGGTGTTGCTGATGGGGCTGTTGTTGATGGTGGTGTGTCTGATGTTGCTGCTGCAACTTCAGCTGCAGCGAGTGCTGTCGCAGGGCCTCCGAGCACTTGCGCAAATAGTCGTAGGAACCTTTTGATTTGTACTTATCGGCCATCGCCTGAAAACTGTCCAATATCTCATTGAAATCGGTGATCATGGGCGCCGTCGAGGGCGTGGTGGTGGCACTCGAGGGCGTGGTCACCGATCCCAGCGAGCTGTTCGATTTGCTCATCACCATCTGTTGCAATTTCGGGGAGGTGCTGTACGGTGAGCTGGTTATTACCCGGAGTTCTGTGGTCAGCGAACTGTTGCCATTGGCAGCCAGGTTTTTCAGACTATTGCTGCTGGCCGAACTGGGAACTGCCTTGCTGGGACTCAGGGCCTGTAGGTCCTCGCTCATGAGTCTCAGATTGTCGGAGATTTGGTGGAAACTCTCGGAGGTCACCAGAGAATGTTCCCTCTGCTCCAGCTTGCCATTGGTGCTGCTGGGTAAAATGCTGCTCTTGGGCCTTCGCCGGGTGGGTAAGCCATTGGCTTGACTATTGGCCGCTACTCCCCCTGAAGAGGCTGCCACACCCACTACTCCTCCACCTGGCGTTCCCGAAGTAACATCTGGCATTTGCAGGGGCTTCGATATAAACGAGTCCAGCGTCTGGGAGCTTGTCATCTTGGGTTTGTCTGCATTTTCAGGTATTTTATTGGCGCGTATTGCATCGAGGAATTGTCGCAGCTGATCCGAGGGCGTGGGCGTGGCTTCTGGCTCTGATTTGGCAGATGGAATTGCTGCCACTGAACTCGCATCCGAACCATTTCGTTTCAAGGTTGACGTGGGCTTTAGCACATCCTCGGGCATATGTTGCTGGTACTCCTGTCGCATGCTGCTCCGTATGTTGTCCAGAAAAAGTCGCAATTGATTGGAAGGCGTTTGGGCCTCATTCGCTTGACTGGTGGAGAGTGAGGCCAGTGATTTGCTAACAATCTCCGGGGAAATCATATTGGGCTGGAAGTTGTTATTGCTGTTGCCGGCGGTACCATTATTGCAGGTTGTGGGCGTCAGCAGGTTGAGATTCGTCTGACTTTGCTTGGCCAGTTGCTGTTGTCTTTTGAGTTCCGATAGTAACTTGGCTTGTTCCGAGTACTTTCTCACACTTTCTGTTATGGTTCTTAGCTGTTCCGAGTAGGCTCTTAGCTGGTGTTCCAGGTAAGCCTGATCCGGTGCAGGTGCAGCATAGCTCATGGGCCTGCCCTGCTCGTTTTTGACGCCATTCTCCGCTTCCTGGCTGCCATGAAAACTGATGGAATGTCGCATGGTGTTCACCTGACTGCCTGCCGGACTCATTAGCATATTGTCCGCACTGCTACTTTTCTTGGGACTCTTTTGGCGGCTTAGAGTTCCATTGTTATTACCATTTCCATTGGGAAAGCGCCGTAGTGGTATGGGTGGTGCCTCGGCTTGAAGTGACCCATTGAATCGATCCAAGCTTCTGGGTCTCTGGGTTCCATTGCCATTGATTTGGCCATTTATGCCAGTTTGTTGCTGCTGTTGCTGCTGCTGCAGTGGTGGCCTGGGAGTGCTCTGGGATCTCCGTGGCACCACCGGCGCCACAGTGCCCTTCCGATGCAGTGGTACCGGCGGTGCAGGCTGTCCATTTGTGGGACTTTGCCTATATTGCTGGAATAATGCCGCATACAAGGTCTCCTTGTCGCCGCCATTTGCTGTTGCTGCTGCCGCTGTGACGGCGTTGCGCAACTGTTGCTGCTGGCGTGAAAGCTGCAATAATCGCTGCTGTTGCTGGGCATTATAGTCCACAAAACTGGAGGCAGGTGCCGCGCCCACTGCGATGCTATGAGGGCGTGGCTTTAGACCGCGCAATCGCGACGGCTCCGCATATTCGGGCATTTCATAATTGCCAGAACTAGTGGATGTTGCTGGTGGCACAGCAGATATTGCTGCCGGCACACTGGGAGCAACTTCTGTGGGCGAAGGACTATTGAGGAAGGGATTGTTGCCTTTGAGAGCGATCGGTTGAGCTGCTCCTGGCAGTCCGGAACTGGGCAACATGCTGGTCAGCTGGGGCGGTGGACCCGGAGAACTTTGTAACGCTTGTTGCTGCAATTGCTGTTGCTGCTGGGTGCTACCTGGATACAATAGCGATTCACTGATGTGCAGGTCCAGTTCGTGGGCGTTGGGCTTCGCGTAAATGGGATTTGTTCGTGCAGGGGGCGTGGCAGCCGCTGGATAGCCGGTAATGCGAAAACCATTCATATTGCTCGCTGCCTGCTGCTGCTGGTGATTTTGGTGTTGCTGTTGCTGCTGCTGCTGATGTTGCTGTTGCTGTTGCGCAATCTTGGCCGTTATTGTCGTGGTCATGGCGCATTTGGTTCCTTTGACCCGGCCATGAACTCTTCGTTAGCCAATCAAACCATCAATCAATCAATCACTCAGAGGGCTGTATTTGTATTCGTTTTTCTGACATTCAATTTAATTGCACTACAAGGTGCAATTAGTGAAGATTTACTTTAAATAAACTAGACACGCACGGGGATTTATTATTAACACTTTTTATTCAAATTAGTAATGTTAAAATGTATTACTCTTTTGAATGAACAGTAGTATTTGAAAAGTTTAGAGTCGCTTTGCTTTGATTTTCAAATGTTTGTTTTTTTTATTATTATTTTTTGGTTTTGCTCAGAGGTTTTTTGTGTTTTATTTTTGTGTTATGCATTCGTTATTATTTCGTTATTATTTTTACAAATATTCCAGTAAAAATTGTGTACGCTTTTTAACATTTTGGAAAGTGTAACAAATTTCATTATAAGATGTATTCCTATTTCAAATAACATTAAATTTCCATAGAAATCATTAATAACCTCTTATTTCAAACTTCTATCTAGCAAATAATTTTATTGAATGGGGAATATATTATGCAAATTGGATCGACAAGGACTCAAGCCAGTAATATATTTAACATGAAAATAATAACCGAGCAATATGTTCAATACAAATGTCAGAGGATTTGCGTTGTACAAATGCAAATTGCCATTTCGCATTAGCCAAGGCAAATATCAACAAGAATGCCTGAAGACTAAAGTGAAGGATAAAGGGAAAGCTATGAAAATCCAACCGAATTTACCAAGAATTTCGCCAACAGAAAATGTTTGAAAACTTAAATTTTAGTTCCTGCGGTTGCTTTGACAAAACTATTTACGACAATGTGTGTGTGGAAAGGAGTGACCCCTAACCTCTTTCCTTCTTTCCCTTCAAAGTGCCAACAGCAGGGAAAACAATGGAATGGAAAGCATTTACACGCTTTAGAGCGTAAATACGCCATAAAGGGAAATGAGCGACAATGATACCCGGGAAGGGAGTGCGGTTGTGTGTGGCTTAGAACTCGGCACAAACATAAATATTTAATAAAAAATGCGCATAAATTATAAAACACAAATTCGAGCTGAAATAAGAAAACCAGCAAATGAATGCGGCCGATGGGAAAATGGACGGGAAAGCGGAAAGGATGGCTGAAACAAGCCATAAGGGAAATACGCGCGAACATGTAACAAAATGCACATATGAAAATGGAGATAAAGCGAGGAAAAACAGAGGAAGAGTGAGTTACATGTGCCGAGTGGGTAGATTAATTTACGTGGTGACTGTATTTGCACTGGCCAAAATTCGTAAAGCTTAATCTCATCCTATTGCTTTCAGGATTAAAGAAATGTAATTTGTTACACAGAAAATAACAAAAATAACTAATACCCAAATAATGTCTTAATTTCCATAAGCAGTTAAACGTTATTTAATGACAAAATAGTGAAATTAAATTGCCATGAATGTATTTAGATTTTTTTTTGTAAATTTCAATATGATTTATCAAATTTTGTCTACGGCCCTTATTTACTAATGAAAAGTAAATAGTGAGTGGCACTTCATCACTAGTTGACATAATATCAATCAATTCTGCGTAAACTAATGCAATTTAGGCCAACTCAATAAACATTGTCAACCGAAAGACAAACACTCGTGTCACCGGCATAACTCTGCAAATTTCAATCAATTAAAATCAAACGGCAATTCGACAATTATTCTATTAAGAACCTGCCATTGATGTCCTTGTTTAAAACGCAACCATCTAGGTGTTTTGGAATTTAGAGCAAATTAATTTGCTAATGTGCGAAATATTTTGGAAGTAAACGCAAACAAATTGGGGCATTTTTCGAGCTGTGTAAACACCGGGAAGAAGCTGCACCGTGATGCACTTTGTCAACTCGTCATGCTACGTGCTCAGCTGTCTGAACTCGGGGTCCTGGGATTCCCTGTCCCTCCGGTTTGTGGTTTATGACTAGCTGGAGAGACAGAGACAGAGACAGAGCGGAGAAAGCGAGAGACTTCTTCACATGGATAGTGTGTCAGTGTGCTAGGACAGCGAAGGGTTTACGGGGATGAGGGGCGGATGGCAAAAGTAACTTGTATCAACACTTTAGCACATGCATAGCAAACTGAAGAGACCCACTTTGCACACACACATGGGCACTGAGAGAAAAACGGTATGGCTAACCAGGTTACAAATCAAAATCTATTTATTCATATTTGAATCTTTGTTTATTTTTATCATAACTGGGTAGAGGGAGATCTGATACAGAATAAACTACAAAAAAACTCGCCTTTAAATAACATATTATATTAGGTAGCCTAAAACAACATTATCTCTCAAGAAGTTCTATACATCTTTTTAAAAATGGTTTATTTAATATTTTTTCACTGTATTTCAAGTTTAATAATGGTTTATTAAATATTTCTTCACTGAATATAAAGTTTAATAATGTTATTATAAACAATTATATTGCTGCATACACCATTAAAAGTGATTCAAAAATTTCAGTGATTTGTGTAACAATTTTAAGCGATTTCCAAAAAACATTTTGAGAAGTTAAATGTGTATGTGTGTTGCAACAACAATGTTGCCTATAATTTCACTTGGCGGTTTTTCCCTCAGTGCAGACCCACCTGCTGACCCTGTTGGAGCATTGCACCCTGCAGCAGCACAGGGCACACAAAATGCCAGCCATCGTCTTGACATATTTGGGTTAGATTTGCCTGCTCTCGCTCATTAGGAATTCCAACTAAATTCTGGCCGTCTTCCTCTGCGTTTCTCTGCTAATGAACATAACTCTAGAAGGCTCCCAACGGCTGACAGACAGCAGAGAAGTTTTCGGTTTGTTTGTGTAAGTTTTAAATTAATGGCAGCATATTTACTTGCGGCCCTAGCAAAAGGGAAACACAGCTGCAGCTGACCAGAGCGACTTGAAAATAGATTAACAAAAATTAATGTTATGCTCGGTTTTCAGTTCTCTGATGCGGAATCAGGTCCTGGGTCCTGGAAATTAAATAAGATGTCCTGTCACTGTCACGAACTCTGTGTTCTGTTTGCCAGCAGTGGGTTTGAGTGTGTGGCTGATAAATCTTCCCGGTTTCCTTGGTCCTTATCTCCCCTTCTGTTTTTCGGGGAATTTGATTTAATTTGTGGCAACGAGTGTCCTGAGCTAGGGAAAATTTCTATCTGTTCTTTGCCATTATTTGTTTGCATTGTTGTTCGTGGTTTGTTTAGATAGCGAGTTCTGAGTTGGCAAAGATAAATAGCCGAAGGGCAGTCTTTCAAATAAATATTCTTTTAATTATTACGTCTTTAATTTTCCCTCCTTTATTATTCCATTTTCAAATAACATTAAAAAAAATATTTTTTGACAACATCTTTGTGATAAGAATATGAAACATAAGTTCTTAAATTCTTTTTTAAGCCTTTTTAAAATCGTCTTCTGCACTTGTTCCTAACCAGATAAATAATTTAATTTTCAAATTGCCAGCGGTAACAAGTGCGCTAATAAAACTCGCCATAAATTAATTAAAAGACAACAAATTACCCAGACACATGCTGATGAGAAAACTTCATTCAATGATTTTCAATTAGTGCTCAAACCTAATCAAACCAGCTGCAGTAAAGTCTGACCACAAGGCGGTTGCTCGATGAAAAAGGATAAATCGAGGGACATGGGAAAAAGCAAGGGTGTAAACCAAATCCGCAAAGCTGGGCAAAACTTTCATTTAAAAGAAAAAACGATCGACTAAGTGGAAAAAACCGAGAAAAAACAAAAGGAGCTAAAAGTGAATCCGCCGCATTCAAAAGTGAAAAGCTGCAAGAGCAACACAGGCAAACAGCGATAACAAATGAACAGGGGAAGGAGCAAGGACTCGGAGCCAGGAAAAAGGAAAAAGGACACTGTACTTGTACTACACGCCAAGGGCCAGGCTCAAACACTAAGCAAATAGACATGATAAATTAAAAAAGCAGAAAGCAAAGCAGCACAAGCGAAAAAAGGAATGAAAAGCAAATAACGCGACGCATTGCACGCAGAGCTCAAGAAAAGATTACAGCAACTCCACCTACCGCCCCCTCACTTCACGCCCCGTTTTCAATCCGCCCAACAAAGGGGCGTGGCAGAAGCGGTGGTCGATGTGTGTTAAGTGGCATGCCCCAAAGGCGTCAAGAGGCACGCAGGATAAATAACAAAACGACACTGATAGAAGGCAGAAGGGAATCCCAGCTAGAAATGGAGAAAAGGGGGCAGGCGGCGGTGGGGCAAAGGGGCTGCAGTCTAAAGCTCGGTGGGCGTGGCCCCTTACGGGGCATCTGCCTTGTTTGGTTAAGCCTTCCAGTAGGTGTTAGCGCGTTCGAAATGCCAACGATTTGCCATTTGCATAGTCTGGAATACACTAAACTTGCTGGGTTGTCAGAGTTTTTGATAAAATTCAATAAACAAAGAGTTTAAATTAAATGGTGGGGAGAACTAATTAATTAATTTTAAAACTATGCTATACAAATGGAAAACAATGGCTTTAAATTCGTGTATAAAAAAGAATCAACAAACAATAATTAAGTAACATTTCGCAAAGGCTTTAACAAATGTATTGTTTTATGGCTATCCAAATGTTACATTGTTATCCTAAAAATCGTTTATTTAAAATTTTCGAAACAAAGATTGCGTATATGAGGTTTTTGAAAATCCGACTTATGTTATAACTATCCGATTTTGACAATTATTTATTATTATATTTTTGATTAAGAAGAGAATTTATTAATTTGTTTTAGCGTTTTGCTCATTTAATAAAAGCAATAAATATGGATTCTCTTAAATAAAAAAGCTAAATATGTTATTATTTAAAGGGAAACGTTTTTTAAAACCCTCTTAAAGCGTTAGGACAAGGGACTATTTAAATCCCTCAATATATAAAAATAACTTAAAATAATAGCATGATTTTTTCCAGCTCTTACAAACTACCTGCCAACCCTGTTTGCTTGGCAATTTATCAACAGGACACCTTCTGGCCAATAGACATTGCCAACATGGCTAATACTAACAAACCCATGGACAGCTCCGACATCCATAGACATATACAACCATGCAAACACCTAGCAAATACGCAACCAAGTGAGAAATGAAGACGAGTTAGTTAAGATGGGGCAGGGAGAAAGGGGAAAGCTGGGGAAAGAGTGGAGGGATAGCGAGAGATAAGCCCGCTGCAGTCACCTCAAGCCATCTGGCGAGGCTCGGATGTGGGAGGAATCCTGCAGGACGACAGCATAAATCAGGATATATACATATAAACGGAGGAAGAGGGGGCCACGGAGAGCGGGAAGCGATAAAAGACAAAACGGGCCAAGGAAACCGCTCCAAAGGCAAACGGCAACACTAATTGAAAAGCAAGGTAGAATTAATGGCTAGGGAAATGTAAGCGCTCCATAAACTTTTTCCCTGCAAAAAGGGAAAACCCAGGGCAAACACCAAAAGAAAAAGAAAATGCCGAACTAGAACGAAACGGTACTTAAGTTAGCCAATTTGGAGACCACGCAGTCACCGCATTTCCCCTCTTCCAAGGTCCTTAATTTTCTATTTCTTTCTGTTCGTCCCCTCTCTGTTTTTCCACAGCAGTAAGCACTAAAATTAGTTTTTTCGGTTAGACAATTTTATTAACATTTAATTGAAATAACCAAACAAGCAACAAATGAGCTGCCACAGGCCATATTCGTTGATACAGTAAGTGTCGAAACTATAAAGACATCTTAAACCAACTTTTTCAAAGGAAAAGAAGAAAATATAAGAAAATGGTTTGAAATTAATTAACCATTTATTAATATCTTTTATTTGCTATGAATGCTGCTATCTGAGGTACACATTTTAGCTATAGTCTTAGTAGGTATTTTTTTAGAATGGAATATTATATTAGCGCACTGCTACCCAATTGACAGCGTAATCTAATCAGTCTTCAATATATTCATTCAGTGTTGCTTAAGACTAATAATATAACTAAGACATTTTAGGGCTTTTGATTACAAACCGATATAATGATGAAATATATCAATGCCTACTTTTAGTCTTAACTTGGAATTTTTGTGTCTCTAATAAAACTTAAATACAATTATAAATACCTTTCAAAAACAAAAACCTATTTGAAATCCTATTCAATTACATTAAAGTTTTGTTACACACTGTATTTTGCCTAGAAATTAACACCCATTTAAGCTAGTTAATAACACAATCAAGATTCTTGTGCCAAGAAGGGGCGAATCGGAGCGTTGGTCTGGATTCGGTTCCAGGCACTCAACTGAAAAGTTTTAATCCGCTAAAAGCCAGCCGAAGTAGGATTATGTGCTTTTGGCATGCCATTGATAGGCTTGTTTCACTGTGGCAAGTCTTTGTGTGCCTGGGACCGCGTGCGTATGCGTTTTATGATGATGAAGGTGTGAAAATGGAAAAAGGTGTGTGTGGGCTGTAAAATAAACTCTTAACGGAAGTTATAAATAAGAAATAAAGCAGCCGAAAAGCCTAAAAACGAACTTTAAGCCCAAAAACAAACTTTAAACTTAAAACTCTACTTTAAGCGGAAGATCATGCAAAAAAAAAGAAAAAACACCCATTTGAAAAAGTCCTTAAAAAGCCAGTATTATCATTGCTAAATAAATCCAATTACGTGCATAATTCTTTAGTGACCCTTGGCTAGATAATTTAAAGTCCTTCCCCGAGGGCAGACGCAATAAAATTTATTATGTATAGGCTCTGAACGCCATAAGTTATGACATTTTGGTTTGAGTGTCTTAAGGCCGCCACAGAATTCTTAAAGTAATAATCATCTAGATAATGGCTGAAGTTCAAAAGAACCATAACCGAATTTAAATGCCATTTGAAGCCTTTTTCTTTTTTGAAAAGTCAAACGCATTTAATTATTTATTACGCGACCGTTTCTTGGGGATTCTAGCAGGGCATTAAAACTCGATTATTTCGATAATAAAAGTTCAGGGACGAACGTGCACCGAAAGTAAATAGAGAAATTCCAAACTTTAGAAAAAAGGTAGAAAGACGTGAAATAAAGAACCATTAAAAGAGGCATAATCGAAACATGAACTATTTATAAGGGGGCAAACACCTAATTGAAAGGGGTGGATGAAGACGATTCCATTTATTTCGGACGAATGGAAATGCCCGAAAAACTTTCCTCTTTTCCATTTTCTTCTTTTTCTTAGCATTTTTACGCTGCTATTCCTGGCTGCGAAAAACTTTTTGCTGGCGCAAATAAAATCACAATAAACTAATTGAATTGAGCAAATCGTTTTCCTTTGGTGTGGCAGGAATGTGAAGTGAATGAAAGCTGTGCGCGAAATTAATTCAATTGGCTAACAATAATAATTTGCACAATAAAAACGGCAACAATTGAATGAAGCAGAGGCGAAACTTTGCCAGAGATTTAATCACACAATGAAAGTTCCACACTCCCTTTTGCCTTGGCCAGCTGTTACGTGATTTCCTCGAAGGTCCTGTTTCCTTTTCTGTGCCTGCCACTGATGACCAACGGAAAAGTTTCCTTCACTTGTTGTCGTAAAATTAATGAAATTGTTATGCAAAATCGCAAACTACTGGGAAAGGAAAATAGCAACAGTAACTAAGTGGAAAGTCCAATAACAAAGTGTTTCGAACAAATAAAAGCAAAATGATTCGGCGGGTAAGACGGTTGTGATGACTAAATGAAATGTAATGATGGCTGTCAATGGAAAATCTGAAATTGTTTTTTAACAGTTCATAATGTAAATAGTTTGTCCAGTGTGGTGTATGCTTAATATCAGATCCAGTCCCAGCGTATTAAGAAAATGTATAGCATTATAAGTAGCAATTTTATCTATACATAAATACATTTTTCGAACCCAAGAATTGTTCCCTTCATCTTGCAAATAAAATTATTATTTGTAGCTGTATATGGAAAATTCCTTTAGATACTTCAAGCTTTTTCCTGTAGTTGCAACTGGAATCCGAGTGTTCAATGTGGCGTATACGCAATATCAAGTTAAAACCACTTGAACAAGCACATAACGACAAGTTTCCTTTTTCTGGCTTTCCCTTTTTTTTTGGGTTTGGTTTCGGTTCTCTTTGCAAATAACCTCGGGCACGTTTCTCGGCTAACTGCTTACAAGTCCGGTTCGATATTCCCTTCACTCCCCACCAGTATATCTCCCATGTACATTTCATTTTTATACGGCAACAATGCCGGCTCCTTTTTCCTTGTACAACACTTAAATCCCAATTCGTTTCGGGTGCAGGAATCACAGCTCAGATATCGAAAGCAAGGATGCGAGGGGAGCACTTACTTAACATGCATGTATGGATATTTTATTGATACGCAACTGTGAGTGCCGCTGGGCGATTGGACACAAGCAGCAAGGAGAAATGGCAAAGTGTGGGAAATAAAAACGAAAATGTGTTGCGAGGCCTTTAATGCGTTTCGCAAGCATTTCGGGTTCTTGCCTCAAGGAGTCTTACGCACACAAAAGTGGAATGGCCCAATAAATGGCCATTGGCCAGGGAGCAAAAAGAGGGATCACACTCGCCTCTCCAGTTTCTGCTGCAGTCAACTGGGGACTACTGCTGGCAAGTCACATGGAAAACTCTTTGAGTTTCCACTGCCATCATAAGCCTTTAGCATCTCGCCCAACATCTGTGCAATGTTTCAAAGAAGCTAAGATTAACCCGACTCAA
Organism: Drosophila kurseongensis; assembly: GCA_018153305.1. Classification (NCBI taxonomy): domain Eukaryota; kingdom Metazoa; phylum Arthropoda; class Insecta; order Diptera; family Drosophilidae; genus Drosophila; species Drosophila kurseongensis. The sequence continues at coordinate 1,378,867 of JAECXX010000149.1, forward strand.
AAAAACTTGGAAAGCATATTAATCTTTATGCATGCCTAAAATTTTTGTTAATTTTCTTGACAATAATAAGGCTCAATTGTCTACTTGATCGCTGTACCCAAGAATTTACATGGAAACACTAGACACTATCATTGACGGTTGATTGATGTTAAAAATCCTTTTCTGCATTAATAATATATTTCGTAAGTTTTTATTAAAATTCAGGGTAAAATATAAAGTTTAAGACACAGACTTATTCTTTATTTATTTTAAATCAATTATTTTTGTGGGGAACATTTTTCTTATATTTGAAGTGTATCTAAATTTCAACGAGGTGTGGTCAAAAACCTTTTTTCCACTTTTTCCAGTCTCATGCGTCAAGAGTGTTCATTCATCTTCCTTCGCCTGGATTTCGGTACCGAATCGGGTACAACAATCAATAAAATTGAAGATTTGCCTTTTTCGCTCAGCCACACAAAAGTCATGCCAGCTGCTGCCCGGATTCATCCTCCCATATATATATATATATACGATATATATTGGTATATATGAGAAGAGAGTGAGGGGGACAGAGTGTCAGGGAATTTGCAAATGCCGACTGATTAATGACGCAATAATTGTTGGCACACGCAGGCTGAGCGATGGATGGCCGAAATGTATTTAAGTTTCTGTTTTGTTTTCGGCCAAAGGCAAACAAAGTGTTAAAAAATTGACTTTGGCCCGACCAACGGACCAAGGGATCAATGGCTGGTCGTTGTTCGGGCCATTTGATAGGATTATTATCGTGTTCTTAGCCTTTTTGGCATTTGATTTTGCGGAAAGCTTTTGTCGGCTCCCTAAAGTTCCATTTCGTTACGTTCAATTTACCAAATTGCTTGAGTGGTGAATGGAAATTTCAACTATTTTCCCCATTGGTTTTTCTATTAGCGGGTCGAACTCTCTGGGGTTTGAATTTCTGCTTGAGCTGGGGCCCTTAATGATGATTTATATTTGCTTTGAGCTTTGAATTGGTTGGTTAATTATGCCATTTAAGTGGCTCGGGTTTTTGGGGTTTCAAATGAATTTCAATTTCCTCAATGATAACTGGCACTTTAAATGGTTTTCTGATTGAAACTCATTGAAAGGCGTCCTAGATAATAATCACTAAGTAATTGAACTTATATTTATTTTGGGGGAGGCATTTTCGACATTGTTTCTTTGAATCAAAGACGACCGTGAATTGATTGGTTTGAGCAATGGATTTGTACTTAATAACTGAAAGTCTGATTTCGGGTTAAATGTTCTTTATAAACATCATTTAAACTAATTAAGTCTCTATGCCAAAGGTTATCCCATTATCCTAAATTAATTGTTGTTGAGTTTGACGACTTTTGGTGGTGTATATATATTTTGGATGAGTGGAAAATGTTTTTAATTACTGTACATTTTTGTGTTTTGTTATTTTAGGCTTAGGCGATCGTAATAATAATTAAGATATTTTTACTGTGCATAAATTGTTTTATTTTTCCCATTTTTTCTTCATAACATAGCAGTAGTGCAAATCCCTTTAGGACATCATATCCCCTAGCATATTTATATATATAATCCCACGCAGCGAAAACAAAGCATAATTAGCAAAAGAAACAGGCAAAAGAGATAAAGGGAGTGGGGTCCTCCGAAGGTGTTGAAAATAATGCATAAGAGAGAAAACGGAAATGAAGTACAAATTTCCTAGCCTCTGCGATTTATGTTGGCCAGAGATCCCAAAGGATATTTTCCGGGGATGAGATGCTGCAGGTGAAGTCGGTTTCCAGGCGCGCTAATTTGCTAAGCTGGCTTACACATTGGAACTGGGTAAAACGCCACCCAACCATTCCCCCGAGGGAGATCCTGGCAAAGGCTTTTGCGGTATTATCATTAGAATTTAAATTGCCTTTCGCCGCTGATGCCGCTGGAGTTGCTGTTGTTGTGTTACGGCGACGTTAAGGTAAGGCAAATAACTTGTGGCGCCAGCACTGGCATATTTTTTATGAGCTTATTTACCCTTCTGCGTGGGTCTCTAATTTAAGCGCCTTTTCCTTAAGCCCTTTTATCTAACTGAATGTTTAATTAACCGCACATCGCGAGTCGCCAGTGAAAAAGTGAAAACTGTGGAAAAGTGTACGGAGTGACAGAAAGGAATTGGGTTAAGCCAACTACAACTAAAAATACTATCCAAGGCAAGGGAAAACTTTCGGATAAAAAACTTTCGCTTTGGATTTCTTTCTCAATCTGATGGTTTTCATACAATTTTAATCTTATTTAACTTGTATTATCTTTGTGCGTGATAAGCCTTATCTGGCATGTGTTTTGTATGGTTAGATCGGCCTTTGTTGCTGTTGCTGCTTCTGGCATTTTCAAATAGTTGTGAACTTTGTCAAAACAACGAGCCACAATGCCCCAGCATGAGCATCAGAATCAGCACCACCCCCTGCCCCACCAGCCACCCACATTTTGTGGTTGGAGGGGTCACATCATATAGCCCCACCGCCCCCTCGACCACATGTCGCTTATAATCTGCTGTAACTTTCTGACCCACTCTTAACTGACATTTTTTGGCTTTTGCGGTTTTTTTCTGTGCTTCTTCTACGCTAATTTGGCCAGCTAAAATACGACAAAAAAAAAACTGGAAATGTACATAGAGATTTAATATTATTTTAAGATTTATTTATGTCGCGGCAAGGGAGATGACACTGAAATTTTGATGTGGATTTATTATCTTCTATGTGGTCTCGTTTGTTCTTTTTTTAGAGCAGTCTGGAACATGTTTTTCTGTTTACATTTTTCATTTCTGTTTTTCTTTTTTGGTATTTTTGATTGACATTCGCATATTTGCGAAAATATTTGGGGGTTCGGCACTCTTTTGAAACATTTATTCAACGAATATTGGTTCTCTGCATGATGCATTTGTCCATAAGTAATTAGATAACATTAACCCAAAAAAGTGGTCTTAAGTCTAAAAGTAAAAATTAAGATGGTGCATGTTCTATTTTCAACTAACAGCATTAAAATAATATTCTTGAAGTTTCCATACTAAAAAGTGTATTCTGAGCTGCGATAAGTTTTTTTTCGGAATTCCCACTTTCTTGTTTTATTGCAGCTCCACATATGCTGTCATGACATTTGCCAATTGTGAGTGAATTGTGTCGAACATTTTTCCATCTGGCCTCTGAAAAAGAATTTGGATTTTCTTTTCCCTTTTTGTGTTTTTGATGCAACTGTCGGAAGATTGTGTTGATTTATTTGATGAAATGTTTTTCTTGGTGGAGCGTCCAAGCAAAATATTGATGGGAATGCAAATTCTCGGACTGATGGCAGAGGACATAAACAAATGTGCAGAGGTGCTAAATTTGTATGAAGAAATTTTGGAACAAACAGGAATTTCAATTTCTTTAGTGAAGAAAATTAAGTTTTTTTTCTCGATGAATAAAAACGAAATTCCCTTGTTAATAAAGAACTAATAAATAAAAATTGATTTTGTTTAAACGAAAAGTTAGGCCATAAACATTTGACGAATAAATTTTGTTAAAAAGGAAGCTTTATTGTTGGATTCAAGATAATATAAACATTTAACACTCTAAAAGTAATTTTTAAGCTCGAATTTTTCTCATGTTATACATGTTTAAGCTATTTCAAAACTGCCCTTCAAAAAATACGAAAGTTTAGTGAAGGACCATACTCAAACCATTCAGAAACCCTCTTTTAATTCTTCCCACTCCGAATCTGCTCACAAAATGATAATGCATTTTTAATATGCACATAATTCTCTTATATATTTTTGTAAAAGGACAAAGATATGAAAAACCGGGCGAGAAAAATTACAATAAAAACTACAGAATGTTAAGGGTGCGGAAAAGCGGTGGGAAATGCGGTGGAAAAGCAGAATAAATAACATTTAGTGTGAACGCTGCGAACATGCGAAAATGTAGTTAACATTGCAAAACAGTAACGAATGAAGTGGAAATGGAATTGAAAGCCCGAACACACTCACACACAGACTCGAAAAAGGAAGAAGGACTTCAGCACAAAAGTATGCAAGTGCTAGACAAAATGTCTGTGTGCGAGAGAGATGGGGAGCGAAAATAGAAAGAGCCAGGACATCTTTTGTGTTGTTTTATGTCTGCCTCGGTTTCTGCATTTCCAGCTGCATAAAGTTCGCATTTAATTTCGTTGGCAACACTTTTTTTCGAAGGCTCTCTAGGTTTTTCCTCTTTTTTCTAGTTTTCCTTTTTTCCTCGTTTTTTGCAAACATCTCCTTGATGTTGTTGTTTTTATCGCATGTTTGGCCGCGAGTTATCATTTCTAGAGACACCCACACACATAGAGCGTTGTAAACATGTCACAGTGTCTGTGCGGCGTCTGCAGTTCTCCCGTTCCCAACCCCATTTTCCACCCACTCTCATTTTTTTTTGCGCACAGCAAACAGGAAGCAGTCAGCCCAACACTGGCACAAATTAAATGCAATAACATGAGAACAAAAACAAAAAAAATACAGGAAAAACGCAAAAATAAAAGGGAGCCTTGTTTGAACCTCGAGCTGCCGCAACGGAAATGCTGTGCAGGATAAAGAGGAGTCGAGTCCTGCGGATAGAGATGGAACTAGTGCCACGTTCAAGCAATTATAGTCAAAGTGAAGTTGTAATCTTTGGTGGCTCCCTTGCAGATGGCAATGACAAATAACTTTATCTAGCATGCAAGAGGAATGGGCGGGGGATAAAACGCCATGCAGCACTTGCACACGGAATTGGAAACCTGATTCTGCGATACGCAAAATGGAATTAGATGCCAAGTCAAGGCATGAAACATATTCTTCTCATTTAAAACCTGAGGGTTTTTAAGCAAAGTTGAAAAATTGTTAAATGTATACTTGAATTGACTTTTTTTGATTAAGATTTGAAAGCTCTGATCGTACACAAAAAAGGCAGTTTATATTTATACTGATGTTTGAGTGATTTAAATGAATCTAACATACCCTTATTTAATTTAAACAAAATGGATAAATATTTCCTGTATTCCTTTAATGGTAGGCATAAGCTCTTTATGTCCCTCTTCAATTATTAAAGCAATACAAAGCTCAACATGCAGCTTATCAATCACAAGTCAACCGTGAATTTGTCCCCTACAAAGTGTCCCTCACTGCCATGATTCGCTAATCCTGGCGAGGCTCAAAAGTATGCAACACGGAACTTTTTCGCATCTCCTCACAACCACTGACTGACAAGAGCCTCTAGAAAATAGCTACAGTGGTTCACAGTGCTCATCAGGAACTAACCATCGCACACACATCCGCATCTGTGGTCACTCCTGTCCAAATGGGGATGGCGGAAAAAAAGGAAAACTGCAAACAAACAGGAGCAGTAGAGCCTGGTCAATCGTCGGCGTTCAACGTCCAAGTCAAGGACCATTGCCTTGCCCTCAAGTGGAACTTCGCCCTTTTAGTTTTGTTTCTATGTTAACTTTTTTCCCCGCCATTCGCTTTGGTTTGCATTTGTTTTGTTTTTTTCCCTCACCGCCTCTTCACGTTTTTTTTCGTTTTTCGGCCACGCTTTGCGCGGAAATGTAAATTAATTGGTCTAACAAAGTGCACTTCAATTGTGCTGCGGGCATGTGTTGTTATAGTTGTTAGTTTGCGTGTTCTTGTTGGTTTCGTTTTTCGGGGAGTTTTTCATTTCTGGCCGGGCGATCATTAAAGTTTCGAGTGTTCCATAATGCAGCCAGCATAACATTTTTAGCGGTTGACTCTTTTGACTTCTACACAATAATTTTAAATGGTAATAGGTTTTTTATAAAATGAAAATTCCGAGTTTTTTGTTAATTTCTTTTTGTCAATTGGGTTTTTATTTTTTTAAGCTTTTAGAAGTTTGAACTTTTGTTTAAAAGTTTATTTTTGATGTGTATTAACACATCCAAAAATATTTTAGTAAAGCCAATAACAAAAAACTTTTTTAAAAAATGTAAAGTAGTAATTGAATAATAAAAACACATTTGTATGTTTACACTTGTTCAAAATTATGTATTCTTCGTTTAACATATTTCCCCTTTAAACGTTTTAAAGCACATACTTAACACCCACAAGTATTCGTTTAAATAAAATTAAATGAACCATAAAAAAGTGGTTTTTAATGCAGCATAAAAAATACTCCTAATATTTTGATTGCAACCTACAGAAACCAACAAAATCGGATTCAGTGATTATACATTTTAACTAAACAATTAATGCTTAAGAGAGCTGCTGGCCAAAATCTCGAGTTGCGCCACTAATCAAACTACTTTTCGAGGAACCCACGCAACATCAACAACAGCATCAGACAATCGGTCAGACAATTTCAAGTGCTTCTAACAAACAAACTTCAAAGCCTACGCATTCTGTTGTTATTTGTTGTGAACTTGTTTTTGTATCTTTTTTTGTTTTTGGTTACTTGTTGCTCAGCCGCGGCTGCTTTTGTTTCTGTTTCAGTTTCTGGGCTTCAACAGGTAAAATCTCATGCCCCACACGGACAAAAAAACTTGACAAGCATTCGGCGGGTTGACATTTGTTGTTTGGCTTGAGTTGTGTTGACCAATGTCGTCTCCCACACCCAGAGTCTAGTTTTCCTGTGTCTGCACCTCGAAAGTGTGGAAATCGCGTCATGAATGAGCATTTCCCCAACTCGAGGCACGCTCGTTTGTGTTGGCATTTGATAAATAATAGGCTTTCGCCCTTTCCTCCAACCTATAATCTTGTCATTTCCATGCTAAATCGTGTTAACACGTCTTAGATCTTATGTGAGCGCTTCTTCGATTCCCCCAAGAGAATTGAAAGTTTTTCAAGACTTCCTCGTATTTCAGCTTCTGTGTAACACTCAAAATCATTGAGAGGCTATGTTTTTTGAAGAGTATTTGAAAGACTTGAGACTTTAAGTAGATAATTATCTGGGTTAAGGTTGAGTTGCAGCACAAAAAATAAGAATGACACCTGAAGACTTTGTTGAGATGATAATAAACTACGACAATTTACTTATCTTTAGTGGTATTGCTTAAGTTTTTGTACTTTGGAGCACGTGGTAATTATATGAGGTAATTTACATGGTTAGCATGTGACGAAAAAGGCAGCGAAGTCATGGACTAACAAAAATTCTTTGAGACAAATGAAACTTCTTAAACTTTTTCCAACACTACTTTTAGCTAATAAAATTATTTTTCAAAAATTAATAAAAGCTTTAATAAGTTGCTAATAATATTTGACTGTTACTTATCAACATTTAAAATGCAATTGCGTTCATAAAAAACATTAATTGATTTTGGTTTCCCCTAAATATATACATGTTTATTTTTTTCTTTAATTAGACATTTAAAAATCCTAGACTTCCTATTTTTAATTCAATGTACAAATTATTTGTCAAAGCCTATTGAAAATCATAAAAAAAAAAATCTATGAAATTTGTCACACTTTCCAAAACATTTAATAAACACACACTTTTCAGCATTTAAGACGTTTATGCGTTTTTCGAGTTAAGCTCTTTTCACTTTCATTTTAATATTCCATTTGTCTATTGCATGGATGTTTTCGGTAGATTTAATTGGCACTATAACAATTCTAAAGGCGATTATAATTGCCAGCGAGTAGAATTTTCATAAATTCTACATAAAATTTCAATTTCACTTTGCGCAAAGCGCACACAAGCACAGGGTCATTGTATGTGTGGTTGAGTGAAATATGTGTGCATAATTAATGCACATTTCACTTTAAAATGCAGAGGCACACACACATGCACACGAGCAATGCACATGCACTCGCACACCAACACACAAACACTCGCATACAAAATGGCGACGGCTGTGACGCCTTTTCCGCCATTTGCTTTGAGCCGAGATTTGTGTTTAATTGTTGCGTGGCGAATTCAATTTGCATGTTGTTGTGAGTGTGTGTGTGAGCATTTGTTTGTTTGTGTTGGTTAGAGTGCAATGCACGCCTCAAACTAGGCAACGTATGTTTTGCTCTTTTAAGTTTGCTGATTTCTCCGGCTTTCAAGAAAATCTTTTGTAAATTTGTATTTTTGATTGCATATTTTCCTATATTTTAATTACTTTTTTTTGTGTTTTTTCGTAGCGAACTATTTGGTAATGTTCACCAAAACCGAAACCGGTTAAAAAGAGTTCTGCCGCTTGGCGCTTTCCGTTAAACACGCGCGACCGGGCGCATCTCAAAACACGAACTGAAATCCGAAACTGAAAACTCAACGCCAGCATCCACAATGGACGCCGGCAGCGACGTCGGCAGAGGCAGAGGCAGAGAGTTACCCGGAATGGAATCCGAAATAGCCAAAGTTCGTTCGTCTATCGGCATCGACAGCGAACTTCGTGGGCCGACGATTTTCCACATGTGGGAGTCGGGCATTTCCCGAGATAATAACAACAACAGAGAGCAAAAACGACAACAGAGCGCCCCCGAAAAAATTGGAGACTCGGAGAGGGGCTTCGGAGAGTCTATTTGCCACCTGGGAGAGCGGCGAACAGCCGGTTGGTACCGTTATTACCTACCGGCAAAATAAACAAAAACAACGAGCAATTAAACACATATTCGACTTGTGCAAGCCCTAACTTTGGATGTTATACAATTATTATTATTAAATTAGTCAATCTAGGACTTTACACATAATTTAAATTCATTCATTTTTAATTTGGTCACAAATATATAAAAAAAACTATTGAAGTAGAATTAGTTTTAAAATGAACCTCGTCGATTGGCTGAAGTAAGTAACAAGTATCGAAGTAAAGTACAAAAATTAATATTATTTAGTAATACATTATTTATTTATTTATTGAAAAACAAAATTTAATTTTTTGATACATAATTCAGTTCATAAAAAAATGGTTAAGTTTAATAACGCTTACAAAATGAGAGTTGTTTGTTTTCAAATTTTATATGCAAACATTATAAAAGCGTTTTAGGCCATTTTTGAAAAGGGTTTTGAGGCGCCAAAAGAAACCAAAATGTGGAGACTTTTTCTTCCCAATATAAGGCACATTGAGCTTTTAAACATAAAGGAGTCTGCGCAATGTCAACTTCGTTGAAGAACTGAATAATAAAGGGAACATTCTGAGCTCGGGTTTGCTATCCTATTTTTTTACCAATAGTAAAAATTCCTAAAAGCTTTTTAAAGAAAAACTAACTTTCCAATCACATTGAAGCAATTAGAATATAATTTAAAAATTGTAAATTTGAAGTACTAATTAAGAGAAAACCAATCTAATGTACAAACACCAATACTAATTACAGACTAAGTTGGTTTGCAGAGATTTCGGTAGATAATTAAGTGAAAACTTCAAAACAATCACCAAATTTACAAATAAGCAATAATATTATTACTGCCTAGCCGAAGTTTATATACTCTTGCAGCTATAACACAAATTTAATATTCTGCAAAATTACCATGTAGCGATTTGATTTCATTGATAAATACAATGAATCGTGTCACATTTGTAATACATTATTTGATTGGCAGGTACATATTTATTTCCCTATGGGTTACAAAATGAAAACAAACGAATTTATATAATTCTTCCATATATTTTCAAACAATGAAGCCGATCCCGCCCGTTCCGACTCATATACTATTTCCAATTCTTTTGGCAAGGTTTTATCAGATAGCTTAAAAACTTAGAGACATGTTGGCTTATAAGCAGTCGGACATGGCAATATCAACTCGTTTAGTTTTGCTGATTAAAAATATATTATATTTATAGGGTCCAAATTGCTATTTTTTAATGCGTTGCAAACTTTTTATTAAAACTATACAGTATAAAAAGCGAGGAAAGCATATAAAATACTAGAACCGGGAAAATAACATATATTGCTAGCTTTCTTTAATGTCTCAATTTCGAAGCGTGAAAAATTTGCATTTGAACCCCCAACAATTGAAGCAATAAAATAATTATAATTGAATTGAAATAGGACGGAAAGGAAACCAAAAAGCTCAATGCTGCAGACAAAAGCCGGGAATATTTAAAAGAAAAGCGAAAAGCATCTTAAAATAATTATCTTAAATAGGAGAATGTAATTTCAACAAAGAGGCAGACACAGAACAATGAAAATGGGGCTGATGACGATGCCATGCCCCACCCACTGGTTAAACCACCCCCTTATCCTCAAGCATTTCAAATAAACAAACAAACAGACGCCACAACATCACTTGAGAAACGCGCGCCACACTGAACTCTCGAGAATATTGTAAGTGGTGGAAAGGGGAGTCGGAAAATAGGGAAATCGCTAGACAAAGGGGGAGGGAACCGCCCCCCAGATGGGTGTCACTGATAAGTGCATCCAGCAAGTGGGCAGAACTCATTTGTGGCCACAATGCCAATTTTGATTGCAACTGCAATCGAGACATTGAGTGCTCCGAATGGAAGGCTTTGTACAGTTCCGCTTTGGTTTCGGATTTGTATACGGATTGGGATCATTATAGGCAAGTTCAAGTGGATCGAACTCAGCCCTTGATCGGCTACAATAAATTTAACCACTTAATTGCTTCCGCTTATCAAAAAGATAGGGAGAATTAAGAAAATTAAAAATAAAACTCTTTCATGGGTTTGAAACCGAATCTTTGAAAAAGTTCAATAATGCTTTTGAATTACATTAAAATAGCCTAGGTCAATTATAATTATCAAGTACACGCATTTAATCTTATATCACATAAAATATATTTCCCTCTAAAAAGTTGGTTTACCTTTAAACGGTTAAGAAATAAGAAAACTTAATAGTAAATAAACTTATTGAATATATAATGTTCCCGATATAATTTTTGTAAACTCATCACTAATGGCTTAAATTAGCCCGACTGTACCCCATGACTGGTCAACATCTTTCGCAGTTTATTCTCACATGGCCAGCCAACAAAAGCGAAAGTCAATGAACTTTCATGAGAAACAACATTTTCTCTATACAGTGCATAAATCTGTCAAGTGTCGTTAAATTGTTACAGAATGGATTTATATCATTATGTCAGCAGCGGGGAGTAATTTAAAATTTTCAAAAGAAGAAGTCGGACAAAAGACAAAAATGCCCGTTACCTTAAACATTAATGGATTGCGTTCAATGTCAGCCTCGGCGTTTTCACAAAGTGTTTCCGTTTCCGAGAGAAAAGCAAGGAACTGTCAAGAGAAAAGTTTGCATAAGAATAAGATAAAACTGATTTTTATTCAATCATACCTGATCCATGGCTCGATCAAACGATTGAAGACTATGCACAGCCGCATGCAATTGTTTGCCACGATTTATGACTCCGTTGTTTAAATTAGCATAGCTGGAAAATAAGTGAAACAAACGATTAGGCTCGGTATTACAAGTATTATCTATCTATAAACTAAACAAAAATAAAAAAAAAGTAGGCGCTAGTTTCACAATATTTTTTTACGCAGGCATTTTAATTATATTTAAAATATTGACTTTTAGTAAGGAGAAAACATAACTAAGACATTAAGACTTATACAGTTTAAATTTATGTGAAGCATTTCTAAAAACCAATTAATCTCCCATTTTGAATAACAAATAATAACTTCTCGAAATTACTACCAAATTATTTTTTTTTTAAATCAGCAACGCAGCCATAGACTTTAATAACATTCTTGCATAAGATTACCCTATTTCTTCCTTAGTTTAGCCCAGAACAATCTTTCAAAAAACCAATAGTGTAAACAGTTCTATTAATTTCCACGATATTCCACTTAACTCACCGTTGATTAATGACCTCCGTCATTTTCTTGATCCTGGTGGTATCATCATTGGGATAGACGGCAATCAGTTTCTGTGTCAGCTCGTTGAAGATATCAAAGTGTTGCTTATTCTGGTGCAATTCCGCATGGAAGGTCTGTCAAAGGAATGGGGCATAATCAGAGTTGATGCAAGAAATCCTAGATAGGACACTCATACCTTCTGCTCCTTTTGCTGGGCCTCCAGGATGTCGGCTGTGGTGGCAATGGTGCCCATTCGCTCGGCTCTCTGCTCCATGCGGGCCAGCCATTTCTCGAGCTCCAAACGCTTGGCCTCGAACCTGCGGTTAATTTGAGATGGTGACAAGGGGGTTAAGTGGTGGTCGAGTGTTAAATGGGGGTGCCACCTACCGCTGTGAGTCGCTCAGCATGTTTTTAAGTTGGGCAGCTCGCTGCAGGACACATTGCGACGTCTCATCCCAGTGCTCACGCAAACGGGTCACTGTTGAACAATTAAACGAATTAATGATTTATTCACTTAAAATCTGGTTAGTTAACGGTAAATAAAACCATATTAAATATCAATAAGTAAACAAAGATTAGCCAGAGTTTTATCGCCTTTCTCTTTGGTTTATTGCCCAGCCATGCAATTTAGTAGGAATAACAACTTTCGTTAGCAATTTGCTTTGTCAGCGCGGCTTCGGGTTCGTGTGTGTGCTGTTATGGGTTAAGCTTGAGCCCTGTGCGGGAGGCAGGTTGGGGTTAAGTTACAACACAAACACACTATCTATCCTTCGGTGTGGTTACCTTTCAGACAGCAACGCATATAATCTAAGTCCGCTGAACAGTGCGGTGCTAGGGAAAACTGTTTTAGCTCTACAAGTCGAAAATCAAGAAGAAACAGATATGTTAAAGCAAAATATATATTTTTAATAGGATCTGAAAGGATTCAAACTTTTTATTTTAAAACAACAGACAAATTTAACAATATAATAAGAGACTTAGAGGTTCTGAAAGTCCCTTACACTTTTATTATTTGTTATTTTTCATTATCCGTCAAAATTAAATATTCATTTTTAATTTTTTATTTTTCCTATTTAAGAAAGTTTTTGTTTTTCCTTTTTATTTTTTTTATATTTGCACATTGGATAATTGTCAAACCTCAATCAATATCCAAAAATTTCAATATTCTTAGTTCTAAGAATGACTTAACATTTGTAGTAGGTCTGAAATCTAAGCTATGAAAGAGATGGCAAAATAATATAATTTAACACAACATAAACATACATAAATAAGAATATTTATTTACCTTCAAACAAAAGGAAATTAAATAAAAACGTAATATAAAGTAAGATAGGTACAAAGGTACATTTTTGTCAGTGGTCTACCCAAAGTCTCAACCGATTTACGGAATGTAAGCTTTAAAAACTTAATACTTTAATAAATTTTATTTGTCTTTATCTCAAATTATATATGGTTTGAAAAAAAACGTTTTCACAACGTTGAAGCTGTTTCTGAGCTACCGAAGTTTGCCGATTAAAGTTTGGTTGGAATGGATTTTTGGGGCATAATTCTTTGAGCCCACTTTGGAAGCCTTACCCTGAATGCCACCTGCCGAATTCTGGGTGAGCTGGGTCTCGTCGTGCGACGACCGCCTGCGCATGCGCAGCTCCTCCCGCGACAATGCCCCGCTGCCGGCGGCCACTTGAGCGGCAGCAGCTGCAGCGGCCGCAGCAGCAGCAGCAGCGGCTGCGGCGGCCCTCGACTGCGCCTGATGCTGCAACAAGGCGGCGGCGGCTGCCGAGCCCGGCGACTGGCCCATATTGTGGACCACCTGTGGCGGTATGTTGCCCAACAACTGCTGGCGTATCTGCTCGCGGAATTCGCTGCTCAGCGGCATTGGCGGCTGCTGCGAACCGGAAGTTCCAGAATTTGCCACCACATTTCCGGTGGCTGCGTTTCCGCCACCAACACCAACACCACCACCAGCAGCAGCGGCAGCGGCCACGGCATTTAAATTATTCTGAAAACGATGGCGACTATACTGCAGCTCTAGTGGTAAATTCCGATCCAGGGAGCGCATATGGTGCTCGATGGTGGAACGCATGGATTGCTCCACCTGGGAATTCGAGCCCGAATTCGTCGAGGAATTATTGTGCAGGGATTGCTGTTGGGCCTGGGCCCTCAGTTGTTTCAGTTCCTCCAGCGATTGTCGCGAGTCACCAGCCCTGCCCTCATCCAGGGATAGGTTTCTTTCGTAGTTGGCAGTTCGTAGATTCACAGAGCCACCGCCCAAATGTCGAGTACCCGCCGCTAGACTGGCCTTAAAACTCAAATCGAAATTGTTTTGCACCGCGGCCTCCATGTTCCTTAGGTTCATTTGCTCCTGCATGGCCCGTTCCATGTTGCGCAAGCCACTCTCAATTCCTCGCAGTGCATCCTCTGATCCAAACTCCTCCGTGGGCGATGATATGGATCTCTGATTGATTTTCTTCGCCTCACTGGCTCTTGTGGGCGCCGGCGAGGGCACGGGATTAAGGCCGTTCTTGGAGCTCTGTTCGCTGAGGGCCGCCACGGCGGATTGGAGGACCAGTGGCGGCGGTGGTGGTGGCATTTCAAAGGGGTTCGAACACCGCCGGGCGGCCATTCCTTCGGCGGAAAGGGTTGAATGCTTTTCGGGTGGCGGCGGAGGTTTATCCTTAAACTTCATGCCCGCTAGAGGTGAATTTTGTGCTGAATTTTGAGCAGAGTTTTGTGTTGATGCGGGTTTCCTGGGCAGTGGCGGCGGTTGCCTCATGGGTGGCGGCAATCCCGGCACCACCATCGCCTGTCCATCGGGCATACTCTTCAGACTATGTCGTTTGGGTGGTATTTCCGGTGGGGCGGCTCGATCGCTGGCGCCCCTGGCGGGAATCGCCGGAACCGGGCGACTCTGGGTGGGCGGCAAAGGGGGCGGGGCACCGGTTTTGTGGGCCGGCAAAGTGTTGACCGTATGCTGCTCCTGCGATCCCTGTTTCCTCAGCAATTGCTGACCTCTGAGTGCCGCCTGGGCCGCCAATTCCGAATTAATGCGAGGTATTTCAGGTGCGAGTTTTGGTCCAGATGAGCCCGAATCATCGCCACCCAAAGTGGGCGGGATTGGAGGGGGTGGTTTGGCAGCCATCTCGATTTTCCACTCCTCTCTGCTGCCTTGTGCGTTTTACAGGAATTTTCCGGGATTTTTATTTTGAAATTTTTGTTTGTTTCAGGGATTTTAACACTTCACTTGATTTGCATTATCACGCGCCGCATTATGTGCGTTTGATATGTTCGATTAACCAGCGGCTCTTCACTCAATTTGAGCCGAAATATATGTATCAAAAAGTGTATAAAAAAGCGGCACTGTTGACATTGGTAAAAACTTGATTGTTAATGGTAAACATAAGCTCCACCTTTCTCTCTTTCTCTCATTCTCTCTATTTTGGATTTGGGTTTGTTTATAAAACGTGCCGGAAACTTAACACTGCCAGCGACCACAAGCAAATACTCCAAAGAGCAAAACAAACAGAAGAGAGTGCGAAAAATGCTCTTAAATTCTCCCTTTCTCTCTCTCTCTCTCTCCAAACTTTCTTTCTCCACATACACGCAGACATTCACAAATTCATTTTTACCACACTTTGCGCCTTCAACTGCGCCGGCTGTTTCTCGTTGCATACTTTTTGGCGCTGTCTGCTTTACAGGCTTATTCGCTCCGTACGGTAGATACCAACTAAAGGGGAAATAATCGTTTTTTTCGAGTGGAAATATGTAAGTCTCGTGGCAAGCCAACATTCTTTTTATATATATTTGGCTTTATTAAAATGTATTTTAATGAACATTTTAACATGCCTACTTTGATTTACTATTTACACAGTCTGATGTCTTAATTGATATTTTTGCCTTTTTAAGTTAAATGGTGACATATTTTTAGATCTTTTCTATTGATTTAAAACTCCAAAATGTAATGTCAGACTATTTGATTTATCAGACTATATAAACAGAAAAAGATAATAAATCTGCGATCTATTCAAAATGTAAAGGTTGGAGCTTGTATATAAAATTTACTTTTTATCAAACCAAAATACAACAAAATATTTAATGTGTTGTTTAATAAATGTCCGAATTCATTAATATCTCAAAAAATATAATATATTTAGGCAATTGCTATTTTAAGTCCCACTATAAAGTCCATAGCTAGTATCTACTGTTATGTTCTTGGCTGGCTGTTTTGCATACGAAATCGGTGGGCAACTGGCAATGTTTTCACGCACTACGAAGTCGTTCCTGCTGCTGCATTTAACTTTTGGCACCTGCAACAACGAAAGCCCAGACATGTAGTGCGCTTTATTGTGACCCCGGCTCCTCCTTTGGAGAACCCCATCCAGGCACTTCCTTGGTGGCAGGTGCATTTAACTTCTGCCACAGACACAAACACAGACGCTGGCACACCAGCAAACAAGTGCAGACAACAATGTCGGGACGATGGCCATTTGGCTTACAGCGCATTTCAGTTTCCACTTGTGATTCTTTTGTTGCCCGTGTGCCACTGTTGCATACTCTCAGCTCAACTGCCTGTCTTTGCAGCAGAAGCAGCAGCAGGTCTAAAAACTATTATCCTGACGACCCCTCCTGGCAACTGAGGATCCTGAGTCCTTCCTTCCTTCCGCCACCGACTCACAGTTAATAGCTTTCTCGCTGTAATTTTTACGGCCGCGCCTGCCGGCTTCTTGATTATACAGCCGTCGCCAGATCTATTTAATTTATGACAAAAGTTGATTATTTAAAACTTCACTTCCAGCTGGAGAAAGTTTCTTTGCTCCATTTTTCGACTGCCTCACAATTGCACTCAATTAGCTGAAGGCTTTGCAGAAAGTTATGCAAAGCGGATTAGCGGGCAGTGAAATGACAACTAATGGAGGAGGATTGTCAAAAGTTCTTGCAGATATGTCCAGAAAGTTAATAAAATGTTTCAATTATAAAAAATTAAACACTTAATGGGTTTTATCCCTAATGTTTTAATTTTTGAACGGTTGGAACTCTTCTCAATATATGTAAAACATCTCTTTAAGACACTGAATAGGAACAATAACTTTAAAATTAAACTTGAATATAGAAAACTATGCAGACTTAATAAATAAGATCTTTATAAATTACATTTATATGGTATAGAAATGTAGTAAACCTATCAAATATAAAAAAAGCTTTACCAGTCAACATTTTTTTAATGGTTATTTGATATGCCTATGTCACCATCAATTGCAAACAAAATTGATGAATTAAGTATGTATTATTCCTCAAATCTACGGCATTCATCGACAATATGTTCCACCTTCGACCGACAACCAACTTGATTACCCCAATAACAAATACGTTTTGCCGGCCTTTCACAAATAAGCTTCAATAAATTCAGTACCCAATGCTCCACTTCTCCTTCCACTTTTCGTTGGCTTTTCTATTTCCTCGCTATCCCTAATAACACAATAATGGCCTCGATAATGAGAGCAATTTTTCCACGACACTCGATTGACACATCCATTGTTCTAGGCTGTGCCAATCATTAATCATATTTTCCCCTCAGCAAGTGGCTTATTGTCTAAGAGAGTTCCGACAATTTCTCATTTTAAGTTTTCAGCTGGGACTAGGTTTTCCTAGTCCTTTATAAATAGCCAGAAAGCATGCTATACGCTAAAACCTCGATGTTTTCGGTGGAGAGGTGTGGCAAGAAAATGGGGCGGGGGATTGGTCGAGGCAGATAGATAAACTATTTTTATACAAGACACGTTTTCTGCGAAGAGATGCGGGCGATATACAGGCGAATGAAATGTTTTGCTGCTCCGCCTAAAAGTATGCAATCAAGTCAAATAACTTGAGTTGTGGGTTCCGGCCAAACTGTTGTTGTGAATGTGTTATTACTGAGGTTGTTGTTTTAGTTTTTGTGGTTAAATTTTTAGCTGTTGCTGGCTTAGTTTTCCGGGTACACAAAAAAATGGGGCGAATATGGGTTTATTTTTCTTCATTTCTCATAACAAAAGTGTACTATTTTTGTTTTTAAAACAATGAAATCATTGTACTTTCATTCGAAAAGTTTTTTAATAGGTTTTATTGAGATTAAAAGGGATCCAATCTATCATAATCCCAGACCATTTTTTCTTTCTGTATAGTTGTTGCTCTGGTTGTGGTAGTGGTTTGTTTTTTTTTCGTGGAAGTTGTTGTTGATTTTTTGCCATTTGAGTGAGCGCCAAGCTTCCTTGTTTTATTTTTTCTATGCTTTCCATTCGTTTCTTTTCGCAAGCGTTGCTGTTTTTGTGCTTCGCATGGAGTGGACTCCAATGAATTCCTAGACGCACACACGTACTCTGAAGCACACTCGCACACACACACATACACACTCACACGCCTTAAGTTATGCTTCACAATTTTTTTTCCCCAGCTCTTCAGCTTCGTTCCGTGTAATTTATTGAAACACATTCATTTCTCGCTATGATGTGAGCAACAACAACAACCACAGCCATCGAAAACACGCCCACTTTATTTAGCCAGTTGCTGTTGTTGTACGTCTGCCTTTTGTTTCGCATGAAGTTGGTTTATTGAAAATTTATATGCAAATTGAGCACGATTTTCGTAAATGTTTTTTTTTTTTTGGTCTGCCCTGTTTGATTATTCATTTGTAATGGCATTTTATATTTTTCTATAATTAATATCTACTGATTTATTATGGGTCTGTAAAGCGCTTTTCGTAATTCATATCAGAGTTTTATTGCATTGTGGATTATACTTGTTTATTCGGGATAAATTAATGTTTGAATATATTAATCGGGAATTCGACAAGTCCTAAAGTATGTGTGAAAGCTGTAGCTAATGAAATAAATTAAGTCCAATGAATAAAATCGCATTTGTCAGAGGATTAATATATTTATAATTTAATAAATAAAGCCATACAAATAAATTAGGAATGTTTCATTTTAAATTATTGATTGTAAGTCCAGATAAAATGGTTTTGCTTTTAATATAAAGTGTTTTTGTAAAATGAATTTTATTATGCCTAAAAAGTCTTTACATATTTTGTTTCTATTATTTATTTTGTTCATTTATTATGCTGAATATTTTAACTTGTTTGCACAAGGAAACATTTTATTTATTTAGCTTGCAGAATTTACGTTGCTTTCTTTACTATTTGTTTATCTCCCACCGGTCGGTTTTTCCTTTTTTTGTTGAACAACATTTTGCGGCTTTTTGCCACCCTCACGTTTATTGATTTACAAATACGGCGGAGAGAGAGTGAGACGGGGAGCGTGAGTGAGTGAGAGAGAGAGAAAGGGGAGCAGGGCAGGGCAATAAGCCGCCGCAGACACAAAACTTTAAATGCCGTTTTGTGGTTTGACTTTGCTTGGCTTTTGGCTTCTAAGCCCCACTAAAAAACTTCCACACACACAAACACACTACTTCTCTAATTGAGATCAATTTCGTGATTAATTTACAATTCTATTTGGCAGTATTATTCTTTTTTGCCGGAGACTTTTACGCGACGCGCACGATGCAGAGAAAGCGTGAATGGCTCTACGGGATTTATTTGGAAATGGAAATGGATTTGGATATGGAGGAGTTTCACAACCGTTTGTACGCAGTCAGAGCCACCGAATGTCCTGGCTGGCTGTTCACAAAACTACGGACCCCAAAAGCGGACAAAGAGCGAAACGAGGGAGAGAGAGAGCGAAAGTCACGGCGTAATTTCAACACGGAACCGCTTTTTGTAGCGCTCTCCAAGAGCGGCAAATCAGCAGAGCAGCAACCCCCAAATGGGTAAACAAAAGGTGAGCGGCAAAAAAGGGGAGCGTCCGGGTGCGGAGGTTGAGGAGGGGGTGGTGTATTATAGCAACCCCAAAGCAAGTTAACTAGCAATCCACTAAGAAAAATTAACTGAAAGTCAATAATGCAGAGTTAAACTTAAACATAACCTTTAAAATAAATAAGTCATAATTAAAATTGATTTATAATTTAAATTTAACATTTTCTCAGTTTATTAGTTTGGCAAAATATTAATATCAAAACTAAGTCAAAAGACCAAATACCTTCAATAAAAGTTTAAGCTGAATGAATATATTAAATTATTTTCGATATGGAAATCATTTGAAATCAATGCCTAATAGAGGGCTTCAATATATTAAAAGTGCTGTAAAAACACGATTAGGAGCACTAAATAAAAAACCCAAATGCTAATTATATTTAAAGGAAAGCGATATGAAATTACTAAAGATTGCAGTCATTTAAATGTTATAAAACAGTTTTCGCAGTGCACACACCCACCACCCAGTGAGACTCTCTTAACCAAACATTCTCCCCATTTCTCTAATGTTCTCTGTGTATTGAGTTCACCGGCATTCCTTTAGTTTTCTGCGGCCGCTCTCCGGATCTCCTGGCATTTGTTTTGGTAGGGTTCCGTGGGGAACATGCGCATATCGATGCGATTTAGCCGGAAGACATTCAACCTTCCTGCCACATGTTGTGCGTACGTCTCTGAACCTTGACAACTGATAAGGATTATTTTTGCACAGGGTTGCAGCAGCACCCACCGAGCGAAAGAGAAGTATAGGGCCGGGCAGACAGAGACGGGTAGCGAGCAGATTGAGCGGTTCGTTGTGCCATTGATGGAATTTGTTGTTTATGTTATTGTGGCTTAAGATGTAGATTTTCCTTTATGGGTTGCGCAGCCGAGAAAAATGCTTAGTGAGCATTGACCTTAATTAGTTGAAGAAAAATAGAAGAGGAAAATGGAGGATGGCAGTCGAATGATAAGGAAGCCATTTATGGGATTGTTGGCCAAGAAACTAGTTCAAAGGATGTGGACGATATTCTAAGAAACTACAACTGAATGAAATGCAAAAAATATGACTTTGGTGACAATTTAATTAAAAGTTACAAGCCAGAAATTATTTCTTTAAATCTTTGGCATTTATTTACCTTGGTTTTACCAAATAAAACTAGGTCCATATTGCCTTTTAAAACCAAATATTGAATATGTTCACTAGTTTTGTGTTTTTAATTCTCTATCTCAAAATGGCAGCTTTAAAAGGGTACGTGATAGGTCTTTACTCAAAAAAAATGATTGTAGAAGGCACGAAAAAAATATGATATTTAAAATATTCATGAATTATTTTATAAATGTAAATTCCTTGTGGCATGCAAGTCTGAAGAGGCCACAACTTCATTGCTAAGTTCTTAGAGAGACAACCAGTGCAACCTTTTTAATGAATTTAATTAAAATTCATTAGACAACGAAAATTGTTAAGGACATTTCGGTCATATGGGATGCCCAGAGACAAAAACACAGACAGGGACCAGAAACAGGACACGTAGTTAGTGTTAGCCCAGGACAATTTGCGTAATGAGTGAGTGCATGGGATCCGCACCTTTTTCCCCTCCTGCATCCTTTATGACAGCCATTTTGCAGCAGAGAACTGGAATTTTATTTTTCTGCAGTCAAAAGAGGAGCACACAACTTGGCTTGGCCCCAAGGGAAGTCTGGGTAAGATATTTCAGGACACCCAAGGGCATTCTGGTGACACAAACACCAACAAACAAACAATAGCACACACGCAACCGTACAGACTTTTTAAAAGTTTCCCCGAAGCACCTATAACCAGCAATGTTTAGACAAATTTTCCGCATATTTTCCTAGCAAAAATAAAAAATTTGTTCGTGCGCCAAACTATTTTAGCGAAAATAACTTACGGGTCTGAAAGGGCTCAAAAGCCGAAGCTAAAAGTCTAACAACCATGACAATAATTTCACTTAATGCTTACTTAAATCCTACCAACGAGAAGAGCGGGGCGCGGAAAAGAGGGTTACCGGGGCTGCCTTTGTGTCATAAAAGGTCTGAGGTTAAGCAGCCATAGGAGAGACTCTGCTTCACTTCACTTTTTTGAGTAATTAAAAAAAGAAACAAGACGCTGAAAGTAGGATTAAGCAAACGGCGACTTTTAAATACTTTAGTTTGAGAAAAAACAACACAGAATATATTTAATTTATTAATGGTACATAAGTTGAGTGGCAACACTTAATTACGTATTTGCCGGGCGAAGTATGTGGTATTTAGAAACTGAAAAGCAGTTAAATTAAAAGTTTAAAAAAATGTTTGGAAATAGAATACATACATAATTTTGTACTCAATAATGTAAGACATTTTAAATGAATTTCGGACATTCTATATAATATTATTGTAATAATTTTATCTTTAAAAAACTTTTTAGAAACATTAACATTACTATTTAATTATACCAATTCTATGAAAAACCTTTCCATTCTTTAATTTACTCCTATTTTAACGTTATAGCAAATATATAGTAATTAGATCTTCAGCCTTTTTCTTTTAAGTTTTCTAATAGCTAAACATCCACCACTTTTGAGGAGAGTATCAAAAGCAACGAACTGCTTGAAAGCGCAGACACATGCCAGGAAGCTATGCCAAACCATTGAAAAGAAAGCACCCGACTGAGGGGGAACCAACTTTAGATAAAGAAGGGGGTGTTTTTGCGAACTGAAGGAAGGGGTGGACTGCCTTTTTTGGGGGGTAAGGCCTATTAAAGCGTGTAATGGCGTGAAGCGGGCGTGTGTAGCGCCAAAACACAAGAAAAAGGGGGCGGTGGTGGCGGGTAGTAAAGTTGAAGGCGTTTGCAAGGCGAAAGGCTGCAATTAAAGGCAATTTGGGTGCCAACTGAGTGCGTTGTCCTTTCAGATAATATGCTCGCAGTGAGTTGTTGGTGTTGGTTGTTGTTGCTGCTGCCGCTTGTTGGCCAAGTTGCAGCAACAGCCGCTGCACTGAAATTGCATGTCAAAGACAGATTTACGAGCCAACCTCAACGCACACACAGACACACAGTCCGTGTGGGTTGGCATTTTATTTATGATAAGGACTTTGGGGTCATTTGGGTTGGCGAAAAGTTTGTGAGACTCCTGGCCGAAAAATAGAGGCAGGAGTAGCGAAAAAAAAAAGGTGCAGCAAGACGAAGAAACCGTGAAGGGACAAACAGCCAACGAGATAATGAATAATGGTTTAATTAAGCTTCACTCTACAAAATACGTAATTAATTGGAGCTCTTTGCTTCATTTCCTACCATTTCTTCACCCTCACTTATAGATAATAAACTAGGTATGGCTATGACCTGTTTTCTTGGAAATCCTAAACTGTTTTTGAAGAGCAAATTGAAATACAATGCCGCACTGATGGTCCTATTTTCAGTTTGGCTTTTTGCCAACCGTTGATGGCCACCGGTGGAGGACTCAAGACCTTTGGAAACTTGAAAATACTCTATTAATGCCAATTGAAACTATTTCACAAATTTTGATGCACCTGCTCAAATATATAGTATATTTTATTAAAATATAATAGAACAAAAATGTGTCTTACAGTCTTTAAGAACATGCTTTAAGATACTTAATTTAAAATACCAAAAGCATAAGTTTTAATAATAAAAAAAATGAAATTTAAAAAGTCAGTATGGAAACCTTAAAAAAATATATAGTTTAATATGAGAGCTAAAATATAATAGTTGAGACAAAAATAAAGAAAATAAAGGAGATAAATATACTCAGATAACTAGCAGGCTTGACAACATTTTGTGTTGTATAAAAAAAACAGCACAAACTGACTAAGTTAAGTTGCCTACAATAAATTTATTCACGATAGTGATTAAAAAACTTGTTAAATTCTACTGTATTTGTTTGGCCTAAAACTTTCCTCAATTTAATATCGTACTTCAAAATATTAAAAAGCAAAATTCAAACAAAGGCATTAAGTATGTGCAACTGCACAGCACACAGAGGGTCTAAATACAAAAAAAAACGTGGTGCAAGCAACTGTGGCATCTCCATTACAAAGGCCCAAACAGATGCCTAACTCCAACCCAACTCCCCCACACAACCACACATACTCTTTCGGCCAACACACACACTCACCAAAGGAAAATAAAGCTGAAATGCACGTACAAATAGCCAAGAGATGAGAGAACGTGGCGGACAAGTTACAAATGTTTATGACAAACCAAACATCATAATAATGTGTAACAAGCAGTGCAGGCAACTCCTCCTCCCATCTCCCCACTCCCCAATCCCAAAGAGCATAAAAATATTTCAGTTAGCATCCGGGCTGCCTGCTTTTCCCACTTTCCCCGCCGGCTGCCTCGCTTGTCAATTAAATGTCAACTGGCATAAATGTTGCATGCCGCTTGCTCTCAACTGCCACATTAAAATTCCGCAGAGAAAAGGAAAAATCAAATATAAAGAGAGCGTTGTAAAAATCTCTTCCAAGAGCTCTTTTTGCCAGGTTTTTGCTCTTGGTTCAGTGGCTGTCAAACTGCGGGACTCACCACGACCTGAAAGTATGCAATCATTTGTTTAACAAGCACGCGGTCCTCTCTCTTTTGTCCATCGTCTTTGTATATTTCTGTTCTTTGTGTGAGTACTTCTGTGCGGGTGTGTGTGACATTGTTTTGAGGCAGACAATTTAAAGAGGAGTTTTTGGATTGCAACCCAGAAGCCGAGGTTCACGGCCCCGTTATGCAAATGTTGACAGTCCCCTTAACCACATTGCCACCTCTCCACTGCTGGCCCCTTCAAAAACATTCCCCTGACTGAGTTAGCAATTTTAAGTGGCCATCCGCTGGTGTCTGTTGCTGTTTTCACTACAAAACTCATATGTCTCGCTTCACCCCGCCTCCCCCTTTTCCATTTAAACCCCATATCTTTGCATGCATTTTGTCTCGCCCGGCGGAAATTTGTTTGCACCGAAGTGATTTCTGGGTTTGGGGGATTGGAAAGGAAATGGAACCGTGTTTCCCAGCCATCAGCAATCTGCAATCCCCTGGCAGCAGAGACAGAACGGCTAACACGGCCTAATGAAATTTCCATATGTGAGCCAATTTACAGAACTTCGTTCAAAAATTAATTGAGATTCAAAAGTACGTTTGCAATCGACAAAATGAAAGACTATTTGGCTAATGCTTCAGCAGTGGGGAAATTAAGTGAGCCCTATTAAACGCTCAATCGAATAATATATTTGAAGGCATGCGGCTTGTTGTGATATATGTAAATAAATATATAAAATGTTTATATATTTATGTTTGTGATAGAAATAATTTGAAATATACCGATTTATCGTAAGAAACTTAAGAAAAAGTTGAAATATTATTAAAGTTTTAAATTCTTTAGCTATAACATAAACCTACAGGGATTTTAAATTGTAAGTAAAATCGGTTTTCTGCTTATAAAAATAAATCCTTATAGCCGATATTGACAATATCTTGGTATTGACGCTTCTATATCCAACCGAACCAATATTTTCAAGACACCCATAGTTTACAGAAGGACTCACCTTTCTCCTGCAATTGCTGTCGTTTTACGTCGCCTTTGAGCACTTCCGCCGTGTGAACCAGTTCGTTGAGTTGCGGCTTTTTCATTTTCAATTCACGCAGAACTTTCTGTGAACAGAAAAGGAGATATGAGACATGGGTATGTGGGTGTGGAAGAGGATGGGTGTGTTTTATTCGGCGCACCTCCTGCTTCTCGATGGCCAGTCGCACTGCATCCCCATCGTCGACGAGCACGCTCTGTATCTTGATCATGTTTTGTTCCCAAGTCAGCCAGTCGGAAATTTGCAGCACCGACTTATCGAAGCTGCCGGCCAACACTCCAGTCCCGCTCGGCTCGTTATTGTATTCTGGAAAAAAGAAAATGGGACAAATTGAAATGGGTTTTATAAAAGGGAATAAAGAACGGAGCGTAGGGGAAAACTTCTTGCTAATTAGCGTGTCCTTTTCACAAGACCCACAGGATTGTGTGTCACTGCTGATGATGGGCTACTCATTAAACGGCACCATCTGCGGTTTTGACTTTTCCTGACTGACCACTGCTTGGTGGTGTACTTATCGGGGTCACTGTGGATGCATATTGAATGCGAGATTTTATATCTCGTTCCTTTTTCATCTGTCTATTTTTCTTTCTTTCTGGTGTTTGGCCCTACTCCCCTTCCCTGACTTTGTTGCACATTTCAGCAAAAGGAAAGTAAATGAAAAACTATTTCAATGAAGCAAAAGTTTCGAGAGTCTTGGTTGATAGATGAACGGTGGAGTAATTTCGAAATTCGAATAGCATAAATATTATTAATACTATTCAGTTTACGATAACAGAAAGCAAAGAATTTATTGGTACATTTTGTTCTTTGTTAATAATGTTGAAACCTAAATACTAATTCTTTGTTAAATTTTCGTAAAAATCACATTTGCTGAAACAATTTGAACCACATTTTATCAGATATCCTCTTTAATATTTAAATATGTTAAAGCCACCATGAACATGAGCTGATGTCAAAGCAATGACATCGAATAACAATAAACTGAGTTGAAAGAGCGGAGCACCATAATAATATTATTTTCACCCCTCGACCAAAGTTCGTTCCCCTTGCATTATTTTCGCAGCTTTCCCCTAACTTTCTTCTATTAAATGGCAATTTTCAATTGCAACCCATTCAAAGCAAACCATGGTGCAAATATTTCAAAACTGGAAAAAGCGAAGGGAAACACTTGAAATGCTTGAGTGAAAAGAGTCGAAAGAAAAATGTAAAGAAAAGCTTAAGTAGGCGCAAAGCAAAGGAAGCGAAAGGAGACAGGGAAAAAGGAGCAGGTGGGAGGAGGCGGAGGTCCTTCTGACAGTTATGAAAGTTTCTGCAGGCCTGAGTTTGCCAATAATCCGTAAAAACAAAACCAAAACAAACTAAACCGAAAAAGAAGGGACACTTTGGCTTTTCTTTTTTTTTGCTCTTTCGGATTGTAGTTTTCCCAGTGTCCCTCGCAGGATTAGGCTGGTCTGCAAGGACAGGGGATTTGGGCGACAAATGCCAAGTCCAAGGAGGACAGCTAAAACTGTCCTGGCCACCAACGGGATTCAGGACATGGGACACGGAACGCAGGCCGTGTCAAGTTGAGGCGTCTGAAAGCATTTAGAGTGAGTGAGCGACTGAATGAATGAGAGTTCCAAGCACACAAGAAGCTGTTAAGCAAATATATACACAGAGAAAAATTTAAACGACCAAAATTTAAAAATTTTTCAAAATGAATTATTAAAGTAGATTTTAGGTTTTTTAAAATGGTATTGTTTTTAGACTACTTAATATTTACATAAACGTATCTGATAATTATGGGAAAAGAATTTTTCAATAGAAAACATCAATTTAAGTGCGTTTTGTAAGATACAATTTAAAACTTTCTACTAATCCATAGAAATAAAACATTAAAAATGTAATATTTGTGATTAATAGTATACAACATTATTTGCAAAGCTAATAAATAATATGGAGGAGTAACTGTCATTATATATAATTTAATTTAATTATTTTATTTTACAAGATCTTAAAAGCTTTCAAACATTTTTTTCTCTGCGTATTTTTTCTGTTGGAATGGAATAAAAAAACGGAAACCAGAAAGGAATAATAACATCGCTGACAACCACACACATGGTCGGAAAACACGGTGAAGTAGCAGTGGAAACACGTTAAGTGTAAAATTTCTTTTCACTCATTCTGATGAATGTTCCAGGTAGGCTCCACACACACCCCTTTGGCGGGTTCTTTGTGCTGTGGCATTTACGGGGCTGGTGCAAAATGGTAGAAAATATCATATAAAAAATATAAATAAAACACACAGAAAAGGAAAAGCACTGATAACAGTCCCTCCATTTTTCTTCCCCTTCCACGCCCAGTTCTTCCGTTAAAAGTAAACGGGCTCTACCAGGAAAATGTCATAATTCATTAAAGCCAAAGAAAGCGTGAAATTCTGGACTCGTTCTTCCCCATTCTTCCTTTCAGTTGTCACTCAACTGAGCCTTGTCTTCCTTTTCCCTTATTTGGAGAAAGTCCAAAAAGGACTTTAAGACAAACACAGTGACAAGTTTGCGGAAGGAAAGTCCTTTTAAAGTTTTCATTTAAAAATGATGGATGACCTTGATAGATTTAATATGTTGTTTCTGTTTTGGGGAAATCGTTACCATTATTGAAGAAGTATATTGTTATTTACCTACAAGTTACCGGTTTCAAGGCCATTAAATATTTTAAAAATATTTATTTTACATTGGTTAAAATCTAATCAATTAGTTTTTGGTATATCATGTTTACAACAGTGTATAAATTCGTTTTCCCTAAAGTGCACTTGTCGGTTTTGTTTAATTATTGGAGTTTGTTATTCCGATTTATTCAAATACTTTAAGAAATGATTTTATTTTGGTTTTAAGTGGTAATAACAAAGTATTTTAAATATATTTAGTTTGTTCGTATATATTAGTTTTGTGATTCTACACTCATTTTGTTTTATTATAAAAAATGGTTTATTATTATTATTGTTCTGAAGTTTTTACTTCCACCATAAAGAATTGTAACTTCCTTTCCGCTGAACGATTTATTTTCAAATGTTTCCTTGTTTGTGACCAACAGCTGATTTAAACGGCCAAAAAGAAAAGCTACAGGGAAGTTAAGGATATGAAAAGCTTCAGTAAAGCTTTCAGCTTTAAATAACCAAACCCAAACTCATTTGGCTTATTGTATTTCATATAAGCAAGAAATAAATTTGAATGCATAAATTCATCTACATTACACACTGTGTAAAGTCAATAAACTAATTAAAAAACAAAATTAAATAAATTTTTAAATTAGACAAATTGATTTGTTAATAATGAGATATTGTTTTTTTTTAGTTAGAAACATATTTTTGTATTAACTTATAAAGTCATTTTACTAAATTCTACATGATATCTACATGTTATTCTGTGCGACATCTATCGGAAAATGAAAACATTACAATTTCAAGTAGCTTTTGTCCACGAGCATTGCATTAAATTTGCATTATTTGAATCTTTATAAATGTAGATATTAAAATAAGAAAAAATATGAAGATATTAAATAGCCTCATTTAATTTGTTTAACAAAACCTTTGAAAATTTAATAGTTTTAAGTTTTTGGAGCAAAGTTTAAAATCTATATAAAATGTATTACTTACAAATTTGTAAGAAATCAGAGACCAAAAAGAAACCAAATCAAGCATATATTAAATTACACATCCAAGTTCTTTATTGTAGTTTGTCATTTTTTTCGGAATTTCCACTTGAAAAAAAACTGACACATAAAAAAGGAAACATAAAAAAAAGAATACTCCCAACTACACCAATAAAAAAAAAAAAACAACTCGTTAGTTTAGTGTTAAGCACACTTAATTTATAGAACCCATAAACGATGCAGAAGTTGCAGGAACAGAGAAAGTCGAATGAAGAGATTAGGCGAGCTCCCACTCCGACACCAAAGACTTCGATAATATCGGGTAAAAAGAAAGCATATAACGCATTTAGGAATACAAGCAAGCTGAAATTCACCACCCATGAAACGTTACCAATCTCTGCCCGGGACTATGGACTGATGCGATCCACCAACAAGTCTTCGACTCCATATCCGCGGGCGGAGCAAGGAGTCGATGCATCTTTGCTGAAGGCTCGTCTTACAATGCGGAAAGATTTGGAGAACAGACAACAGACAATGCACTCCAATCATCCAGATAAGCAAGATACCCCAAGTCTCAGCGATGTAGATTCTCATTCAATCGAGCGTCCGGCAAAGGTAAAGGTAAGATCGACACTAAGCATAATAAATATATACTCCGATGACATCCAATCAAAAAATTTACTTAACTAAAGTTTTTTAAAAACAAGAAAGGAAGCAAACTTCGGCAAGCCGAACTTTATATGTCCTTGCAGTTATAACAAAACGACTATTTCGATTTCTATGCCTATATTACTAAAAACATTGAAGCTATGTCGATTTTGCGCTGCATTTTGTCATCGCTTATATGGCAGCTATATGATATTACTATATTACCAAATCCAAAGAAAAAAAAATAATAAAAAACAACAAAGTTATCATTTTTTTGAATTCTTTTTTTCGATTGTTCCTATTGGAGCTATATGATATAGTCGCCCGATCCGGCTCGTTCCGACTTAATATACTACCTGCAATAGAAAGACAACTTTTTTGGAAAGTTTCAAGCAGGTACCTTTAAAACTGAAGGACTAGTTTGCGTATAAAAATACGAATTTCTCTATTCTTAGTTTTGAATTTAGCTATGCCTTTTGCTAGTTTTGAAGAATTTTGAAATATGTATCAGTAACCCTTCCAAAGGGTATTATAATTTCAGTCAAAAGTTTGCAACGCAGTGAAGGAGACATCTCCGACCCTATAAAGTATATATATTCTTGATACCAGGAGAGTCGATCTAGACATGTCCGTCTGTTCGTCCGTCCGTTTCTACGCAAACTACTCCCTCAGTTTTAAAGCTATCTGCCAAAAGTTATCTTTCTATTGTAGATAGTATATAAGTCGAAACGAGCCGGATCCGGCTTTGCTCCCATAGGAACAATCGGAAAAAACAATTGAAAAAAAATATAACTTTGTTGTTTTTAATTTTATTTTGTTGTTCCTTGGGATTTTGTAATATTTAAATATTATGGAATTACGGTTTCAATTAAATTAAAATCGGACAACAATATCATTAAGCTTGCAAATGCAGCGCAAAAGCGACATAGCTTCATTGTTTTTAGTAATATAGGCATATAAATCCAAATGTAGTCGTTTTGTAATAACTGGTAGGACATATAAACTTCGGCTTGCCGAAGTTTGCTTCCTTTCTAGTTTAAATTCAAATTTATTTAATGCAAAATGTAGATTTTTTGGCCAAAAATAACTGTAACCTCTATGGAACTTACATTATAGCTATCTTAATTTTCTATCCATGAAAACAAAGCTTGGTACTTATTAAACTTCTTATTTTCTGAAAGTCTTCAGTCACCGTTTTCCGTCGCGAGTCCCTGACCAAGGATAATTACAAGGAGATGCTGTCCCTCGGCACCCCACATCCTATAAAGGGCGTGGCACTGAGTGCCAGGCAGCTGACCAGGCGGCTAACCGACATAAATGATTTGCTAAAGCAGCAACCGGAACCCAGCCCACAACCGGTAGCAACACAGGTGAGAACGGGAGTCAGAAAAGTATTTATGTCGTCAGACCCCGAAAGCAGGGACTCGATAATACCTCCCGAAAATCCATCAGACGTAGAGCTGGTCAGTAAAAACATGAGTAGTCGGCTGAACCAAATCGAATACGATGCCTCTTTTGCTTCGGGGAGCGGGGATTCCCTGCAGCCGCAGCTGAGTTTCGCAGAGCGACGGAGGTTGTTCAACGAGGGCGAGTTCACCATCGCAAAATACGGCCGGAAAATGAGCGACGTGATGATGGCCTCGACACCGCAGCAACATCAGGTCGTCGACAATAGTTTTCAGTACGCCAAGAAGGCCAACGATGAGCTCGAGAAGTATATGATCTCGCAGGGCCTGATCAAGACCTCGCATGATCAGGTTACAATGACCCGCCACTTCGGCCGTCCATCCGATTTTATTGAAGCTCCCCCTAACGATAATAAGCAGAATTCGAAGAAAAAAAGTTTAGTCAACACTGGACCCCACAAGGAATTCTTTTAACCTAGCTAGCAGGACTGCCGAAGGATCCTAATCATATTGCCCTTCAGCACTCCAACTTGTTGAAGGTGCTAGATTTCTTTGCGGTGTTTCGGTTAATTCCATATATTTTGAAGACTTTATTGTGCAAAATTTTGGTCAACTTCTCTCACTCAATATAAATTAAAGCCTTTAATTCTAATTGTCTGAATTATTTGGGGTAAAATTATGATATAAAGCATTCAAATGAGCGTCATTATTGGGAGATATTCCCAATGCTTTATATTATAAAGGTTCTATGTATTAAGGAAATTAAGGAAAAACATATCAATTGACTTTTGAAATACACTACTATGCTAGATTGCAGCGACTAATAATAGTTTTCGATTAAAAAGTCAAATTTACAAATTCAAAATCGCTATTTTCTTTTCAACTTCATCAACAAAAACCAATGTAGCTGGCATGCGAAATATTCAACAACATATGTCTGCATCTGTTATGGAAACAAAAAAATGGGACTACAACATGAGGGAAAGAGCACCCACCTCCCATAGGGTAAGTCAACACCGAAAACATTCACATAAAATGTCAAAAGTGCCATTGACATGGTACATTTGGATGTTGGCTGCCCTTTTTCCCAAAAAAATATAAACAAAAAAAAACGGAAGTAGAGCAAGCTAGAAGGGAAAGGGCAAATAAAGAAGCTCTGCGTTTTCAGTAATACAAAATATATAGTTTTTTATCATCGAGCAAAATTTTTTATTGAGAGATTTTAGCCTCTGAATGTTGTTTTGTTGAATTGTGTATCAAAATTTAAATCAAAAATGTAAATCAATACATATTTCAAATAAAAGGGCAAAAAACAAACCAGAAAATAACTTGTACGTGCTGATTCAAGAGTTTCTGCTCTTGATATACATTTCTTCATTTTTTTGTTCGGACAATGTTCAAATTATTTGGCCAATGAAAACAGAGAGTATATGAAACACAAAAGATTAATAAATTTCAATGATAAAAAATTTTAATTGAATTTATAATGTTAAATGAAAGCTTATTTAAAAATTGAAAAATTCTTTGATACCATTTATCAACAATGGAATAAGCAGAATTATTTGTAGTAATTAAATCATACCTGTTATAAAAATATTATGACATAAACTATACATCATTTTGATTTGGGAGGGAAACATGCCCTAAAATATGATAAACCAGTATTAATTCCCTTTAAGTTAATGATACTCAATTACACAATTAAAAAAAAAAACAATTAATTTGTACATATTAATTTGAACACCTAACTAATCCACATCTTTAAATTCTTTCAGTTTGTGCAACTACTGTTCCATTGCAGATTACTTAAACTCTTGCAAAATTCCCAAATGCTAGGATAAACACACTTGAATAGCCCTTAGACCTTAAGTTGGGCCACTCAACCAAGTCAACTTTGACAACTTGTCTACATTTAAGCAGTCAACTCGAGCGTAAACCAAACAATTGAAGGCAATCCAACTTGCCGACAATCAACAAGAACATTACCAAGCATTCGCTTGGGTTAGGATGCGATCGTTTTAAGCTCAGAAATAAAAACTATTACAAACAATTGAGTGGGCAAGCTTACCCGAACGACAGCTGATGGTGGAGCCACTGGATGCATCTGCCCGCTCCTTGCCATTTGAAATTCGGGGGCCATTTCTCAGTTCCGTCAACGAGAGCTCAATGGAATCCGCATGAGCTATCAAATTGTTTTTGGTCTGAGGAAGGACAAGGGAATGTGAGAGTTCAATTGAGAAGGAATGGGACTCGAAGTGTGTGGGCAAACCTTTTCAATTTCGTTCATCATGAGAGGCGTGACCTTTGGCATCTGAGCGTTCTTGCCAATAGCGCTGACAATCACCTGCAAATCGTCGTGCCGCTCCTGCAATAAACATGGGAAAATATTTTAAACCAATAGAAGTACATTTGACAATGCAACGCCTAAGAAAAACGTAAAAGTTTACAAAAACATAAAGCTTTAATCATTGTTGAATTCAATCGCTAATTTCCGTAATAATTTTTATATTATTTTATAACATGAATTTAACATCAATTTCTTAAATCCTTTAATGTTATTCGAATAAGGCACTTGTAATTATTTTAAATTGTAACAATACTTATAGTCACATTTTTAGCATAGCATATGGCTTGACGCAAAATTAAATTCGTCTAAAATATTTCATTCTTATAAAATTTCGAAAAATATAGCATTACCTAGTGTAAGGAGTGTTATTTTTAATGCTTTTATCGAAATGTTATTTTTATGGAAAATGGAATGTTCACGTAATCCGATTTAATTTAAATAAGTTAATTAATGAAAGTTCACATTACTGAATCTCGACTGAAAATTGAATCCACTTAAAGGAGAAACATACTGAAGTATTTATAAAATGCATTCGATACTCTTGACGGGCCGAAGGTTCACATTAAATGCCAGGTTTTAAGCGGAAACGGAAGCCGAACAAACACATACACATACACAGCCGAACAAAATGGCCACCGCTTGGGACAGGAGCAGCCAACGGCGATTGGAATTCAATTTCAACTGCAATCATGCAGGGACTCCCTCTCCGGGAATGAAACAAATGAAGGTGGGCGGCGGGAGTGGGCGTAGGAAGGCGTGGGCGTGGCAGGGAGTGAAAAACTCTACCACCTTTGTGACGGCGTTTGTCAACCAACAAAATTGCATTTATGGTTCGGCAATGCAAACACGATGCAAACTGTTGCCGATGCAGCTGACGGTCCGGTTTTTGATGCCGAATTTTCCGTTCGCGCCAAACTGAATTTTCCGCAAATTTACAATCAATCACCGCGTCCACAAAGAAATGCACACACATCAAAGTATAATAAGATTTTAAAGCTCTGCAACCGCTGTCAAAAAGAAACGGTACGCAACTGAAGTGGCCGCAAACAAAATGTGAAGGAAAATAAAAACATAAGCCCTCATTTCGCCGGCAAAGAGAAAAATTTACATGTTTGCCCCTCTTTGAAAAAAGTTTTTCTTTGTTACCCAAAATGATGCGCTCTTTCTGGCTCTGTCCCGCTCAGAAAATACAAAATGTTTTCTATTTTCGTTTTCATTTTTTTTCTTTTTTAGAATCGCTGGCATTTGTCGCCATGCTCGCGCTGGTGCCATAAAATCAAACAAAAAATGGAATAAATAAAATATAAAAATAAACAACAAATGATTGCAGTGATTAATGACTTTGTCGTCTAGGGATGGAACTTGTTGAAAATATTAGATTTATCATATGTGCCGCGAGCACAAAAAGTGCCGTTTTTTTACTAGTTGCATAGTAAATGTGTCAGGTCTCGAAATAAAACATTCTCAAAAAGTCGTCTCAACTTTTTTGCATTTTAGCCTTGTAAGAAAATTTACAGCAAGTATGACTGATATTCCTAATGTCGAACGTTATAACTTTGATTATAGCTACAAAAATCAGCGATTGTGTGTCCTAAAATAAACATTCAAGTTCAAAATAAAAATTTCTAAAAACTCAAAAATAAATTAGAAAAAAAATTTGATTTTTAGTGGAAATTACATCTATTATTAAAACTTTTCATGTTTCAATGCGTCATAAAATTGTGTAGAAATATGTTCATGATTTAATAGAACATGACATGCATCTATCGTTCAACCCTTCAGGCAGACAGCATCGTCAACTAAATGCATCAGAATGAGAAAAGTCTCTTAAAATCTCTCTTACTCCTCAGATCTCTTCTGACCCACTAAATACCATGATCGGTTGTGGGGCCCTCACTCTTCAACACCCAACTGCACACAGATGTGTAACTGTGTCAGTTGCGTTTATTTTTGGGTCTTCTAATGGACCCATTTAGCATTTGTGGCCACTGCTTATATATGCATCGAAATTCTCAAGAGGGCAATTAACTTGCGGCAAAGAAAACAGGCGAATATCGAAGATAGATGTGACGCCTTCAGAAAGATGTCCAAGTGAATGACTAATGGCAGCGATTAAATAAAAATGATTTAATTGTGGTTTCGCACAGGTAGTTTAGTTTTAATTTTCGGCCACGGCCAGGTGTTGGCAAATTGAATGTGGACAATTGCCAAATTTGGGTAGCACTTACATTAATATCCTCCATGCGCTTCTCAAGATCACTGCTAGACTTCAGATCGACGGACTTTTCTATCAGAACATTGATGCGACGAAGTCCCTTGGTGACGAGTTCCTCGATATTCACGCTGTCTAATGGAGGAGCTGGTGCCCCACTTCCCGAAGTCTTAGATCTAGATGGAAATAAACTCATTAAGTAGAAGGAATGTTTGAGACATTTTTTAAAATCTATTATACCTGGCTTGCTGTACTTCCCGAAACTGTTCGCGCAATATAATTTGAGTGCGCATTACCAGGCGAGATATGCTTCCCT
Source organism: Drosophila kurseongensis (assembly GCA_018153305.1). Lineage (NCBI taxonomy): Eukaryota > Metazoa > Arthropoda > Insecta > Diptera > Drosophilidae > Drosophila > Drosophila kurseongensis. The sequence goes on from JAECXX010000149.1 coordinate 1,414,531, forward strand.
GTTTTCCATGGGTTTCCAGTACCAAAGAGTCTCCTTGGGATATCAAGGTAGCTGCATCTGGAGCTATCAGCAGCCGGAAATCCTCCCTAAAACATTTTTTTTTTGATTAGATTGCATTAAGTCTTAACTTGATCTCTTTTGTTATATTGTTGTAAATGCTATAAGTTAAATCATTAAAAAATATAGAAAACACTGTCTCAATGGGTGGCCTCGTTCTCATTTTCATGCTAATTGACCAACGTTAATTATGAATACTATTTAAAGCTCAGCAAAAGTTTAAATTTACTACGCACTTCATCCGGAAACCAAATATGGAAGATGCGTTTTTAAAGTGACCAACCCTGACAGCTTGTTTGGAAGGGTTTTATTTCTAGTATTTAATTCGAACTAAAATTTCACTAAATTGAAAAAAAACCGAAAAGAAAGAAAATTTTGTCAAGATACACCTTTTTGCTTTAGCTTTAAAACTTTAAAACTGACAGAGGGACATGACTATATAAAATAAATAAATAGAAAGAAACCCTTACGCTTCGCTTTCGTGACACTGTTCGATCTTGGCTTTCGTCAGTTTCAGTTTGTAGATCATTTGCTTGGCCTGCTTGTCGAACTCCCGGACACGATCATCCAGATTCTGTGGTAGCTGTTCACTAAGCGGACTCTTGAGCGTTACGTTTGAATCATCCGAAGGAGAAGGCATGGAGTCAAGGACCTTGCTCAAGAAGGGGTTTGGCTTTTTGGTCGAGGGCGTCTCAATGCGACTCTGCGGGTATAATTAAAAGATATTGCTTGAGTTATAATTAATTCCTTACAACAGTTAGATATGGGATATTTGCTGGGTATTCAACCAAATTACCGTATCACTATCGGAGTCAATGGTTGGTGTCATTTCCAGCGAGAAACGCGGTATATCTTCATCGTCGGAAAATACGAGGGGTTCAGCATCGAAACCGGATTCTTTGTCGGGACTATAGAAACTATCGCGACCGGGTGATTCGGGTTCCAGGGCCTCCAATTCTGGCTGGAGTTGACGCCAACGTTTCGGTTTGGGGACTGGCGTTGTTCGCGTACTGTCCGGTGTTTTGGGTTCCTCCTCTTCGGAATCCCGCAGGATATCACGCTCGTTGGCAACGCGCTTGCGTTTCTCATCGAAGGAGATTCGGTGTTTTTCTACTCTCAGGAATGGAGTGCTTGTATTTTCAGCTGATGGACGCAGTAGATCCTCCTCCTGTTCCGCGGAATCTTCATCATTGTCCGAGACCTTGGGCAGTGGGGAGTCGCTCAAGGAATGCTTGCTCTTCGATCGTCGCACTTCTTTGCCCTGACTATCGACTCTAACCGAAGAATCGGAATCCTCTGAGAGATCCACAATCTGTACAGTCTCCACATATTCTGGTACAAAAGGTTCCACACTCTCCAGGATATTGACGGTGTCCACGATTTCTCCCTGCTGCGGCTCAAAGTCAATATTTTGCACCGACATCTTATCGTTTTGGATATTTTTCACCTTGATTTCCACAACTTGGGCAGGAGAACTTGGTGCCTTGCGTTTGGTTTTCGCCGGTTTGGGTGGTGGAGTTTTTGATAACTTATCGGGATTAAGAGATATCTGTGAGAACAGAGTACTAGACTCGGCCAGGCGGAAAGTTTGAGGTGGCAGGAGATCCGGCAGAACTTGGTCTCCTCCAACAGCCTCCGGGGAATTCTCCACACCCTTCGTTGGAGACTCCGAGGTACTGGTGTTGGTGGATGAGGGGGATTCCCCTGACTGTGGTGTCCTGGCACGTCGTTGTCGCACTGTGTCGCTAACAACAACGATTTCCGTGTCGTCACTTTGTGGAGAGCTCGTATTTCGCGCGGCAAGCGTTGTGGCTTCATTGAATCGCGTTTTCAACACATCCTGCACAATAAATGCATAGTTCGGTATAAATTACAAAACTCTATAACAAATGCATTTCTGCAAGCCCATGAAGCCTTTTATATAGGTATTTTTACATTTAGGTACAAGTCTCCATTAAAAAAGCAGTGGCCATTTATTAGCGTTTTTTTGGTGGTGAGCGGTGGTTTTTGGTGGATTTTTTTATTTTATTTTTGGTGGTGGTGGTGAGCGGTGGATTGGAAGGATAACGTTTTTATGTTGTTTTTGGGATACATGGTTTGGACATTTGACGCAGCCACAACCAATCGAACGCCACAACAATTAGGGGAGAATCAAGTATAAATCTCTAAACATTAAAAATTGGAAGCGTGAAAATGACACCAAAGTTAGACCCCGTAGAGCTCTAGTGATACGGTGATTTCAGTTTTTTTTTATATTTATAATTATGGTTTCTTTTTTAACTGGGGTGATATGGTAGATTTGATGGTTTGGCATTTACCAATACTGGTAAATGTTGTTGGTTCTGGATTAGCTTTTGGTGGAAAGATTATTTAATGGTAAATGAAATTGGCAAAATAATAATAATAATGGGTTGAGTAAAATAAGTATGAGTAAAGGCGTATTATAGAGTGGTAGCAGTGATAGTGCGAATCGAAATTAATATGTTAAGTACCCACAAATATTTAAATAATTTAAAGTTAGGCCAGCTTTTATTAATATACAAGTTATTTTGCTTTATTTTTATAATTTAGGGCAGCAATAGTAAGATTTATTTAAGTTTTCTAATTGGTTATTTCAATTTATTTTAAGAAAACAAGGTTAAAATATTAATATAACAGCAAATCCTTGTTAGTTTAATATTAATCTATTCTTATAAATTTTATCCAATTTTTCATCAAACTTCTTTTAAGAGAAACCAATTTATTTTTACCAGCTCTCTATTTTTAGAAATCTAATTCAAATCCCATTTTCTCTTGCTATTGACTACGATTTAAATTTTAAATCATGTCGCATTAAATCAAGCTGTGCATTCCGATAAATCAAATGATGTCGAACCAATGATGTGAAACAGAAGGAGTCAAAGCAGAGGGAATCAGGAAACCCAATTCCATTTGCTCTGAGCCGGGCCAAAAGGTGTCCGAGTAGAATCAGCCTCAACGAGAATGGGAAGTGTGAGGCGGGTCCGATGTAAAAGCGAAATGTGAGGTAAGCAAATAAAGACACAAACGGATGAAAGCAACAACTGGAACCCGATAGCAACCACAGAAGCACAGAAAAAGGAGTGAATAGAGCATGTATTATGTACAGGTGGAAAGGACGTTGAAAAGCGGAAGAAGAAGCTTTGCGTAATTAAGAGGATTTGTTTGCTTGCTCCGACTCACCACGACAATTGCAATTACTTGCTGCTGCAATTTCTCAATTTCCGGATTCGAGGGCACATTTATCTCCTTCAGGTCATGCTCCATTGCCCTGAAATAGGATTGTAATTACTAGGTGGAGAAAGTGATTACGAGTTATAATCAACCTAAGTATTAAGAAGCTTTAATGTTTTTAATATTGATTACTACATTTCTGTATTTATCTTGTTTATACATTGAGAAAATAAGCCAAAGAATTATTTTAAAGGAATTATACAAAACATTTAAAATTATTTTAGTAATATCTTAAAACTCCCGAAAAATTTGAATATTTTCATTTAAAATTTCGGTATTTAAATATATTCAGAAATCTATCATTCATAAATTTGATGAACAGGGAACATACTTGAGTGTCTCTAGGGATATGTTGTCCAGGTTTTGCAAGGTGGCCTTCATTTCGGTTAGCCGCTTGATGATGTCAGCACTGGTCAGCTTGTGATAAGTGGCTTTTAATCCATCGATTCTCTGTCGAGTTTCCCCCATGCAGCTCTGGTCGCAGGACTTGCTGTACTCGTTGTACTGGTCCTCGCACCTTCGCAGCACATCCTCAAACTCCAGGAGTATGGAGTTCCTGTCGTGCACCTCCTGTGGCGACTCAAAGCGTCGAATCAGGGTATCCGCCGAATCGAAACACTCCTCTAATTGCCTCGCTAATGTGAGCAGACTCTCCAAGAACGCCTTTGACTGGGTCACATTCTCCCCGAGGGCATTGTACAAGTGCTTCAACGCATCAATCCGCTGGCTCAGCTGCTTGGGGGATTTTGTGTACCTGTCCTCGCAAACCCTGCGACCGGTTTTGATCGTGCTCTCGATTTCCGCTTTTATCTCCGACAGTGTGCGATAAATTTGCTGTGGTTTGGGGAAAAGAAGATGTTTTTATTAAAGGGTAAAAAAAATAATTGGATTAATTTGAAATTATTTTAAAGTATTTTTGAGAAAATAACATTTGTTTCGTAATATGTAGCACCATACTAACCAGGCACTTTTGGTACTGGGCCTGCACTGTACTGGGTCCGGCGGATGCGACATCCAATACCAGGGTAGAACGCTCCACATTACGAAGATCTCCGTAAGCTCGATTTAACCGGGATTCGTAGGCAGGTTGTGGTGCGGTGCACTTGCTTAGCTTTGCCTGGCAGGCCTTGAACCTCAGCTCCATCAGGTTAAGCTGCTCCTGGAGGCGATTGGCAGCTCCAATCTTGCCGTTCCTCGTGTGCTCGTCTATCAGTTCGGTGATCTCCTTAAAGTTTTTCTCATTGGCCACAAACTCGCGAGCCAAGCGCTATGAAAGAAAACCCAATATTTTAAATTTTAAGTAGATGTACTACCTAAACTTGATAATTTATATAAATAAAGCAAATCCGAAGAAGTTCAAGGAAATACTTTTCGACAACTAAATTATCAGATTATGTCGGAATTTAATTTGACTTTTACCTGGAAATCCTCAGGCAGATCCTCGATGGTCACATCATTTTCCAGATGGTCGCTGAGTATCTCGTCCACCCGGGTAAGCCACGCCTCGAACTGCACGATGCACTTCTCCGACTGCTCCGCCTCGCTGACCTTTTGCTCCAGGAGCTCGGTGCGCTTCTTGGCCTGCTGCTGGAGCTGCGTCCACCGCTGGGCGATGTCATCTATGTCCCGTCGCATGGAGTCGGCCATGAATTCGTTGTCAATTAGCTCGTTGCCAATTTCCTGAATCTTCTCCAGCCATTCCTCAGAGTGCGAGCGCAGAACGTTCTCCAGATCCTAAATGAAAACCAGCATTAATGGGATTAAGCATGCAATATAATAAATATGTGTGCAAACTAACATCAAGTTCCTCCATGATCTCCTCGGCGTCTGCTGCATTCTCTGGCGTGTTGCGTATCTTGTTCTCCAACTTGTCCAGATAACCCGTCTCGCTAACCATGAACTTCTTGAACTCCCCCAGCTGCGTTGATATATGCTCGAGTAGGGCTGTCTTCGCATAAACCAGCTCTGTGACCTCCGTCCATCTCGCATTGATGCGTGTGAACTGCTTGGCCAGCGATCCATACCGGGATTCCCTATCCTTATCCTGAAGTTCATCCATTTGCAGGAGCAACTCACCGCCCAGTTCGTTGAGCTCCCTAAATTGTGTGGTTTCTTTCTCGCAGGTTTCTTTCAGAGTCTGGAAGCGACACTTACTCTGGAATAGCTCATTGGAATTGCCGATATCATTAATACCCGATTTGGGTGTATTGATCTCCAAATCGGTAAGCCACTGATCAGTTTTCTTGAGTCTCTGCTGGATGAGATCGATTTGGGATTGGAGGGCCGTCTGCTGTAGCTTCTTCTCCCGATGAACCTGTTCCACTTGATCGAACAAAGTATTCAGTGCTCTAATCTGCGATTGTAGGAATTCCTTTTGGGCAGGTTCCGCCTCCTTGATTAGAATTTCGCTGAAATTTCGAGCACTTATCACATCGATCTCTAGTTTCCGAAGGTCTTGACTGCTACCACTTTCACCTCCATTTAACTTCGTATCCGCTGCACCTCGTAAAATGGCTATGATGGCATTGTATTCCGCTGCAAAGTGGTTTAGATTTTCTATAGCTGTGGTTTGCTTGATCACACGCTCATTTAGCTGCTCTGGAAGTCTATTCCAAGTTGCTTGTAGTTCTTCGCCAATGAGGTGTTTTGGTACATTATCATAAGTTGGCCGGAGGGACTCCATTTCATCTACCAATTGGTTAAGCAAATACTGCTGCTTTTGCATGACTTCCAGATTAGAAACACGCACCTTTTGGTTAGAAACTTTGGCTACGAAGTCCTGGAGTTGCTTTAATTGCCTGGATAGACTCTCTCCTCCTCTTTGTTGAATAAGACCCTGCAGGGCCTGCTTCATGTCGTGCCAACTATCGTAGAACAGACCAAAATCCTGTTTCCATTCTAGCAACTGATCATCCAACTCTTCGGTGGCTGTTCTGGCCTCTGCAATCTCAGATGCCAGTGACTCCATGTGGCTCAAACGTTGCTCTAGTTCTTTGCCACTGGCTGAACCGGCGTATTGTTTATACCAATCTCTGGAATCAGCCAAGACTAATTTAAATCCTGTCAGGCTATTGTAATACTTTTCCTTGGCTAACAGCGCATTGCTTTCGCTTTGTTGGCTTGTTAGTTTTTGAGCCAAGACTGCATATCTTTGCTCCAGTTGCTTGATGTGGGACTCTTCGAGGAGAAGGTTTCTGGAAGGATCCTCTAGCTCACAGACTTCATAGAGTTTCTTGAGTTCCGGTAAACTACCACTACGTCGGGTATTTTCCGCCTGAAGTTCCTTGAGTAAATCACACTGTTGTCGCAGACTTTGTCTCTGTAATTGCTGCAATTTTTGCTCAACTTCTTGGACGTGTACAAAATGCTCCATTATCTGTTGTTCCAACACATAAAAGTTATCGGCATTTCTCAGCTTTCGCTTTTTGCTGGCCAAATCATGTTCCCCTTCATTTTCTTGAGTTTCGTCCTCACCAAAGCGAATTATCATCTGGTAATCCAACCAGCCTTCAGGTCGCACCACCCGACTATCATCGTAACTAGCACGATCTCGTCCGAAATTAAAGCCCTTGGTTTCGATTCGCACCGTTTGCACTTCAACGATCTGCTTCAATGCATCCAGACGATCTTCGTAGCTCTCTAACTGGATCAGAACCCGCTCGCCCTTATCATCACCATCCTGCAATGTGGCAGCCACCATTTGTCGCAGATCTATTAGATATCTCTGTAGTTCCAAAAGATCCTTGGCACAATAGTTTAGCTCGTTAATACGCTGGGTAATACCACCTACATCCGTCACATCCCTACTCTCCATCAGCTTGAGATCCTGCTCGCGGGCATCCAACCATCTGGAGATACATTTATATTGCTGCAATTTCTCGGTTCTCAGATCGCTCCACTTAACAACATGCGACCATCTTTCTCCCAAAGCACTCAAACGGTCTTCTAGATCATTAAAGTTGCCAGAGGTATCGTTTACAATAACCACCATACTACTAAGACTATCCACCAGTTCTTGCTGTTCACTTAAGTCGGCCTTAAGTTTCCGAGCTTCAAGGAGCTGCTTTTCAGCTTCTCCCAGTGTAGGTCCTATATCGCTCATGTGGGAGATACGATCTTCCACGCTGGTTAGAAACTGCCGTAGTTGTTCCAATTTTTGTTTCTGAAACTCAGCCAAACGCATCAGGATCTTGGCTTGAACATCCAGAGCTCGCAACCTTAAGGTTTCCCAACGTTCGTTGAGCAAGACCATTTGTTGCCTCACTTCGTTCTGATCCTCCTGACTTAAGCCAGCACCTGCTTTCTGGGATTCGTTTATGAGGTTGCTACCCTCTTCCAGAGCTTCGCCCACGTACTCCTGATGTTCGGTTAGTTTAAGCATGAAGCTTTCGTTTTCGTGAAACTGCAGTTTGGCGGTCTGGAAATCCTGGGGATCGGGCAGATCCTGTGAGAGCAGCTGTTCATCTTCCAGTAGGAGGGTGAGAACTGCTTCGAGAGCTGTCTGATAGCCACTTATCTCCACGCTGGCATTCGTAGCTGTACTCAAGGGACGCATGGAGTGCGTCTTCAGTTCACCCGAAGATCTCTGCTCCATGCTGCCAGCACTATCTGAAGTATATAGCCCCAAACTAACACGATCATTGTCCAGCGGCACCTCATCCAAGTCTGTAATGCTGGTGCAGGGCACTCTACCCGGATCCAGATCCTGTTCCTGATCCTGTTCCCTTGTCCTCATCGATTCCATGGCATGGTAAAGACACATCACATACATCTGTATCGATTTATTATCCGGTTTGTGGGTGTGCACATCCTCGGCATCCAGCAGCTTTTCGATTTTGAAATGTCGGTGTGCCAAATCGAATCCCATGTGGAGTCTTTTCAACGCATGTTGCTGCAGAGCTGCCTGCAGGTTCAGCTCCTCAACATGTGCATCCAGAATCATAAGGAATGCTCGTCCATCGGACCACGAACTGGAGAAATCGCTGAGCTGCAGGCCATGCGGTTCCGTGTACTGACGTGCCCAGGCCAGTAGGGATTTCTCCACCCCATTGCTCGAATGACTCTTGACTAGATGCTGCCCATTAAACTCCAGCGCTATCAGCCAGATGAGGCCCAGGGTCAGCTTGGCATTGCCACCTACTATGTCATCGCTGGAGATGTTCACCAGCTTTACACCATGCTGCTGGATTACGGTAATCACCTTGTTCAGATTGTTGATGTGGTGCACTCGCATCCGTCCCTTTTCGGGTTTCTATAGGGAATGAAAAACAAGTACTTTAATTTGTTCTAATTCGTATAATAGTGTTTTTAGAGATGGTTTTCCAAACGAGGGTATATTTTAACGGAATGTATCTTAATATATTTAGAACTTGTTTAGAGTACTAAACAAATAACTGGTTGACGACACCTACACATTAAATCCGCCTGTCTTGATTTATTTCTTTTTAAATATACGTAGAATAGATAAAAACTAATATTTAAAACAGCTTTACCTAATGGAAAATTATTCTTTTTACTACACGTTTTCTTCAAAAAGAAGTAACTCCGAAAGCAGTTAAGTCTTTTGACTATAAATCAACATATACATTAAGCTTAGGGGTAAACCCAACTTCCAAACTTCCAACTGCAGTAAAGCCGATCTCTTAAACACATCTTAATCATTAATCACTAGTGATCTATACTGACCAGGTGTGTTTGTGTTAGAGTGCTGAGTAGGGCCAACAATCGGTGTCCGTCCCGCAGGTCCAAAAACAAATCCTTCACTGGTGTGCACTGGGTATCGATGAGATGTGAATTGATCCATTTTGTGAATGTTTTCTTCTGTATGTGCTGTCGTTCATCTAGAGCAGTAAAAAAATTAAGCAAAAAAAAACGGGGAAATGGTTAGATCTATTTGTGCCAAAATAGTTGCCAACTTTCTTTAGTTAACCTCGAGCCAAGTCGGCCGGCTTCAGTGCAAGATTGTAGGCCATCGCCAAGACCCAACCCAAAGTGTCTTTGGAACGCCAAGCTGGAATTCAGACTCGAGTCTTGTCTATCGTAAGGGCCCAACCCAAAACGCAACTCAGCCCAGTCCAACTTTGCTAATGAACTGCAACCAAACGTGCCAAATCACTCGCTCGAAATCAATTAGCGGAGACGTCGCTTGCAGTTTTCCAACTCGATCGCCTAGAGCCGAGAGTCAGTCAACATTTTAGTAAGGACTACACAGAGAAGAATATATTCTATATTTCGATCCTTTATATTTAATAATCTATAGTTTATGTATTAAAACTCAGCAAGATTTCCAAAATAATGATCAAATTAACTCTCTTTTCTGTGATCAGCTTTAAAGATCACTTAAATATAAATGAAATCGGTATTTGCTAATATAAATTGAATGTTTTTCTCTGTGCATGGTTATTATATACCACCTTCTTGTCTGCGTCATTTGCCAGTTTTGTGTGAAAGCAATTTGCATCGCTCTCTGGAAGAAGTCTCTGATTGATGGCCGTCTTGGGCAGACAATTATATGAATTGGCAGCGGCTTGCGTGTAATTACTGATCGATTTTTGTTATATTCGGTGGTGAGTAATTACTGCAATGTTGGACTTGATTTGACTTGCTTTTTCACGTTGTATGCAAATTGACAGGTGAACTGGGCTTTGGAAAACCTGACAACTCACGGAATGCACAGAAAGTTCAACTATGTCACGCTCTGAACAACTTTCTGAGCCGATTACTGTAATTAACTTGTTCTAATCGGTTTTTTTCGAGGTGATGAGGCAAAAACTCAAAGTGTGTGGCGACTTAAGCTAATTAAAGCTTATGTAAGCGGCTTATCAGCAGGTTTCAAGTGCATAAAAAGTTTTAAGTTGCTGCTATAAGTGATACCAACTAATCTAATTTAATTCAACAATATATACCACAATATATAAAATGTCTAACCTTGATTTGTTTTTATTTAGCTTTTAAGCTACTACAAAATTCAAAGTAAATCTTGTTGTTAGATCTTATTTAATGCTTTAATTAATACTCCTTATATTTACATTCTTATATAAAAAGTTCTAATAATTAATTTTGAATATGCAATATAGAATGAATTTAGAATAACTTGTTTTTTGTAATATGTCAGACATTATTTAATATTACATTTTTATTCGAAATCAAGCTATCCTGCGCCAACTTTAATTTTGTTGCTAAAGAATCAACAATACAACTGATGTTACCATTTAAAATCATGTTTAATAATAGCATTTCGGAAATGATTTATATAATTTATAAGATAAGCAAGCCTTGTTTATATTCAAGACCTAGAATTTGCAATTTGCCAACTGAAATATCTCATTACCAATTCAAAGAGAACCACTCCCATCCAAACATGGGCATTCCATTTCGGAGGACATTACTCATCGCATTCAGTGTGGCGAATGGGAATTGCAAGCCTCTGGCAAAGACGAAAGGAGGCACTCAAGACATCGCCGCATTCGCTCTCAATGCGGAATTTAATTGCCATATAAATGAAGGACAGCTAGTGCCTGCCTCCCCGAAGACTAATTGCCAAGCGGGAGTAACGCAGCACACAATATTGATCGATGTGGCAAGTCACGATGCTGCCGCCTGGTTACGACAAACTGTTGCATGTGACCCACAAATGAGGCCAACTGTAAAATGGGCACCAAGGCAAAGGACCCAGCAAAACCGAGCCTAGTTCTAATGGCCCCTGACGAAGCCACACGTACGATTGCCGCCAGTCATTTAACATAGAAAGCGAATTCTCTGGGAATACTCGGGAGGCATTTGTCCCCTCCCAAGCCAATTTGGACCGCCACCCGATGATAATTAAATGAAATTTCATTAATTGAGCTTTAGACTCTTTGCATTCATTAACTACACACTCTCCCAAGTGTCGAGGCTGGGCAAAAGCAAATGGAACTGCTACAATTGAGAATGCCTATGCTGGGCTGTCAGAAGCGTAGAACTAATGGGGGCATAAAATAATTACACATATTAAATACAGATTTATAAAATAAGTAAAGTCATAATTATTAAAGTACTTTTAAATAGTGCAGAGCATGACAATATAGATAATTCCTCTCTTTAACACAATTTATTCTGAAATTTTCACTTTATAAAGTCCGATATGAGGTTAAAGTTAATTTAAAACAGTGAAACCCGAAATTACTAGTTTGAGCTTAACTTTTTCTTACCATGGGATAATAGTTTACCGTTAAAGATTAAAAAAAAAAAGAAAAAAAAAATTATTAAAATAAAAAAAAAAATAAAAAAAAAAAAAAAATTTTTTTTTTTTTTTTAAAATAAAAAAAATAAAAAAAAAAAATAAAAATTTTTTTTTTTTTTTTCTCTTTTTTTTTTTTGTTTTAATTGTTTTAAACTAATTTTATCTATATCCATACCAAAGAACATTGTTCCCCGTGTGTGTTAACTACTTAAAATTTCACCCTTTCAATGTACGCCACTGTGGTCTGCAATTAAATAAATTTTGCTATCCCATAGATAACTGCAGCATCATCAGCTTTGAACAGCAGCATCATCGTAGCCGTCAACATTTTCCAACTCAAACGGCAGCCTCATTTTCAGTGTCAATTACAGCAATTTCTTTGGAGTCCCCTCCCAAAACCCTCTCCATTTGCAATTGGAAGTGCAGTTTTAGCATTTCTTTTTGTTTACCAGGAAGTATTTCTGAATATGTGCTGATGACCATCCCCCCTATCCCATAATCCCCCGACAAACAGTTGGCCCAATGCCTGCTATTAGGCAGCATCGTTTTGTGTGCTGTTTGTTTTGCCAAAGTTGTTTGCAAATTGTTTTCTCCGGAAAAACTCTTTCATAGCTGGTTCACCTCAAGCCTTGTCTCCCGCTACTGTAGTTGTGCCTTGTTTTTTTATTGACTGTTTGCACTTGGCAATGGGAACCAAAACAATTTAACAATTCAAATTTATTGAAAAAAAAAATTAAGAAACTGCTATTGGAATTCTACTTATTGCTTTTCTTTACGGAAAGTTTTTAGAAACTTTTGGTACGACTTTATGATGGTGAAATAATTCAACAAAAGTTGATAACATAAAAATTTTATAAAAATTACAAAGGAGACTTCGGATATATAAGAGAACGTTTTACTGATAATAGAGAAATGCTGTTTATAAAGCTATCAAGCGTAACTTGCGTGATGTCAATTTAACTATTTATTTCCACATATAAATAATATCTTTGTGATGATATTACCTAAAAAAAGATTGCATAATACAAATAAAAATTGAATTATGAGCGGTTCAACTAATTTTTAAAGAGTATTTCTAATAAAAATTAAAATGTTATAATCCCTCTGCAACTCTCCTACACAAATTCAATACAAGCATGCGAAACACAAATTATTTGCAATATTTATGACAAAAGGCTCCCAACAAATAACCTTGGAATTCAGACAATCAAACGAAATTTGCAATTCACATATTGGTAGATTTTTGTTTAACGTTTTTTTTTCAATTATTTTCTATCTCTTGCTCTTGCCCGATTATTTCAATGTAGTTTGTAGGTTTGGAGGCAAATTTATTGCAAATTGAAAAACCAAGCAAAACAGAAATATTGTGTGTTGACTTCAATTCAATTCAATGGAACTGCGTTCAATGGATCAACTGGCTGAATGACGTACTGATGTCATTACAGTTTGTCTTTTTCAGTTCGACTGATACCCCACATTTGCCCCCACCTTTTGATTCACACCCGCAAAAGCCAGCAAAGTTGCTCGTCGTTGTTGTTGTTACTCTTACAAACATTTATTGCCTTCAATTATAAAGCAATAAATTGATATTTTATAGCTTTTTGTTTGTGAGCCCAGTCTGATATGTAAATCAAGAGGACCGGGGCAGAAATTGCTTGATGTGTAAGCCGTTAAGCGAGAAATATCGATTTGCCAGTCGTTTTGTCTGTTCAGAAATTCTTTTTCCAATCCCTGTCATGATATAAAGTTAGATTATGGCATTATTCTTTTGGCAGCTCCATTGTGTGTTGAAATGTTTAATGTTAGATGAAAGTTGCTCCATGGAGTGTGAAAAGTTTGTTGAACATGCTCGTTGATTTATTGACAGTCCGCTGAAAGCCGGTTATTGGGCTTGAAATATCAAATTAAGCTTGCAAATTGGGGAGCGGTGCATAAAATTGACATATTTATCCAACATTTTGTTATTGTGCCATATCCAGAGAATATGTTCAATTAAAATTTACATTTAAAGGACGATTTTAATTTCTTTGACTGACTATAAAGTCTGTATATTTTTTTGATAGTAAAAAAATATAAATCTTTTAAATTTTGGTTAGTAAATAACGTATATTTTTTCCTTTTCCCAATCTAACTTCTCAATTCTTTATTTTTTCTGTACTATTTTTTAATGTTTTTTTAGAAAACCTGATGATTTAATGTCAGCTGAAAGCTGTCTATCAGGCATGAAATACAAAAATAAACTGGCAAATGAGAAAAAATATTTATATAAGAGGTACTAAAATTACAGATTACAAAATACATTGCTAATAAAATAGTAAGCTCTTAATAAAGTAGAGCTCCCTTCTAATTATTTTATTAGAATTTATTATTTATGCAACCCTTTGGTCATAACGAGTTCTTCGCTCTATCTCTTTGTAATCTTTTCTGTCTAATTCTTTATGGCTTTCTCGTATTATTTTACCAAAGCGTGACCCGCATCGAATGCAATGAAAACAAAAATTATATATGTAAACAAACCAAACTGAGGGAGCGGGACTGCCCTCAACTTCTCTCGGTCTGTTTATTATTGGAAGCCCGTTTGGCTTGTGCCGGCGAATACTCGATCCCTCATTTATTGTGGGTCAACAGACAGCACCAGCACGCACTGGAATACCACCAACTATAGCGCCAATGAGCAAATAAATATTTGTTTTCCCTGCATGTGTGTCAAGCAACATGGATGAGGTGAAGGAACTCTCATACATATATGGCCACGAAATTGATAAGCTAACGCAATAGTTCCACCTCTTATCAGCCTCAAAATGAGAGGAACGAAACGCATATAGGCAAACATTACGTTACGCATTGGCTGGAAAATTAGGGGGCAAGCGTTCCGTTCGGGTGAACATTTAAATGGGTAGTATAGTACTTTGAAGTGGAATTTAAATGTTCTTTAATACTGGGAATTGATTTTAAATTATACTTCAAGCATAAGGAAATATTCAAAGACTTGTGTGTGTCACTATGTTCATATAAACAAAATTTATAGACATACATTAAGATTAAATAACAAAAATAACATTTAGATCTTTAAATATGAATCATTGAGTCAAAAACATTGCTTGATTTGAAGGAACATTAAAGATACTGTGTATTTGTGACAAAATATCAAATATTAAATTTTAAACGCAATTTAAATTTAATTAAATTTTAGTTTCAAACATTATACTGACACAATTTTATATAAATCTATATTTCAATTTGAATAAATGGCAACTTTAAACGAATTTGTTTCTTCTTCTGGTTCAGTGCATTCTATTTTATAGCCAAGCCCCGCACTCACCAAATTTTCTACAATCTCCCCATGGTTGGATGAGTTTGTGTTGTCATGACTTTATAATGGAAATTTTAGCTTTCTTTCTGGGCTGGAGGGCGGACCAAAAATTTAATTGCTCTGTTTTAGGGGCCATATGGGAAATTTAGACTTTACCCACTGCTTTGCGACCAAAATTCCTGTCGCACTTAGGCTATTACAATATTTTCGAGCAATTTCCCGCTATTCGTTTGAATCTCCACCATTGAGCTGAGTTCGATTACCGGCAACTTTTGTATGGCTTGGAACGTGACTTCTTACGACATTTCATTGCATGTGACATGCATTTTGATTGGAGTTTGAGCTTATATACAATACACTTTAGAGCTTTTACCTTAATTTTTGGATTGGTTTTATTTTGCGATGTATCTGCAAAACATGAGTACATATTTTTTATTTGTACTGCTTTTGCTCCATTTTTATGTGCGCAAATTGAGTTTTGCCAGAATTGAAGGGGCACCAATTTGTAATTTTAAGTGCGAAATGTTTTATTCAAGCGGTTGATTGTAGAGTGGAAACCTTTTTTATAGAAAAATTTTAACCAATTGAGAGGAGTAGATGCTTATGTCATTTTAAGCAAGGTTTAAGAACTAATTGTCATTGAAAATGATTGTTTTTGTTCTGTTTGTTCGTGCTAACACACGGTTCCTGGTTTTGCAAAATAATATTAAAACTATATTTTTGATCAAATTTTATTTTAAGCAGGTTTAAGACTAATTGTCATTGAAATTGAATGTTTTTGTTATCTTTTTAACTATTTTAACTATATTTTCGATCAAACAAAGAATTTAAAAGAATTCTTCTGAAAAACTTCAGTCAAAATAAAAACCTATTATACATAACCACGAAATAACAAGTTTATCATATGGCGCTAATCGTTGTATTTGTTTATATATTTTACACCTCGTCGACCGCCTGTTTATAGTTTCCTCAAACACTCTCTCTAAATTAAGACACACTTTGGGGTAAGAAACTTAAAATTAAATGCATCATTCCAGCAAACATTTGAACCACCTTTGAGCCCGCATAAATTAGAATAAGCCAAAGTGCATTTTCAATGGCCCAAATTGTCTACATATATATGTATATGTTAATGGTGGAGAGGAATGTCTGGGGAAGGGGGAAAAGCCTGGGAAAACCTGTTCCCAACATGAAAATGCCGCTGGCAGACACCAGCATGTCCGACACTTTAAGAGTGAGTTTCTTTTCAAAGGCTTTATCAATGTGGGAGACCGAACAACAGAAAAAATAACAAAACCTGGTCATGTCTACGATACCCCCAACTTCACCCCTCCAAAAGCATCCATTTGCAGTCTCCGCCCCCTCAACTTTGTTGCTGTATTTGTAGATACCGAACTGCAAGCGGAAGTTTTAATTCATTTTTGTTGTTCATATTTTTTCAGTGTTGCCGCAGTTTGGTCAACACTTTTATTTTTTTTACGCTTCCGCCGGCTATTGTCGGATGGCCAAAATGTTTACGGGTGTTAATTACGCGGAGTTCAAAAATTTAAATGATTAATTTAATGGCTGCAATGGTGTCAGGGAAGTTATAAACGGAAGATACCAAGGTAGAAGCTTTTTCTACAAAAACTTAACCAGAAACTTAAAACAGCACAGAACTCTGCGT
This sequence comes from Drosophila kurseongensis, assembly GCA_018153305.1. Taxonomy (NCBI): domain Eukaryota; kingdom Metazoa; phylum Arthropoda; class Insecta; order Diptera; family Drosophilidae; genus Drosophila; species Drosophila kurseongensis. The sequence goes on from JAECXX010000149.1 coordinate 1,431,040, forward strand.
TTTCGTTTAACTGGCCTTTTTGCCAAATTGTCTTTGCAATGTGAAAAAGTAAAATACGCCATTTCTTATACTATAACATACCTTCAACAAAATGTATACCCTTTTTTATAATATTTGAGAAACAGTAAGGTTTAAATAACTAAAGGTTTTACTTAATTAAATTAAATCGAAGAGGTCTTAAATTAAAAACTCTTTTCAAACTGTATGGAAAATTGAGATCATCTCTCCTCCCTTAATTTTCTCATGGACTTAATTTTCCCCCACTTACACAACACTTTAGACACTGGCCGTCACTTTATCTATAAATATTTATGAAATTATTTAGTCATATCTTAGCCAAACGGCCCACACTAGAAACGCTTTACGCCTTATTAAGTTTTTTCGGCGGCTTTTGGCTCTCTCACTCGCTGACTGCCCACTTTTGCGATTGTCTGTCTGACGGTGCTTGAAAATTGATTACAAAATCACTTAACCGCCACCGGTTTGGCTGCCGTTCGCTGCTTAAATTTTACGCATTCATTAATGTTACGGATAATTGAATTTACTTATCGCGAAATTCATTCATTCATACATTAATTGCAAGTCAAGCAGCAACGACAAGGCTTGCATCGTCATCATCACCTTTGTGGTTGACAAATTCTGAATTCCCCGTGGTGATTATTGTTTAGAGCTTAAACTGGTTCTTAACTCGGTCTCAGTGCTTCAAAAATATTTACTCGGCGAGGACAGAAATGTTTTGTGAGCAGTCTTTAAAATGTTTAACGTTTTACCAGAAGGCTACCAAATAAATTATTAATATAACATTAATTTATTAATTATTGAAAAACAAATAAATATAATAATAATATATTTATATAAGTCTAATTTTATTTATAAAAAGAATTTTTGCAGGTACATTTTCGAAGTCTCAACGGACCTATGTGGAATGATTCATGCCCCAAAGTTTTAAAAGTTGCTTGGACATATATTTTCAAGAAAAGTGATTTTTGCACACTTTAACGTTTACGTTGAAAAGCTTTAAAAATAAATATATCTTCCTTTATGATTTTCATTTAATTTGTTAGTTAGTGCTTTGAAGTTTGAGGACTTAAAATCCTTCGACCTCAAATTTTAAGATGGAAAACTAAGTTTAAAATGTAAGTTTAATTTTTTGTTTTCGGCTGCCGTTTATAGGTTTTGCATTTTCAATTTGTATTTTTCTGAACAAATTAAGGTCTCTTGAATATATTGGGTAAACAGCAACTGTCTGCCTAAGGGAACTTTTAGTGTAATTTAAAATTGTTGTCTGTTCTTTCTGCCATTCACTCTACCTCATGGCTTATTTCTCCGAGGGCTTGTTAAAGCTCGCTTAACTTGAATGCCTCTTCAATTGCTCCGAGCACTCGATCCTGCCTCCTGTTTTGCTCCTGCTCCTGCCGTTTTCGCTACTTCAAAACGAGATGGCTTCCTTGTTATTTTTATGAACGTTATGTGAGTGAACGAGCCTCTGGCCCTTGGACCCGCCATAATTGATAGGGGTTTAAGTATGTGTTTTTCCCCGCCCTTGAAAGCGTGAGAATTGGCAGCATTCAAGTCATGTGTTATTCATTTATATGTAGCGAATCGTTATTGGAAATTATTGGACAAATAAAGACCGGACATATACAAACACTCTTATGTGGGAAATACAGATGCACATCTGATAGTTTGTGTATGCCGCTCGCTTTATTTAATTCCTGTCAATTAAGTGATGTCTGCTTGTTGTTCTTATTCCTGGAGGCTTTTTAATTGAATTCCCTGGCCGATGGACCGCGATAGGCACTCAGTAAAATGTTTGTTTATCTGTTATGAGCTCCAGGATTTATTTATTTACCGTTGGATACACAATTCACGCATCCCTCATTGTAACTTAAAGAACGCTTAACTGATACAAGATGTTATCACAAGATCTTTTTCTTAACAAACCATGCCTGGAGATATATGTAAATGTGTGCCACAAGACAGCGTTGTTATTAGACATCTTATTGGATTTGTAAGGTTTATTATTTATAAAAGACAAATATCACCTAAGAATTTACAAAATCTAAAACACCTTAAACAAGACTCACATGGGGATATCAGTATTTACCCCGTTACTTTATCAATGTACAAGTTGAACGGCATGAAAAGAATGTTACATAAAAAACAGATAACTGCAACAAAATATAAAAATTACGAAACACATTTGTTGATATCTGTTTAAAAGTTGATAGCTGGTACAGTTTCGATTATTGAACCTACAAATACATATTAAAGGAGGACGATATTCCATAACTGACCTTATTTGTTATCAAACTTGGCATTATTTCAAAGTGAATTGAATAATTTGACTGGCTGTCAAATCCATTGATGGCCATAAAATGACAACTTATATATGCGATATGCATAAGATTCAGGCTCTGCACTGACAAAAGATTGTGAAACGGACTATCTACTCAGGTGCACTCGAGGCAGTCTGTAAAACACTAGACAAGCAGCTGGAGACCGACAAGTCGATGGCTGTAGTCAAACAATGTACGTAACTAAAAATAAACATGGCACAAACTGTCGACCGGCTTTAATCAATATTTTGCCATTGCTCACCCTCGCACACTAGCATTAACAATAACAATAACAAGTTCAGGCGAACGATAACTAATTAGAAAGTTTTCCCAGCCAATAAGGTAAAAATCGAAAAGCCAAACATTGCAAAAACAAAAACAGGCAAAGATTGTTGAGTGAAATGTTGGCCAACTCACTTGACCAAATGCTGCGTATCTCTTTCTCTCTCCTTTCTCCATTTATCCCCATCTTTCTCACACCCGGCTTAAACCCATTGAGGCGTTACAAATCATCGACTGCAACTGATCGTTTACCATTTTGACATATCGATGCATGCACACGCGTACTATTTATATGGTACGTACATATATCCAACTGATCAAACTTGGCGCCCTTTCTCTTTTCGTAAGATATATACTCCCATATACATATGTGCGCCAGCGATTGTTCCCCTTGATTCTTCACTGGCACGCAACATCGATCAATGATAAGACAGTTTGAGTTATGAATTGAATTTATTATTCGAATTTCAGCGGGTGGGCAGACTCAGAGATCGCTGTGAGGCGTGGCTGCTATTTTGTGGGGCGTATAGATTGATTGCCTAAATAATAATTGAATCAGAAGTTATTGGCGGTCTTTTGACGAAGAGAACAGCAAGATCCATTTCAGATAGACTGTCTCCCGGGAATGGCGTCCATTTGCACAATTTCAATTATTTGAGTGGAGCTTTTATCAATTGTGTCAACGTCTTTTCGAAGCCAGTCCATATTTATAGGTGTAGTTATTTGGGAGATTGAGGAAAGTTTGGAATGTGTAATCTTTTCATTTATTGGTTTTTAAACCTCTTTATTGTGCTTGTATTATTACTTATAATATGGACAAGATGCGATTTCGTGTGAACATTTTAAATTTAAATACGTTTACTCTATAAATGATAAAGTATTGTCATTTATTTGGAAGCCAATCTACTACAAAATGTAAATAAATGTTGAATCAACCTTGAAGGTTTCGAAACAACCTGACCAAACCCTTGAAAACCAATAGCTCCCCCTAATTCCCACTGAGCACATACCCGCTCAATCCACTTTTCCCCACAAGTTACCTACAAAATCCAATCAAGCAATAAACAAATGGGAACCCATTAACCAAAAAAAGAGCAAAATAGCAAGAATAACAAATTGCAAGCTGTAGTTGGAGTAATTTTTTATGGGCGTGCGCATTTTTTCACTCTTTCGTGTGTGTTACTTGGGTATGACTTGCATTTGTGTTTTTGCTGTGGAAGTGTGTGCTCTAGATCGAAGTCAGCGGTTCCAGGCCACAACCCAAAAAAATACAAAAAATCAAATAAAAACCGACACATGTTGGCCAAATGCAAATGCGCATTTTGTCGCATTCCAAGCCCAGCTGGTCGAGTTGATCCGAACTGGTGGCTTTGCCGGTTTTCAGCCGCAGACAAACCAGCGACAGTCATAGATATTCCTAATGCCATCCGAATTCGAAATGGGAAAATTTAAAATTATTCATTACTATTAGTCTTGATTACACTTTCTAGCCTTTTGTTTACATGATAATTGTAAAAAATAAATAATATATATATATTCCGTTATCGAATCCGACTTAATCTTTAAAAGGCCGATACACAACAATAAGAATATTGGATTTAAATTTATTCCAGCTTAATAATAATTTTAGAAAATCGCCAAGGTTTAAATCACAAAACAATTTAGAATTTAGGAAAATTTCCGTATTTTAATCAAGTTTGATTTTTATTATTCGGTAATACAATATACCCTTACATTTTCGCTGTCAGCTTTATAAAAACCCACACACATTAGACTTCTCGCACAAATTGGTGCGGTTCGTATCTAAATCGAGTCTCAATTACACACGAGCAACAGTCCCCCTTTACCGCCGATTTTCCACCCCCTTTCCCGGCGGTTGGGTTCTCATTAGCTGAGCGCGGGTTACGCAGAGCATTCGGCAGTGGAGCGTTGGCAACCGCCGACTATAAACCGAACCACACCCTCTGTGGTCCCCGCCCCCACTGACTTTTTCACTAGCCCCCTCAGAACTCAACCGACTTTGCATTCGCATGATCATTAAATGCTTAACCAAATGAGTTAAAGCGATATATCTGTGGTTCTGAATGGGGTGTGTGCCATCACTTTGTTGTTGCTGCACACTTGAGAAAAATCGAATGATTATTCATTATTTAAGATAACTTTTTCTTGAGACAAAAACTGATAAGCGCTTTAGGAATTTAATGGAGCCTTTACAGACACTTATATACGAGTCAAAAGAGGGAAAATACTTCATAATGTGTTTTATTAGTGGTTTTAAATTGGTAATCAAAACCCAATGTTGAAATTTAAGTTTTTATTATCTTAATAGTGTAAGAACTTTTTCCCAGTGAATGCATTTGTTTCTGTGAGTGCGGGCAACATGTGGTCGTCTGTTTGTCTCCGACTTTTAAGTCGGTCTTGCAGCTAAAGAAAGCATGAAAATTATTTCAGCGATGTGAAATGGGGGCACGAGTTCTGAGCTCTCGAAATGATTGCTCTCCCCTCAATGGGGTTAATTTTCGAGCAGGGTGGGTAGGATGATCCATTGAGTTTTTTGTAATTATCTCCGAGCATGTGTGGGAATAAATGAATACAAAATACTTTTGAAATAACATTTCGACTTCACTTTAAAGTGGAAAAATTTGACTTGCAATCAAAGCGCGAAAGCTATTGTCTTTTATTATTTACTATGCAGACGCTGCTTTAAAAAAGTAAAAGATATTATGCAGTCTTGTAAACCAACTTGGAAAGAAAATAAACAATCTGTTTGGCTTAGCAAATTATAAATTTAAAATTTTTTTGGGTATAATTGTTTGGGTAATTAAATGTTTTTCAGCTTTAATTTTACTTTTTTATTTTTATAAGTTTTCCTTCTGGAATTTGGAAAAGCATATGCAGTCTTACCAATTAAAATTCCGGGTTCCATGTTAGTAATAATCCTTGGTTCGCCTAATCCTCAAAGTGGCGAATTGGTTTCGTGTCGAAAAAGTTAAAATCACAAGGCAAACATAAAACCTATGCTTTTCAAGGTCGTGTCGAATTGAAATATAAAATCTCGTTGAATCACATGGAGCACAATTCGGGTTATTTATTTCGATTTGATTGATCGGTTTCGTGGAATGGCAGCTTATGTCGCCACATTCCTTTTTTTGACAACTATCGCACCTTTCTGTTTTGTTTACCGTTTCGTAATAATTCGCGTTAATCGCTAAGGAGCGAAGGTGAGCTACGAAATTCTACAAAAACGAATAAAAATTGCCGAAAATGTTAGCTGACGCTAGTTTTGTTTATTTTCCAATCAGACCTTTGTGTTAAATTTCCCACCAAAAAACAAATAACTTTTTCGCATGCGCATGCGCAAAGACGAAAATAAACAAAAGAAAGCGTGGAATAAAAAGAAAGACGGAAAGAGCGGGAGTCACGCAACTACCGTTAGGATTTTCCTCTGCTTTTAATGAGTTTTCTTGTTTGTTTGCCTGCCATTTGTAAGTTTAACAAGCTGCGTTGTTTACCTATTTGATTGTTTTATTTATTTTTTGCCTTTCCTTTATCAATTTCTTATGAGATATCACACAGGTGCGCGCTCCCTCTCTCTCGCACTGTCCCCCACTGGCTCTCTTTAAAAAACAAACACCGGTTAAAAGCGGAACGTTGGCAATGGCCGGAACAGGCGGCATAAAAAGCGAAAACCAGAAATGGAACGTGTGGCAAGTGGTACAGACAACAGTTTTGTTGTTGCAATCGTGGGTAATTTGTGAGTCAAAGAATCAAGAATGTGTGTATGTGTGTTTGTTCGGAAAAAAGAGTTAAAAGCACCTAAAAACTTATTAAAAACCAAGGGAAAATCTCCGATTTGGCATACTAAATGCAATTCTTTGCACTTGCTGTTAAAATTCTTAGGAATTTGTTGCTATTTTTGCACTTTTGTTTAAACAACTTGTGGCACACTAACACACACACGCGTACACCTTGAACTTGCGTCAGCTTTTTATAAGATTTTCTTTATTTTCTGCTCATTTTTTGCCACTTTCTTTGCACTTTGCCTTATTTTGGCTATACAGCTTTAAGATCACGCACTTTTAGCTGCTAATTAATGGCTTTTCCTTTTCTGCTTCTTTAGTTACTTCTTTTAAGCCGAGAATTAAAACCACGGCGGTAGAAAAAATCGAAAACTACATATCGTTTTTCCGGCGCGTTTTAAGTCTTTGCACTCCGAAGTCCAAAAGCGATCTGAAACGATCGAAAAAATATATGGAGATTCAGGTCTCTCTATTTCTTTTTCCTCGCTCTCTTCGATGATCTTATTGGAACGGGTTGCAGCCCAACTGGGAGAGATAGAGAGGGAGAGCGCTAAGCGCGCCTTTAACACGTTTCAATTTCAACCGTAGCGCTCAGAAAGACAGAGAAAGAGAGAGAGAGGAAGATGGGCCTATTGGAATTCAATTGAAATCGAATCGGAATTAATTCAAGGGCTGCTCACAGTGGGTCAAAGTAACCTATTATAAATTAACTTCATTTCTAAAGGAAAATGCAAATGCCAACAATATTTCATTTTATCAGACATTTTAAAAAATGTACTGATACGGCATTTATGGAATTTACTGATATGAAAAGTATTTTTAGAAACCATTATGTATGTTATTATTTGGCCATCAAAACTTCCTGCACACTTTTGGTCCTGGGAGACATAAGTTTTACAAAATTGTAGGCTCTTATATAGGAATCACAACGAGATCTTTTATGGTTTATAAGTTTTGTCAATTAAAAGTAGCTTGCAGCAAGAATTGGTTATTTGTTTAACGAGGCTATAAGTTTGGAAGACAAAAATCTATTTTTTTATTGCATAAATTGTTGTTCAACTCAGCAAAGTGATTTGAAGATCGGTTTTTCTAAAAAAAAATGTCTTAAATCGAAAGGATTTTGATGAATCAATCCAAAAATTTGTTCGACAATTTAGGTGGATAATATAGCAACCAAGGAGTTGATATTAAAATTTAATTTATATTTTATTTTAACGAAATTCTAAAAACAAATGGCTCTTTTAGCTTAAACAAATTAAGAACAATAAATGCAAAGAAAGCATTTTTGGTCAAAGAAGTTTGCTGCAAGAAACAATGTTGAATTACTAGGGAAAAATCAATGAGTAACAAATAAAGATGCATTTTTATTATATGTAGATTCAACATAATGATTCATTTCATGTCAACATCAAAAGCACTAGCTTTATATTTTAACTTTTAAATGAAAACAAAGCAGGCGCAATCAGAACCTTCTCAGAGAATTTCCCTGCCAATCCCTGTCATCCGGCAATCACTTTCGGCTAGAACTCTATTTAAAATCAAGCCCCAAAAATTACATTTTTCGGCACAAAAAAAGGAAACAGCCGCCCAAATCCTGAGACTGAGAAAATGTCCTTTAATCGCGGAGGTAAGCTGTTCCTGCGGACCATTCCGCCTCAGATTTGGCGGCGTGGCAAGGCGGATTACGGCAAAACGGTGTGCAACCTGAAGGTCAACAAGGAGACCAAGGTGTTGGTGCAGGGGTTCACCGGAAAACAGGCCACATTCCACTCCGAGGAGTCTATGAAGTACGGGACCAACATCGTGGGCGGTGTCAATCCCAAAAAGGGCGGCACGGAGCATTTGAAGAAGCCCGTTTTTAAATCCGTAGCCGAAGCTGTGGAAAAGGTAAAACCGGATGCCACGGTGATCTTTATACCGCCAGCCTCCGCCGCCGAGGGAATTTGCTCGGCCATCGAGAGTGAGATTGGTTTGATTGTGGCCATCACCGAGGGTATTCCGCAGTCGGATATGGTCAGGATTTCACAGATGTTGAGGTGCCAGGAGAAGTCCCGCCTCCTGGGACCCAACTGCCCGGGCATTATATCACCTGATCAGTGCAAAATTGGCATAATGCCGGGCGATATCCATAAAAGGGGAGTCGTGGGCATTGTGTCGCGGTCGGGAACTTTGACCTACGAGTCCGTGCAGCAGACCACCCAAGTGGGCTTGGGCCAAGCTCTTTGTGTTGGCCTTGGCGGAGATCCCTTCAACGGAACCAGCTTTATAGACGCCCTCAAGGTCTTTCTGCCCGACAAAGAGATCAAGGGCATCATCATGATCGGGGAGATTGGAGGAACCGCCGAGGAAGAGGCAGCCGAATACCTCAAGGAGCACAATACAGGATGCGAGGCCAAGCCCATCGTTGGCTTCATAGCCGGCCAGACCGCTCCGCCGGGTCGTCGAATGGGTCACGCCGGCGCCATCATTTCGGGCGGCAAGGGAGCGGCCAAGGACAAGGTCGCCGCCCTCGAGAAAGTGGGCGTTCGCATGACCGCCAATCCCTGTCACCTGGGAACCACGCTCCTCGAGGAGATGATCCGCCTGAAGCTGGTGCCCAAGCCGGAGAAGAAGGCCCAGGCTGGCAAGAAATAGGTTGTGAGGAAAAATGTTTTGTTCTCCAATAAAAGAACCCAGTGATCTTTTCTCAAATTTGATTTTCATCTTTTAGGGATTGGTGGTAAAGACAGTAAATTAGGCATCACCAAACTTGAGTTTCTAGTGAACTTTTTCTCTAAAAACTGATATCTATATGAACATTTTATAATCGTAGTTAGTTTTCAAGTCTAAAAACCCATTGGATTACTTAGTTATATGATGTTTTTAAACATATTTTATTTGATGATATTGTAGTTTTGAATAACCGCAAATATTCATTAATCATGGGCGTTTTATATGATTTTATCGAATCGACGCCATTGTTCTATAGTTGGTAAAATATCGAAGTATATTTTTCTATCCAGGTATATGAAGGGCATATGAAGGGGGTGGCCTTTCTAATTGCGATTTAATTGTTGCACACAATGTTAAAAAGCAATTAATAAAAAAATGTTGAAGGGCAGTTGGGAATTTTGATTTAGTAATTAAGTATTTATTATTTTATAACGACGATTTTGATCATTTTACCCCTACCTAAATTTCCACCCATGCTTATTTCTTTTTTGTATGCAAAAGTATTGTCCGCAGTGGCGTTTTATCATGAGTCTGATATCAACAAAAATGTTACTTTTTAAAGCCTATAACAAACATAAGATAAGCGATAAATAATTTGGCCACGGCCAAGACAAAAACCAGACTTACCCATTGTTTTCACGCGGAATTCTTCGTAGTCCATGAGCGGAGGAGTTTCAGCTCCTCGGACGGTGTCCAGAAAATCCTCTTCGCTATAAACAGAATCGTAATCGCTGGGATCATGCATTTTGATTTTTAATTTGATTAAATCACTGAAGTACACTCAAAACTGTTGCATACTCTTGGGCAGCAGGGAGTAATCACTTGTTGTTTTATTTCTTGAAAATCTACTTTAAGGAACTATAGGGGTAGGGCTAAAGGTCGAAGGAAATGCAATTATTATTAATTGCTAACCCCGGAAACACTTGATGGGGATTTTACGGCACCCAGAGCCACCGATAATGGAGGATTGAGAACCGAGAGACCGACAACCGCATGCGCTTCCAATTTAAACACGACTAAGGTGAGCCGAGGGTTTTTGCCGCCGTTCTGCGTTCTCAGCTAATCAAGAGCAAATACTACGAAGGCTATCAAAAATAACAAACAAATCTACACGCTGATTAGAATATCAAGTAGTATAACAAGTAGGAACTCTTTGATGGAGCTAGTAGACTACAGGATACCCCGCACTTCTAATTTTTTAAATTTAACACAAGTTAAGAACTCAAGAAAATTTAACACTGATCTATAAAATAAAAAGTAAATCTTCAGTTGGCAATTAACTTTTGTAAAATTGTATCTTTTTTTCCTAAGCTAAATTGTAACCTTTTTATGTCAAATGCCCTTACAAGGACAAGCACTTATTGACCAATCAAAGCTAATTTCCATTTATTGAAAACTGTTTTCAAACAAATTATTCTTAAGTAAAGACACCAGATACTGACATTATTTTTTTAAACAATTGAACCAGCATCTAACATCAAAATAAGTTCGAGCTACTTATAGAGACTTGATTTAATTTATTATTTCTACTGCCAATAAAACTAGTTTGTTTTACATTGATTTCAAGTTAGGGAAGTTCGAGCTATGGAAGTTCGACTGCATATATAAATGATATAGGAATAGAGGAATTAAATAAAAAACATAATCGCTCCTTATGCCTGTTATACCCATGTTTTCTCTAAGAACACCGGGTATAAAAACATACGCTTTTATTTGCACCGAGAGCGCGTGCTATCTCCGCTCTCACTCTCCCTCAGCGAAAGTAATTAGGGAGAAGTTCTTGATGGGTGCGAGTGCAAGCGAGACGCAAGCATATATCTTATCGCCCGTTTAGAATTTGGACTGAGATAGCTTACGACTGTCGTCCGCTCGGAATTCCTTCAATTAATTAATGCATTAGAGTGATAGCCGAACATTAAAATTGTTGGAGTTAGAGTTGTAAAAGAAAATTGAAGGAAAGAACTTTGAAAAGTTCCATTCCTTAAAATAGTATGATAACGTTATTAATAAACTGAACGATAACAATCATAATAAGCTAGTAATCAGTAATTGGTAATAAACTAAATTGTTGATTACGGAATGGAAAATAATTACATACATCCCAACAGTATTTTTTTCATAAACATTTTCCCGTTAAATAAAACAACAATGATACTTTGTTTTTAAAACAGCACACCAAAGAAATAGCATCATTGGAATGTTAAAAATTTTATTTAAATTTCTTTTCGCCTCTTTCTGTATGGGTTTTCTGCAATTCTAATTATAATGCATTTACACATAGACTCGTATTTGTTGTAGTGTGGTTTTCTTCATAAAACTCGAATTCGT